>CM019826.1:141834043-142434043 GCA_009763385.1 Coix lacryma-jobi var. lacryma-jobi
TCCAGAGTATGCAGCCATTCTTCTGCCTCCAACGGTTCTTAGCTTCCTTGAAGATAGGCGGTTTAGTATCCAGGAAATCCTTGAAAGAACTATACTGGTTCGGCTCTTGGCGTTGGTGTCCTTGCGCCAAGTTCTCCCTCAGCAAAGCTTCAATATTGCGCTGACTTCCAAGAAATTGAGCAAAAAGCTGCTCAGCCGTTGGTGGTGGAGGAGGTGGTGGATTGCGGTTTTCTCTGGGGTCCTCATTTCCCCACTACCGCCCGCTCCACTACGAGTTGTTGTCATCTGCATATACGACAGTAAGTGACCATTAGGCGAAGTTGCAACATTGTAGAGAACAATAAATCATACCCACTGGAATTATTCGGAAAAATTCACCAAACAATACAGAGGTATAATAAATTTCATCCACCATCGCATCAACACATAATAAGATCGCTTAACACATCATGCAATAGATAACATAACATCCATTCTTGCCCAACATATGGGACTTTTCAAGGTCTTACACCACATCACCAGGTCCATACTCATGCTTACATCCAGCCCATAACAACAAAAGATCGGGCGTGCCAACATACGCAAAAGATCTCTAGGTGCTAAGCATACGATCTAGACTACTCTCTAGCGATCTCACCAACGTCACCGTCCTCACTAGACATATCTGAAGAACTACTAGAAGAACTACTCGGCTCCGGATCCTCCTGGGGAAAGATGGGGTTCCTCTCATTCTCCCTACGGTGGATCTCCTCGTGCAGACGATCGTTGTAGTCCTCCAAGTGATGGAGTTGGAGCTCCAGGTCTCCCACTCGCAACCTCAGCAACCTGTTCTCCTCTGAAACACGAATGCCCTCAACACAAACTCCTCGAAGCGCCTCCTCAGTCTCCCTCATGACCGAGGCCAAGAAAGTAGTCGACCCCTGCTGAATGGCAAGCTGATGAGCAGTCTCCTGCTCCCTCTGAAGTGCCTGGTCTCTCTCTACTGTCAACTGAGCTAGCTGTGTAGTGAGGAGGTCTATCTCTGTAGTATGCTCCTCCTGCCGGCGATGCTGTGCAGCCATCTCCTCACTAAGGGTATGATCCAGATGCTCGTAGCTGCGCGATAGGCACCCATAAGTAGCCATCAGAGCAGCCATAGCACTCCCTGCTGGTCCAGCACAATGCTCCCTCTCAAGAGAGCTAGCCTCAAGTACGGTAGCGCCTGGCTGACGCCACACTGCCTGGTAAGGGTCTGTCGTCGGGAAGATACTAGCAGTAGCCTGGGCAACCACCTCCGGATGGTCCTCCATGATGTCCCGAAGACGGTATAAGCAACCTGGTTGGCTGCATCCCAGGGGGTCCTCCCCTGCAAGGCAAACACCCGACGGCACCAGACGTGATCCTGGTCCTCACGGCTAGGCACGTCGACCTCCACCGTGTACACGTGCGATCCTCTGACAACTGCACACGGTGCCAGTCGTACTGTGGCTCCTGGCCCTCCTGATATCCCACCAGGTGCAGAACTCTCCAAAGAATAGTGGGCATCCCAAATTCCTCTAGAAAGTCCTCTGATCCCTCATCAGTCCATGGCCCCAGCATGTAGTTAGGCCTCTTGCCTCCCGTGGACTTGCGAGCAGTGCGCTTGGTGCGTGCCATCTGTAAGAAGTTTATCCACACAGTTTTTAATTAGTTGAAAACAACTTTTATTAGAAAAACGGGACGGAACCATAAGGAAGGAAGTAAGATTAATGCAAAGTTGTATGATCATGATGCATGAGCGTAACATACGTCCTCACTGCCTAACAATCTATCGGCTAGACGGTGGCATACACGTTCACTCATAGCGTTAACTATACGTACTACACGTTCGCAAGTTAGCGTACCTGCAGAAGAAACCATTTCAGCCCTTCCCACAGTATGAATATCATGCACTGCGAAATTTAAATCTAATACTCTCTTAGGTGTACACCCGGTATACACGTAAGCAGTATATGCACCCATCATAAATTATTACTCCCACAATCAATACTTTCACATATACTTGTGTGGAACAGGTATACGCGTCAGTATCATATAAGCACTTTCCCTAGATTGGCGGTTGTCCAATCATGCTCTCACAACTCTCATTACCTTTAGCGTAGAGGCAATTGATCCATACATTACTATTCCGAGGAATAGCATCCATACAATTTCACCCTTGCCGTATGGACGACAGAATAAACAGAAAATAAGTATGATGCACGACCCCCAAAGTTAGTACTTAAATAGCCACCTAAGTTCCTATTGGGCATAAGGACTTGATCAATGGCACACCTTACTCTTGGTCAAAAAGGTTTTTCAAATCCTAATATAGCTATAAGTTCTTGTCAAATAGGAATTTTTAATTGAAAATACGGTTTTTCAAATACACTTGTGAACAGTAACGCTAACCACGCTCCGATGCCAGCTGTAACAGAACCGACCAATTTGCACCAGATTAAGCACCGAATCGCTGCTTTCACAGAGATTACAGGTACTTAAGCTCGTACAAACCCGGTAGTCCGGAAATCTCGAAGGATTTCAAGTCATTCAACTTTAACCAAGATCGTAATAGATTAGCGTACATGCCCACAAGGTACATTCAGTTCGCACATAGTTCAAATACATCGGAGTTCGATAGTTATTACAAACCATAGTTTTGAATTCAAAGCGGAAGCAACATAGTTTTGAAACACAAGTCCTTAGTTCACGATACGGTGCCATATGCCTGATCTGTCCTTAGTTCAGGAAAGATAAGGATTGACCATGCCCATGGTCTAGTCACTGCCCTCGACGGGATACAGACAGTTCTCGCAGTAGCCGAAGAAACATTGCCCATCTGCAACAACAAGGGATAGCACCCTGAGTACGAGAAGGTACTCAGCTAGACTTACCCGTCATAAACCAGAAATAATTGACACCAAGGATTATGCAAGGCTGTATCTGAGGTTGGCCACACTTACCTTTTCGCATAAAAGCATTTTATTATTAAATATTCAACATTAGAGCATTAGCAGTCACTTTTATGTAATCAGCCTGATTATCTAGATTTGCACCTGATCTAGAGCAAACACTTGACTACTTACTCAAGCAAGAGTGACTATTTCATCAATAGCCTTTCAGATTCACCAACCATAACCATATTTAGTTCCATATATTACTACGGTAACACATGCTCAGTCAAGTTACTCACTAACCAGGAGCGATGGCGATTATAATCGATTCCTACCAGCTGGGGATAAAATGTCGCACACTCGCCCGACACACCCTGCCAGGTGGCCGTTGGCGACCACTCAGGAGGTTCGAGAACCCAATCGCGGGACGGCCATGGACCCTTCTACACCGAGGGTTATCTCAATGCCAGGTCGCTCAAGCTATTAACTGCCCACGGTCATGCCAGGTCGATCAGGCCCTGCCTGCCCTCGGACCATGCCAGGTCGATCAGAATAGTTGCCCACGGTACATATAAGGCCCTGGGTGTTAGGCGTCAACGTCTCCGTCACCGGCTCGAAACACCTTACTCGGCTTCACGGGAGGTACCCGCACCTGCTCCGTTAAGTGATTGACGCGTTCAAAATGACTGAGGTGTGCCTTCGTCGGGTCCTAATCGACACAGACGGGAGACTACTAGCACACAGGACCCATGTCCTGCTGCTCCTACATCCCGCCCGGTCTCAGATTAATTAACACATGGTTCTCTCCATGATAGCACCAGGCTAAACATGTTTAGTATCCACCTATATGCGGGAGACAGGAAATCACCCGACTTTTACCGGTCTAAGCAGGGCTAAGCATGTAATCGAGCCTAGACCTAACAGGGATCACAAGATAATATTTGCAGGTGGACAAGGATAATTAATCAATGCAGCAACGGTATCACACAACTCCTATAACCTAATGCAACAATCATATCAGGTTAACTTGTAAACGGTAATTTGCAAACCGTAGGAGAAAAAAAATGCTCCGGGGCTTGCCTCGCTCGAAATCGGCGGGGCGGTGATCACGACACTCCGGCAGGTCCTCAGCGTCTCCTTCCGGGATCCCCTCCTCGGTTGTCTCCTCCTGACGCTGCTCCTCCGGCGTGTCTTGGGCTTCCACTACCGACCCTGCATGATGCGGTACATGAATGAATAACATGAATGCACATGGGATGCACGGTGATGCAACATGGAGTAACAACTCAGGAGATAAGCACATGTCATCTACTGCTACTCTTCAACAAGGTAGTCAACATCATCCCAACTATTTAACCTATCAGGATCAACTTGTTAAGCGATGTCGCCACCACATCAAAGTCTAATTAACGAGCTCATTACTCTCTAATTACTTGCTGAAATAAATCTATTTACACATGCTTTAAACAGCAACCTAACCTAGACAGCTTCAGAAAAAATCTACAGAAATTACTGGGAGTTAACAACACCAAATCTAGCTCCCTGTCCAAATTTCAACTCATTTGGACTTAAACTCCATCCTCTATGAAAAAGACAAATTCTATCATGAAAAGGTGCTTTGAACTACACACCCTAGCAAAAAGTGTCAAACAACAGATTTCTTATTTTTCTGCTGTGCTTCCTAGTACAAGAGCAGTGTGCTTAAATTCTCAGGTTCATATTCCTCATATTTTAATTACTACAAAATAAATAAGAAAACAGCATTTAACCATTTTACAAGCTACTGCTAAACTATTTCACAAAGCAACCTCATATTATATTTTTCTCTGAAACTACTCACCCATGCAAACCTAACAAAACTGGAATTACATTTTTCTGACTTATACATAATTAGTTATGCATTTCCCAAGTTATCAGCACTTTTCTAAATTAAATGCATCTACACATAAAAGTATTACCAACAATGCATTTAACATACTTCACAGATGGATCTAATCATGCTTAACACAACAAAATTTGTTTCACAGGATTTGGACTTAAAATGAGCCTTGCATGAATTTTTGAAGCCCTTACATGGATTCTGCAAAACACATTTAAAAGAAAACTCAACCTAACACACGGACTTCGGCCGAGGCGCAAGACACGGCTTCGGCACACCCGGCGCGACTCGTCCGAGGCTTCGAGGCAAGGCTTCGGCACGTTCAGCGCGATTCGGCTGAGGCCCGAGGCTCAGACACAGTTTTTCCGATTCGCCCGAGGCATACTGGCAGCCGAGGCTAACCTATTCAGCCGAGGCTACTAACTCAACCGAGACTAACTGACTCAACCGAGACTAACTGACTTGGCTCGACTCGACCGAGGCTTACACAACCGACCCGATCGAGGCTCGAGGCGAAGGCTCGGCGCTTCCGGCTTACCGAGGCCTTCAACCCTCAAGCTCTTCCCTTTCTCTCTTCCTTACTGCCAGTCGGGGCCCGCTGGTCAGGGTGACCAAGCTTCCGAGGCCAGGCTCAGCACGTTACCGCGCGAGGCCAGGCTCGGCAGTCAACGGCGGAGTTTGGCGCCGTGGTCGTTGACCGGCCCTAGCTCGTCGACGGCGACACTTCTGGCGACGCTGAGACCATTATTGGGTGCGGGTTTGCGAGGCGAACACAACTAACCGACTCGCTAAGCCAGAGGAATACCGGAGCAAGCTCGACGGCGGCCATGGCGGAGCGGCGGCTCTGCGACTCGGCGGCGGAACTCTTCCCGGCGGCTTTGCGACTCGGCGAGGTTAGCACTAGCCTAAGCAAGTCACAAGTGACCTATTGGAGCAACTCCCAGGCTTCGGCATCCCCGGCATTGTCCGGCGCGATGCACGGCGGCTGTCCCCGACGGACACAGCGCGACTGGCCCGCGGTCCGGCGGACTCAGGGCACGAGAGAGGGCTCCATTTGACTCTAAGCTACTGCGGCGGTAAAGAAGACTAGAACATGGCTCAGCTTAGGGTAGCATGGCCGGAGATGACCGGTCCACGTGAAGGTCACGGTGGCGGCTATGGCGGAGCTTGCGGGTGGCGTCCGCTGTTCCGGCAGCTAAAGAGGAAGAGAGGGGAAACCAACCCTTACCGGAGAAGGAGAAGATTAGGGCGGAGAAGCTGGCGGGAGGAATCGAACGGCGGTGAGCGGTGGAGTGAGCAATCGCTCGCCGGAGTTCGGCGGCAATGGCGGTTCGGGCTAACTGGAGAAGATGGTGGAGTGACTGGCGCGCTGGTGAGCGAACGCTCTCTGGCTTGCAAGCGCAAGGCGGACGAAGGCAAAAGGAACAAGTGCCTGGGTGCATTGCACCTGGCCAGTTCCCGTCGGGGGAGCTCCCGACCGGGCGCGGCGGCGTCAGGTGTCGCGCTCCACGCGGCAAGCATGCCCCGAGCTCCTGGGCGACGTGGCGAGCTTGCAGAGAGCGAGGGGGCGACATGGCGCACGCGGCGCAAAACCGCGGGCGGCGATGCAGGTGGTTTTGCCGGCCAGCGAGGCGGTCTCGCGGCGGCGGCAGGCTCGGTCGGCGCGGAGGGAGCGGCGCGTGCGCGGGGAAGAAGAGAGAGAGACTGACAGACCGGGCCCACTAGGGTTTAACTAATGAAGTTTGGTTACAAACTTTGATGTTCCATAACTCCTAAACTAAGCCGAACTAGGAAAAAGTCCTAACAGCAAAGTTGCTTAGAATTTTGTAAGGAACAAATCATCCTTAAGGCTCCAGTCCAATTCTGCTGTTTAAAAGAAATTTAGTGCTAAACCATTTTTCTAATGCAAGAAATCCTAACTCAAAAGCTTTTTCTGAGAAAGTGTTTTAAAGCAAAGTTGTTCCCTTTATCAAGATCTACAACTTTGTTATAAGGCACTTGGTCAGAAACAGAAAGCATAACAAGGTTACACTAGAGACCAAACAAGGACTTAAGCACTCAACAAACATATGCACATGAAATGATGAGATGCTATGCTTATGCCATGCCAAATTATGCATTTAGGGATTGCTTAACACCGGGGTGTTACAGTGAGGCTCGAGCGATTCGCCGGAGTTGGAGGGGAGTCGCTGCGCCGGAGAAGGAAAGGACGGAGGGGTGAAATTGGTGGCTTGGGAAGGTGGAGAAGCTCAAGGCGAAGGCAGTGGCGGCCTTGGCGGGCGCTGGGGCTGCCTGATGGCTTGGGTTGGCGAGGAAGTGTTGGTGGTGGCAATGGGGAGCTTGGTGGCTTTTATAGGCGCGGGGTGATGCCGGGGGTCCGGGCGAAGGACGGTGGGGGTCCGGGCAAGAGGACGGTGGGGGTCCGGGCAAGAGGACGGTGGGGGTCCGGGCAAAAGGACGGTGGGGGTCCGGGCAAAAGGACGGTGGGGGTCCGGGCAAAAGGACGGTGGGGGTCCGGACAAAAGGACGGTGGGGGTCCGGGCAAAAGGACGGTAGGGGCCGGGTGAGGATGAGGTAGGGGTCCTCCAGCTGTGCACAGTGAAAACCTATTCTTCTTTTGAAATCTTGAAAATTACTCCTAAACTTTGAACTGCACAAAGAAAACTCAAACACCAAAGTTGTTTAGAATTTGAGATCTACAACTTTGCTAAAAGGACCAACTTCAAATTTTGAACAACTTTTGAATTAGAAAAGGGGTAAAACTAGAGTTTGGAAATTTGGGGTTTTTCAAAAGGAATTTAAATTTTATTTTGATTTTTGAATTTTGGTCCTCATAACACAGCATCAAAACACTTAACTGAACAAGATCTACACAAAAATTAAGCAAACTTAAATGCATGGCAAGAATGATTAAAGACTAATGATGATGACATGTCAAGTTAATTACTTATTAAACACCAGAGGTGTTACAGCCTTCCCCCCTAAAAGAAATCTCGTCCCGAGATTTAAGAAGTGCTTAAAGGCTGGGGTTGAGTAATGAAAAAGGAAATGTGTCACACTTGTTTCTCGCAAGGAGTTCACAAGGCAACTGGGTTGCGGTTGGGATTACAACTGGGATCAGAACGTGGTTGCAAGTAGCAAGGTAGAAGACATTTGAGTAGAGCAAGAAAAATTATCAAGAACCAAGAGAGAGCGTACATTAGCTGTGGGTTATAATTGATCATAACTGTAGACCTCGATACCTGCGCGCACCCAATGGAAACTTGTGCAATCCGGCACACAGGATTCTTTGGGTTCCGTCGCGGCACCGTGGTCGCCAATCATGGCACCATAATAGAGCACAACTTCTATATCCCTCATTTCAATAAGAAGGAAATTATAACTAGAAACAAAGGTTGGTTATAACTACAAGGAAAGTGGCTTTGAACTCCCTTTCGGGCATTCAGAAATTAAAGCACTTTCATAGTGGACTATAAGGAATTATGACTATAGGCCTGGATATTAGCGAGCACCTGGCCGTAACGCTCTATGGTGGCCATCCATAGGCGACTTCAGGTTCCCATGCTTTTATCCGGTCCATAGATCAGGGTCCTTTCAAAGAACACAATTTCAATAACTTTCAACCACCATTCATCGTTTTCACGACACCAAGCAACCAGCACGTGCCAATTCAAGGCATGACACGCGCTTTCCAGAAGAACCAAGGACTTTACCATGATTCTGACTTTATGTGGTAGAGTGTATGAAAGATATCCAAAAATTCCCAAGGATTAGGAACTTATGGAATGAAAGTAGCAAGAGCAACAGAATCTAGGGACGATCAACTATCGGGGATCATAGCTGCTTTTAGAATTTAGAGAAGAAGCACATTTTATTATTATGCATGATATGATGCATGCTCGTCCTATACGACCTCTCACTGACAGGAGATCTCTGTCTCCACCTGTTAGTTAGATATAGGGCTATACTTTATATACTAGCTTCACTGACTTGGTACCTTCTGTTGGAATCACTAGTATAGTCTTCACGAAGTCTTCCAGCAAAGCAAGAAACTTAGGGAAGGATCATTTTTAATTTGTTACTTCAAAAAAAACTTTTAGATTAAGAAACCATTTTGAAGTTTTTCAAAAGTAATGTTGTAACCAGTCTTCCCTTGATGACAATCCTGCTCCGATACCATTCTGTGACGGAACCGCCCAATAATGTGGCCCACTTGCACACGTCATCGTCATAGGGAGCCCAATGACTGTGCAAATGAAACACGTTACTGGAAAGATCCGTCGGGTGTCCCCGAGAGGACCCCGAATTACTCACGAGCCACAGGACCATCATCATGAAGGTTGGAATAATTACAACATTACAACAGTTGATACAAAATACCATCGGAGTGCGGAAGCAAGATAGATAAACTTTACAAATTATGAAGATGTTACTTTTTACATAAAAATAACTGGTATTGCGGAAGTAGAGTAGTATGACAGAACCACACTTAGGCGGAGTACCTAAGTTGGAGAAGAGGAACAACCAGATCACGTCAAGCCCACTGACATGATCATGATCAACACCACCTAATAGAAACCTGCAACAGGGGATTAACAAACCCTGAGTACTGGGGTACTCAACAAGACTTACCCGACTAAAGAAAAAGGGAGAAGACTCAGGAATGAAAGGCTTAGGGTAGTCAAGGTAAGGCTTAAGTATTTTGCAGAAAAAGCATTTTGTAAACCTTGTTTTATTTTGGAAAGATTCAAGCATTTCTCAATTCTTCATTGTCCATGATTCATTTTACATTTCAAAACATACCTAGTTGAGAACCACTCTCCGTTGACAGTCAGTGACCAAGTCTCCATAACCGAGGAGCAACGTTAATCCGGATAAATAATACTCAGCTGAGGATCCCTATCCACACTGCATATGTAGCACCCAAGCTTGCATATGCCAACTCGTCTACCACGATTCCTCCAAGATTGGGCCCGGTCCTACGCCACCCGAAAGTACAGTACACCACTCCTATCCAGGTACGACGACCACGTGGGTACATGCTACTTCCGCCATCTCTCCACTCCCAGTGCGCGGTTGTCGGTCCAATAAAGGATTCCTCGGAGCCAGAGCTTTCCGTAGTATGTGAATAGTTGCAAGTCTTGGCCAGCAGGCCCCCATACGGATGGTCCCTAATTTTCCAGCCAGAACTATACCTTGGTCATATCTCACCCAAGCGTAATAGTCCTGTCAGTTTTTCAACCCTGTCCCGGTCGGTGTCAACTGTTGAGTCCCGGACTACAACATGACGGCACCGTACGCGCGGACAACCTCTTCTCGACAATGACCACATGCTAGCTAGGCAAGCAGTCATCGAACGGGAAGTAAAGCCAAATTCCCATAAAGATTCTTTCAGTGATCACACTTTTGAAAATGGCATTTTATTGCAAATCTATAGTATAGCATCACTAAGCATTTTGCAAATAGTTTTAAAGCAGGGCTGGTGGATCTTCTGGTGGAGGTAAATAATGCAGGTAATAGGTCATCACACAACTCCTATAACCTAATGCAGTAGTTTAACTCAAAAGCATTTAAGGAAAACATTTTATAAATCCAAGGAAGGGTTAAATGCACCGGGGCTTGCCTTCGTTGCAGGGAAGATAAGATCCAAGAAAGATTGACACAAGTTAGTTCGTTTGCTGCTTGAAGTTAAGTCTTTTTCGACGAAGCCTGTCCAACAAGAACCCTCCTCCGAGGCTCGTTCGACAATGGTGAACACCAGAGCTTGATCAACACGACTTCAACACTCTTGGATACTACACGTGGATAAATGATGTATGCTTTAACATGATGCCATGGAATGCATGCTAAGGTGCAGGACAAGACTACTGATTCTAGAGTACAACTTTCTAACATGTGAGTAACTTCTAGGATAGACATAAAGATTAATTATCTTTATCTTTTTAAGCAAGACTAAACAAACTTATTAAGCATTATTTACAAAACATTGCAAGGCATCACAATCATCATAGACCAGAGGGGTGGGGTCTATGAACAGCAAACAATCCAAAAGGTCACACCATGATTACTTTTCTGTTTTTCCTAATTTATTTTAAAAGATCATTTTATACAGTTGTCCCAAAATTTACCAAATTAATCTCATAGGTTCATCATGGTGTAAATAGATGACAAAACAAATTTCATGACCTTTGGAGCTATACATGTTTTACTAAAAACCTAAAACTATCCATTTATTAATTAAAAGGAGGATTTTTCATATTTTAAACTTTGCAGAAAAGTAGAGTTTCTTATTTTTCTAAAATACTACACAGAGCAAGGAACACACAACATTTATCTCAAGATTTTTAGAACAACAGATTAAACCTCACAAAAAGAAGAAAACAAAACACTATTTATATTTTTAAAAGAAAAGGAAAACTGTGCTTCTCTCGAGGCTCGGCGCGCTTGCCTGTAAGGCGGACAGCGGACCGGTCTCTCGAGGTCTCGGCTGGGAAGGCAGAGGGTGGGGATAGCTTCGCGGGCTCACCAGGAGTTGGAAACGAGGCTCGGCGAGGCGGTGCAAGGGTCGGAGGCGGGAGCTCGATGGTGGCGAGGCCTCGGCGGAGGCTCGGCTAACCTCTCGAGGGTAGCCTCGGCGTGCTCGAGGCTCAGTCCGAGGGTGGCTGCGATTCGCCCGAGGCTGAGGGTGGGGCTCGGCTGCTTCGAGGGGGCGCGGTTCGCAGGCGTGCTCGAGGGTGAGGCTCGAGGGGACGCTCGAGGGTGAGGCTCGAGGCTGGCCTTGGCATGTTCGAGAGATGCGGCTCGAGGGATGTGGCTCGAGGGGACGCTCGAGGGTGTGCGGTTCGAGGGTTGGCTCGAAGGTTGGCTCGAGGGTGAGGCTCGAGCGATTCGCCGGAGTTGGAGGGGAGTCGCTGCGCCGGCGAAGGAAAGGACGGAGGGGTGAAATTGGTGGCTTGGGAAGGTGGAGAAGCTCAAGGCGAAGGCAGTGGCGGCCTTGGCGGGCGCTGGGGCTGCCTGATGGCTTGGGTTGGCGAGGAAGTGTTGGTGGTGGCAATGGGGAGCTTGGTGGCTTTTATAGGCGCGGGGTGATGCCGGGGTCCGGGCGAAGGACGGTGGGGGTCCGGGCGAAGAGGACGGTGGGGGTCCGGGCAAGAGGACGGTGGGGGTCCGGGCAAGAGGACGGTGGGGGTCCGGGCAAAAGGACGGTGGGGGTCCGGGCAAAAGGACGGTGGGGGTCCGGGCAAAAGGACGGTGGGGGTCCGGGCAAAAGGACGGTGGGGGTCCGGGCAAAAGGACGGTGGGGGTCCGGGCAAAAGGACGGTAGGGGCCGGGTGAGGATGAGGTAGGGGTCCTCCAACTGTGCACAGTGAAAACCTATTCTTCTTTTGAAATTGTGAAAATTACTCCTAAACTTTGAACTGCACAAAGAAAACTCAAACACCAAAGTTGTTTAGAATTTGAGATCTACAACTTTGCTAAAAGGACCAACTTCAAATTTTGAACAACTTTTGAATTAGAAAAGGGGTAAAACTAGAGTTTGGAAATTTGGGGTTTTTCAAAAGGAATTTAAATTTTATTTTGATTTTTGAATTTTGGTCCTCATAACACAGCATCAAAACACTTAACTGAACAAGATCTACACAAAAATTAAGCAAACTTAAATGCATGGCAAGAATGATTAAAGACTAATGATGATGACATGTCAAGTTAATTACTTATTAAACACCAGAGGTGTTACAATGGTATCATGCGGTGGATTGATCTAATTATAAGAAGTGGTATAGACTTATAGCAAGTGGTATCATGCGGTGGATTAGCTTCGCTTAAGTTTATGCTTGACGGGTTTTTGAAGACTAAACGTGCGGCAGATTAGTTGGATTAGCCTATGCATGTATTATTTGAACAGATCTATTCTTGGAAGTTGCCTGTTTATAATATCTTTGATTCGTTCAAGCATGTCTTTCTTTTGCATTCGGCAGTTAATATGCTTCACACACTCTGTTCTCATACTTGCCAAATAGGTTTGTAAACATGCTCTGACAGACAGCTTCTGTAGCTGTGTGCCGTCGTGATTGGCTTTCGAAGCCGTACATATGGAACTGTCTGGTTTTACCCAGCATGTTCCAGAGGTATTCTCATGTTTTATCCCTTGTTGGTTTTCAGGTCAAACCGACTGGCACGTCTCCGGATTCAGCACACTCCGGGCACCCGATTGAAGCTAGCCTCGTTCGGCTTGCTGTGTGTCTTGGCGCAAGGTGTCACTTTTTGCGTCAACAGTTTCCTTTGTTGTCAGCGAGGTGATATGACCTGGGACGATTACATTCTACTATGACATAAGGTCCCATCCATTTTGGCTGAAATTTTCCTGCCATGTTGGCGTTTTGCTTGCGGATGAGGACGAGGTCACCCTTCTTCAATTCTTTGATTCTTACCTTTTTGTCTCTCCATTTTTTAGTTTCTTCCTGATATTTGCGAAGGTTGTGTACTGCGTTGCATCTTGTTTCCTCTAGTAAGTCCTTATCAAGAAGCTGGTTTTGTTCATCTGATTCGAGGGTTGTTCTGAGAGAAACATGTTTTAATTCTTCTGGTAACACAGCTTCTTCCCCAAATAGGAGCTTGAAAGGTGTGAATTTGGTGGCTCTGCATTCCGAGGTGTTGTGGGACCAGGTGACCGTGGTTAGCTCTTCCGCCCACTTTCCCTTGGGCCTGCCTTGCAATTTTTTGGATATGGCTTGGAAAATTGTTGCATTGGCTCTTTCAACTAAGCCATTGGATTGAGGGTGTCGGACTGAGGCGAAGAACAAGACTGTTCCGATTTGTGCGCAGCATTCTTTGAAGACCTCGCTGTCAAACTGAGTGCCGTTGTCGACAGTTAAGTGTTTGGGGACTCCGAACCGACAAAATAATTGCTACCAGAAAAACTTTTTTACGGCTAGGGAGGTGATCGAAGCGAGCGGTCTAGTTTCAATCCACTTCGTGAAGTATTCCACAACTACCACTGCATAGCGAAGGTTTCCTTGAGCTGTTGGTAGTGGACCGACGAGGTCCATTGACCATCTTTGCAAGGGCCATGTTGGGCATATCAGAGTTGTTGGAGCTCCTAGGGCGTTATCCGTGCTCCTAGAGCTGTTGGCAACCCTCGCAACGTTTGACGATGTCTTCTGCATCTCGTAGTGCTGTTGGCTAGTAGAAACCTTGACGGAAGGCTTTCCCAACTAGCGCCCTTGGGCTGTTGTGTGAACCGCAGATACCTTCGTGAATGAGCTTGAGAATGTCATTTCCTTCAATCTGTGACATGCATTTCAGCCATGGTGAGGTTACCGAGGCTTTGACCAGAATGTTGTCCACTATTTTGTACCCTCGAGCTCTTTGTTTTAGTCTGTTTTCTTCCTCTTTGGACTTGGGTTCATGCAGCCCGTTGATATATGCGGATACATGGGTGTATGCCGAGTCTCTGAGTGATGAGTGATTGTCAACTGGGATAATGTGCATGTTCTTTGGCTTGTGTTGTGCAGGTGTCGAGCACGGATACAATGATCAAAGGCAAGGTGAAGGTCAAGTAGAGACGTGCCGTCCCGATGGACCGAGAGTGGCGAAGGGCGGACGTGAGGCTTGGACTGAGGGACCGGTGGCCCGAGGATCAGCTGTGGTGGCTGACAGCCTGGGACAGCGATGAGCGAAGACTTGCGGGTATGGTGTTGCTTGGGTTGAGGACCTGGGGACACGTGTCGATGGACGGGGTGCACGGGCGGTGCATCCCTTCTATGGCTCGGTTTGGTGGTTGAGCCACAGAAAAACCACCTAGTGGACGGTTTCTAGGTTTGAGCCTCAAAACCTGGGCGCTGATGGTTTCCGAGTTTGGGCCACAAAACTCGAGCTGAGGACGGTTTCCATGTTTGGGCCTCAAGACCTGGGTGCTGCGGGTTTCTGAGTTTGGGCCACAAAACTCAAGCGATGGACGGCTGGTTTCCCGGTTTGGGCCTCAAAACCGGGGGTTGGTCATGAAGGCTGGTTTCCCGGTTTGGGCCTCAAAACCGGGGGCGAAGTCCAGGAAAAGGACGAGCGGAGCGGTGGCGGCACGTGGCGGCAATCGGTGAGGTTGCGTCGAGGCAACGCTACCAGTTGTGCGGGCATGGCCGTCGGATCACCAGCTTCTTCGAGTGGGTCCAGAATAACCCTAGGGTTTAGCTGGTTCACTCTGTAATTAGAGAGGGGTAGAGTAGGAATTAGAATTAGGATAAGTAGAGGGAGACACCCTCCTCCCATCCTATCTCAGTCATTTGCTCTTTGCCTTCTAGGTTTTCCTGCTCTCCCAATCCCCTGCTGTAGCAACTAAGATCCGCAGAGAACCATACCTCTGTGTACTGGAGATTTTGAGGAAGTGAGACCGTAATCTCACTGTTGTAGCGTGTGGTAGCCACACGGTTGCAGATCGATCTGTTGATTCGCGTTTTGTTCGTGTTCTTCGCGTTCTTCGTTTCTCCGCGATTTTCCCGTCACTCGATCTCCCTCTCTACTGCGTCTTTTTGAAATCCGTTTGAATCAACTTGTTCTTTACAGTGAGGAGATCATTTCCACCGAAGGAATTTATCTAACTCCTCATGAACAAGTAGATCAGGTCGATTTCGTTCTCGTGGCGCTTTTTCGTTCATACTCCTTCCCTTTTGATTTCCCGGTGATTGAGTTGATTTGAGCGGATGATTTCTTGGGGATAGTCTCCTAACTACCTTGTGATCATCTTCTCCAAGTTTGAGAACGTGGGATTGTGATTTGATTCGGATTTGGGAGGATTTGTGTGAAGGGCGACCAAAATCGCTCTCACTGGGAGGTCGCGGACAGTCCGCCGTTTCCCCCGCGGACAGTCCGCGCGTCGGGGACTTGGCCAGATCAGTGGCCGTGGGTTCCTACTGTTGGTGTCCAGGTTGACCGGCGGACAGTCCGCCGTTGCAACCCGCGGACAGTCCGGGACTGTCCAGAGGTGTTTCAGCAACGTTGCTGTTTTGCTCCTTTGGCCGGCGGACAGTCCGCCACCTGATCCCGGACAGTCCGCCGTTGGGTAGACAGTCCACGAGTTGGCTGGTTGTTGAGTTTTAGTGCGTTTGCTCTCCCGGCTTCTTCGCTTGATTTCCGGACTTCTCGTTTGGCCCTAGAGTTGACCAAGGAATCTCTCTAGGTATCTTTGCTACTTGTTAGCATAGGTATTTGGGGATTTCTCGATGTAGCCGTCTATCTACGTTCGGGACTTGGTTTTTGAGGGTTGAACTTGTGCCAGTGCTTTTGGCGTTTGGTTCGCTATCGCTTTGTGGTGCCTCGCTGTGATCCTAGGGATCATCTACCCTCTTCCAAGGGTCGTGGGCATCATGGTTTTGATCGAAGCTCTTGGGGTAGATTTTGGGGACAAAAGGCCAAAGTTTCGAGAGAAATTTTTGAGCTCCCATTCACCCTCCTCTGGTCACCTTGCTATTGTATTCTCGGTCCGTCAATTGGTATCGGAGCGGGTTAAGGATCTTCCACCTTAGCCGGTTCCAGATCCACCGAAGGCGACATGGATCGCGGCGTGGGCAAACCGCCGTTTTTCGATGGGACGAACTATGCGTATTGGAAGATACGCATGTCGGCCTATCTGCAGAGTTTGGGTGCTTCCATATGGGATATTTGCAACTCTGCTGATTACGTGGTCTTAGCTGCTCGTGTCTCTCAGCTTCAGATCGATGAGCACGATGCCAATAGCCGATCCCGTAATGCTCTTTTCTCATGCTTGAGCATGAGTGAGTTTGATCGCGTTTCTCACCTCGCTACGGCTCGGGAGATTTGGGCTACCCTCATGCGTTTTCATGAGGGAACCACTCAAGTCAAAACCCGACTCTATGAGTCGTTCAAGCGAGAGTATGAGAACTTTCGACATATGCCTGGCGAGATCATAGAAAGTTTATTCGCTCGCTTTTAGGTGATTGTCAACAGGATGAGGGCTAACAAGGAGCTGTTGCCTTTCGACGATCATGAGAGAGCTCTCAAGCTACTCCATACTCTTGATCGATCGGTGTGGGATTCCAAGGTTCAGGCGATCATCGAATCGCCTAACTATGAGACCCTCACATGCGACGAGCTCTTCAGTAAGCTCAAGTCCAGTGAGATCGATGCCATGGCGAGGGCTTCTTATGAAAATCCTTCTGGCCCGTCAATGGCTTTGCTTTCTGGCTCTTCTACTAACCCCTCTGGAGGTTTTGCACTCTCTTCTCTCTTTTTTGTCACAAAGGAGCAGCTGGAGTCTTTGGGGGATGACGAGTTGGCTTTGCTCGCCAACCGGTTCTCGCGGTTTCACAACAACCGCATGAACCGTCACCGCGGAGGAGGACGCTCAGGATGCTTTGAGTGCGGCAACCCCAGCCACTTCATCGCCAATTGCCCGAAGAAGAAGAAGCAAGTCTTCGACAAGACGGATCATGGGCACAAGTATGACTCTGGCAAGCGCAAGGAGAAGTACGTCCCCACGAAGCACAAGCAGAAGGGCGGCTTCAACAAGGAGTACATCAAGACGAAGTACTTGGAGAAGGCCCAGGCTGAGCAGCGTGCGTTCTTCGCCACGCTCAGTGACGTCGACGACTCGGATGACGACTCCGCTTCTTGAAGCGACGACGAGTCCGAGAAGAAGAAGAAGATCGAGGACAAGCTCAACAACCTCTGCTTCTTCGCCGACGACGAGGGCTTCTGCACCATGGCCCTCGGCAAGGAGGTCGACGGCGAGCTGGAGGACATCCCTCAGAACGACGACGACGACGACACTTCCCAGGTATCTCTGACCCCCGATGAGCTTTCTGCTGAGGTCGAGAAGCTTACTGCCGCCCTTCTTAGTCAAGACAAGTTGCTTAGGCGCGTTGCTAGAGAGCGGAAGGAGTTTAGGTAGAAGTTGGGAGGATACGGTGAAGGAGCTTGAGTTTGCCAAGTCCACCGTAGTTGTTTCTGAGGAGGTTGAGTGTGAGATGTGCACCACGCACATGACTGACCTTCTCACTTTGAGAGGTAAGTATGTTGCGTTGGTAGGAGAGGTGGATGAGCTGAAGGCTAGATCCTTCTTGTTGGGTGCGTGCAAGTCCTGTGCGGGCTTGCAAACCGAGTTGGCAGAGAAGAATGCCAAGATTGTGTCTCTTGAGAAGGCCAGCTCGGGTAGCACTTGTGTGACTAGGTGCGTGTTGTGTGAGGGCTTGGAGATGGAGATAGCCAATGTGAAGCATGACAAGATGCAAACCAAGGAAGAAAACACATACCTTCGGACCATCTTGTCATGGGTGTCTAGTGGTGAGCCGCAGCTTGGGATGATGATCTCCCAGTTCAAGCGTGCTGCCGGAGGTCCT
Source organism: Coix lacryma-jobi var. lacryma-jobi (assembly GCA_009763385.1). NCBI lineage: Eukaryota > Viridiplantae > Streptophyta > Magnoliopsida > Poales > Poaceae > Coix > Coix lacryma-jobi. Next base: position 141,852,166 of record CM019826.1, read on the forward strand.
GGTGTAGGTTTCGCTCAGGGTGTTGATGTGTCATCTTTTGGCAAGATTGGAGAGTCGAGTGGTCTGAACCCATGTGAGAAGCCCAACTCCACCACTACTCCCAAGCTTACAAAGATTCCACCCAAAGAGCCTCTCAAGCCCAACACCAAGGATGATGTGTTTGTTGAACCTCCGAGAGCTCCACCCAAGAAACAATCATGGGCTCCCAAACCAAACCACCTCAAGAACAAGCTGGACATCATGCCACCCATCCAAGAGGAGCTTGTGCCACAGAAGGGCAAAGTGATCCACACCCACTACCGTGAGTACCAACAACCCCCTATGACAGCGGCGAGGTACCACTGCGAGCACTGTGAGAGAGATGGTCACTTGAGTGAGTTCTGTTTTCGGCGCAAGAGAGAGGCGCGCCGTGCAAAGGAGATGAACAACACAGACATGTACCATCCTTTCCATGATGTACATGTGCCGAATGTTCAGAGGCGTGCTGTTAGGCCTAGAGGTCCAGAACCTCAAGTTCCTAGGCCTAGGCAGCGGAGAGGACGTGCCCGGCGGGAGCCTGCAGTTGTAGGCTATGGACCCCATGGCGGTGGCTTTGCTATAGAGCGTTTCCCCCTACCGCGTTTTGAGTATCGCGATGGACGCTCTTCCCTTAGCGGACCACGTTTTCCTCAACGTGGTGATCGCTTTCCCCGTAGGCGTGCTACGAATGGTTTTTATACTGACCGTTCTTTTGAGCAGCCGGCCCAACACTGGTATTCCTCCTACTTCACTAACCCCAGTGTTGGCCCGTATGCTCACCCTATGTCTTTTTATTGATGTAGGTAAAACGATTGGAGAACGTTTGGTTGGTGGATTCCGGGTGTTCGAGGCACATGACCGGAAACGACAAGTGGTTCTCCAGTCTTAGTCCGGTCGCGGGAAAGGAAGTTATCACCTTCGGCGACAATAGTAAAGGTAAGGTGTTGTCTCGTGGGTCGGTGCGAGTTAATGAGCACTTCGTGTTGCGCGATGTTGCTCTTGTTTCTAACTTGCATTTTAACCTTCTTTCTGTTTCGCAACTCTTTGATGACGACTATGAGATTCATTTTAAGCCGAATCTCAATCGTATTTTGGATCCTCAGGGCAATCTTGTTTGTGTGATTTCGCCCTTTGGAAAAGTCTTTCGTGTGGATTTCTCGTTGTCTTTTGGCTGGACCTTCCTCCTCTAATCTTTGGAAGTGGCATAGGAGACTCAGTCACTTGAGCTTCGACTTGCTTGCAAGGCTTAGTTCACTTGGCCTAATCCGAGGATTGCCCAAGTTATCCATGGAGAAGGATCTTGTTTGCCATTCTTGTAGACATGGGAAGATGGTTGCCGCTCCCCACCATCCAGTGACTCAGGTCATGACCAAGCGCCCTGGAGAGCTTTTGCACATGGACCTTGTTGGTCCGGCTCGGGTGAGCTCGGTTGGGGGGAAGTGGTATGTGCTTGTTGTTGTTGATGATTTTTCGAGATATTCGTGGGTCTTCTTTTTAGCTGAGAAGACCGAGACTTTCTCCTTTGCTCGCAATCTGATTTTGCGTCTTCAGAACGAGTTCCCTTTGAACTCGATGCGAGCTATTAGGAGTGATAATGGCTCCGAATTCAAGAATTCAGATTTTGAGAAGTTTTGTAACTCTTTGGGGTTAGAGCATCAGTTTTCTTCCCCCTACACACCCCCTCAGAATGGTGTTGTAGAGAGGAAAAATCGGACCCTTGTAGAGATGGCCAGGACGATGCTCGATGAGCATAGGACTCCTAGGCGATATTGAGCCGAAGCTATGAGCACTGCATGCTACATTACCAATCGCATTTTTCTCCGAGCCTTCTTGAAAAAGACGTCTTATGAGTTGCGTTTTGGAAAACTGCCCAAGGTGAGTTATTTTCGAGTTTTTGGTTGCCATTGTTTTATACTCAAAAAGGGCAACCTGGACAAATTTGAGTCTCGTTTTTCTGACGGTGTATTTTTGGGTTATGGCACTCATACTCATGCATATCGTGTACTTAACCTTGATACTAACCGAGTCATGGAGACATCAGATGTCACCTTCGACGAGACCATGGTTTGTCCTTCTTCTCGTTTTGAGCGTGCATGTGATCATGAGGTTGGCGAGCCTCTTTTTGATGATGAGGAAGAAGGTGCTGAAGGGATGGATGACCCAGCACCTCCTCCACCTGCTGTGCCGCAAAGAGCGGCTTCTACTACGACTCTGCAGATACATGGGCGTATGCCGAGTCTCTGAGTGATGAGTGATTGTCAACTGGGATAATGCGCATGTTCTTTGGCTTGTGTTGTGCAGGTGTCGAGCACGGATACAGTGATCAGAGGCAAGGTGAAGGTCAAGTAGATACGTGCCGTGCCGATGGACCGAGAGTGGCGAAGGGCGGACGTGAGGCTTGGACTGAGGGACCGGTGGCCTGAGGATCAGCTATGGTGGCTGGCAGCCTGGGACAGCGATGAGCGAAGACTTGCGTGGCATGGTGTTGCTCCGGTCGAGGACCTGGGGACACGTGTCGGTGGACGGGGTGCACGAGTGGTGCATCCCCTCTACAGCATCGGTTTGGTGGTAGAGCCAGAGAAAAACCATCGGGTGGACGGTTTCCAGGTTTGGGCCACAAAACCTGGGCGTACGGTGGGTTTCCGAGTTTGGGCCACAAAACTCGGGCTGAGGACGGTTTCCAGGTTTGGGCCTCAAAACCTGGGCGCTGGCGGGTTTCCTAGTTTCGGCCTCAAAACCAGGGGATGGACTTGGAAGCTGGTTTCCCGGTTTGGGCCTCAAAACCGGGGGTGGACGTGAAGGCCTGGTTTCCCGGTTTCGGCCACAAAACTGGGGTTGCAGAGCGAGGGCGGTACGTGGCGGCAATCGGGAGGTTGCGTCGAGGCAACGCTACGAGTTGTGCGGGCGTGGACGTCAGATCACCACCTACCACGAGTTGGTCCAGAATAACCCTAGGGTTTAGCTGGTTCGCTCTGTAAGTAGTTAGGGGTAGAGTGGGAATTAGGAATTGTTAGAATTAGGATAAGTAGGGGGAGACACCCACCTTCTTATTTATCTCGGTCATTTGCTCTTTGCTTCTAGGGTTTCCTGCTCTCCCAATCCCCTGTTGTAGCTAGCTGAGATCCGCAGAGAACCATACCTCTGTGTACTGGAGATTCTGAGGAAGTGAGACCGTAATCTCACTGTTGTAGCGTGTGGTAGCCACACGGTTGCAGATCGATGTGTTGATTCGCGTTTTGGTTCGTGTTCTTCGCGTTCTTCGTTTCTCCACGATTTTCCTGTCACTCGATCTCTCTCTATACTGCGTCTTTTCGAAATCCACTTGAATCATCTTGTTCTTTGTAGTGAGGAGGTCATTTCGACCAAAGCAATTCATCTAACTCCACACGAACAAGTAGATCGGGTCGATTTCCTTTTCGTGGCATTTTTTTCGGATCATACACCTTCCCTTTTGATTTCCCGTTGATTGAATCGATTTGAGCGGATGATTTCTTGGGGATAGTCTTCTAACTACCTCGTGATCATCCTCTCCAAATTTGAGATCAAGGGATTTTTGTTTGGATCGATTTAGAGAAGATTTGAGTTGAGGGCGACCAAAATCGCCCTTTCTGGAAACCCGCGGACAGTCCGCCATTGGAGGCGCGGACAGTCCGCGCGTTGGGCTCCAGCCTGGTCAGTGGTTGCGCGTCTCGGCCGCTTTGGTCCGGTGTGACCTACGGACAGTCCGCCGTCTAACTCGCGAACAGTCCGGGATCCGACCAGGGGACTTTCAGCAACGTTGCTGTTTGGTCCATTCGGCCGGCGGACAGTCCACCACCAAGTCGCGGACAGTCCGCAGTAGGGGCGACAGTCCGGGACCCCAGGGCCGGACAGTCCGGGATTTGCCTGAAGGTTGCGTTTTAATGCGTTTGCTCTCCCGGCTTCTTCGGTTTGTTTCCGGACTTCTCGTTTGGCCCTAGAGTTGACCAAGGAACCTCTCTAGGTATCTTTGCTACTTGTTAGCATTGGTATTTGGAGATTTCTTGACGTAGCCGTCTATCTACGTTCGGGACTTGGTTTTTAGGGGTCGAACTCGTGCCGGTGCTTTTGGCGTTTGGTTTGCTATCGCTTTGTGGTGCCTCGCTGTGATCCTAGGGATCATCCACCCTCTTCCAAGGGTCGTGGGCATCACGGTTTCGGTTGAAGGTTTCCGGGGTTGATTTTGGGACATTTGGCCAAAGTTTCGAGAGAAATTTTTGTGGCTCCCATTCACCCCCCTCTGGTCGCCTTGCTAGTGCGTTCTCGGTCCTTCAATTGGTATCGGAGTGGGTTAAGGATCTTCCACCCTAGCCGGTTCCAGATCCACAGAAGGCGACATGGATCGCGGCGTGGGCAAACCGCCATTTTTCGATGGGACGAACTATGCGTATTGGAAGATACGCATGTCGGCCTATCTACAGAGTATGGGTGCTTCCATCTGGGATATTTGCAACTCTGCTGATTACGTGGTCTTGGCTGCACGTGTGACTCAGCGTCAGATCGATGATCACGATGCCAATAGCCGAGCCCGTAATGCTCTTTTCTCATGCTTGAGCATGACTGAGTTTGATCGTGTTTCTCACCTCGCTACGGCTCGGGAGATTTGGGCATCCCTCATGCGTTTCCATGAGGGAACCTCTCAAGTCAAAACCCGTCTCTACGAGTCGCACAAGCGAGAGTACGAGAACTTTCGACATATGCCTGGGGAGAGCATAGAAAGTTTATTCGCTCGCTTTCAGGTGATTGTCAACAGGATGAGGGCTAACAAGGAGCTGTTGCCTTTCGACGATCATGAGAGAGCTTTGAAGCTTTTGCATACTATCGATCGGTCGGTGTGGGATTCAAAGGTTCAGGCGATCATCGAATCGCCTAACTATGAGACCCTCACGTGCGACGAGCTCTTCAGCAAGCTCAAGTCCAGTGAGATCGATGCCATGGCGAGGGCTTCTTATGAAAATCCTTTTGGCCCATCGATGGCTTTGCTTTCCGGCTCTTCTGCTAACCCCTCTGGAGGTTTTGCACTCTCTTCTCTCTTGTCTATCACAGAGGAGCAGCTGGAGTCTTTGGGGGATGACGAGTTGGCTATGCTCGCCAACCGGTTCTCGTGGTTCCACAACAACCGCATGAACCGATGTCGCGGAGGAGGACGCTCAGGATGCTTTGAGTGCGGCGATCCCAACCACTTCATCGCCAATTGCCTGAAGAAGAACAAGCAGACCTTCGGCAAGGCGGAACATGGGCACAAGTACGACTCCGGTAAACGCAAGGAGAAGTACGTCCCCACGAAGCACAAGCGGAAGGGCGGCTTCAACAAGGAGTACATCAAGACGAAGTACTTGGAGAAGGCCCAGGCTGAGCAGCGTGCGTTCTTCGCCACGCTTAGCGACATCGACGACTCGGATGACGACTCCGCTTCCTCAAGCGACGACGAGTCCGAGAAGAAGAAGAGGATCGAGGACAAGGTAAACGGCCTCTGCTTCTTTGCCGACGATGACGGCTTCTGCACCATGGCCTTCGGCAAGGAGGTCGACAGCGAGCTGGTGAACACTCCTCGGAACGACGACGACGACACCTCCCAGGTATCTCAGACCCCCGACGAGCTTTCTGCTGAGGTCGAGAAGCTTACTGTCGCGCTCCTTAGTTAGGATAAGTTGCTTAGGCGTGCTGCTAGAGAGCGCAAGGAGTTTAGGCAGAAGTGGGAGGATACGGTGAAGGAACTTGAATCTGTCAAGTCCACCGTAGTTGTCACAGATGAGGAGGAGTGTGAGATGTGCACCACGCACATGACTGACCTTCTCACTTTGAGAGGCAACTATGTGGCGTTGGTAGGAGAGGTGGATGAGCTGAAGGCTAGATCCTTGCTGTTGGGTGTGTGCAAGTCTTGTGCTGGCTTGCAAACCGAGTTGGTAGAGAAGAATGCCAAGATTGTGTCTCTTGAGAAGGCCAGCTCGGGTCGCACTTGTGTGTCTAGGTGTGTTCTGTGTGAGGGCCTGGAGATGGAGATAGCCAATGTGAAGCATGACAAGATGCAAACCGAGGAGGAAAACACATACCTTCGGACCATCTTGTCATGGGTGTCTTGTGGTGAGCCGCAGCTTGGGATGATGATCTCCCAATTCAAGCATGCTGCAGGAGGTCCAGGTGTAGGCTTTGCTCAGGGTGTTGATGTTTCATCCTTTGGTAAGATTGGAGAGTCGAGTGGTCTTAACCCATGTGAGAAGCCCAACTCCACCACTACTCCCAAGCTTACAAAGATTCCACCCAAAGAGCCTCTCAAGCCCAACACCAAGGATGGTGTGTTTGTTGAACCTCCGAGAGCTCCACCCAAGAAGCAGACCTGGCATCCCAAGCCCAACCACCTGAAAAACAAGTTGGACACCATGCCACCCATCCAGGAGGAGTTTATACCACAGAAGGGCAAAGTGATCCATACCCACCACCGTGAGTACCAACAACCCCCTTTGAGAGCGGTGAGGTACCATTGTGAGCATTGTGGGAGAGATGGACACTTGAGTGAGTTCTGCTTTCGGCGTAAGAGAGAGGCGCGCCGTGCAAGGGAGATGAACAATCCGGACATGTACCATCCTTTCCATGATGTACATGTGTCGAACGTTCAGAGGCGTGCTGCTAGGCCTAGAGGTCCAGAACCTCAAGTTCCTAGGCCTAGGCAGCGGAGAGGTCATGCCCGGCGGGAGCCTGCAGTTGTAGGCTATGGACCCCGTGGCGGTGGCTTTGTAGTTGAGCGTTTTCCCCCACCGCGTTTTGAGTATCGCGGTGAGCGCTCCTTCCCCAGCGGACCACGTTTTCCTGTGTGTGGTGATCGCTTCCCTCGTAGACATGCTAGGAATGGTTTTTCTGCTAACCGTTCTTTTGAGCAGCCGGCCCAACACTGGTATTCTCCCTACTTCACTAACCCCAGTGTTGGACCGTATGCTCACCCTATGTCTTTTTATTGATGTAGGTAAAATGATTGGAGAACGTTTGGTTGGTGGATTCCGGGTGTTCGAGGCACATGACCGGAAACGCCAAGTGGTTCTCCATTCTTAGTCCGGTCGCCGAAAAGGAGTTTATCACCTTCGGCGACAACAACAAAGGTAAGGAGCTGTCTCGTGGGTCGGTGCGAGTTAATGAGCACTTTGTGTTGCGCGATGTTGCTCTTGTCTCTAACTTGCATTTTAACCTTCTTTCTGTTTCGCAACATTTCGATGATGACTATGAGATTCGTTTTAAACCGAATCTCAGTCGTATTTTGGACCCTCAGGGCAATCTTGTTTGTGTGATTTCGCCCTTTGGGAAAGTCTTTCATGCGGATTTCTTGGAGTCTTTTGGCATTTCTCATTGTCTTGTGGCTGGACCTTCCTCCTCCGATCTTTGGAAGTGGCATAGGAGACTTGGACATCTGAGCTTTGACATGCTTGCAAGGCTTAGTTCACTTGGCCTAATCTGAGGATTGCCCAAGTTATCCATGGAGAAGGATCGTGTTTGCCATTCTTGTAGACATGGGAAGATGGTTGCCGCTCCCCACCATCCAGTGACTCAGGTCATGACCAAGCGCCCTGGAGAGCTTTTGCACATGGACCTTGTTGGTCCGGCTCGGGTGAGCTCGGTTGGGGGGAAGTGGTATGTGCTTGTTGTTGTTGACGACTTTTCGAGATATTCGTGGGTTTTCTTTTTAGCTGAGAAAACTGAGACTTTCTCCCTTGCTCGCAATCTGATTTTGCGTCTTCAGAATGAGTTCCCTTTGAACTCGATGCGGGCTATTAGGAGTGATAATGGTTTCGAATTCAAGAATTCAGACTTTGAGAAGATTTGTAACTCTTTGGGTCTAGAGCATCAGTTTTCTTCCCCCTACACACCGCCTCAGAATGGTGTTGTAGAAAGGAAGAATCGGACCCTTGTAGAGATGGCCAGGACGATGCTCGATGAGCATAGGACTCCTAGGCGATATTGGGCCGAAGCTATGAGCACGGCATGCTATATTTCCAATCGTATTTTTCTTTGAGCTTTCTTGAAAAAGACCTCTTATGAGTTGCATTTTGGAAAACTCCCCAAGGTGAGTTATTTTAGAGTTTTTGGTTGCCATTGTTTTATACTCAAAAAGGGAAATTTGGACAAGTTTGAGTCTCGTTCTTCCGACGGTGTGTTTTTGGGTTATGGCACTCATACTCGTGCTTATCATGTACTTAACCTTGACACTAACTGAGTCATGGAGACATCCGATGTCACCTTCGACGAGACCATGGTTTGTCCTTCTTCTCGTTTTGAGCGTGCAGGTGATCATGAGGTTGGAGAACCTCTTTTTGATGACGAGGATGAGGGTGCTGAAGGTATGGATGATCCAGCACCCCCTCCACCTGCCATGTCACAAGGAGCGGCTTCTACCACGACTCACGGCCCCGACACTTCCTCTTCTTGGAGGCCGTGGGATCCGCCACTTCGAGCGGTACCTTTTGTACCCGGGGAGGCACCAGCTGCTGTTGAGGGGGAGATCACTTCTGCACGGGAGGCGCCATGACACATCCAGTGCCAACACCCCCCTCAGCAGATGATCGGCAACATTGATGAACGGGTCACTCGGTCCAGGTCACAGATCTCTCACTTTGCTCATTCTGCTTTTGTTGCTGATTTTGAGCCCCGAGATGTTGGACACGCTTTGACGGATCCGGATTGGGTCAATGCCATGCATGAGGAGTTAGAGAACTTTGAGCGAAATCGGGTTTGGGTTTTAGTTCCACCTCCTCCAGACTGTAAGCCTATTGGGACAAAATGGGTTTTCAAAAACAAGCAAGGAGAGGATGGCCACGTTGTTAGAAACAAGGCCAGGCTTGTAGCGAAGGGCTATAGTCAGAAGGAGGGGATAGACTATGAGGAGACTTTCGCTCCTGTAGCTCGTTTGGAGGCTATTAGGATACTCTTGGCTTTTGCTGCATCCAAAGGTTTCAAACTTTTTCAAATGGATGTCAAGAGTGCCTTCTTAAACGGCTACATAGAAGAAGAGGTTTATGTTGAACAACCCCCCGGTTTTGAAAATCCCAAGTTTCCAAACCATGTTTTCAAACTCCACAAAGCTTTATATGGTTTGAAACAAGCCCCTAGAGCCTGGTATGATAGGTTGAAGACCTTTTTGCTTGCTAAGGGTTTTAAAATGGGATGTGTGGATAAAACGCTCTTTCTCCTCAAGCAAGGCAAAGACACTCTCTTGGTCCAGATTAACGTGGATGATATCATTTTCGGTGGTTCATCTCACGCTTTGGTTGCCAAGTTTGCAGATACTATGAGCAGGGAGTTCGAGATGAGTATGATGGGCGAACTGACTTTCTTTGTCGGATTGCAAATTAAGCAATCCCGAGAAGGGACGTTTGTGCACCAGGGCAAGTATACCAAGGACTTGCTGAAGAGGTTCGATATGGGTGAGGCCAAGCCTCTTCCAACACCCATGTCGACCACGACGACCCTGGATGCGGACAAGGATGGAGAAGCCGTGGACCAGAAGGAGTACCAAAGCATGATCAGGTCGCTGCTCTACCTAACGGCGACACGCCCGGACATCCAGTTCGCGGTGTGTCTGTGTGCACGCTTTCAGGCGTCGCCGCGCACTTCTCACCGTCAGGCGGTCAAGCGCATTTTCAGGTACCTTTGTTTCACACTGAGTTTGGGATTTGGTATTCGTGCTTTTCATATATGCTAGGTTGCTATGTCTCTAGTTCTGAGTCATTCACTTGCTTGGAATGTTCATATTCTGTCAATAAAATTTGAACCAAGTTTTTTAAGTGAATTGAAAAGATCGAGATGGGATTGCTTGTCAACACATCACAGTTTTGAGACTGTTTCTCATGGCACTTTGAGTTAAACTTGAGCTGTGTAGTGTATGACCAAAACTGTTGCTTTAAGCTTCTGATTGCTTCTGCATAGGCTTCGCATAGTTGAAAAGTTAGGCAATGGCAAGCTTTTAACCTCTTGCAATCACATGCTGATTTTGAACATGTGTAATTCAACCGCTGCAACTCCGATAAAATCTGGATACACAAGTCTATGTTTCATTATATAGCATGATGATTGAACTGTGCCAGGGGTAGTTCACCTTGTATACATGTTTAGCACTTGTCTGATTTCCTGTCTATACATGTTGTGTGCTATTTTGATGGTGAATACCTTTTTGGCTAAAAACTGCTCACTTTGCTCACATGTTCTTAATTCATATTTGGTGATCAGTTTGAGCCTTTGCTAGCATGTGTGCTTCAGTTGCGTCATTGGAGTTATACTGTGTAGAGCATCTTTGCATTCTCTTGACTATATTCCTGAAGCTGCTAACTTCCATTTTGGCTCATATGCATTTTGGAAGGGGGGGAACTTCTCTTGTTGGCACTTTTGATGGTGCAATTTCTAAGGGGAAGAAAATTGCTTTCAGTTCCTTGTGCTTGATGGTGCATTTTCAACTAAGGGGGAGAATTTGGACAAATCAAGCCTCCCATGTTCAACTAAGGGGAAAGGAATCGGTTGTGTGCACCATGCAAGGAGGAGTTTGCTCGATACATTTTTGAAATTTCCAATTGGTTCGGAGCGCTTTGCTAGTTGTGTTGAGCCCTTGCCTCTATCTTGAGGGACTAGCAGTTGCATCTTTGCTTCAGTTGGTTTCAGTTGGTATCGAGCTTTTCAGTTGATGTCGAGCTGTCTGCTAGTTGTGTTGAGCCTCTGTGCCTCTGTCTTGAGGGACTAGCATTTTTGCCTTGATTTTTCAATCGGTATTTGCTAGCGGTGTTGAGCCTGTTCTACCTCTTCTTGAGGGCTAGCTGTGCTTTGCTTGGTCGCGTCGAGCCGTTGCCCATGTCTTGGGGGACCAAGTTGTCTTGCTCTTTCCACTTGACCATCTTCGGCTTTGCTATGCTTTTGGGTCATTTGGTCGAGTTCTCTCTTCTCCTTCTTCCTTCTTCTTTTTCCATTATGATTTGTGTGTAGTTGACAATGCACTCATCAAGGGGGAGATTGCGGATACATGGGAGTATGCCGAGTCTCTAAGTGATGAGTGATTGTCAACTGGGATAATGCGCATGTTCTTTGGCTTGTGTTGTGCAGGTGTCGAGCACGGATACAGTGATCAGAGGCAAGGTGAAGGTCAAGTAGAGACGTGTTGTGCCGATGGACCGAGAGTGGCGAAGGGCGGACGTGAGGCTTGGACTGAGGGACCGGTGGCCTGAGGATCAGCTGTGGTGGCTGGCAGCCTGGGACAGCGACGAGCGAAGACTTGCGTGGCATGGTGTTGCTCGGATCGAGGACCTGGGGACACGTGTCGGTGGACGGGGTGCACGAGTGGTGCATCCCCTCTACAGCTTCGGTTTGGTGGTAGAGCCAGAGAAAAACCATCGGGTGGATGGTTTCCAGGTTTGGGCCACAAAACCTGGGTGTACGGTGGGTTTCCGAGTTTGGGCCACAAAACTCGAGCTGAGGACGGTTTCCAGGTTTGGGCCTCAAAACCTGGGCGCTGGCGGGTTTCCTCGTTTCGGCCTCAAAACCAGGGGATGGACTTGGAGGCTGGTTTCCCGGTTTGGGCCTCAAAACTGGGGGTGGACGTGAAGGCCTGGTTTCCCGGTTTCGGCCACAAAACCGGGGGTGCAGAGAGATGGCGGCACGTGGCGGCAATCGGGAGGTTGCGTCGAGGCAACGCTACGAGTTGTGCGGGCGTGGCCGTCGGATCACCACCTACCACGAGTTTGTCCAGAATAACCCTAGGGTTTAGCTGGTTCGCTCTGTAAGTAGTTAGGGGTAGAGTGGGAATTAGGAATTGTTAGAATTAGGATAAGTAGGGGGAGACACCCACCTCCTTATCTATCTCAGTCATTTGCTCTTTGCTTCTAGGGTTTCCTGCTCTCCCAATCACCTGCTGTAGCTAGCTGAGATCCGCAGAGAACCATACCTCTGTGTACTGGAGATTTTGAGGAAGTGAGACCGTAATCTCACTGTTGTAGCGTGTGGTAGCCACACGGTTGCAGATCGATGTGTTGATTCGCGTTTTGGTTCGTGTTCTTCGCGTTCTTCGTTTCTCCACGATTTTCCCATCACTCGATCTCTCTCTCTATACTGTGTCTTTTCGAAATCCACTTGAATCATCTTGTTCTTTGTAGTGAGGAGGTCATTTCGACCAAAGCAATTCATCTAACTCCTCACGAACAAGTAGATCAGGTCAATTTCGTTTTCGTGGCGTTCTTTTCGGTTCATACACCTTCCCTTTTGATTTCCCGTTGATTGAATCGATTTGAGCGGATGATTTCTTGGGGATAGTCTTCTAACTACCTCGTGATCATCCTCTCCAAGTTTGAGATCAAGGGATTTTGGTTTGGATCGATTTGGAGAAGATTTGAGTTGAGGGCGACCAAAATCGCCCTTTTTGGACACCCGCGGACAGTCCGCCGTTGGAGGCGCGGACAGTCCGCGCATCGGGCTCCAGCCTGGTCAGTGGCTGCGTGGCTCGGGCGCTTTGGTCCGGTGTGACCTGCGGATAGTCCGCCGTCTAACTCGCGGACAGTCCGGGAGCCGACCAGGGGACTTTCAGCAACGTTGTTGTTTGGTCCATTCGGCCGGCGGACAGTCTGCCACCAAGTCGTGGACAGTCCGCAGTAGGGGCGGACAGTCTGGGACCCCAGGGCCGGACAGTCCGGGATTTGCCTGAAGGTTGCGTTTTAATGCGTTTGCTCTCCCGGCTTCTTCGCTTGGTTTCCGGACTTCTCGTTTGGCCCTAGAGTTGACCAAGAAACCTCTCTAGGTATCTTTGCTACTTGTTAGCATTGGTATTTAGAGATTTCTTGACGTAGCCGTCTATCTACGTTCGGGACTTGGTTTTTAGGGGTCGAACTCGTGCCGGTGCTTTTGGCGTTTGGTTTGCTATCGCTTTGTGGTGCCTCGCTGTGATCCTAGGGATCATCCACCCTCTTCCAAGGGTCGTGGGCATCACGGTTTCAGTTGAAGGTTTTCGGGGTTGATTTTAGGACATTTGGCCAAAGTTTCGAGAGAAATTTTTGTGGCTCCCATTCATCCCCCCCCCTCTGGTCGCCTTGCTAGTGCTTTCTCGGTCCTTCAGACTCACGACCCCAATCCCTCTTCTTCGACTTGGGGGCCGTGGGATCCGCCACCTCGAGCGGTACCCTTTGTACCCGAGGGAGCGCCAGCTGCTGTTGAGGGGGAGGTCATATCAGCTCAGGAGGCGCCACGACACATCCAGCGCCAACACCCACCTCAGCAGATGATCGGCAGCATCGGCGAACGTGTCACTCGGTCAAGGTCACAACAAATCTCTCACTTTGCTCATTCTGCATTTGTTGCTGATTTTGAACCCCGAGATGTTGGACACGCTTTATCTGATCCAGATTGGGTCAATGTCATGCATGAGGAGCTAGAAAATTTTGAAAGAAATCGGGTTTGGGTTTTGGTTTCTCTTCCTCCTGAGTGTCACCCTATTGGGGCAAAATGGGTTTTTAAAAACAAACAAGGAGAGGATGGCCATGTTGTGAGAAACAAGGCCAGACTAGTAGCCCAGGGGTATAGTCAGAAGGAGGGGATAAACTATGAGGAGACTTTTGCTCCTGTAGCTCGTTTGGAGGCAATTAGGATACTCTTGGCTTTTGCTGCATCCAAAGGGTTTAAACTTTTTCAAATGGATGTCAAGAGTGCCTTCTTAAACGGCTACATAGAAGAGGAAGTATATGTGAAACAACCCCCCGGTTTTGAAAATCCCAAATTTCCAAACCATGTCTTTAAACTTCACAAAGCTTTGTATGGTTTGAAACAAGCCCCTAGAGCCTGGTATGATAGGTTGAAAACCTTTTTGCTTGCTAAGGGTTTTAAAATGGGATGTGTGGATAAAACGCTTTTTCTCCTCAAGCAAGGCAATGACACTCTCTTGGTCCAGATTTACGTGGATGATATCATTTTAGGTGGTTCTTCTCACGCTTTGGTTGCCAAGTTTGCAGACACTATGAGCAGGGAGTTTGAGATGAGCACTGACGTTTTTCCTCGGGTTGCAAATCAAGCAATCCCGAGAGGGAACATTCGAGCACCAAGGCAAGTACACCAAGGACATCCTGAAGAAGTTCGACATGGGTGAGGCCAAGCCTCTTCCAACACCCATGCCGACCACGGAGGCCCTAGATGCGGATGTGGATGGAGAAGCTGTGGACCAGAAGGAGTACCGGAGTATGATCGGGTCGCTGCTGTACCTGACGGCGACACGCCCGGACATCCAGTTCGCGGTGTGTCTGTGCGCGCGATTTCAGTCGTCGCCGCACACTTCTCACCGTCAGGCGGCCAAGCGCATTATGAGGTACTTATGCTTCACTCCAGAATTCGGGATTTGGTATTCTGCTTCCTCCACCCTCTCCCTTTGCGGTTATTCTGATGCCGATTTTGCTGGTTGCCATATTGATCGCAAGTCCACTTCTGGGACTTGTCAGTTTATTGGTTCTTCTCTTGTATCGTGGTCTTCTCGCAAGCAGTCTAGTGTCGCCCAGTCTACCACGGAGGCTGAGTATGTTGCTGCGGCTAGCTGCTGTTCCCAGTTGCTTTGGATGATGGCCACTTTGCGTGATTTTGGTCTGAGCTTTTCTCGCGTTCCTTTGCTTTGTGAAAGCACGAGCGCTATTAGCGTTGCTAAGAACCCCGTGCTGCACTCTAAGACCAAACACATTGATATGCGCTTTCATTTTCTGCGAGACCACTATGAGAAGGGTGATATCGACCTTCGCCATGTCGATACTCATCATCAGTTGGCTGATATTTTCACCAAGCCTTTGGACCAATCAACTTTTGCTAGGTTGAGAGGTGAGCTTGGTGTGTGTTTCCCCTTTTAGATGAGGGAAACATTTTGACTCTTGTATTATAAACTGATTTTGTGTTTTTCAATTGGTTTCTTCATGCATCTTTGCATTTCATCTTGCATATTTACATTCAGAGCTTCATGTATATAATCCTTAGAATGTGGCTATGCTCTATAGTATTTGCTCCGATGCTTTATGATGATGCTTGTAGCTTATGCTCTTTCTGATCACTAATGCATGTTGTGAGCTGAGCTATTTTTGAATGGTGAATCTGCTTAATGAACATAAAACTTGAAATTGTTCACCATTGAGATATGCAACTAGCATGTGTAGGATGTGTAGAATTCACTCGTGCTTTTCATATATGCTAGGTTGCTATGTCTCTAGTTCTGAGTCATTCACTTGCTTGGTATGTTCATATTCTGAAATAAAATTTAAACCAAGTTAAGTGAATTGGAAAGATCGAGACGGGACTGCTTGTCAGCACATCACAGTTTCGAGACTGTTTCTCATTGCACTTTGAGTTAAACTTGAGCTGTGTAGTGTATGACTGAAACTTTTGCTTTAAGCTTCTGATTGCTTCTGCATAGGCTTCGCACAGTTGAAAAGTTAGGCGATGACAAGTTTTCAACCTCTCGCAATCACATGCTGAAATCTAAACTTGTGTAATTTAACCGCTGCAACTCCAATAAAATTTGGATACACAAGTCTATGTTTCATTCTATAGCATGATGGTTGACCTGTGCTAGGGGTAGTTCACCTGGTATACATGTTTAGCACTTATTTGACTTCCTGTCTACACATGTTTGGTGCTATTTTGATGGTGAATACCTTTTTGGCTAAAAACTGCTCACGTTACTCACATGTTCATTTTTTGTATTTGGTGATCAGTTTGAGCCTTTGCTAGCATTCTGTGCATTTAATGAGTCATCGGATCAGCACTTTGTCGAGCATCTTCATATTCTATCGACTATATTCCTGAAGCTGCTAACTTGCATTTTGACTCATATGCATTTTGGAAGGGGGAGTTTCTTCTGTCAAGGGGGAGAAATTTGCTTGACGGTGCATTTTCAACTAAGGGGGGGGGGGAATATTGACAAATCATGAGTGCCTTCTATGTTCAACTAAGGGGGAGCTTTTCGAGTTGAACTAAGGGGGAGATTTCCTAGTTGTGTGTACCATTCGAGGGGGAGTTTGCTCGCTGCTGCGTTCTCGAGCTGGTAATAGTTTGTTTGGAGCATTTTTGGTAGCTCGTTGTGTTGAGCCTTTGCCTCTTTCTTGAGGAACTAGCACCTTTGATCTTTTATGCTCCTCAGCTGATTTCTAGCTTTCTTCAGTTGGTACCGAGCTTCCTCGCTAGCGGTGTTGAGCCCGTTCTGCCTCTTCTTGAGGGCTAGCTCTGTTTTGCTTGAATTTTAGTTGATTTTTCAATTGGTATCAAGCTTTCACGCTAGCGGTGTTGAGCCTGTTCTACCTCTTCTTGAGGGCTAGCTTTGCTTTGCTTGGTTGCGTCGAGCCGTTGCCCATGTCTTTGGGAACCAAGTTGTTTTGCTCTTTCCACTTGACCTTCTTCGGCTTTGATATGCTTTTGGGTCATTTGGTCAAGTTCTCTCTCCTTCTCCCTTCCTTCCTCTATTCTATTATGATTTGTGTTGGTAGTTGACAATGCACTCATCAAGGGGGAGATTGCGGATACATGGGTGTATGCTGAGTCTCTGAGTGATGAGTGATTGTCAACTGGGATAATGCGCATGTTCTTTGGCTTGTGTTGTGCAGGTGTCGAGCACGGATACAGTGATCAAAGGCAAGGTGAAGGTCAAGTAGAGACGTGTCGTGTCGATGGACCGAGAGTGGCGAAGGGCGGACGTGAGGCTTGGACTGACGGACCGGTGG
The DNA here is from genome assembly GCA_009763385.1 of Coix lacryma-jobi var. lacryma-jobi. Lineage (NCBI taxonomy): Eukaryota > Viridiplantae > Streptophyta > Magnoliopsida > Poales > Poaceae > Coix > Coix lacryma-jobi. The sequence goes on from CM019826.1 coordinate 141,868,899, forward strand.
CCCGAGGATCAGCTGTGGTGGCTGACAGCCTGGGACAGCGACGAGCGAAGACTTGCAGGCACGGTGTTGCTTGGGTCGAGGACCTGGGGACACGTGTCGATGGACGGGGTGCACAGGAGGTGCATCCCTTCTACGGCTCGGTTTGGTGGTTGAGCCACAGAAAAACCACCGAGTGGACGGTTTCCAGGTTTGGGCCTCAAAACCTGGGCGCTGATGGTTTCCGAGTTTGGGCCACAAAACTCGGGCTGAGGACGGTTTCCAGGTTTGGGCCTCAAAACCTGGGTGCTGCGGGTTTCTGAGTTTGGGCCACAAAACTCAGGAGATGGACGGCTGGTTTCCCGGTTTGGGCCTCAAAACCGAGGTTGGTTGTGAAGGCTGGTTTCCCGGTTTGGGCCTCAAAACTGGGGGCGAGGTCCAGGAAAAGGACGAGCGGTGCGGTGGCGGCACGTGGCGGCAATCGGTGAGGTTGCGTCGAGGCAACGCTACCAGTTGTGCGGGCATGGCCGTCGGATCACCAGCTTCTTCGAGTGGGTCCAGAATAACCCTAGGGTTTAGCTGGTTCGCTCTGTAATTAGAGAGGGGTAGAGTAGGAATTAGAATTAGGATAAGTAGAGGGAGACACCCTCCTCCCATCCTATCTCAGTCATTTGCTCTTTGCCTTCTAGGTTTTCCTGCTCTCCCAATCCCCTGCTGTAGCAACTGAGATCCGCAGAGAACCATACCTCTGTGTACTGGAGATTTTGAGGAAGTGAGATCGTAATCTCACTGTTGTAGCGTGTGGTAGCCACACGGTTGCAGATCGATGTGTTGATTCGCGTTTTGTTCGTGTTCTTCGTTTCTCCGCGATTTTCCCATCACTCGATCTCCCTCTCTACTGCGTCTTTTTGAAATCCGTTTGAATCAACTTGTTCTTTACAGTGAGGAGATCATTTCCACCGAAGGAATTTATCTAACTCCTCACAGACAAGTAGATCGGGTCGATTTCGTTCTTCTGGCGCTTTTTCGTTCGTACTCCTTCCCTTTTGATTTCCAGGTGATTGAGTTGATTTGAGCGGATGATTTCTTGGGGATAGTCTCCTAACTACCTCGTGATCATCTTCTCCAAGTATGGGAATGTGGGATTGTGATTTGATTTGGATTTGGGAGGATTTGTGTGAAGGGCGACCAAAATCACTCTCACTGGGAGGTCGCGGACAGTCTGCTGTTTCCCCCGCGGATAGTCCGCGCGTCGGGGACTTGGCCAGATCAGTGGTCGTGGGTTCCTACTGTTGGTGTCCAGGTTGACCGGCGGACAGTCCGCCGTTGCAACCCACGGACAGTCCGGGACTGTCTAGAGGTGTTTCAGCAACATTGTTGTTTTGCTCCTTTGGCCGGCGGACAGTCCGCCACCTGATCCCGGACAGTCCGCCGTTGGGCAGACAGTCCGCGGTCTGTAGCCCAGACAGTCCGCGAGTTGGGTGGTTGTTGAGTTTTAGTGCGTTTGTTCTCCCGGCTTCTTCGCTTGGTTTTCGGACTTCTCGTTTGGCCCTAGAGTTGACCAAGGAATCTCTCCAGGTATCTTTGCTACTTGTTAGCATAGGTATTTGGGGATTTCTCGACGTAGCCGTCTATCTACGTTCGGGACTTGGTTTTTGAGGGTTGAACTTGTGCCAGTGCTTTTGGCGTTTGGTTCGCTATCGTTTTATGGTGCCTCGCTATGATCCTAGGGATCATCCACCCTCTTCCAAGGGTCGTGGGCATCACGGTTTCGATCGAAGCTCTTGGGGTTAATTTTGGGGACAAAAGGCCAAAGTTTCGAGAGAAATTTTTGAGCTCCCATTCACCCCCCCCCCTCTGGTCGCCTTGCTATTGCATTCTCGGTCCTTCAATATAGGCCATGATGGGTGCTCTCCAGTCTTCGTTTTGGATTGCATTGATCAGCTTGGCATTGTTTTCGGAGGCTTCGAATGCTGATTGAGTTGCTACCTCGTGAAACACGTTGTTGATGGTGCTTAAAGCATCATTTCACCAACAACATTTCACCAAAAACCAAGGTAAAACAACATAAAAAGTAGAAGATTTGGTTTATAACTAACCTATTTCCACATGTGATAGTTTCTTATCTTAATGCAGGAAATGATGGAATTTGGGCCAAACAAGAGTACCAGAAGCAAGGACAAGCCAATCTGGACCATTTGGGCCTGAGCAAGGTGGCGGCCGCCACCTATTACTGGCGGCCGCCAGGTCACTTGTGCCAAAAGTAGCCCAAGCCACGTCATCGATCCGTGGGAGTCACCTCAAGCTCAAATCCTGGCCATTGCACACTAAGGCGGTTTGATCCAAGGGCTAAGAAGAGTATCACCTGGATAGTGGGCTTTGGACACGTGTCTAAACCCTAACCGGCCCTCAAACCGACTTGGGAGAGCAAATGAAGACCGTTGGATGAATGGCGGTTGCAATGGACGGCAGAGAGGTGGCGGGCGCCAGGGTTTGGTGGCGGGCGCCACCCCCTAAACCCTAACCGACCCCCCCCCCCCTCACTTTATAAGTACCCCCCTAGCTTCCTAGCACTATAAAATGGGCCCCTTGAGCTCTCATTCGGGGAGCCTCACACCATTCCTCACCATTTGGTTAGATTAGCACACTTGCTATGCTAGAGAGATTAGAGAGAGTGTGAGTGCCTCACTAGAAGAGGAGCTGGAGAGGAGAAGAGTAGAAGTCTGGAGAGTTCCCGAGTTGTCGGAGACCTCTGCTTCTCTCTGCTCCGCGCTTCAACTTTGGTAACTTAGTATCTATTTTATCTTCAAGTATTTACTTTCAGTACTTCTGTGCTCGTTTCATTGCTTGATATTAGTTTCAAGTGCTCTAGTTCTAGTACAGGGCTAGTAGTAGTAGTAGTATATAGATTAAGTGTGGTACTTAGGCTATATATTGCCAGTGAATACGGCTAGGCCCCTGGATAGCTATGGTAGCAAGCAGGTGGTGACAGCCCTGTGCGCCTTGAATTCCACCACGTAGTTGGTCTAGTTTAACAGTAGGGCTCGTTGTGCTAGCGTTCAACCTAAGTCAGTGGTAAAGGCTAGTACGCCCACAGTACACTAGTAAAGAACTTAAATCACTAGAAGTCTAATAGAACTAGGATCTACCCCAGTAGATAGTGCCCGTTCCCTTCATCTATCCTAGATATCCTTACCCCCTAGTTTTCTCAAAATCACTTCGTGTTCCTCGTGGATTCGATACCCCGGAATACTCTGAGGTGAAAAGCTACAACTGACAGCCGTGCGCTTGCGGTTTCTTCTGCGTGCCACCCGAGGTGTCAACAAGCTTTTCTGGCGCCGTTGCCGGGGAACGGTAGCTGATTTTTGAGACTAGAGTTAGGATCATCTTTACCCTCTACGCATGGAGAATCAATCTATCTTACAATTCGCAGCTCCTAAGAGTTCGCGATTAGAGCCACATTTATCATCACAACCTATATATGCCGATAGTTACGAATTGCGCCCTGACTTTATTAACAAAGTTCAGGAGAGCATGTTTACGGGATCAGAAAATCCCTACACACATCTACGTGAGTTTGAGCAAGTCTGTGCATGCTTGAACATTTCGGGCATTTCACCTGACACTGTCAAGTGGAAGCTGTTTCCGTTCACTTTGACAGGAGCAGCTAAAACATGGCATGCTCAAACCGTGGGAAGTGCCAGAGGAGACTGGGGAAGTTTACGGACCAAGTTTATCTTGACGTATTTCCCTGTCCACCAAGTGGTACAACTACGAGTAGAAGTGTTGACCTTTAGATAAAATGATAAGGAGACATTAGGGGAGGCTTGGGACCGTTTTATTGGTTTAATCAATTCAGGACCCGATTTAGCCATACCCGATCCAGTGCTCCTTCTGCATTTTTATGTCGGTTTAGAGAAAGAGAGAGCTCTTCACCTTGATCATTCATCAGGTGGAGCGTTTCTTCATCTTTCTCCACGAGGTGGAAAGGAGGTTCTTGATAGAATTCTCGAGAATATTCCTTATACTGGAGTTTCTGATGAAATCCCTGAGGAAGAAGTCGTAGAAACCCAAGTTTCAACTGTAGAACAACAAGAAGAGCCCGAGTCTAGCTCGCTGGACTTAGCGGGACCTATTCCGTCCACATCTGGGAGAGAAACTCTTCCGAAATTTTTGGGCGAGATAGAGGATGATGTGTTTGAGGATTACGGAAATGCTATGAACTACTCCGTTCAAGCTCTCCCATCCGACAAACCACTTACTGAGTCCTCTGATGGAATCTATAGCCGAGAGCGTCTTTTGGAACTTTCAGCTGTCATGAGTCATGAATGGACAATGGAAGCCGAAGTATCAGAAAACATCCCTCGCATAGATAGAGTACCTAGCATAATAGATTGTCGAATTAGGGGAGAAAGGGCCTTTGCTTTTTACGACTCTGTCATGGGAATTAATGTTCTTGCTAGTAATTACGTATCTAGAACATTCCCCGACCTTCAACGACAACCAACTAAACGGTGTTTAAGAGACCCAAATGGAGACATCTTGGAAAGTGAAGGAATCCTAAAGATGGTCCCCATCCAAGTAGATGGAGCGGACATGGTCTTAGATTTCTACATTTTCGATGTAGTCCTTTCTGACGTCTTCTTAGGACAACCGTGGTCCATACTTGCCTTGCAAGGACCATGTCAAGAGCACTTTAATGCTCAAATCGGTGGAAAAGAGTACTCAGTACCTTTCGTTCGCGCATTAAATTCTATTGCTGAACAACCACCAGAACCAGATCTTCTGGATCAAGCTAGAACCTCTACTCTTTATGAGTTGGCTCAGCCTGATTTTGAAGAAGATTCTGAGTTCTTTGTCGAAGAAGAAGCCGAGACAGATGAACTGTTTCGCTTAGATGAATCGGAAAAGCCATCTCGACCTTCCATAGAGCTAAAACCTCTGCCTGAAGGCTTGAGATACATCTTTCTAAACAAAGACCCCGAGACTCCCGTAATCATTAGCAGTAAGCTATCTGAAGAGGAAGTACGTAGGTTGACCCTTGTCCTAGCAAAACACCAATCTGTCTTTGGCTATTCACTTCAAGATTTGAAGGGAATTAGTCCAAATCTCTGCACCCATCGTATCCCTCTCGATCCTGAGATACCCTCCTCAAGAGAGCCCCAAAGACGACTTAATAACGCTATGCGCGAAGTCATGAAAAAGGAGGTTCTGAAACTCTTGCACGCGGGAATTATTTATCCAGTTCCTTATAGTGAATGGGTAAGTCCCGTGCAAGTAGTTCCAAAGAAAGGAGGCATGACAGTCGTTAAGAATGAGAAAAATGAGTTAATCCCTCAACGCACCGTCACTGGATGGAGGATGTGTATAGACTATAGGAAGCTGAATAAAGCCACAAAGAAAGATCATTTCTCACTTCCTTTTATAGATGAGATGCTAGAGAGATTGGCAAACCATTCCTTCTTTTGCTTCCTGGATGGATATTCTGGTTATCACCAAATCCCAATCCATCCAGATGACCAAAGTAAGACCACTTTCACATGCTCATATGGAACTTATGCCTATAGACGCATGTCCTTTGGACTTTGCAATGTGCCGGCATCTTTCCAACGGTGTATGATGTCCATCTTTTCCGATATGATTGAACAAATCATGGAGGTATTCATGGATGACTTTTCGGTCTATGGGAAAACCTTTGACGATTGCATAGCCAATTTAGACAAAGTCCTCCAACGCTGTGAAGAGAAGGACCTAGTTCTTAACTGGGAAAAGTGTCACTTCATGGTGCGGGAAGGAATTGTCCTAGGCCATCGAATTTCAGAACGTGGGATAGAAGTGGATAAAGCCAAAATCAATATAATTGAACAATTGCCACCACCCACTAATGTGAGAGAAATCCGAAGCTTCTTGGGCCATGCCGGCTTTTATAGAAGGTTTATTAAGGATTTCTCACAGGTCGCTAGACCCTTAACGAGCCTGTTAGCAAAAGACGTCCCGTTCAAATTTGACGAGGATTGTCTACAAGCTTTCAATATTCTGAAAAGGCTCTAACTTCGGCACCAATCATCCAACCCCCAGATTGGAATTTGCCGTTCGAAATCATGTGTGATGCTAGTGATTATGCTGTGGGGGCCGTCCTTGGTCAAACTAAAGATAAGAAGCATTATGCTATTTCTTATGCTAGTAAGACCCTGACTGGCCCCCAGCTAAACTATGCAACCACATAAAATGAACTTTTGGCTGTAGTCTTTGCCATAGACAAGTTTAGATCTTACTTAGTGGGAGCTAAGGTGATTGTTTATATCGATCACTCTGCTCTAAAATATCTCTTCACTAAGAAAGATGCTCAGCCAAGGTTGATCCGCTGGATCCTACTCCTTCAAGAATTTGACCTGGAAATAAGAGACAAGAAAGGAGTTGAGAATTCAGTAGCTGATCACTTGTCTAGACTACAAGTCAATAATTCGGACAATCTCCCAATAAATGACTTCCTTCGCGATGATACCCTTCTAAAAGTCACGTATACCAACCCTTGGTATGCAAACATCGTGAATTTTATAGTCACCGGCTATGTTCCGCCGGGGGAGAATAGAAAGAAACTGCTATATCAAAGAAGAACGCACCTATGGGATGAACCATATCTCTATAAGGTCTGTGCAGATGGACTCTTGAGAAAATGTGTCCCCACAGAAGAAGCAACAAAAATCATAGATAGATGTCACTCCGCCGAATATGGAGGACACTATGGAGCTTTTCGGACACATGCTAAAATTTAGCAAAGTGGTTTTTATTGGCCATCCATGTATGAGGACACAAAGAATTATGTGAGACGTTGTCCTCGTTGCCAAAAGCATGGTAACATTAATGCCCGAGATGCTATGCCACTCGTGAACAATCTCCAAGTTGAGTTGTTTGATGTTTGGGGTATAGATTTCATGGGCCCCTTTCCTAAATCCTATGACGCTGAGTACATTCTTGTGGCGGTGGATTATGTCTCGAAATGGGTAGAAGCCATACCCTATCGAGCGGCAGATGCTAAACATTCGAAGAAAATGTTCAAAGAAAACATCTTTCCTCGTTTTGGAGTTCCTAGACTAGTCATTAGTGACGGAGGCCCTCATTTCATAGATAAGAGCTTCCAACATTTCTTAGCTAGTCAAGGAGTCCAACATAATGTAGCCACTGCATACCACCCCCAAACAAGTGGACAGGCCGAAACATCCAATAAACAAATAAAGAATATCTTGCAAAAGACGGTAGAAGAAATGGGAAAGGGATGGAAACATAAGTTACCCGAAGCTCTGTGGGCCTATCGGACTGCCTATAAGACCCCGATTGGAATGTCCTCATACCAACTAGTTTATGGGAAAACTTGTCATCTTCCTGTTGAACTTGAGTTCAAAGCTCATTGGGCCATCAAGAAATGGAACATGGACCTTGACCAAGCTGGCCAAAATAGGAAGATGCAAATTTCTGAACTAGAAGAATGGCGAGAGAAAGCCTATCATAGTGCCAAGCTCTATAAAAAGAAGACTAAGAGATGGCATGATAAACGGATCAAAAAGAAAGAGTTCGAAGTAGGAGATAAAGTTTTACTCTTTAACTCCCGTGTTCGACTTTTCGGACATGGTAAACTTTGAAGCAAATGGGAAGGACCCTTCAAGGTTGTTGCAACCTATTCCCATGGAGCCGTCACATTAGAAAGTGATGATTGGCAAATCTTCAAAGTCAATGGACAAAGATTAAAAAGATGCTATGACTTTGATAAAAATGAGCTAAACGAAATTGATATAATTAACTTTGAAGTAGCTCAAGCCCATGACAATTAATGGATGGACCCAATTTACCCCTTGTCCATTTCATGCACCTAGTCCATCCAAAACCCCGAGAAAGGCCTCTTTAGGCCCAACCAAGCCAATTCGACCTCAGAACTTTGAAATTTAGGAGGCTTACCTTCTCCCGCTCGATGCCCGGCGAAGGAGGAGTGGCGGCCGCCACTCCCAACTGGCGGCTGCCACCAAACCCTGGCGCCCACCACGCTAGGCGGTGGTTTAGAGGCCCCCCTCCACGTGGCAACTAATCCCAAGCTTGGGAGAGTGAAAGAAGGAGGAGATGAGGACGTGTTAGTTCATCCAAAGCTTATCCCTCCACTTCTCCCCCTTCTTAAAAGAAGAACTCCTTCTTCTCCCTCCATTTTTTCACAAAGCCTAGCCAAGCCTCCTCCAAAACCATGTCGTCTCCGCGGAAATCTGTGTCCTATAACCCTCAAGGATCCATCTCGTCCTCCACCAAAGCCATCATCCGGTCTCTGGTCGACGACGACATGGAGGTGCTTGACGTACCCCCTTTAGCGATGGTGCTGCCTGACGGCACCTATGTCGAGGGGACACCACCGGAGGGTGCAGGGAAGGCACCAGCCACCATTCCAGTGGCGGGCGCCACCCCTGCTGGGCGGCCGCCAGGGGTGAAGCGCCCCCTGGCCTCGCCTCCGCCCCGTCTTCATCCTCCTCCGGTGACGCCACCTGGGAAGAAGTAGAGGACACCCACTAGGCCGACCACGGGGGAGATCACCCCGAGGAAGTCTCCGGCCGTCAAGGCCATGGGCGATGAGACGCCCACTCCATCAAGGGCGAAATCCTGGGTCAGCTTTGGCTTGGATAGCCGCACCCGGAGCTACAGCCCCAATCCTAAGAGGGCTAAACTAGAGGTGTATGGCGTGAGGATGCCCGATGGGCATTATGAAAAGAGGCTGCGTGAGCGTGAGGCGAGCACTCATGGCTCCAATGGGTCGCTCTCCGAGCCATCCGTGCGCCGCCGTCTCAACCCATCGCCGGCAGGAGTCCCCGGCGAGATGGAGCACAACGGTGGTGAGGAGGGGTTAACCCTCGAAAAACCCACCGCCGAAGTGAAAAAGCTGCGCAAGGAGAAGAGCGCCTTGGAGGATCAAGTCGCAGAGATAGCCCTCTGGCGAATGGATATGGAGGATCGGTTCACCATCCTCCGCAAGGGCTGCACCTCGAAGATCAAGCGTCTCTTCAAAGAGACGGGCTTCGAGGATCTCTACGAGGCTCCTTCACTAGATTAGATTAGATTTAGGGTGTCTAGTTAGATTTTTAGTTTGATTTAGTTTAAATTTAATTTTGCTTGATTTAAAATTTTAGGTTGTTTAATTTTCAATTTTTATATATTGAATAAAAAGACACCCTCTTTTTTTCCTTCATCAAGTTTGTTTAAATAAAAAGTACCAAAACTCCTAGTGTGGGGGAAATCCCCTCTCTAAACACCTCTTTAAAACGTGATAGAATGTTCAAAACTGTAACCTGAACTTAGCAAGGTAGCTACCACGTTGTTTGCAGGCCGCAGGGCCAAAGCCCATGGCGGCCGCCACTTATTACTGGCGTCGCCAGGCCACTCTGCACCGAAACACCCCCGGTGACCCCTAAAACCGTTATTTAAATTTCTGTACAATTTGTTGGCATCAACTGGATCGTCTCCCCCCCGGTTTGGACTAAAAATGCAGCTAGGAAATAAAAAAATGCTGAACAATTCTTTTGAATTGAGTGTTTACACGACATGTTATTCTACCTTTATTCATGTGTAGTAGCCTACCTCATTTTGATAGGGAAGTCAACCTAGGTTGTTGTTTGATAAGATATAGAAGTAGTAATTGAAATTGCATTAGTACTCTGCTACAACCTTGGGAGTTTTTTATTTGAAAACAAAATTACCATGGTTCATGATTCTTCTTCCATCCACCTACCAAAGCCAAAATATTAGAGTATAGGAGAATAGCCCATAAAGCCTTCTAAATCAATCCTTGAGCTTTGTCAAGAATAGTTGATCTAGGTAGAAGAGTTTAGTCATGCTCTAAAAGCCAAGGCAAACCATGCCTTTTTGAGAGAACTCTCACACTGAGAGTATACTCATGTAGTTCTCCTCCAAAATTTGTTCTAAAAGAATAGAATAAATTTCCTCATTCCTTCAAAGGACATGGCTATATAGTATCTAAAAAAAGAGCAAATGCTCTCAAAAGGACAAGTGTCCAAGTATTCAAAAAAAAGAGCAAATGCTCTCAAAAGGACATGTGTCCAAGTATTCGAAAAAGAGATGCATATAGCCATGATCCTTGGTAAGAGAAGAGATTCAAAAAGAACAAAGGAGTTTGAGTTAGTCCACCGTATACCTTGGCTAGTGCATGACTATACTCTCCCATGATCCTAAACTTGACTTAGCAATAAAAGAGAGATAGAAGTGCCTTACATTCCTTCCTTTCCCTATAAACTCCACATAAACCATAGGATAGACTTTGACATTTTCTTTTGCCATAAAGTGAGGATATACACCATGAGTGCCTTGAGATTTAAAGAGAGATTCATTGAACCATGTTTTTCATTTTGAAAATATCCTGAACCTCAAGGTATGTAAAAAGAAAGTGTGTTTCTCTTGCTTGCAAGCTATTCTATCCTTCAACCGCCATAGGTATGATTTAATAGCCACTTGGAAGGTTACTAACATGAGTATAGGTAGTTGAACATCTTGTGTGAATGCTTAGTTCAATAAAATTGTTTCAATTCTTAAAGTCCATGCTTGCTCGGGACGAGCAAGAGGTTAGTGTGGGGGAGCTTGTTGATGGTGCTTAAAGCATCATTTCACCATCAACATTTCACCAAAACCAGGTAAAACAACATAAAAGTAGAAGAGATTTGGTTTATAACTAACCTATTTCCACATGTGATAGTTTCTTATCTTAATGCAGGAATGATGGAATTTGGGCCAAACAAGAGTACCAGAAGCAAGGACAAGCCACTCTGGACCATTTGGGCCTGAGCAAGGTGGGGCCGCCACGTATTACTGGCGGCCGCCAGGTCACTTGTGCCAAAAGTAGCCCAAGCCACGTCATCGATCCGTGGGAGTCACCTCAAGCTCAAATCCTGGCCATTGCACACTAAGGCGGTTTGATCCAAGGCTAAGAAGAGTATCACCTGGATAGTGGGCTTTGGACACGTGTCTAAACCCTAACCGGCCCTCAAACCGACTTGGGAGAGCAAATGAAGACCGTTGGATGAATGGCGGTTGCAATGGACGGCAGAGAGGTGGCGGGCGCCAGGGTTTGGTGGCGGGCGCCACCCCCTAAACCCTAACCGACCCCCCCCCCTCACTCTATGTACCCCCCTAGCTTCCTAGCACTATAAAATGGGCCCCTTGAGCTCTCATTCGGGGAGCCTCACACCATTCCTCACCATTTGGTTAGATTAGCACACTTGCTATGCTAGAGAGATTAGAGAGAGTGTGAGTGCCTCACTAGAAGAGGAGCTGGAGAGGAGAAGAGTAGAAGTCTGGAGAGTTCCCGAGTTGTCGGAGACCTCTGCTTCTCTCTGCTCTGCGCTTCAACTTTGGTAACTTAGTATCTATTTTATCTTCAAGTATTTACTTTCAGTACTTCTGTGCTCGTTTCATTGCTTGATATTAGTTTCAAGTGCTCTAGTTCTAGTACAGGGCTAGTAGTAGTAGTAGTATATAGATTCAGTGTGGTACTTAGGCTATATATTGCCAGTGAATACGGCTAGGCCCCCGGATAGCTGTGGTAGCAAGCAGGTGGTGACAGCCCTGTGCGCCTTGAATTCCACCACATAGTTGGTCTAGTTTAACAGTAGGGCTCGTTGTGCTAGCGTTCAACCTAAGTCAGTGGTAAAGGCTAGTACGCCCACAGTACACTAGTAAAGAACTTAAATCACTAGAAGTCTAATAGAACTAGGATCTACCCAGTAGATAGTGCCCGTTCCCTTCATCTATCCTAGATATCCTTACCCCCTAGTTTTCTCAAAATCACTTCGTGTTCCTCGTGGATTCGATACCCCGGAATACTCTGAGGTGAAAAGCTACAACTGACAGCCGTGCGCTTGCGGGTTCTTCTGCGTGCCACCCGAGGTGTCAACACACGTCAGGCGGCAGCTGTAGTTGTTGTGCTGCTGCTTTAGCTAGGTTGTCTGCCTCGTTGTTTTCTGACCTCGGTATTGCTTTCACTGTTATGCCGAGGAAGAATGATTCTAACCTTCGAACATATTGGAAGTATTTTTGTAGCTCTGGATCTTTTGCTTTGTAATTTTTCTCAATGTGTCCCATGATGACTTGGGAGTCTGTATTAATGACCGCCCTTCGGACTGATAATGATCGAAGCCTTGAGAGTGCTAGTATCATAGCTTCGTATTCTGCGGAATTGTTTGTGCACTTGAAGTCGAGTCTTTTTGCGTATCTTAGCTTTGACCCAGATGGCGAAACTAGGATAGTCGAGGCTCCTGCTTCGGCTGCTCCCCAAGCTCCATCGACATACACTGTCCAAAACGGCTCTGATTGGGCTCCGTCAGTGCGAGGGTCTGGGGTCCATTCAGCTATGAAATCTGCTAGTGCCTGCGATTTGATCGCAGTTCTTCCCACGAAGGTTATTGTGTAGCTGTTGAGTTCAACTGCCCATTTTGCTATTCTACCGACAGCCTCATTGTTCTTGAAGATGTTCTCGAGGGGGTATGCTGAAGGTACATGGATTTCGTGTGCCTGGAAGTAGTGTTTTAGCTTTCTTGACGCCATGACCACGGCGTATGCTATCTTCTCGAGCTCTGAGTAGTTTCGTTTGGGACCCTCGAGAGTTTCTGATACATAGTAGATTGGAGTTTGCCTGGTTCTGTTGTTCTCGTGCAACTCTTTAATCAGAACTGCGCTTGCTGCGTGAGGCGAGGCTGCGACATACAGCAGTAGCAAGTCTCTTTGGTCGGGCTTGATAAGACGGTCAAGTTGGTGAGATACTTTTTCAAATCCTCGAGGCTTTCTGCTGCCGAGGTCCCCAATTGAATGGAGCTTTGCTTCTCAATGTTTCGAAGAAAGGTAACCCTCGCTCAGCTGACCTGGAGATGAATCTGCTGAGTGCCGTAAGCTACCTGACAAACGTTGAGCTGCTTTTTTTTTGGTTGTCGGGGTTCCATATTGATGATGGCATCAATTTTCTCGGGGTTGGCTTCAATTCCCCTTGCTGAGATGATACAACCTAGCAGTTTTCCTTCGCTCACCCCAAAAACACATTTTTCGAGGTTTAGTTTTAATCCGGCGGTCCGAAGGTTGTTGAACACTCTTGCCAAGTCTTATATGTGGTTTTCTTTTAGCTCGCTTTGGACAATCAAATCATCGACGTAGGCAGAGATGGCATGTTCATCTTTGAAGACTTCAGATGTCATGCGAGCGAAGGTTGATCCTACGTTTCTTAAGCCTTCTGCCATTCTTCGAAAGCAAAAAGTGCGCGAAGGTGTGATGAAGCTTGTTTTGTCCTCATCTTCTTCGTTCATCTAGATCTGATGGTACCCCGAGAAACAATCGAGGAGAGAAAGCATTTGGCAACCAGCTGCTCTGCCAACTAAGGTGCTTATGTTTGGTAGGGGGAAGTCATCCTTCGGGCACGCTTTGTTCAAGCACGTGAAATCTACGCACATTCTCCACTTCTTGTTCTTTTTCTGGACTAAGACCACGTTTGAGAGCCATGTTGGGTATTTGACTGGGCGGATGACACCTGCGTCCAAGAGTCTTTTTACCTCAACCCTCGCTGCTTCTTTTCTTTCTTCCGACATTTTGCGAAGCTTTTGCTTAACTGGGCGGTAGCCTGGCTTTATGTTTAGGCTGTGCTCTATCAGAGCTCTGTTTACTCCCTTGAGGTCCTCTACAGACCAAGCGAAGGTGTCAGAGTTTTTCTTGAGGAAACGGACGAGGTTTTTTCTGACTGCGGGTCTAAGTTGGCTGAGATGAACATCTTTCTTTCGGAGTTGCTCTCAAAGAGTTGGACTTGTTTAGTTTCTTCTTTGGGTGATGCTTTTACTCGGTCAGTGCATAGCTCACCTTCGGTGTTGAGGTTTGTTGCGCGAGGCTTTGACAAATTGTGGACATTGCGTTGTCCCGGTGCTACTGTTCCCTCAGTTGCCCTTGCAATGTCTTGATCTCCATATACTGCAACGACCCCCTTGGGAGCAGGAAGCTTCATGCAGAGGTATGCGGGGTGGATGACTGCATTGAATGCATTGGTGACCCCTCGACCAAATATTGCATTGTAAGGATAAAACATGTTAACCACGTCGAAGGTTATGTGCTCAGTTCTGCAGTTCACCTGGTCTTCGAAGGTTATGGGCAGAGATATTTTTCCAACAGCTCTTACTTGTTGACCACCGAAACCATATAGTGGGTTGTCAGCGGGTTGCAAGAGGTTTCTGTCAAGCTTCATGTTGTCGAAGGTTGTGGCGAACAGGATGTCTGCCGAGCTTCCTGTGTCGACTAGAATTTTGGTGACTGTCCACCCTGCTAGATTAGTTTCGATCACCATGGCGTCAATGTGAGGGTAATCCCTTAACCTCATATCACTAGAATTGAAGGTTATAGGGATATGGGACCATCGTCCAAATTTGTGCGGTCCTTCGACGGCTACATGGTGTACTCGTCTAGCGTGTTCCTTCCTTTGCCTCTTGTTGCCATGATCTTTGTTTGAGCCTCCAGTGATTGGTAGATAGAATCACCCGAAGGTTGATTTTGGGTTGTTGATGGTTGTCTGGTTTTGGGCTTCGGATTTGACAGGTTGGGGCGCTGGCAATGCTGGTATTGGTGGTGGTGGTGGCAGAGTATTGTTCACTTGTTGGTTGGTTTGGGTTTTAGGGGTTGTTGGGAATGTGACGGTATATGGTGCGTTTTGGCGTTGGGGGATGGTGGTTGGCTGATAAGAGGCTTGGTTGTAGTGAAGGTGGTGTGCGTAGAAAGGTTGGTGCGAAGGTAGGCCGTAGTTTATGGGGGTGTAGTGGTATGGAGGATTGGGTGGGTTGAAGTTTGGTTTTCTTGTGTGGTTGATGGTTCGGTTTTCTGCCGAAGCGACTCTTTTGGATTCCTGGTACTCTTTTCCCTTGGCGAAACATTCGCATTGTTTGGTGGTGTGCCCCTTCCCAGGACTACAAAAATGGCAATACATTTTCACAAGATCTTTTTGTTGGTTTCGTTGGTCCGGTTGGGGTGGGAACCCTTGTGGATTTTGGTTTCCCGGAGGTTGAGCACCCCTTCTTTGGTCTTCAAAGGGGACTGCCTTGTTGATTGCGCCAATGTTGCTTTCTTCTTGGCGAGTGTTGTTTTCTCTCGCTTGAGGCCTCGGCTGCGGCTTCTGCTGTGACCTTCGAGCATCGGACTTTGCCCTGAAGTCCATGTCTGCTCTACAGTATCTCTCCATTGTTTCATGTAACTCTTCGATTGTATTTGCTGGCTTCCTGGCAAATTTCGAGGAGCATGGGCCTGGGCGCAGACCGCTGACTGCAGCGAGGATGACAGCCTCGTCAGAGATCCCCGGAGTTCTGGCCCTGATTTGAATGAACCTTCGCCAATAGTCTTGCAGTGGTTCGCGCTCTTTCTATTTGCAGTTGAACAGCTCAATGGGGTTTGACGGGGCAGCTGTGATACCCTTGAAGTTTGTGCAGAGCCTGTCTCTGAGGTTGGCCTAGGAAACCACAGTTTCGGGGCGGAGGTTGCTGTACCAAGTTTGTGCGATGTCGCGAAGGATGATTACGAAGGACTTCGCCATTGTTGATTCATCTCCTCCTGCTGCGGCAACTGCCGCTTCATAGCTCATTATGAATTGGCGAGGGTCAGTGAGGCCGTCATAACGGGGCAGATGTTGTGGATTGTAGCACGGTGGCCAGGGTTGGGTTTGCAGTATTTGAGAGAGTGGTGATTTTGGGTCGTAGGGCATCTGGTGCTGTTGGGCTCTTCGCTATATACGAACACTACTAGAAAACAGGCCTTTGGATGATCGGCAACTGAGCTTTAGTCTCGGCAAAAATTTGCGTCCGGGGCTAAAGACTTTTAGTCCCGGTTGGTATTACCAACCGAGGCTAAAGGTGAATCTTTGACGAGGATCTTTAGCCCCGGTTGGGAACACACTGCAGTCACACACAACCGAAATTTTAGCCCTTTTAGCCCCGGTTGGTGTTACCAAACGGGGCTAAAGGTCCTTCCCGAGTGGATTCAAAAGGAAAACGTCCAGAACTACATCACGTGGGTTGCGTAGCTCAGTTGGTAAGCGTGTCTGAGGCGAGAGGTGCTGAGTTCGAATCACACACAACACACATTTATTTTTCGTCCGTGGACCTTTAGCCCCGGTGGGAAACACCCGGGACTAAAGGCCGGGACCTTTAGTCCCGGATTCTTAGTCCCGGTTGGGATACCCGGGACTAAAGGCCCGGTTCCACCGGGGCTAAAGGCCCGATTTGTAGTAGTGGAAGGTTTGGCTCTTGCTCTTCTGGGTAAAGTTGGCGAAAATTTGGTGGTGGTGGGGGTGGTGGTGGCTGACGAGCGTTGCCCTGTTCCTGCCCAACATTCTCCTCTCGAAGCAGCGGCATTTGTCTGTCATTCCAGTCCTCGGCTTTGGCCTCAGCTACTGCGAGGGACTCCTCCATTCGGCGAAGCTGCTCTCTTACTTCATCCACCTTTTGCCTGATAAGGCGCGGCCGGTTGTGCCTTTCAAGCTGGTCCAGACGCCTCTTCTTCTCCTGCAACTCAGCTTGAAGTCTCTCTAAAGCCTCGAGGCCCAACTCCTCCTCATCTCCTTCCCCATCTCCTTCGGAGGTATGCGGGTGTGGCTGTGATACCAGCCGAGTGTGAGGGCCCGGGACCTCCGTCCCTGGAGCAATTTCTTCTGTTTCCGAGGGTTCTACATTCTCTTCCACAGGCTAGATCGTCGCCGTGGCCTCTCTGGTCACGCGAGGGTCTCTGGTTAAGGGCGCTCTTCTGTTTCCTGCCATTACGAACTTCGTTCCCCACGGTCGGCGCCAAACTGTTGGGAACACACTTGCCTTACCCCCGCTTGCGCGCAAGGGATCAGCGAAGGTGGCTGGTTGTCGCAACTAAATGCGAGGGGACAAAGAAGCAATAACAGTAATGTTATGGCTCTATTCCCCAAAAACCGTGCCCATTACACTGTTCACCCCTTGGTATTTATAGGGAATACCAAGGGGCACTGGCCAAATTACAAAAGGGGGACAAGAAAGATTCCTCTGCGCTATACAATGGAAGGGCAGAATCGTACAAACATAGAAAAAACGGAGACCCTAGTTCGACTTCCTCCTGTCCACCGCCACTGGGCTCCCGCACACCTTCGCAAGAAAGCATGGGTCGACTCCTCGGCTTCGTCAGTCGCGAGGTCTGTGTTCGTTTCCCGCCCGCTGAGCTCAACGTCTTCAGCGAAGGTGTCCTCGCAGGAGCGCGCGAGGGTCACCTTCTGTGTTCTTCACGCCTATGGCCTGTAAGAAGCCACAAGGTTGGCGAGGGCCGAACCATTATCCGAAGGTTAGGAAAACGATCCGAGTGACTCGACAAGCGCCGCAGAGGTGCACAGGTCGCGCGAAGGTCGTCTTTGAGCCAGCCTGCGTGGCGTCACTACCGAGGGTCCCTTCCCCCAACACCTGCAGATTGAGTTGCCATCCTCCTGCAAGTGCAATTCATGTCGTATGCCCATATCATACAAATCTAGCCTAGCATTTTGTGTGTCCTTGGACTTGCCTAGTATATTGAGTAATGTGCCAAGAATATTTTCACATATATTCTTCTCTATGTGCATCACGTTGAGATTATGTGGAAGCTTCAAATGTTCCCAATATGGCAATCTCCACAATGCGCTTTTGTGGCTAAAAATCTTTGGACCGTCACTCGCTTCCTTTTATTTCCAGTAATCTGAGGTTGCTTCCCTGGCCTGATATCTTTCACCTTCTCTAGCTCTTGTAGGACCTCCTCCACAGTAAACTTGCCAGGCTGATCTTTCTTTTCACGCTTACCATCGAAAGCCAAGCTGTTCCACCATGCGTGTGTCATTTCAAGGTAACGACGATGTCCGATGTAGCATATCTTGTTCCTTATTCCCCGAGACAACGGATCCTTGTCGCAATGAATACATGCATAATACTCTTTTGCTGTTCGCCCAGATAACGTGCCCAGCGCTGGATAATCATGTATACACCACAGCACAGCAGCGCGAAGCTTGAACTTCTTACCTGTACATGCATCTAAGGTACTGACACCCTTCCATAGCTCGAGCAGTTCTTCGATTAGGGGCTCAAGGAACAAATCAAAATCCTTTCCTGGAGATCTTGGACCTGGGATGAGTAAAGACATAAAGCAGTTTGCTGGATTTATGCATTCCCATGGTGGGAGATTCAGCGGTGTCAAAGCACTGGCCACATACTGTACTGTGTACTCATGTTGCCAAATGGATTGAATCCGTCGGTAGCTAAGGCAAGCCTCAGGTTCCTCGAATCATTTGCAAAAGCTGGTTCCCTCCTGTCAAAGTCCTTCCATGCTTCCCCATCAGCTGGATGGCTCATCACATTGGCGACTAGCTTCCTCACTTTCTTGTGCCACTGTGTTTCCTCCGAAGTTTGTTTCGAAGCATAAATTCTTTTCAACCTTGGCAAGAGTGGAAAATGCCTCAAAACCTTATGTGGAACCCGCTTCGTCCCTGTTTTGTCTTTCCATCTAGACTCCTTGCATACTGGGCACGCATTCTTTTCAGCATAATCCTTACGAAACAACACATAATTGTTCTTGCACACATGGATGTTTTCGAATGCAAGGCCCAATTCTTTAAGATATTTCTTGGCCTCGTCATATGATTTGGCAACTCACTCTGAGGGTATGCATCTGACATCAGCTTCATCATTGCGGTAAATGCGTATTGGTGATTGATAACGAGACTTCATATACAACATCCTCACCATAAATGAAAATTTTGAATGGCTAGAACCCGGGCTTAGCGCTTCTTCGCATCTTCAAGAACTCTTGCAAAACTTGGCTTTTCTCCATCAGCCTCTGCGGCTGCATACAGTTCACCTATCATTTCTGGTACTCCATGATCATCATCGTAAACATCATCGTCCCCATCCACATGTATCCCCAAGTCATGATCATGTTCTTCGACCTCCTGATCTATACCCTCATCAATTACAACATCTGCAGACTCCCCATGACGAATCCACCTGGTGTATGTAGGTGAAATTCCATAAATGTGTATATGGTTTCTACTTCAGTCTGATGTAACAGCCTTCGATTATGACAATTGATGCACGGACAACGAATGTGTTCGTCTTCGGGGTATCTTTCACAACAAATTTCATAAACTCTTCAACTCCCTTCACATATGCAGGTGTGAATTGTTTCCCATAAACCCAACTTCTATCCATCTGTTGTGACAACAAAAGAAACCTTGTATTAACTCCCTAACTGTGATTGCACTAAACACACATCGAACACATGCTATATCAACCAAAATTTGAACACAAATCAAACCTTTCCCGCACCCAAAGCCCCTGCTTTCCCTGCGCAACGAAGGTCGGCGCTGTTCTTCAGTCCTCACGGAGGCTGATGCCCTCGATCCCAATGCCAGTTCTCCTTCGCCGCCGCGTCGTCGATGGGGGGTTTAGGTCGATGAACAGTTGCCCAATCATGGGTCTATGGCCCAGGACCTGTGATCCATTCAGTTAAGAGACTCACCATTCAATTATCATGTTGATACCTAACAAATAGAGTAACTTTCTTTTTTCGCAAGAAAGGTCGTGTAGCTCAGTGGTAAGCTATTTCTTGCCTGACGCCAGGGCACGAGATCAAACCTCGACCATCGCAATTTTTTTGCCAAAAAAAGGCTTTGATGAGATTAATAAAAAAGAGTAAATCCCTATCCTTCTCGCTTCTGGCCCGACAGATCCAGCCCATCCGGCCCGTTTCCCCCTGGCTGGTCGTGCCTATCCTATCGTTGTTGGTCGTGCGCATTCAATACGGAGTAGCATTCAATATGGAGTACTCCGTAGACGCGTAGACGCAAGGGTTTTCTTCTCGATTTCGTCGTTGTCCCTTCGCTTCCCTCGATTTCTTGGGCGACCAAATCTACCGCCGGTGCGGGGATTTAATCCCAATCTTTTCTTTCCTTCCGGACCTTACGCAGCGTTCAATCTTCGATTCCAAGCGCCATGGCGGCGAGGTGATACCCGCTGGCTCTCCCGGACGACATGTTGGCCGAGATCGTCGGGAGCATCGCCGAGATGTCCACGCATCCGATGGAGGACATCTGCAGCCTACGAGCGACGTAAGTGCGTGACACCAGTACACCAACTATGCAACCTTCAACTCGGTGATGAACTGCATTTGTGTTTCTTGCAGATGCCAGGACATGTGCAGGGCGTGCAAGGATGCCTCCGTCGGGAGGCGCTGGGCGCTGGAGCGAGAGGAATCCATTAGGTGGTTCCAGAACGACCGCTACCTCGCTCTTGTCGACAACCTGGCCGCCGCAAACAACTCGGAGGCCTGCTTCGTCCTCAGCGTCACGTTCGTTTTCGCGAAACGGTGCACGCCGCTCGGCACTTAGTGGCTTCAACGGGCGGCAGACGCCGGGCACAAGGCGGTGGCTTACGTTCTCGGCATCCATCACCATGGTTGCAAGGAGAAGGAAGAAGCCGAGCGCTACATTAGGCAGGTCAAGGACGAGGGCGGCGGCGTCGTCGGATGTAAGCAGGCCAGCCGCATGACCAACCGGGAGTGCGCCAGGTACCACGCGCACGCCGTCAAGGTGGTCCATGATGTGACATGGAAAGTGGCCGGAACAGCCCCATTGGGAGCACTGCCGCCCGTACCATCGGCGGACGAGGACAGACAAGGTTGCGGTGGCAGCGGATGTGGCGTGCCGGAAGGCTGGGCTAATGACTATGCCTTCTTTTGTAGCGAAGGCTGTAGGATTAGGCATGAGTACTCTGCGTTCTTTTTGTGTGTCTCTTTACCTCTTCATTAGAAGAACAGGTTTGGCAGCTAATCCGCAGCCAATGGTTTGACTATAACCTATGAAGTGCTTTTGGAAGCTGGTGAAATCGAAATGTTCCTAAGTACTTAATGAATAATCTTTGCTTTGGTCTGTGTATGCGATGGATTTATAAGTGCTTGCATTATGGATTAGTAAAAGTACTTTGTTAGGCGATTACTTTGGTTTTCTTCAGGATTTTGTGTTGTTAGGCGATTGCCTGCGTGTCCTCCTATTTTACAAATCAATCAGAGGATATAACATCAGTGACGGGTGCTTGCTCAATGGTTGTGTTTAGTAGCTAGTTTTCAAGAGAACCAATAATACTCATATTCGGGGCTTGGTTTCATATCTGCTCACTAGGTACAGATGACAAATCTCAGTCTATGGCCCAGGACGACCTAAAGAGTTAAGAGAACCACTATTCAATTATCATGTTGATACCTTACAAATAGAGTAACTTTGTTTTTTTTACAAGAAAATAGTCGAGTAGCTCAGTGGTAAGGTTGTTACTCGCCTAACGGCAGGTCGCAAGATCAAAGCTCCACCAGCGCAATTTTTTTGCCAAAAATTGTCCAGCCTACTGTGTGCACCTGTGGCCCAATATGAAAAAGGGTCGACCGACGTCCCACACATCCAATATGATAAAAAGGTCAACTGGGCCGTCTGGCCCAATCATCCAACGTCGTCAAGTGGTACAGGCGGGGGCAAACTAGACACTTAACTATGACGTTAGGAAAAATGATCTGTGACCAATTCGTTTCATTACTACGTGGGCCACACGAGGCAAATTATCTATGACCATATCGAAATATAATCTGTGGGACGAATATTTTCATCATTACAATATAGCACACCGACAATATGATCTATGACAATTTCCATTTGGTAATCGATGACGTTCCTCTCATTTTCGTCATTGAAAGTCAAGCCAAAACATCGTCACTTGTACCTTGTGACGAAAACAAAAATTTCGTCACCGAAAGGTATCATTCGGTGATGAAACTTACGAGCGTCACTAGCAAATCGTTACTGATGATCATATTTCTAGTAGTGATAACCTTGTTTACATCAATGCTCCGTAGGATATTCTTTATTCTTTTATTATTTCTTCTATCCCTGTAGAAGCTTCATATATCTTAGGCAATGTGTGTGTGTTGATCCCACTATCCAAATCATCGTTTATCCGCTTGCTATGGTTAATTAGTCAACTATGCACTTATTATGTTCTTGTCATGGATATATCTCGAATCCTTTCGCACCTAGCCTTCGCAGTGGTAAAATATAAATAACGATACCTGGAATACTCCCGGTGAAATGCTACAACGGTAAACCCGTACTCTTGCGGACCCTGTTTGTAAACGAATTGGTTTACCAGGCCAGCCTCTCAGGCCATCACTAAAGCCACACGTTTTGGTATATGAAGTGCCATTGCACTTCGGCGCCGTTACCGGATGTGTAGCTAGAGTGGTTGCGTCTGAGGCTGACACTAATATCCTTTGGTAACATCGCTAGGAACCAACATACTCGGTGTATGTCGCTATGGAATGTCAACAGGCATTCCTGGCGCCATGCCTGGGGATGATGGCCTACCCTAGTGATGATGCTAAGAGATGTCAATAATTATTTCTGGCGTGATCGTCGAGGATGGACCCTAAACCTATCCTCCGGTGGTTGCGCTAAGAAATGCCAACAAGCATTTCTGGCACCGTTGCCGGGGATGATGGCCTACCATAGTAATGATGTTAAGAGATGTCAGTAAGTATTTCTGGCGTGATCGCCGAGGATGGACCCTAAACCTATCCTCCGGTGGTTGCGCTAAGAAATGCCAATAGACTCCCCTGCTGCGTGGCCTAGTAGGAGCAGGTACCTCCTCGGTCCTCTGGTAGACCGACCTCACCTGCCTCAGGTTCCTCTGGTAGCCTGAGCCGCCTGCCATAGCTAAACCTGCAATTACAAAGAGATGTCAAATAAACTTGTGCATAAATACAAAGTGATGTAAAGTGAATAATACATAATTAAACAATAGTATTACATGTATTAGAAATAATCATCGTCATCGGGACCGGCTGGATCATACGTCTCATTGTCACTATCATGCATGTCTACATCCAAATCCATGTTCATATCACTGACTGGAGGTGTGGTGTCATCTTCACTATCATTGCCTAACTGTACTCACCGAAGTAATTCTAAATCCTTCGCATTTTGAACCTCATCTCTATCGTCCTCATCATCAACCCTGTTGTTTTCTACTTCCAATAATTCCATCAGATTGGTTAAGTCTATCTGAAAGGTCCCTTGAAGCCCCTCAACTCGATAGAAGTCTCCCTCGTATGTGTTCGGGTCAAAGTTTGTAATCTTCATTGTTTGGGACATGTAGTTTACCATGTGGGGCTATCTTGTACACAACATCCCAACCCTGCAGACGCTCGTTGGTTTTGCACGGCTATGAGAGCAAATAGACTTGTGTGGCCTGTTAGGCCACGATGTAGACATCTTCTCCTGGATAGACAGAAGCCTGTCGAATCTCGACTAGCCCAAGATTAGGGGTCCTTCTCATTTGATTAGGTTCAAACCAATGACATTTGAAAATGACAGTATTAAGAGGCATGCATCCATGAAACGATAGCTCGTATATTTCTTCAACTCTTCCATAACACTCGACCCCCTCAATGGTAGGAGTGGAAACTCCGGTATTTGTGGTTCTTCGATTGGGTCGAGCCTGCTCATGTCTTGTTTTGTGAAAGCGATATCCGTTCACATCGTAACCTGTAAATGACCTAACCTTGTACGCAAAGCCATCGACAACCTGTCTCAACTCGGCACTCATAGATTCATCGGTTAGGCCCTGCAAGGTCAACCAGGATAGTTCATTATATCACCCGAACTTACGATCAACTTGTAATGTAAATCTAGGTACGAGCTAAACTAGACAATACCTTGTGTTTGAACCAAGAGATGAAATCAAGGCATCCATTTCCCGCACCCATTTTGAGGAGGGTATCAAATTCCTGTCCGTTAGGTGCCCTTGATGGACGCCAGAATTCACGGACAAATTCCCTGTAACGACCAGCAACGAGGGGGTTGGATGCTGAATAGCGAATATTCGAGGAAAAGTTACTTGAGAAAAGTGACTTACTCAATGTACGGATCCACTTCGTTGAGGTTGGTCAGTACATAGTACATGATAGTGCTCCGCTCTTCATGTTGAAAGGTCTTGTAGGTAGCATCACTTGCACTTCCAAGCTGCCCTCGAAAAAGGCTAAGGTTTGAACCATTCCCACTTGCACTACTAGAGAACAGGCCTTTGGACGATCCACCAACCGAGCTTTAGTCTCGGAAAAAATTTGCGTCCGGGACTAAAGACTTTTAGTCCCGGTTGGTATTACCAACCGGGGCTAAAGGTGAATCTTTAGCCCCGGTTGGTATTATCAACCGGAACTAAAGGTCCTGGACCTTTAGTCCCGGTTGGTAATACCAACCGGGGCTAAAGGGTCACCCTTTAGCCCCGGTTGGTGGTACCAACCGGGGCTAAAGGTCCTTTTAGCCCCGGTTGGTGTTACCAACCGGGGCTAAAAGTCCTTCTCGAGTGGATTCAAAAGGAAAACGTCTAGAACTACATCACGTGGGTTGCGTAGCTCAGTTGGTAGACGTGCCTGAGGCGAGATGTGCTGAGTTCGAATCTCACACAACACACATTTATTTTTTCCTCTCTGGACCTTTAGCCTTGTTGAAAGCACCCGGGACTAAAGGCCGGGACCTTTAGTCCCGCATTCTTAGCCCCGGTTGACATACCCGGGGCTAAAGGCCCATTTCAACCGGGGCTAAAGGCCCTTTCTCTACTAGTGTTGCATTGTAACAAGAGGGGGGTATGAACGCTATGCAGGTTGTCACCATAGTAGTTCATGGTAAAGTTTGTCACCTCCTCCAGAATCGATGCCTCTGCGATGGAAGCTTCAATCTTGCATTTGTTCTTACATTTCTTTCGAATAACCTTCAGAGTTCTCTCAATACAATAGCACAAATGGAACTGCACAGGCCCACCCATTCATGCCTCATAAGGGAGATGCAAGATCAAATGCTGCATCGGATTAAAAAAGCCCGATGGGAAGATCTTCTCCAACTTACAGAGCAACACAGGTGCCATTTTTTCCATGTCTTTAAAGTTGGCAGAAGAAATAGCTCAACTCTGCCAGCGCTTGCCATACATGATCTGGGACATAGCCTTGAACAATCACAGGAATAAGCCTCTCAAGTAATATGTGGTAGTCATGACTCCTGAGGCCATTGATTCACAGAGTAGATAAGTTCACCCCCCTCCTCAGATTCGCTGCATTTGAAACCATTCTAGTACTTCCTTCCTTTGAGGCCTACTCAAGACGAAGTCGGCCTTAGGTCTTCTCCAATTCTTGTCGGCTCTAGGAGGCGCCATTTCTTGCTTCGGTCTGTCACACAACGTTGCCAGGTCCACTCTAGCCTTAACGTTGTCCTTTGACTTATCAGTTTCCATGAGTGTTCCCCAAAGTGCCTTAGCGATATTCTTTTCTGTGTGTATCACATCAATGTAGTGTGGTAGAATAAGGTCCTGATAATAAGGTAGCCTCTCCAAACCAGACTTATGAGTCCACGCATGTTCCTCACTGTATCCCACAAAACCACCTTCCTTGTTGATCTTGAGAGCATTTATCTGAGCAAGGACAGCGGCCCCTGTCATCATTTCTAGTGCAGGGTCAGTGACTTGGACACCTTTCATGAAGTTCTTGATGTCGCTTCTGAATGGATGATCAAGGGGGAGGAATTAGCGATGTTTGTCAAATGAAGAATACTTGCCACCCTTCTTCAACCACGTGAACTTCACAGTTGTCTTGCATACTGGGCATGACAACTTCTCGTGAACACACCAACCACATAATATCTCATATGCTAGGAAGTCATGCATGGAGTACTGGTACCAGACATGCATCATGAAGTTCCTCTTCGTAGCTCGGTCGTAAGTCCAAAACCCTTCGTCCCAAGCTTTGATCAATCCATCAATCACAGGCTCCATGAAGACACCCATCTTATTGCCCGGGTGTTCAGGAATGATCAACGACAACAATATATTCTTTTGTCGTTGAAAGATGACGCCGTGGGGGAAGATTTGAGGCGGGATCACGAACACCGGCCAGCAAGTGTATGGGGCCACCAGGTTTCCATAATGATTGAAATCGTCTGTTGCCATGGCAACACGGACATTCGAGAGCTCCAGAGCTTTTCTTGATGAATGTTATCAAAATAGTAGGATCCACTCTTCACCATCAGAGGGATGTATAACCATCTTCCTGGACTATCAGACTCCTTTTTGGTGCCATGTCATATGTTTCGCGGTCTCCTCGGTCATGTACAGTTGTTGGAATCCTCGGTATGAATGGAAAGTACCGGGATCTTCATCACGGGGAGTCAAGCTGTCTCATGTGACCATCACCAGGATCTACCTCCAGAAACTTAGAGGATTCACACTTTGGATAGTGCGTTGCTTCGGCGAGTTCTTTCCTGAAATAAGACGCAACCCGTAGGACAAGCATGTATCTGCTTATATGGCATCTTGAGTGCACGAAGGAGTTTTCTCGACTCGTACATGCTCTTCGGCAGAATGTGATCTTCCGAAAGCATGCTCCCACACACTGTCAATATAACATTGAAGGCATCCCGACTCAAGCTGAATTGGGACTTCAAGGCCATAATGCGGCCAATGGCATCCAGCTAAGAGTCCCTCATCTGAGCATCAAGTGGTTTCTGTGCCATAGACAACATGTCATAATACGCCTTTGTTGTTGCCTCTGGCTGCTCCTCCCCCTCCTCCTCCTCCCGATGCCCTTCACCGAAGTATGCTTCATGAAAGTCATCTACCATGTCTCCTACGCCGCCATCAGCGTCCAAGTCATCGACACGTTGTCTCACCACCTCATCTCTCAAAACGATCGGCTTCACCATGGAGGTGCCAAATCCTATAGCCTGGCATAAACCCATGCTTGCAAAGATGTTTACCCATATCCTCCTTTGATTGACGACGTCTGTTCTGACACCTGCCGCACGGACACCAAACTTTACTCGCTCCTTGAGCCTCACGAAATGCAGTTTCCTAGAACTCATTTGTCTTCTTGACCCACTCATCGGACCACTGTCCATAACTTGGGCGCCCAGTGTACATCCACTCACAGTCATCCATCCTCTACCACTGATACACGTAACATAAGAATGCATGGCAGGCACGCACAGTTCCTACCATCTAATAGGTGAAGATAGGTCCTAATCCCACCTGAGGATCCGTAGACAGCGTTAGTTTCCATGCTCTGCTCCTCTCTGAGACAGAATTTCGGCAGCACCTCCCCGCTGTTCTCCGAATACACGTCCTGTCAGGGAGATTGTGTATCCGGAGAACAATGTGGAAGTGATGCTGAAACTCGGTCTCGGATCGAAGCAGAGCATGGAAACTAACCCCTCCTACGGATCCTCGGGCTGTCCAAAAAATATGGATAATTCGAAACAGGTACGGTCGTCCATATGCAGAGACCTGCATACTTCCGACCATGCCTGTTTCGAACGGGAGACGCCTAACTGGGTTACGCGACCTATGACCATGACAGGGACAACGATGTTATACCTTCGGTGGCGGTGTAGAGAGACCCAACTCGGTTTAGGCGGCCTACTCTCAGTTTCCTATCTAAGATTTTGGATAACAGCTTCCTCTGTGTTATAAGTAGATATGAAAAATAATCAGATCAGCTCGTCACCACCTATAAAAAAAAGGATTTTCAGAGATTTTGGCATTGTGCTGGTGGCCGCCTCTAGTCCTCTATAAATGAGCCATTTGCATTGTTTTATGCTCATCTAGCAGTAAGACATGTAAGCTGTGGAACTAATTGTAGTCCTCTTGGTAGATATGATGCATCATGTGTCCTAAAAAACCTGCATATTTATTTGTTTGTTGCATCCATACATAACTGGTTTTCTACCATCTAAAATGGAATTTCCGATAGCAAATTCAATTAATCTCAGTTCCACCAGCTCAGCGGCACAAAACCTATGGAAAATTTCGCTCAGCTCTGGAAACAACAGCTGCAGTCTACTCTACGTACTCAATCCATAAACAACAGCACCAGCATTTGCATTGCATTTCTCTATAGATAGCACATCATCACATAGCACATATATAACACATAACAGCAGCAGTTGGCATCGGCAAACACAAGCATAATAGGCCAAGTCCAGTTCTTACCGGGGTCGGCGGCGGTGACGAGGCTCGGGGCCGGGGAGGGCGGCCGGCGTGGCGCGACCAGGGGCCGACGGCCGGTGGGGCGCTGCCGGGGAGCGTGGCCGGGCCGGGCGCGTGCGGGGCGCCGGGCAGGGGCGTGGCGGGCGCGGTCGGCGGACGCGGCCGCAACGGTTGGGCGCGGGCCGGCGCGGCCGGGCGCCGGACAGGGGCGTGGCGGGCGCGGCCGGCGAATGCGGCCAGGGACGGCGGCCGGCGTTGCTCGGCGGCGCGAGGCCGGAGACGACGCGGCCAGGGACAACGGCCGCGGGGCGGGTGCGCATCTGATGAGCGCGGAGTTTCTGTCTGTCTGGGATGCGGCGTTGTGCGAAGTCATTATGTACGGCCTTTGCCGAGTGCCCCGATCTAACACTCGGCAAAGAGCCTTAAAAAAAGAAAATAACACTTTGCCGAGTGGCCTATGCTGACACTCGGAAAAGGACCTCTTCGCCGAGTGTTTGCTCAGGGCATTCGGCATATCTTTTTTTTCTGACATGCAAACTTTTTTCTATCCTCACATATTCCATTTGGTACATCATATTCAAATTTAGAATTTTTTTGAATTTATTTGGCATATTTCACTAGTTATTTTATTTTGTTGCATTTTTTAGACCCCATGTCGAATTTGAACTGCATGTGATCTAAATATGCAAAAAAATGTTAGTATAAAGTCGATATTCATGTTATTCAACCTATATTGAGTCCTCACATGCGATATGAGAAGACTTTTTGAAAAATCTTATTTACTAAACACGAGATCAAACTTGCGACTGAGTGGTTTTTAAATTATATAAAAACCAAACGAGGTCCGAAAATCCTGAAACTTGTTGCGCCACCGTTTTATCGTATGTGGAGCCTATGATAAAAAATTGAGAACGTTTCGACCAAGTTTGTGTCGACCCTAAATTCTCAAGGAGCCTTCATATGAAATCATAAACTTCCACGCAAATTCTCCAGGTTATAAGGAGTGTTGACACAAATTTGCACGAAACGATCTCAATTTTTTATCACATGTTCCACATACAATAACATAGCATCTCGATAAGTTTCACGATTTTCGGACCTTGTTTGGTTTTTAATTTTAAAACCACTCAGTCGCAAGTTTGACATCGTGTATAGTTAACAAGATTTTTGAAAAATCTTCTCATATCGCATGTGAGGACTCAATATAGGTTGAATAACATGAATATCAATATTATACTAACCTTTTTTGCATATTTAGATGACCTACAGTTCAAATTCGACATGGGTCCAAAAAATGCCACAAAATAAAATAACTATGAAATATGCCAAATAAATTCAAAAAAAATCCAAATTTTAATATGATGTACCAAATGGTCTATGTGAGGATAGAAAAAAGTTTGAAGGCAAGGTGCAAATGTTTTGTTAAATCTTTGCCGAGTGCTGCCCTAAAACACTCGGCAAAGAATGAACCTTTGTCGAGTGCCTGACGGCAGGCACTCGGCAAAGGGGGCGGCGCCGTGACTGTCCCACGGACAGGTTCTTTGTCGAGTGGCTGGTCAGCTGCACTCGACAAAGACACCTCTTTGCCGAGTGGCAAAGAACCGATTCACCGATTGTCGAGGTTATGCCGAGTGCTTTAGGGTTGGCACTCGGCAAAAAATGTCTTTGCCGAGTGCCTGAAATAAAGCTCTCGGCAAAGCTCCTGACACTCGGCATAGGTGGGGAATCCGGTAGTGGTTGTCCCTTTGTCGAGTGCCAACGGAAGGCATTAGGCAAAGGTTGTCCCTTTGCCGAGTGCCAACGGAAGGCACTCGACAAAGGTGACGGCAGGTCCCACCGTTAGCCCTTTGTCTAGTGCCAGCATTTGCTGAGTGCCGAGCACTAGGCAAAGACCTAGTTTGCCGAATGCCGCTCTTTGCCTAGTGCCAGACACTAGGCAATCGTTAGGTTTGCCGAGTGCTGTTTTTTACCTAGTGCAACACTCGGCAGATCGTGTCTTTACCGAGTGCCTGATCTTTGGTACTCGGCAAAGCCTCAGACACTAGGCAAAGATCCAGTTTCTTGTAGTGTTTGCATACATGCTCATGCAATGGTTAGTCTCCAAACTCAAGGAAAGCTTTGTCTCGTGAATATCACTTACCGCAACTCAATACACAAGGACACATACCAAGCTTGTATTCGCAAATATAATAATTTCTCATGAGTGTGACACCTTTTAGTTGGTTTGATCTATATATGCATGCATGTATATTGAGAAGGAACATTCCATTTGGCCTGCTGAACTAGATAGATTCTAGAACATATATATGCATGCATGGCTGGCCATTTCCGATAGTGTATGCTCGCACTAACACAAAATCTGGCAAACATCGAAGTTCGTATTGTCCGGCCTGATTTCTCTGAGTTAACTAGCTAGCATACATCTGTTGAAATAGTCCTTTGATCAGGTGATGATTCAATAGTCTGTTAAACTAATTAAATTAAATTAACATAGAACTTTATGTTTGAGTAAATATAACGGCAAGACAATGACATTGTTTGATTATTATGATATCCATTGTTTCCAGACAAGTAGCAGACGGAGATACCATATCATTGGATGCGACAATAACGTCGTTTCGAAGAGTTTGCACTTAGATTTTGGCCGCCCAACTATTTAGAGATGCTCTTATATATAACTTACAATTATAAGGAGGAGGCTGATCTTTTGTTAAAAAAAACAATAACTTGCCAATCTGTGTTGCTGTTTGTATATTCGGCTCCTGACACTGAAACGACCGATGTCATTGGCTTCTCGATTTTACCTATTTTATATTTTTTATTTGATTTCATTATCTCTGAGATTCTATATATGTGTCCTTTGAAGTATACTATAGCAACAAGGCAGTTTGTTTATTTCATCAGCTAAAGCCACAAATATAAAAATATATAATGTCAGAGCAAGGTGTCCTCTTCTCTCTTTTTTTTTTTTACCGAGTTATTAAAGCTTGTACCTTGAGTGCTTCAATCATACTAGGGCATCCGCAATGGTGCTCAGCTACGTAGCTAGCTGATGTAGATGTGAGAGATAAAAAAATAATTATTTTATATATTCTCTGTTCTAATAGACCCATGTGCTCATCTCTCAATTTCTTGAAATATGTGAAATAGATAGACTATTTATTCGTCGTTAGTGACTAATCTTTTTCTTATTTTTTTTACTATCCACATCAGAATAGCTAGTCAAATAGCTAGTTGTTGAGATGCCCTAATAAGCGATCTATTCAACCAGGGATACCAACATCATTTGGAAATTATACGTCAGTTTTTCTTTCTTTTTTGAATGAATGGGCGCAAGATATTTGAATTTCATCATCATTGATAAATAAGAAGCAGAATTATATACACTATAGGAAACACAGGCTTCGCCGAGTACCTGGAAGTTTGCCGAGTGCCAAATATCGGGTACTCGGCAAAGAGGCTCTTTGTCGAGTGCCGGACGGCCAGCACTCGGCGAAGACTGAGCACAAGGCAAAGCCCGCTTTTGCCTAGTGCCAGACACTCGGCAAAAAAAAGCACTCGGCGAAGTCACTTCTTTTCCGAGTGTCGTACACTCGGTAAAGATGAGCACTCGGCAAAGTGTCGCGGACCAGACGACATCCAAGGCCGTTTGCTTTGCCGAGTGCCCGCCGTCTGACACTCGGCGAAGATCCCCTCTTTGCCGAGTGCCAGCCACGTGGCACTCGGCAAAGCGTGTGGCCCTGTTCTGTGACACGTGGGTTGTTCTTTGCCGAGTGCCACGTGGCCGGCACTTGGCAAAGAGGGGATCTTCGCCGAGTGCCGGCCACGTGGCACTCGGCAAAGAGTGTGGCCCCGTTCTGTGACACGTGGGCTTTTCTTTGCCGAGGTGCACATGGCTGGCACTCGGCGAGATCCCCTCTTTGCCGAGTGTCAGTCCACGTGGCACTCGGCAAAGATTTTTTTTTGGATTTTGGACTCGAAATTTTTTGTGGATCATCCCTACAGTACTACTGTCAACATGTTCGAATTTGACACTTTTTCAAAGCTTTTTGTTATATTTTTTGACTTTCTTTTATTTTCTTGAATTTTCCCGAAAGACGCAACTTTGAACTGAGGGTGTATCGAATAATGGATTTCAATGATTTGAAAATTGTTATTGTTGTTCTTGAGTGTATATTGAGGCCAAATCTAAAAACTTACCCCAGGTTCCGATCAACGTGCTCACGGGGCAACGCCTCCAAATTACGTGCGGACGGTTTTTTAATTATAGAAAATGCAAATGAATTCCGAAAATCGCGAAACTTGGCGAGATGTGGTTACATCATATGTGTATACCGTGAAAAAAATTTGAGAAAGTTTCAAGCAAGTTGTCACGTACGATGCTTATAAACCAGTACATCTCAGCATCCTCTCACATGTGATCACATGTTGAGATGTACTGGTTTGTAAGCATCGTACGTGACAACTTGCTCGAAACTTTCTCAAATTTTTTTCACGGCATACGCATATGATGTAACAACATCTCGCCAAGTTTCGCGATTTTCGTAATTCATTTGTATTTTCTATAATTAAAAAATCGTCCGCACGTAATTTGTAGGCGTTGCCCCGTGAGCACGTTGATCGAAACCTAGGGTAAGTTTTTGGATTTGGCCTCAACATACACTCAAGAACAACAACAATAATTTTCAAATTATTGAAATCCATTAATCGATGCAACCGCAGTTCAAACTTGCGTCTTTCGGGAAAATTCAAGAAAATAAAAGAAAGTCAAAAATAAAACAAAAAGCTTTGAAAAAGTGTCAAATTCGAACATGTTGATATTGGTAGTGTGGAAGTGCCTCAAAAAAATTTGGTGTCAAAATTTAAAAAAAAAATAAAAACTTTGTCGAGTGTCAACCCTGACACTCGGCAAAGAGCATCTTTGCCGAGTGTCATGCCAGCTGGCACTCGGCGAAGACCTGCCTGCTGGCCATTGTATGTCTGCCACGTGGCCCTCTTTGTCGAGTGCCAAATCGGCCGGCACTCGGCAAAGAGGGGACCTTTGCCGAGTGCCAGCCGATCTGGCACTCGGCAAAGCCGTTCAAAAAATATAAAAAATATAAACACCTAGCCGCGCCACACACCCGCACACGCACCTGCACCCACACACGCACCCGCCGCGCCGCTGCCCGCCGCTGCGCCGCGCCCGCCGCCCCGCCGCGCGCGCCCCCAGCCCCCCCCCCACCCCGCCTCCCGCCCGCCGCCGCCCCGCGCGCGCGCCCCCAGCCCCGCCCCGCCGCGCGCGCCCCCCAGCCCGCCCCCGCCTTGCCCCCGGCGCCCCGCCGCGCCCCCGCCCCGCCCGCCCCCACCCCCCCCCGCCCCCGCCCCCCCGCCCACCTTTGCCCCCCTCCCCGCCCCCCACCCCCCATCCACCCTCGCCGCGCCCGCCCCCCCCGCCCCCGCCCCCCCGCCCCGCGCGCGCCCCTCCCCCCGCCCCTCCCCCCCCCCTCCCGCCGCCCCCCCGCCCACCCCGGCCACCGCCCCCCTCTCCCCCGTCGCTCCCCGCCTCGCCCCTCACCCCGGGCCTCCTCCCTGACCCGCAGGAGAGGAGGAGGATTCTGAGGAGGGAGGAGGAGGGAGAGAGGAGAGGAGGAAGGGAGGAAGAGGAGGAGAGGAGGAGAGGAAGAAAGAAGAGTCCCCTGGAGAAGAACCGCTCTTCTTCTCCTATCAGCTCGTGCCCCGTCGTCAAACCGCTTCGTCGTCCCCTTCGTTCGCCGTCGCCGAAGCTCGTTTTGCTATTCTCGTCGCGAAGGTATGCCCTATGTAGTTAGTAAATACTTAGTAGTTAGTAGTAGTTTTAGTTGTTAGTAGTAGTGTTAGTGTTAGTAGTAGTTATACTACTTCGATACTGTTATCTGCATGGAAATAGAAGTAAAGTATATGGCTCATCTTGGTACTATTGTGATTATTGGCCTTCGTGACTATGTCTGCTATACATGTGGTTGTTGGCCTTCGTGCTGACCTTTTCTGCAGGTTTTGTGAACCTCCCCGTGCAGGGGACGTGCTGCCAAAATTTTCGGTCGAGACTAACCATATGCTTTTTTTGGCAGGAGGAGGACTCGTCGGAGGGACTCGACGACCCCGATCGTCTTCGTCGGCGTTGCGGGTCTGCCTGCACCGCGTCGTGTCGCACACTGCCCTGACTCACCACTGCCCGCCGCTACCCTGACCTCACCGACACCTTAGGTATAACCCCTCTATCTGTATCCTTAGGTATCTGGTCTTTGGTCGCGTAACCTAGTTAGACGTCTCTCGTTCGAAAGAGATACAGTCTTAGATATTCAGACCTTTGCATATCTGCGACCGTATCTCTTTCGGATTGTCCACATATTTTAGACAGCCCGCGGATGCGTAGATGAGCTAGTTTCCATGTTCTGCTCCTGTCAGAGTCAGAGTTTCGGCACCACCTCCTCGTTGTTCTCCGGATACACACTCTCCCTCCCTGCCAGGACTGTATCGGGAGAAC
This sequence comes from Coix lacryma-jobi var. lacryma-jobi, assembly GCA_009763385.1. Lineage (NCBI taxonomy): Eukaryota > Viridiplantae > Streptophyta > Magnoliopsida > Poales > Poaceae > Coix > Coix lacryma-jobi. The sequence goes on from CM019826.1 coordinate 141,903,480, forward strand.
AGCGAGGAGGTGCTGCCGAAATTCTGTCTCGGGTAGGAGTAGAACATGGAAATTAACCCATCTGCGCATCCTCGGGTGGGATTAGGACCTATCCTTCACCTATTAGATGGTAGGAACGCCGTGTAGATGCAATTGCTGGTTTTGTTACTCACTTACATATGTATATGGCAGAGGATGGATAACCGTGACTGGATGTACACGGGCCACGCAAGTAAGAGCACAGAATGGGTTACTAAGACCAATGCTTTCTTAGAGCATGCGTTTGGTCCGGCTGCTAAAGGGTCGAGTCGGATGCCGTGTCCCTGCAGCAATGTGGGAACACGAAAAAAAAAATATAAGAATAACGTGGGGTAGATCTTTACAAGTACGGATTCGTTGAAAACTATACTTGTTGGGTCCACCATGGTGAAGCCGATCGATTAGAGAGGAGGTGGTGAGACAACACCTCGAGGAGTATGATGGAGATGCCGGGGTAGCAGACATGATGGGAGACTTTCAAGAGGCACAATTCGGTGAAGGATTAGAGGAGCCAGAGGACACCGCAAAGGCGTTCTACGACATGATGTCTTCGGCACAGAAGCCCCTTCATGAAAAGACAATGGTTTCACAATTGGATGCCATTGGACGCCTAATGGGGTTCAAGTCGCAGTATAGCTTGAGTCGAGACGCCTTCGATGGCATGTTGGCAATTTTGGGCCACCCTGTTGGCAGAGGGTCACATTCTGCCGAAGAACACGTACGAGTCACAGAAACTTCTTCGTGCACTTAAGATGCCGTATGAGCAGATCCATGCTTGTCGAAAAGGGTGCGTCCTATTCAGGAAAGATCACGAGAAAGCAACACACTGTCCAAAGTGCAAAGCCTCTAGGTATGTGGAGGTAGACCATGGAGATGGCAAGAAGGAACAACTTAATATCCCCGAGATGGTCCTACGGTACCTTCCTTTCATACCTAGGATCCACGACTGTACATGACAGAGAACTCTGCGAAATAGATGACATGGCACAAGAATGGCAAAAGATACAATCCTGACAAGATGGTACACCCATCGGATGGTGAAGCATGGAAGCACTTCGATGCCATGCATCCTGGCAAAGCTATGGAGGCTCGAAATGTACGTGTGGCGCTGGCGACAGATGGGTTCAACCCGTATGGAATGATGGCGGCCCCGTACACTTGTTGGCCTGTGTTCGTGATCCCCCTCAATCTCCCTCCCGGTGTTATGTTTGACCCTAAGAACGTATTCTTGTCGCTGATAATTCCTGGACACCCGGAAAACATATGGGTGTGTTCATGGAGCCTTTGTTGGATGAATTGTTCGAAGCTTGGGAAAACCCGGTACTGACATATGATCGAGCAACAATGAAGAACTTCAAAATGCATGTGTGGTACCAGTACTCCCTGCATGACTTCCTGGCGTATGGCTTATTTAGCGCTTGGTGTGTTCACGGGAAGTTCCCATGCCCAATATGCAAGGCAGCTGTGAAGCTCACTTGGTTGAAGAAGGGAGGCAAGTATTCTTCATTCGACCAGCATCGTCAATTCTTGCCAGACGTGACATCAAGCACTTCAGGAAAGGTGTTCAAGTCACCAAGCCCATTCCTCAGTTCAAGAGCAGATCCGAGGTCCGTGCCGATATAGAGGCTCTGAAGTTTGATAAAGACAACTGTCGTTTTTTCGGGTACGGAGAGGAACACATGTGGACCCATATATCGGGCTTGACTAGACTCCCCTATTTCAATGACCTTCTTTGTCCGCACTACATCGATGTAATGCACACAAAAAAGAATATCGCTGAGGCACTCTTTGCAACACTCATGGACTCAGAAAAGTCAAAGGACAACGTTAAGGCTAGACTGGACCTACAAGAGATGTGCGATAGACCAAAGCTAGTGATGAAGGCGCCTGGTGCTGGCAAGAAATGGAAAAGAGGTCCGGCCGATTATATATTGAAAAGAGACCATAGGAAGAAAGTACTACAGTGGATCCAGGCGTTAAGGTTCCCTGATGGGTATGCGGCGAATCTGAGGAGAGAGTGAACTTGTCTACTATGCGAGTGTTAGGGATGAAGAGTCATGACTACCACATATGGATCTAGCGGCTCCTTCCTGCGATGACCCGGGGATACCTCCCCGAGCCTGTGTGGCGCGTGCTGGCAGAGTTGAGCTATTTCTTTCGCCAGCTTTGTGCTAAGGAGCTATCTTATGACGTGATTGCTAACCTAGAGGAAGTGGCACATGTGTTGATCTGCAAGTTGGAGATGATCTTTCCACCCGGCTTCTTCCTGCCGATGCCGCATCTGATTTTGCACCTACCGTACAAGGCACGGATGGGGGGCCGTGCAGTGCCATTGGTGCTTTCCAGTTGAGAGATGTCTAAAGGTTCTTCAGAAAAAGTGTAGAAATAAAGCTAAAATAGAGGCTTCTGTGGCAGAAGCATTTATTCTGGAGGAGTGTCAAACTTCACAACAACATATTATAAGGATAACCTTCCTAGCGTGCACAATCCACCCTCTCATTACAACATCGACGAGAGTTTATCGAACCTCAGCCTTTTCAAAGGCCAACTCGGAAGAGCAAGCGCATCGAGGACCAGATGTTGCGGCATGATGAGTGGCACACTATCATGTTGTATGTTTGTTGAACCTTGACGAACTGACTCCTTATGTGCAGTAAGTTCTCAATGAGCTTGTTACATGCGCCGTCACTATCTTCAATCTATTGACTCGACCTCCTTGTTTTTAAGGAATTTTATTGATGAATACGGGAGAGAGGATAGGGAACCTTCCTCTGAAGAACAAGACCATCTTCTCAAAAATGGTGTGCCCGATTTCATTTCGTGGTTTAGTACAAAGGTACCACCCAACTAACCTTGTATTTCATTTCATTTCTTGTTTCATTTCATGAACGATCTACCCTGTCTCAACTTACAGGCCCGCACAGATGCGGAAATGATGGATGAGTTGAAACAGGTTGCCAATGGCTTCAACTATAGGGTCAAGTCATTCACCGTTTATGATGTGAATGGCTATAGCTTTCACACAAGCAGCTACGAGCAGAGTCGGCCCAATCGAAAGACCTCAAATACCAGAGTTCGTACGCCCGACACCGATGAGCGCGACTGTTATGGCATAGTCAAAGAAATATATGAGCTCAACTTTGAGGGTACCAAAGCTATTAATCCGGTGGTATTCAAATGTCATTGGTTTGATCCTGATGTCACTAGAAGATCCCCTAAGATTGGGCTAGTCGAAATTCGATAGGACAACCGTTTACAAGGGAGATGATGTCTATATTGTGGCTCAACAGGCCACATAAGTTTATTATCTCCCATGGGCGTGTCAAGAAGATGACAATCTTATGAGTTGGTACCTTGTGCAGTTAGTATCGCCGCGCGTGGTAAAGCGCCTCTCCCAAACGATGATGACTACACAACTTCGACTCAAACACATATAACAGAGAGTTCTTTCAACCTGAGGGGCTAGAAGGGGTTTTGACATTGACATTTTTGAGATGATGGACATGGAAGAAGACGATGACAATGATATTGATGAGGACGAGGGTGATGAGGTGCACAATGCCAAGGACTTAAGAATGCTTGAGCGATTACAGTTTGGTGGTGACATTGATGAGGACGAGGGTGATGAGGATGATGGAGATGACGCTGATTGTTTCGACAATATTGACAGTGATGACGACACACGTGTGCCACGAGCCAACAACGAGGGGCACTAGCCACTGACAATCGCGAGATAATTTTTAATTCATGTAATGCTATATTGTTATAATTATTTTGCAATTATGTTTCGTTCATTTTGTATCTCTTATAAATACTTATCGTTTATTTATGCTAATTGATTTTATCTTTGGCAATGGTAGACACTCGATAAAATGCCGGGCGGAAGGCGGCAACAGCGGCGGGTCAACTCGCGCTACCAGAGGTCCAGCTCACCACCCACCGCAGCCGAGGAGCCGTCGACGAGGAGGGCGAGGACCGGCCGCCCCCGCGGACGTCCTAGGAGGGAGCCGACTCTCGACCCGACTCCCGACCCGCGCAGACCTCCTCGGACCACGACCAGGGGGACGCCAGAGGGACGACCAGGAGGACGTCGGACGACGACACCACTTCCTCAGAGCGTCGCCAGGGGGACCTGGGGACCAGGGGGACGAGATCGTAGGTGCCTCAGGAGGGGGTTCCACTTCCTCTGCTTCGAGCAGAGTCTACTTGCGCGCGCCCCTCGCAGCTCCCGCAGCAGCGGATCGCACCTAGCCGCCGCCCGTGAGTCGACCTTACGGCGACAAGTAAAGTTACCATTAATGTTTTCACTACTTGTTCACATGACATGTTCAAAATTGAACTTCCGACTACAGTTGTTCTTAATGACTCATGCAGGAACTGGGAACTTGTGGCAGGGGGCAAGACACGCCATATTCAAATGGCACGTTAAGTCTTCTGATTCGGAAGAACTACCCTAGCTTGGTCACCTACGCCGGGTTAGGTCACCGCCCTGGGCGTGGGACCACTTCAGTGCTGCTGAGGACCCACGTACACCACCGTTGCAGCGCGGATTAGGGCTGAGTTCTGGGTGAGTCTTGCTCGCACAACATTTCTCAATGATACGTATTTGTCGGATGTTCTTGAAATAATGAAAGGTACATGTTGTCTTTATGCAGGAGTACTTTGCGTGCGAGGCGGGGAGAGAGGCCGAGGCGATGCACGTGCAGGTCAGGGTCTGCAGGTCCCAGCTCCCGGATATGTACCACGAGGCGCGATCCAGTGCGTCATCAACTACAACGCCGCCGACGTGTTAGGGACAGCGGTGAAGAAGAAACGGATGCTAGGCAGACGATGCTGACCAGGAGACCGACCTCACTAGGGAGCAGTACATCCAGGTACGTACAAACAAGTAATACTGATTGGTCCATCTATCACTTAGCGGCTCTTCTAAATATTAAATACTTATTGTCTTGCAGTTCTGTCCTGGTTGGTGCGCCTATCACCTAAACTGCTGGTTGGCCATTGTGAACAAGTGGAAATCGGATGAGTGGTACGAGAGGCACAGTGCCCGCCGAGACTGCCGCCTGCAGATGCCTAGGGTGCCACACCACCAAGGCAACCTTAGCCTCAACGCGTACGCCGACAGATGGGTATGCTCTACAGATTTTTTTTATTCTAACACTCAATTACTCATTACTTGTAATCATCTGTGTGTTTTCCTCGCAGTCCCGGTCGCATGGTGGTGAGGAGTGCCTCCCTTTCAAGGCGTACCACTTGTCACACAGGGCAAGGCGACTGCAGCGAGCACCAGTACAACCCAAACGCCGGGCCCGAGCGTACACCAACGCGAACGCCTACACCAGGTCAACCGAGTACACCACGGTGGCTCACGAGCGCCATGGGGAGGACTTCGATCCGGCCAGCCAGCCCCTAGATACAGACCTGGTGATGAGGCTGGGAGGAGGAAGCAGCACGCCCGGTACTGGATAGCCAACAGCACGTTGACTCTCCTCTGTTCCCAACCTCGCCGAGATTCGAGCTGCCAGCACGAGCTCCTCCATCCATACGACCTCGGCAGCCGACCTCACAGCAATGATGGCAGCACTTCAGGTAAGTACTTGTTCTATCTATTCGTCCGTTCATTGCTTTTAACACATATCACTTGTCTTTGCATTGTTTAAACCTTACGGGACGAATTTTGCAGGCCCAGGCGGACCAGGTGCAGAGGTTGCAGGCCATGCACGAGGCCCAGGCGCGGCCCATCGTCGCGAGTTACTGGCCATCCAGCAGCGGAGGCACAGAGGACGCAGGACATAGCTCACTTCTTTGGGAGCCTGAACATCCCGGGTGTTGTTCGTGCCTCCCTCGCTGCTCACATCCTTTTGTGTCTCCTGTTACTTCTCTCTTCGACCAGAGACTCCGGTGAGTATATTATGGTTTGTATTTCTTTTTTTACTTTTTACGACCGTCCTCTAGGTGCTAATGAATCTGCTTCTTCTTTGTGCACTCACAGTCGGAGGGTTCGGCACCGACTCCTCAACCTGGCCTTCCTCTGCACACTCTGCACATCACTGGTGGCCCTCCTCCGCAGCGTGGGTGGCTCCCCGGTGGCCCTCCTCTGCCCTATGGGTGGCCAGGTTACCTTCTTGGCCAGTCGAGATACACCGGGTGGCCATCTGGACCTCCGCCGCCCGCGTGGCAAGGTTGGCAAGGTGGTCCTTCGGTCGGGTCGTGGGACGCGTGGCAGGGTTGGGGTTCTTCACAATCTGAGCACCAAGGTGAGCAGTGAGGCCGACTTAGATTTGTCATGGACTGTGAGATGGATGTGATGGACTTGTGAACTTGTGATGAACTTGTAATAAACTTGTGACCTTGTGATGCATGGAGACTGAACGTGTGATATTCGTCTGAATGGATGCATGTGATATATGGATGTGTGATATATATGCATGTGATATTTGTCTGAAATGAAATATGGATTGTGATATGTTTCTGTGTAGGGAAATAAAAACAAAAAAAATTCCATTTTTTCCCAGCTTTGCCGAGTGCCACACTCGCAAAGAGGTCATGGCACTCGGCAAAGCTGGGCAAATTTTCCCCAGCTCAGCCCTTTGCCGAGTGCCGCCAACACTACTGGAAACGGCTGCTTGCCCGAGTGCCTGTAGCACTCGGCAAAGGACATTTTACACTCGGCGTAGACTATGCCGAGAGCAGCCCTCGGCACAAACCTCTCGGCAAAAAAATCTTCGGCAAAGGAGCCTTTGCCGAGGCCATTTATCGGGCCCTCGGCAAACCTTTTACCGAGAGTCCAGCCAGGCTCTCGGCAAGAAAAGTGGTCGTTAACGGTGCTATCTATTGACGGTAGGTTTGCCGAGGGCTAACCTAGACTCTCTCGGCAAAGTCGTAATTTTGCCGAGAGCCGGACTGTCGTCACAGCTATTATTTTTATTATTATTATTTTTCTTTGCCGAGGTTATCCGGTCGGCTCTCGGCAAATAAATTTCGTATATTTATTTTTTGGGCCCTCTTTCGCCGAGGGCTAGATTAGCCGACTCTCGCAAACGTAATTCTTTGCCGAGGCTGGGCCCAAGCCCTCGGCAAAGCGTGTAAATACCGTTCAGTCTCCCCAGCTTTGCCGAGGGCTATGGCCAAAACCCTCGGCAAAGCTGGGAATGGCTTTCTGGTTCAGCTTTGCCGAGGGTTATGGTCATAGCCCTCGGCAAAGGGCCTCTTTGCTTGCCGAAGCAACCCTCGCAAACAACCACGCCAATTTTTGTTTTTTTTTTTATTCCTGTTTTTTTCCTTTTCTTTCTCCGACACTATCAAACATATATATTCACATTCATCACATATATTCACATATATATCACATTTCACGTCACAGAACATATATATATAATATCATGATAGTTCACATCACATAGTTCAATAACATATGTCCTCAAATCACATAGTTCACATCACATAGTTCAACACTGAGACTTCAGTGACACACCGATAGTCCAAAGTTCAATCTACTACACCCCCGGCCAACCGGCCACCCCCTGAGAACTACCGCCTGGTTGACCCCCGGTCTGGTTCCCTCCATCGGTGGTTGTTCGAACCTTCTGACGGAGGAGGCTGCAAAGGTCATGTCAGACAAGGAAATGAAATAAATGAAACACTGAAGTATTGATACTCCAGGAGCAGCTCCGGGTCCAGAGACGGCGGTGGAGGAGCCATGAGCGTCTGGGGCACGGCCATGCCCTGGGAGGCCATGAAGGCGATGAGGTTCGCCATCTGCTTTGCTTGAGCCTCCATCTGGGCCGACATCTGTGACCGCGCATCTGGGTCTCGGACACATGGCGCTCCTGCCTTTCTCTTTCCAGGCGGGCCTGCAATAATACAAAAGTGAATGTTAGAACAATGCAAACATTTAAAGATCATGTACGATGAGTTAAATAGAAATAACCTCGAGCTCGGCGACCGCGACTGCGCAGGCGACGGGCGTGGGCGTATGGGGACGCTCCCGCTCGTGCTCTGTGCTCGGAGCTGGGACAGAGTGGGAGTGGAGGCCGTGTCGATGACGCCGTCGCCAAGCCAGAACCGCCCGTGCTTCTTCCCTCCTCCCAATCCTCATGACGATGCTCCCGTCCAGGTCCGTGGTGGCGGGATCAAAGTCGTCCCCATGGACCGCCCTTGCCGCCTCTGAGTAGTCAGTGAGGCGGGAGTGGACGCTGGAGTTGGTGTACGCGTCGGCGGGATCGTCAGGGTTGTAGGAGGTCTCCGCTGCCGTGGCCTTGCCCTTGTGGGACATGGCGTATGCCGCCACCGTGCCGCAAGGCTGGCCACCGTGTGCCTCCGACTGTGAGGAAGACAACAAGATGATTAGCAATCAGGCAACATTTGATTGACGAATTGATAAAGTCTTTCACGTACCCAAGCATGTGCGTACTCGGCGAGGTTGCGGTTGCCCTGGTGGTGTGGTACACCTGGCATTTGCGACCGCGCCTCCCGGGCCTCGGCGTGGTGGCCGCCCACTCTTCGGATAGCCACCGGTCCACGATCATCTCCCGCACTCGGGAAACGACTGGCACCACCATTGGGGGATCATCTGCACATCATCAAGTATTTCACGTCTAAGCGTCAGATGAAACCAAAAGCTTAATCTCAAAAGAAAACACTTACCTGCAAGAACTGCGCCCGCCCAGCGTCATGCCTCTCGCCTGGGCCTTCGTCACCCTCGTGGCCAAGACCGTGGCGTTGTAGGTGATGATGGCCTGCAGTCTCGCCTCGTAGATCATGTCGGTGACGAGCTTCCTACATGCCCGGGTAGCCGTCACCTCCGCCACTGCCTCCTTCCCCGGCTCGCACTTGAAGTAGTTCTGCATACAGACACAATACAAGGCGAGACAGTAATTAAAGACAAAAGATGATGAATTTGATATTGTTTGACGAAGACTTACCCACAGCTCCGCTCTAACCCGCGCCGCCTTGTTGGGGAAGTCTGGTCTGGGGCGCGACGCTGTAGTGGTCAAAGGTGTAGGCCGGCTCGTGCCTCCCGGCATACTGTACTATGTCGGGATAGTGCTCGCGGCACAGGAGACCCAGGACGCCGTTGGGTTTGCGGCCTTTAGGCCCCACAAAGTCCCATTCCCTGCACAAGTGATTAAAAAAGATTTTAGCTTCTATTTCTATTTTGAGTCTCATCGTACGAACAGTAGTTAGAAACATGTACTTTTGTCCGATGGGCGTGATCACTGGGCGTCGGGCACGTGCCGGCAACGCCGGGAGGCTGGCGGGGCCTCTCAAGTAGGGCGTGGACACCCTTGAGGCACCCGAACACACCGTCCGCCTCGTCCTCCTCCTGCTCGCCTCCTCCTCTGCCTCCTCCTCGCCAATGGTGCCTCCTCCTGCCACGGGGCCTCGGGCGTGGTGGCCGGCACCTCCTCCTCGACCTCCTCCTCCTCCTCCTCCTGTGGAGATGGCTCCCTCCGGCGGCGGCCACTCCTCGTCGAGGGCCCGTCGGCCTGCGAGCTGCGGTACAACCAACTCAACCGTCTCTGACGTCCTCCCGGCATCTTGCTTCGACCTCCTGCATTTAAAAAGAAAAACATGCAATTTTGTATTAGAAATAACATAACCAAATATATGCAATATAATAAAACAATAGATCCTAAAAATATAACATAATATTACATGTATTAGAAATAATCTGGATCATCCGGATCCAGAGCATGAGTCTCCTCATCACTGTCAACCATGTCTAAGTACTCCTCAATATCCGAAGATAGGTCGTCGTCTTCATTTGCTTGGCCTAAACGGAATCGTTCTAGCATTTCTATGTCCTTCTCATTTACCACCTCATCCCCAGTGTCCTCATCATCATTCTCTACTTCCATTTCTAAGAATGGTGTTGGAAAGTGATGATGAATTGGATGAAGATAGATAACAACTTACCCCATGTACGGGTCCAGCTCATCAAGGTTGGTAAGCACGTATAGCATGATCTTTCGCCACTCTTCATAGTTCAACTGCTTAACTGTGGATCCACTTGCCGTGCCGAGTTGGCCTCGAAAAAGGCTAAGACTCGATTCATTTTCTCCAGCATTGTAACGAGGGGGTGGATTATGCACGCTAGGAAGGTTCTCAGAGTAGTATTCTTCAGTGAAGTTGGACACCTCCTCCAGAATGGATGCCTCTGCAATGGAAGCCTCAATTTTGGCTTTGTTTCTACATTTCTTGCGAAGAGTCTTCATATTTCTCTCGACTGGAAAGCACCAACGCCATTGCACAGGCCCTCCCATTCGAACCTCATTTGGGAGGTGTACGATCAAATGAAGCATCGGAGTGAAGAAGCCTGGTGGAAAGATTTTCTCCAGCTTACAGAGCAACACAGGTGCAGCTTTCTCCAAGTCATCAATGACGGACCGAGATATCTCCTTGGCACATAGCTGGCGGAAGAAATAGCTCAACTCTGCCAGGACAACCCACATAGGCTCAGGAACATAGCCTCGAACCATCGCCGGAAGAAGCCGTTCGATCCATACGTGGAAGTCATGACTCTTCATCCCTAGGACTCGCAGAGTAGATAAGTTGACTCCTCTCGTTAGATTCGCTGCATATCCATCAGGAATGTCAATGTCTGGATCCACTGAAGTATTTCTTTCCTTTGTGGCCTGCCCAAGACGAAATCGACCTTGGGCCGTGTCCATCTCCTGCCGGGCTGAGGGAGGCAGCATCTCTTGCTTTGGTCTATCGCACAACAGTGCCAGGTCTAGTCTAGCCTTAGGGTTGTCCTTGGACTTTTCAGTGTCCATGAGTGTCCCCCAAAGTGACTCAGCGATGTTCTTTTCAGTGTGCATTACATCAATGTTATGTGGCAGAAGAAGATCGTCATAATAAGGGAGTCTTTCCAAGCCTGACTTATGAGTCCACATATGCTCCTGACCATACCCCGCAAAACGACCGTCTGTTTCATTGAACTGGAGAGCATCTATCTGAGCATGAACCTCGGCACCGGTCAGCATCCGAGGTGGAGGATCTCTCACCACGACACCTTTGGTAAAGTTCTTGGTGTCCCGTCTGAAAGGATAGTCAAGAGGCAGGAATTGTCGATGTTGGTCGAACGCCGAATACTTGCCACCCTTCTTCAACCAGATAAATCTCGTAGCTGTCTTACAAACCGGGCATGAGAACTTGCCATGGACACACCAGGCACAGAATATCCCATACGCCAGGTAGTCATGCAGTGATACTGGTACCAGATGTGCATTGTGAAGTTAGACCTTAAAGCTCAGTCGTATGTCAATACCCCTTCATTCCAAGCAGTTTCCAATTCATCAATCAGAGGCTCCATGTACACACCCATGTTATTCCCCGGGTGTCCAGGAATTATCAACGACAAGAAGACAGTATGACGTTGAAATAGGACGCCGGGGGGAGATTGAGGGGGATAACAAAGACGGGCCAACAGGTGTACGGGACAGCCATGAGTCCATAGGGATTGAAACCGTCCATTGCAAACGCAACACGAACATTACGAGCCTCTCTAGCTTTGTCATGATGGATGCGGTCGAAGTGGGCCCATGCTTCACCATCGGCGGGATGTACCAACTTCTCAGGATTGTATCGGGTACCCTGTTTGTGCCATGTCATCTGTTTCGCAGATTCCTCGGTCATGTAGAGACGTTGGATCCTCGGTGTGAACGGCAGGTAACGCAGGACTTTCATGGGGATAGAAAGCTGCCTCTTCGGGCCTCACACCATCGTCTACCTCCATGTATCTCGACGCTTTACACTTCGGACAGTAACCTGCATCCGTGAGATCTTTCATGAAGAGGACGCACCCCATTTGGACAAGCATGTATCTGCTCATACGACATCTTCAGAGCACGAAGCAGTTTCTGTGACTCATACAGGCTCTTTGGCAATATGTGGCCGTCCGGAGCATGCTACCAAATAGGGCCAACATACCATCGAACGCATCTCGACTCAGGTTGAACTGGGACTTGAACCCCATCACACACGCCAATGGCATCCAGTTGAGAAACCGTTGTCCGATCGTGAAGGGGTTTCTGTGCCGAAGACATCATCTCGTAAAACGCCTTTGCGGTCTTCTCCATCTCCTCCTCCGTACGTCCTTCAGCGTACTGTGCTTCTTGGAAGTCATCTAACATGTCTGCTACCCCGCCCCATCATCAGCATCAAAGTCCTCCAGACGTGGTCGAACTGCCTCCGCTCTCAAACGATGTGCTTCACCATGGTAGATCCACCACCGGGTGAGTAGTCCGGCGTGAATCCATTGTTCACAAGATGTTAGCCATGTTCTTCCTTGTCTTGCCTTCTCCCGTTCCCACATCTGCTGCATGGGCACAACACTTTGATCTCTCCTCGCCGAGCCGCGCCAAATGCATTGTTCACGAAAGCATCTGTCTTGCGCAACCATTCATCGTGTGAAATGAAATCACTGCTGCTTCTACGGCCGAGTACATCCATTGACGGTCTCCATCCTACTGTCATCCATCGAGTACTTACATATCTACCTCCGAGTACTTCCATCCTACTATCATCTAATAGGTGAGGATAGGTCCTAATCCCACCCGCGGATGCGTACATGAGGCCAGTTCCCATTATCTGCCCCGAGCCGAGACAGAATTTCGGCAGCACCTCCCCGATGTTCTCAAGATACACGTCCCTGTAGGGAAAGTGTGTATCCGGAGAACAACAGGGAGGTGATGCAGAAACTCCATCTCGAATCGGGCTAGACAATGGGAACTAGCCTCATCGACGCATCTACGGGCTGTCCAAGTAACGTGGACAATCCGAAACAGATACGGTTATCGATATGCAGAGACCTGCATACCTCCAGCCGTATCTCTTTCGGACGGGAGACGCCTAACTGGGTTCAATGACCTACTACCCTTTTCTGGAGGAGACGTTATTTATACCTAGGGTGCCAGTGGAGTCAGGCTAGCGGCGCAGTGGCGAGTCGGTGCAGTGGCGAGGCGAAGCGGTGCAGGCAGACCCGCGACGACGACGAAGACGATCGAGGTCGCCGAGGATCTCCGGCTTGGCCCCGGAGGTCCTCCTACAGAAAAGACAAAAAGATAGTATCAATTAGAAATTTCGGCAGACCTCCCATGCACGGTGAGGTTTCGAAACCTGCAAGAAACAATGGCACGATGTTCGACATACACATATATACGACACGATGGCCGACATCCACATACATACGACACGATGGCCGATATCCACATACATTCACATGCATACCACTACTACTAACAACTACTACTTACTACGTGGGGCGATCGACGACGACGGAGCGGACGAACTCGGGGTCGAGGGAAGGCAACAACGGTCTCCTCACCTTCTCCTCCTCCTCCTCCTCCATCCTCTCCCGCTCTGCTTCTTCTCCTTCTCCTTCTCCTCCTCCTCTTCCTCTACTGCTCTTTTCTCCTCCTCCTCCTCCCCTCTCCTCCTCTACTGCTGCGGGGCGAGAGACCGTGGCAGCACCGACAGGGCCGCGGCGAAGAGAAGGATGGCGGCGGCGGGGCGAGACGCGGGCGGGGCGAGACACAGACGGGGCGCCGGAGGCGGGGCGAGATGGCGGACGCGAGAAGGAGGGGCGAGAAGCTGGAGGGGCGGGAGCCGGATAGGGCGGCGAGGGACGGCGGCGACTCGGTAGAGGGGGAGGGGAGAGCGCGGGCGGAGGAGGGGGAGAGGGTGGGGCGGGGCGCGGGGCGGCGGAGAAGCAGGGCGCGCCGGCAGGGAGGAGGGGGCGCCGCAGGCGGATGGCAGGGCGAGGAGGCGGGGGCGGGGCTGAGAAGCTGGAGGATGGTGGGGAGAGGGGCGGGGGGGGCGAGAGGGGCGGGGGCGGTAGCGGGGCGCCGGCGGCGGGGACGAGGATGCGGGGCGGGAGGCAGGGAACCGGCGGGCGAGGAGGCGGCGGCGGCGGCGTGCGTGTGTAGCTGGCTCGGTTGGTTTGTGTAGTGGGCGGCCGGGCGCTTTTTTATTAAGTGTTCGCGGTCTTTGCCGAGGGCCATATCGGGCAGCCCTCGGCAAAGAGGAACCTATGCCGAGAGTCAGATGTGTCAGCTCTCGGCACAGGCTTTGCATTTTATTTTATTTTTATTAAACTCTATGCCGAGAGCCCTGGTCCTGGCTCTCGGCATAGGTCCTCTTTGCCGAGGGCTTTAGGAAGCTCTCGACAAAGATTATTATTTTTTTTCTTTTTTTGCTCCCAATTTTTCTTTGGCTTGCCACAGTACTACAAGCCTAGATTTAAATTTGGTGTTTTCCATAAATTTGCTATATTTCGCGCATTTTCTTTAATTTGATGATTTTTTCCGCGGGACGCACGTTTGAACTGCAGGTGCATGAAATAATGAACTCAGCGATTTGAAAAATGGTATTCATTCTTCAGAGGGTATTTCGACACCGTATCCAGGGACAGGCGCGGAGACTCGACCGTCTCGTGCACGAGAAATGGCAACCAAGTTGCATGATATTGGATTTAAAATTATTAAAAATACAAACGAAGTCAGAAAATCATGAAAATAGACGAGTGACCTTGACATCGCATGTAGAGGCTATGAAAAAATTTTGGAAATGTTTGGAGCAAGTGGTGTCGCAAGATGGTTGAAACCCTGAGATCTCCGCATATCATCGCATGTGAGATCTTGCTCTGATCTCAGGGTTTCAACCATCTTGTGCCACCACTTGCTCCAAACATTTCTAAAAAATTTTCATAGCCTCTACATGCGATGTCAAGGTCACTCGTCCATTTTCATGATTTTCTGACTTCGTTTGTATTTTAATAATTTTAAATCCAATATCACGCAACTTGGTCGCCGTTTCTCGTGCACGAGACGGTCGAGTCTCTGCGCCTGTCCCTGGATACGGTGTCGAAATACCCTCTGAAGAATAAATACCATTTTTCGAATCGCTGAGTTTCATTATTTCATGCACCTGAAGTTCAAACGTGCGTCCCGCGGAAAAAATCATCAAATTAAAGAAATACGCGAAATATAGCAAGATTTATGGAAAACACTTTAAATTTGAAATCTTGGCTTGTAGTACTGTAGCAAGGCCACAGAAAAAATTGGGTGCAAAAAACAAAAAAAATAAAATGCTTTGCCGAGAGCTTCCTAAAGCCCTCGGCAAAGAGCACCTATGCCGAGAGCCAGGGCCACGGCTCTCGGCATAGAGTTTACCAAAAAAAAAATTCAACCCTTTGCCGAGAGCCTAACAGAGGGCTCTCGGCAAAGGTAACGGCGCAGGATGAGCCGTTTGCGAGGGTTCCGTTTGCCGAGGTGCAGTCTACGCCGAGGGTTCGGCTCTCGGCATAGGGTATGTTTGCCGAGAGCCAGACGTCACCGAGAGTCGGACCCTCGGCATAGAAATCGTCGCCGAGTTCCGTTTGGTGCCGAGGGTTGGCTCTCGGCAAAGAGCTCTCTGCCGAGTGCCCGCGTTTTAGCCCTCGGCAAAGCGGCGGGCGCTCGGCAAAGAGCCTGTCTCCGGTAGTGCAACGTGGCACTCGGCAAAGAGGCCCTTTTGCCGAGTGCCACCCACGTGGCACTCGGCGAAGGGGCCCCCTTTGCCGAGTGTCGGCCCACGTGGCACTCTGCGAAGGGCACTCTTTACCGAGTGCCGGCCGACGTGGCACTCGGCAAAGAGGCCGTCAAGTGACGGCTCCCGTTTGCTTCGCCGAGTGCTGACCTGGCACTCGGCGAAACCTTTGCCGAGTGCCCGATATTTGGCACTCGGCAAAGATATCGTTGCCGACAATTTCTTCGCCGAGTGCGGCACTCGGCGAAGCCTTCGCCGAGTGCGAGAGGCCCTTCGCCGAGTGCAGCCAGCACTCGGCAAAGTCGGCGTTCCCTGTAGTGATAGGACATCACTTTTTTTTAATATATAAAAATCTTAGACGGTTGGGATTGTAAGTTTGTATTTTATTCTAAGGCCACTTAATTTGCGCCCAAACTAATGCAAACTAGCTAGCAACACTACTACACATGATGCTCCTGTAAACAAAAACACACTTTAATTAAGCAGAGAGAACTTGTTGTCCTTAAAAAAAGAATGAACCAAGCACACTTGAGCTACGACAAAAGCGGACCATCCGAAGCCCTAGCCCTGGCGCGGATGGGAATCTGCCGTGTCGCAGTCACGCGGCGCAAGGCGCCAAGCAACACCTTTTTCTGCTCGGCGTCATGGCTGATGTGGACACGAGGCCGGTGGCAACATCAGCAGTTAGGTGATGAGAGACATGCAATGCAGCGGGTCTCTTGTGAGTTGTGACACCCTTTGGCCTTTGTTGCCACCCCGGTGGCTCATGCATGCAGCCGTCCACGTCCCTCTCCTTATAGAATTCCTCTTAGTGTGCAGTGCAGCCCACCATCGATTGCTTCCGTCCTCAACTCGCGCTCTAGCTGTCGATCTCTCCGCTCGATCTTATCTAAGTGCAGCTAGAGCTAGCCAGCTGATGATGAGACTTCTCTCGCTATAAATTGACATGAAACGTGTAGCTCCCCCTGCCATGCCTTAGCTTTCTCATCGAAGCGAAGCAGCAAAGGGTGTCGTAGTAGACGTAGCTAGCTTAAGCTTCCTGCTACTGGCACTGGGAAGAAGAAGATGAACGCGAGGGTGCTGGGCAACGACGACGGGGAGACGGCGGTGCTGGCGTACGGGTACGGCGGCACCCGGTTCGTCTGGGACGACGTCGTCCCGGCGCTGGCGGCGAGGTTCCGCGTCGTCGTCTTCGACTGGAGCTTCTCCGCCGGGGCTGCTGCCGCTGCTGGCGGCGAGCGGTACTGCTCCTCGTACTACGCGCTCGCGGACGAGCTCGTGGCGCTCATGGACGAGCTGGGGGTGCGCCGGGCGGCGTTCGTGGGGCACTCCATGGCCGGCATGATTGGATGCATTGCGTCCGTCGCGCGCCAGGACCTGTTCAGCCACCTCGTGCTCGTCGGAGCGTCACCGAGGTACACCGATCGAGACCACTACCAGATGACTTGGAAGAAACCATGCATATTTGCAAGACTTTCCTCAAAGCTAGGATCTTCGTTCGACCTAACACTCTAAAACCGGCCGGTTTCTATTTCTAGTCACTGAGCGCGCAGACGGTTTGCTCTCTCATGATCCCATCTAATCCTTGTGTGTCAATGATTGGTGAACCTAGATTATTCTTGCATATTTTTGTATAAAATTAAAATTCCATGCATGTTACTTACATGAACAAGTCTTTTTATCCACTTGGGTTAAACACACACAAAAAGTCATTTTCTCCACTTAACCCAAATATATTGCTTTTGCGGGATTGTACTGATTGAAATTGTTTAGTACTAAATTGAGCTGAAATTTTTGCAAAGCTTACAAACTGGATTGTTCTGGCTGATAAATGCATATATTCCATGTAATACAGTATTAGTGCAGTGGATAATAGAGTTTTCATGAAAGCATCAATTAGTTGGTGTCTATACGATATATTGTTTTTTTCAAGGTTTTAAATCTCCGGCTAAGGAATTTAGCGGATGACCTCCAAAATAGCTATAACGGAGGCTAAATGAGGCTATAGCCAGTGGCGGATCTACAGGGGGGCTGGGTGGGCTCCAACCCCCCCTAAGCACCTGATTATCACTAAAATTACTATAGCAAAAGCTTAAAATCATCATTAAATTTTCATCCAAATCAACATCTCTATTGTTTTAGCCCCCCCCTTATCCTCAATCATGCATCCGCCACTGGCTATAGCAGGCTATAGCCGCTAAGTTGTACATAAACACAAATAGCTTGATCTGTTTTAAAACAGCTATAACTGGCTATAACGAAAGCTATAGCCGGAGATTTAAAACCTTGTAATCATCAGTCGTCACCATTTTGAGCTATATATGTAGTAGGCCAAACAATGATGTATATAATTATATATATATATGTAGGCCCTGTTTGTTACAACTCAACTATTCTTTTTAGAAAATAGCTTCATGAGCACCTTACTAGCTAGGTGAAGCTGAACTGTTTTGGAAAAAAAAAAATATTGATTAAAACAGCTTCATTAACAACTTTATGCATATGGTTGGAAAAAAATGAGGCTGTCAGTCGTGAAAAACTACTTTTTTCAGCTTCATCTTAACTTATATTTTTATGAGGAGAATAAAATAGCTTCATGAGTGAATTGTTTTGAAAAAAATGTTTGGCAAAAAAAAAAACAGCTCGTAAAATTGTTGCGAGCGGCCCATAATATATCTCCACGATCGCTATCTTGAACACTTATAATAATCACCATTGTTTTGAACCCCAAACTTGAGCATGTCACCACCGGACCAAACAACCTGCTATATATATATATAGGTTGCTTCTAACAAACGGCTATACTAGGGTTAATAATAGACTACACACTTCTTGTACTTTCGTATAGGTACATCAACGAGGATGGTTACGAGGGCGGCTTCGAGCGCGAGGACGTGGACGCCATGCTCGCCGCCGTCGACGCGGACTTCTCGGCGTGGGCGCCGCGCTTCGCCGAGGCCGTCGTCGGGGCGGACCACCCGGCCGCCGTCGCCATGTTCGCCAAGCAGCTCGGAGCGATGCGCCCTGACGCCGCTCTCCGCGTCCTGCGGGCCGTGCTCACAAGCGACTTCCGAGGTGTGCTCCCGGACGTCGCGGCGCGCTGCACCATCGTGCACGGCTCCCACGACGCCGTGGCGCCGCTCGCCGTCGCGCGATACATGCAGCGCGCCCTGGCAGGGTGCGGGGGCGGTGGCGGGGCGGACACGGTGGTGATCGAGTCCTCCGGCCACTTCCCTCAACTCACCGCGCCTAAGGAGTTCGTCAGGGTTCTGGAGGCCATCCTGCTCGACAACTCATCGAGCTAGCTATACGAGAGCCACGGGTTTTGATGCAGTTGAAGTTGGTTAATCTATGTATGATGGGTTTTGATGCAGTGAAGTTGGTTAATTTATGTATGACGCTTGGCTTGTGCTTGCGCTTGTATCTAATCATATATACAATATACTAATCGCTACTATATTAGTTGGTTTAATTTTGTGTAAGATGTGAAGTTTGAGCTGCGAAAAATGTGTACTATATATCATGGATGTAGATGTAATATACACAGGAATGGAAGTATGTGTGAAATTTCTTGGAATTCATGTTGGTTTGATCCAATGCCACTACCGGAAACGGGCTCTTTGCCGAGTGTCCGGCTCTTTGCCGAGAGCTAAAACACGGGCACTCGGCAAAGGGCTCTTTGCCGAGAGCCAGCCCTCGGCACCATAAGAAACTCGGCGACGATCCCTACGCCGAGGGTCCGACTCTCGGCTAAGCCAGGCTCTCGGCAAAGGGACCCTATGCCGAGAGCCGAACCCTCGGCGTAGAATAGTCATCAGCAAACGGCACCCTCGCGAACGGCTCCCCGTGCGCCGTTACATTTGCCGAGAGCCCTCTGTTAGGCTCTCGGCACAGGGTTGAATTTTTTTTTTTGGTAAATTCTTTGCCGAGGGCTATGACCATAACCCTCGGCAAAGCTGCACCAGAAAACAATGTTCCCAGGTTTGCGAGGGTTATGGTCATAGCCCTCGGCAAAGCTGGGAATGTTGAACGCAATTTCAAGGGCTGTGCGAGAGTCAGATGATAGAGCCCTCGGCGAAGAGGGCTTTGCCGAGAGTCAGATGGTAGAGCCCTCGGCGAAGAGGCCACAAAAAAATCATTAGAAATTCTTTGCCGAGAGCCGACCCTAGTAACCGTCGGCACAGAAAAATAAAAAAATAAAAAAATATAGCTTTGCGAGAGCCGGACTCTCGGCAAAATATAGCCTTTGCCGAGGGCCAGGTTAGCCCTCGGCAAAGTGACCGTCAGTAGAGAGCGCCGTTAACGGCTACTTTTTTTGCCGAGGGCTACACGGAACCCTCGGCGAAAAGTTTGCCGAGAGCCCGATAAATGGCCCTCGGCAAAGGATCCTTTGCCGATAGGATTTTTGCCGAGAGCTCTATGCCGAGGGCAGCCCTCGGCATAGCCTACGCCGAGCGTCGGACGGCCTTTGCCGAGTGCTACAGGCACTCGGCAAAGCAAGCGTTTCCAGTAGTGATGAGAGGTCGATTGGTGATGGCGGACTAGCTTTTTTTTTCAAAGAGTCGTCCTTTCACTACGGAAAAACCAATCTTTGCCGAGTGTTTTTTTCTTTGCCGAGTGAGCTTCTTTGCCGAGTGCCAAGTAAAAACACTCGGTAAAGATTGGTTTTCCCAGGTTTGCCGAGTGAGCTCCCCGTGCGCCGTTACATTTGCCGAGAGCCCTCTGTTAGGCTCTCGGCACAGGGTTGAATTTTTTTTTTTGGTAAATTCTATGCCGAGAGCCCTGGCCCTGGCTCTCGGCATAGGTTCCCTTTGCCGAGGGCTTTAGGAAGCTCTCGGCAAAGCATATTATTTTTTTTGTTTTTTGGCTCCCAATTTTTCCTGTGGCCTTGCTACAGTACTACAAGCCAAGATTTCAAATTTGAAGTGTTTTCCACAAATCTTGCTATATTTCGCGCATTTTTTTTAATTTGATGATTTTTTCCGCGGGACGCACGTTTGAACTGCAGGTGCATGAAATAATGAAACTCAGCGATTCGAAAAATGGTATTCATTCTTCAGAGGGTATTTCGACACCGTATCCAGGGACAGGTGCGGAGACTCGACCGTCTCGTGCACGAGAAACGGCGACCAAGTTGCGTGATATTGGATTTAAAATTATTAAAATACAAACGAAGTCAGAAAATCATGAAAATGGACGAGTGACCTTGACATCGCATGTAGAGGCTATGAAAAAAATTTAGGAATGTTTGGAGCAAGTGGTGACGCAAGATGGTTGAAACCCTGAGATCATCGCCTATCATCACAGGTGACATCTTGCGGAGATCTCAGGGTTTTTAACCATCTTGCGTCACCACTTGCTCCAAACATTCCTAAATTTTTTTCATAGCCTCTACATGCGATGTCAAGGTCACTCGTCCATTTTCATGATTTTCTGACTTCGTTTGTATTTTTAATAATTTTAAATCCAATATCACGCAACTTGGTCGCCGTTTCTCGTGCACGAGACGGTCGAGTCTCCGCACCTGTCCCTGGATACGGTGTCGAAATACCCTCTGAAGAATGAATACCATTTTTCGAATCGCTGAGTTTCATTATTCATGCACCTGCAGTTCAAACGTGCGTCCCGCGGAAAAAATCATCAAATTAAAAAAAATGCGCGAAATATAGCAGATTTGTGGAAAACACTTCAAATTTGAAATCTTGGCTTGTAGTACTGTAGCAAGGCCACAGGAAAAATTGGGAGCCAAAAAACAAAAAAAAATAATATGCTTTGCCGAGAGCTTCCTAAAGCCCTCGGCAAAGGGAACCTATGCCGAGAGCCAGGGCCAGGGCTCTCGGCAAATCATATTGTAAAAAAAAATAAAAACAAAATCCTTTGCCGAGAGCCGGATCATTGGGCTCTCGGCAAAGGGCCGGTATATGCCGAGAGCCGGATCGCGGGCTCTCGGCAAAGCAGGCAAATGAAAAAAAAAAAAAAACGGTCGCGCACACGAACACACGCACAACACACGCACACGCACGCCGGGCCGCCCTGCCGCCGCCGCCGCCTCGCCGCCGCCGCGGCCCGCCCGCCCGGCTGCCCGCCTCCGCCGCCGCCGCGCCCGGCCGCCCTCGCCAGCCCGGCCGCCCGCCCGGCGCCTGCCTCCGCGCCGCCGCGCCCGGCGCGCGCCCGGCCGCCGGCGCCCCCGCCCAGCAAAGAGCGCCGCCGCCCCGCGCGAGCGGCCCACGCGGCCGCCGCCCCCGCCCCGGCGCCGCGCCGCGCCCCGGCCCGGCCAAGCCCCCCGCCCCCGCAGCGGCGCCGCCGGCCACGCCCCCCCGCCCGAGCCGCCCCGGCCCTGGCGGGCCCCCGCCCGGCCACGCCACGGGCCGCGCAGCCGGCCTCGCGCCGCCGCTCCGCCGCCCGCCTGGCCGGTTGGAGAGGAGGCCGAGAGGGGGAGTAGGGGGGAGTAGGTGGAGGAGAAGGAGAGTAGGAGGTGGAAGAAGAGGGGAGGAGGAGCTCGCCCCGGCCGTCCAAGATCCGGTGGAGGGAGGAGGAGCTTGCCCCGGACCAGTCCTGCGCCCACCTCGCGTCGTCCCCACAGCCGTCACCGACCGCTCCGGCAAAGGTATACCCTTCCCTTCCCTTCGCAGTTGACGGGATACTTTAGAAATTCTAATTCAGTATTTCCCTCACTATGTGTATGGCCGGATGGTTGTAAGCAGTCATCAGATGATATGCTAGGCTTTAATTTGGTTTCTGTGGTTCATGTATGCGGCGATCAAGTATTATTTAGTAGTAGTGGGGTGCTTGTTAATGTATGTTGATGTCGGCCATCGTGCCTTGACATATATGTGGATGTCGGCCATCGTGCCGTTGTTTCTTGCAGGTTTCGAAACCTCACCGTACAGGGGAGGTTCTGCCGAAATTTCTAATGGATACTATATTTTTTGTCTTTTCTGTAGGAGGAGGACCTGTCGGGGCCAAGCCGGAGATCCTCGGCGACCTCGATCGTCTTCGTCGTCGTCGCGGGTCTGCCTGCACCGCTTCGCCTCGCCACTGCACACGACTCGCCACTGCGCCGCTAGCCTGACTCCACCGGCACCCTAGGTATAAATAACGTCTCTTCCAGAAAAGGGTCTTAGGTCATTGAACCCAGTTAGGCGTCTCCCGTCCGAAAGAGATACGGCTAGAGGTATGCAGGTCTCTGCGTATCGATAACCGTATCTGTTTCGGATTGTCCACGTTACTTGGACAGCCCGCAGATGCGTCGATGAGGCTAGTTCCCATGGTCTGCCCCGATTCGAGATGGAGTTTCGGCATCACCTCCCTGTTGTTCTCCGGATACACACTCTCCCTACAGGGACGTGTATCGGGAGAACATCGGGGAGGTGCTGCCGAAATTCTGTCTCGGCTCGGGGCAGACAATGGGAACTGGCCTCATGTACGTATCCGCGGGTGGGATTAGGACCTATCCTCACCTATTAGATGATAGTAGGATGGAAGTACTCGGAGGTAGATATGTAAGTACTCGGATGCATGACAGTAGGATGGATGACCGTCAGTGGATGTACTCGGGCCGTAGAAGCAGAAGTGATTTCACCGATGAATGGTTGCGCAAGACAGATGCTTTCGTGAACAATGCATTTGGCGCCGCTCGGCGAGGAGAGATCAAAGTGTTGTGCCCATGCAGCAGATGTGGGAACCGGAGAAGGCAAGACAAGGAGAACATGGCTAAACATCTTGTGAACAATGGATTCACGCCGGACTACACCCGGTGGATCTACCATGGTGAAGCACATCGTTTGAGAGCGGAGGCAGTGCGACCACGTCTGGAGGACTTTGATGCTGATGCGGGGGTAGCAGACATGTTAGATGACTTCCAAGAAGCACAGTACGCTGAAGGACGTACGGAGGAGGAGATGGAGAAGACCGCAAAGGCGTTTTACGAGATGATGTCTTCGGCACAGAAACCCCTTCACGATCGGACAACGGTTTCTCAACTGGATGCCATTGGCCGTGTGATGGGGTTCAAGTCCCAGTTCAACCTGAGTCGAGATGCGTTCGATGGTATTGGCCCTATTTGGTAGCATGCTTCCGGACGGCCACATATTGCCAAAGAGCCTGTACGAGTCACAGAAACTGCTTCGTGCACTGAAGATGCCGTATGAGCAGATAC
The DNA here is from genome assembly GCA_009763385.1 of Coix lacryma-jobi var. lacryma-jobi. Lineage (NCBI taxonomy): Eukaryota > Viridiplantae > Streptophyta > Magnoliopsida > Poales > Poaceae > Coix > Coix lacryma-jobi. Next base: position 141,927,187 of record CM019826.1, read on the forward strand.
ATGCTTGTCCAAATGGGTGCGTCCTCTTCAGGAAAGATCTCACGGATGCAGGTTACTGTCCGAAGTGTAAAGCGTCGAGATACATGGAGGTAGACGATGGTGAAGGCCCGAAGAGGCAGCTTTCTATCCCCATGAAAGTCCTGCGTTACCTGCCGTTCACCGACCGGGATCCAACGTCTCTACATGACCGAGGAATCCGCGAAACAGATGACATGGCACAAAACAGGGTACCCGATACAATCCTGAGAAGTTGGTACATCCCGCCGATGGTGAAGCATGGGCCCACTTCGACCGCATCCATCATGACAAAGCTAGAGAGGCTCGTAATGTTCGTGTTGCGTTTGCAACCGACGGTTTCAATCCCTATGGACTCATGGCTGTCCCGTACACGTGTTGGCCCGTCTTCGTTATCCCCCTCAATCTCCCCCCCGGCGTCCTATTTCAACGTCATACTGTCTTCTTGTCGTTGATAATTCCTGGACACCCGGGGAATAACATGGGTGTGTACATGGAGCCTCTGATTGATGAATTGGAAACTGCTTGGAATGGGGGTATTGACATACGACCGAGCTTCAAGGTCTAACTTCACAATGCACATCTGGTACCAGTACTCACTGCATGACTACCTGGCATATGGGATATTTGTGCCTGGTGTGTCCATGGCAAGTTCTCATGCCCGGTTTGTAAGACAGCTACGAGATTTATCTGGTTGAAGAAGGGTGGCAAGTATTCGGCGTTCGACCAACATCGACAATTCCTACCTCTTGACCATCCTTTTAGACGGGACACCAAGAACTTTACCAAAGGTGTCGTGGTGAGAGATCCTCCACCTCGGTTGCTGACGGTGCCGAGGTTCATGCTCAGATAGATGCTCTCCAGTTCAACGAAACAGACGGTCGTTTTGCGGGGTATGGTCAGGAGCATATGTGGACTCATAAGTCAGGCTTGGAAAGACTCCCTTATTATGACGATCTTCTTCTGCCACATAACATTGATGTAATGCACACTGAAAAGAACATCGCTGCTGAGTCGCTTTGGGGAACACTCATGGACACTGAAAAGTCTAAGGACAACCCTAAGGCTAGACTAGACATGGCACTGTTGTGCGATAGACCAAAGCAAGAGATGCTGCCTCCTCAGCCCGGCAGGAGATGGACACGGCCCAAGGTCGATTTCGTCTTGGGCAGGCCACAAAGGAAAGAAATACTTCAGTGGATTCAGACATTGACATTCCCTGATGGATATGCAGCGAATCTAACGAGAGGAGTCAACTTATCTACTCTGCGAGTCCTAGGGATGAAGAGTCATGACTTCCACGTATGGATCGAACGGCTTCTTCCGGCAATGGTTCGAGGCTATCTTCCTGAGCCTATGTGGGTTGTCCTGGCAGAGTTGAGCTATTTCTTCCGCCAGCTATGTGCCAAGGAGATATCTCGGTCCGTCGTTGATGACTTGGAGAAAGCTGCACCTGTGTTGCTCTGTAAGCTGGAGAAGATCTTTCCACCAGGCTTCTTCACTCCGATGCTTCATTTGATCGTACACCTCCCAAATGAGGTTCGAATGGGAGGGCCTGTGCAATGGCGTTGGTGCTTTCCAGTCGAGAGAAATATGAAGACTCTTCGCAAGAAATGTAGAAACAAAGCCAAAATTGAGGCTTCCATTGCAGAGGCATCCATTCTGGAGGAGGTGTCCAACTTCACTGAAGAATACTACTCTGAGAACCTTCCTAGCGTGCATAATCCACCCCTCGTTACAATGCTGGAGAAAATGAATCGACTCTTAGCCTTTTTCGAGGCCAACTCGGCACGGCAAGTGGATCCACAGTTAAGCAGTTGAACTATGAAGAGTGGCGAAAGATCATGCTATACGTGCTTACCAACCTTGATGAGCTGGATCCGTACATGGGGTAAGTTGTTATCTATCTTCATCCAATTCGTCGTCACTTTCCAACACCATTCTTTTTGCTTAGTACAGTGAATTTCTTCATTTGTTCTCGAATGGACCAAGGCCTCTTTCTGATGCGGCAGCTGAAACCCTAATTGCAAATGGTGTGGGGCAAGGGAGGCCTGATTTCATTTCTTGGTTTCGACAGAAGGTACTGTCCAACAGTAGGTCGTACTTAGTCTAACGTTCCAACTTGCTCTTATGTTCTGACCGTATAACGATATATCTTGCGCCACCTTGCAGGCTCAAACCGATGCGTCTATGAGTCAAGAGCTGAGACAGGTTGCAAAAGGCTTTCACCGTAGGGTCAAGTCATTTAACGGTTATGACGTGAATGGATTTCGCTCCACACATCAAGCTACGAGCAGAGTCGGCCCAATCGAAAACCACAAATAGCGGAGTTTGTACTTTCGGCAATGACAACCGTGACTACTATGGAACAATTGAAGAAATATACGAACTTTCATTTCATGGTGAAAAGCCTTTGAATCCTGTCATGTTCAAATGCCATTGGTTTGATCCTGGAAGAACGAGGCTGACACCTAATCTTGGGCTAGCCGAAATTCGACAGGATTCTGTCTATCCAGGCTCCGATGTGTATATTGTGGCTCAACAGGCCACGCAGGTTTATTACACGCCATACGCGTGCAAAATCAAAGAGCATCTCTTGGGTTGGTATATTGTGCACAAGATATCACCACATGGTAAACTACCTCTCCCCAATGATGAGGATTATAACTTTAACACAAACACATATGACGGTGAGTTCTTTCAAGAATCTGGGTTGCAAGGGACGTTCACGATAGACTTAACCGAAGCGATGGAAATGGAAGTAGAGAATGATGACGAGGACGCTGGGGATGAGGTGGTAAATGAGAAGGACATAGAAATGCTAGAACGATTCCGTTTAGGCCAAGCAAATGAAGACGATGACCTGTCTTCGGATACTGAGGAGTACTTAGACATGGTTGACAGTGATGAGGAGACTCATGCTCCGGCTAATCCGGATGATTATTTCTAATACATGTAATATTATGTTATATTTTTAGGATCTATTGTTTTATTTATATTGCACATATTTGGTTATGTTATTTCTAATACAACATTGCTTGTTCTTTTTAAATGCAGGAGGTCGAGGCAAGATGCCGGGAGGACGTCAGAGGCGGTTGAGTTGGTTGTACGGGCCTCGCAGTCCGACGTGCCCTCGACGAGGAGTGGCCGCCGCCGGAGGGAGCCGTCTCCACAGGAGGAGGAGGAGGAGGTCGAGGAGGAGGTGCCGGCCACGCCGAGGCCCAGCGGCAGGAGGAGGCACCATTGGCCGAGGAGGCAGAGGAGGAGGACGAGCAGGAGGAGGACGAGGCGGACGAGGGTTCGGGTGCCTCAGGGGTGTCCACGCCCTACTTGAGAGGCCCCGCCAGCCTCCCGGCGTTGCCGGCACGTGCCCGACGCCCAGTGATCACGCCCATCGGACAAAGGTACATGTTCTAACTACCTGTTCGTACGATGAGATTCAAAATAGAAATAGAAGCTAATAATCTTTTTTAATCACTTGTGCAGGGGATGGGACTTTGTGGGGCCTAAAGGCCGCAAACCCAACGGCATCCTGGGTCTCCTGTGCCGCGAGCACTACCCCGGCATAGTACAGTATGCCGGGAGGCACGAGCCGGCCTACACCTTTGACCACTACAGCGTCGCCCCAGACCCAGACTTCCCAACAAGGCGGCGCGGGATTAGAGCGGAGCTGTGGGTAAGTCTTCGTCAAACAATATCAAATTCATCATATTTTTTCTTAATTAACTGTTCGCCTCGTATTGTGTCTGTATGCAGAACTACTTCAAGTGCGAGCCGGGAAGGGGCAGTGGCGGAGGTTGACGGCTACCCGGGGCCTGTAGGAAGCTCGTCACCGACATGATCTACGAGGCGAGACTGCAGGCCATCATCACCTACAACGCCACGGTCTTGGCCACGAGGGTGACGAAGGCCCAGGCGAGAGGCATGACGCTGGGTCGGGCGCAGTTCTTGCAGGTAAGTGTTTTCTTTGAGATTAAGCTTTTGGTACTTTTCATCTGACGCTTAGACGTGAAATACTTGATGATGTGCAGATGATCCCCCATGGTGCCAGTCGTTTCCCGAGTGCTGGGAGATGATCGTGGACCGGTGGCTATCCGAAGAGTGGGCGGCCCACCACGCCGAGGCCCGGGAGGCGCGTTGCAGATGCCAGGTGTACCACACCACCAGGGCAACCGCAACCTCGCCGAGTACGCACAAGCTTGGGTACGTGAAAGACTTTATCAATTCCTCGATCAAATGTTGCCTGATTGCTAATCATCTTGTTGTCTTCCTCGCAGTCGGAGGCACACGGTGGCCAGCCTTGCGGCACGTGGCGGCATACGCCATGTCCCACAAGGCAAGGCCACGGCAGCGGAGACCTCCTACAACCCCGACGATTCCCGCCGACCGACGCGTACACCAACTCCAGCGTCCACTCCCGCTCACTGACTACTCAGAGGCGGCAAGGACGTCCATGGGGATGACTTTGATCCCGCCACCGCGGACCTGGACGGGAGCATCGTGATGAGGATTGGAGGAGGGAAGAAGCACGGCGCGGTTCTGGCTTGCGACGGCGTCATCGACACGGCCTCCACTCCCACTCTGTCCCAGCTCCGAGCACAGAGCACGAGCGGGAGCGTCCCCATACGCCCACGCCCGTCGCCTGCGCAGTCGCGGGTCGCCGAGCTCGAGGTTATTTCTATTTTACTCATCGTGCATTGATCTTTAAATGTTTGCATTGTTCTAACATTCACTTTGTATTATCGCAGGCCCGCCTGGAAAGAGAAAGGCAGGAGCGCCAGGTGTCCGAGTTCCAGATGCGGTCACAGATGTCGGCCCAGATAGAGGCTCAAGCTAAGCAGATGGCGGAGCTCATCGCCTTCATGGCCTCCCAGGGCATGGCCGTGCCGCAGACGCTCATGACTCCTCCACCGCCGTCTCAGGACCCCGGAGCTGCTCCTGTGAGTATCAATACTTCAGTGTTTCATTTATTTCATTTTCTTGTCTGACATGACCTTTTGCAGCCTCCTCCGTCACAAGGTTCGAACAACCACCGATGGAACCAGACCGGGGTGAACCAGGCGGCCCCTCTCAGGGGTGGCCTGGTTGGCCGGGGGTGTAGTACGTTGGACTATCGTGTGTCACTGAAGTTATGTGATGTGAACTAGATTCGAGGACGAATATGTTGTTCAACTATGTGATGTGAACTAGATTCGCGGACGTATGTTATTGAACTATGTGATGTGAACTTTCATGATTATATATATGTTCTGTGATGTGAAATGTGATATATATGTGATATGTGATGAATGTGATATATATATGTTTGGTAGTGTGGGAGAAAAGGAAAAAACAGAAAAAAATAAAAAAATTGCTCCTTTGCCGAGGGTTGCTCTCGGCAAAGGGCCTCTTTGCCGAGGGCTATGACCATAACCCTCGGCAAAGCTGCACCAAAACAATGTTCCCAGGTTTGCCGAGGTTATGGTCATAGCCCTCGGCAAAGCTGGGAATGTTGAACGCAATTTCAAGGGCTGTGCCGAGAGTCATGATAGAGCCCTCGGCGAAGAGGGCTTTGCCGAGAGTCAGATGGTAGAGCCCTCGGCGAAGAGGCCACAAAAAAAATCATTAGAAATTTTTCTTTGCCGAGAGCCGACCCTAGTTAACCGTCGGCACAGAAAAAAAAAAATAAAAAAATATAGCTTTGCCGAGAGCCGGACTCTCGGCAAAATATAGCCTTTGCCGAGGGCCAGGTTAGCCCTCGGCAAAGGACCGTCAGTAGAGAGCGCCGTTAACGGCTACTTTTTTTGCCGAGGGCTACACGGAACCCTCGGCGAAAAGTTTGCCGAGAGCCCGATAAATGGCCCTCGGCAAAGGATCCTTTGCCGATAGGATTTTTGCCGAGAGCTCTATGCCGAGGGCAGCCCTCGGCATAGCCTACGCCGAGCGTCGGACGGCCTTTGCCGAGTGCTACAGGCACTCGGCAAAGCAAGCGTTTCCAGTAGTGATGAGAGGTCGATTGGTGATGGCGGACTAGCTTTTTTTTTCAAAGAGTCGTCCTTTCTCACTAGGAAAAACCAATCTTTGCCGAGTGTTTTTTTCTTTGCCGAGTGAGCTTCTTTGCCGAGTGCCAAGTAAAAACACTCGGTAAAGATTTTCTTTGCCGAGTGCAAAAAAAAATTCTTTACCGAGTGTTTTTTTGGCACTCGACAAAGAATTTCTTTGCCGAGTGTTTTTTGGCACTCGGCAAAGAGCTCTTTGCCGAGTGTTTTTTTTACACTCGGCAAAGCCAATTTTCAAATCATATTTTGAAGCAGTAAATTAATCCAAATGATAAAGTTTTCAACTACAAAGTTGTTTAACTTATCAAGATGAACAATTTTTGTTGGTGATTTCTTCATTTGACAAAGTTAAAATAAATTTGTTCACAAATCTTACGTATATGTCCGATAGTTTATGAACTACAAGAGTGATATATAATGTTTGTGAATAATATTAAACAACAATTTTGGATGCACAAATGGTCAAACAACCAAAATAAACTTAGATAGTTCTCAACAAGCTTATAATGTCATGCTTGATCAATATGAAACTTTTTCAAAACTAAATGTTGAGCTATCTAATAAATTGAGAAACTTGAGGCTAGTGCAAACACAAGTGATAGCACGAGTAATGATGAGCAACTTGTTTAAAAGAATGAAAAGTAAAAGCAAAGTTAGCTAACACACAAGATGCATACAAAAGTTTGCTTGCTAAAATGGAATCATGTGCAAACATTGTGATGAGCTAACTAATAAAGTTGCCAATCTAGAAGCCATCGGAGCAAACCCCACCGAGGCACCTAAAATTAAAAAATCAATCTTTGATTTGCCTAAAAAGGATGCCTCTATTTCTTGCATTGATTTACTTGATTTAGACTCACCCATGTGCAAACAAGCTTGTGTTAAGGATATGATTGTAGAAACATGTACACGAGAAGTTGCAATGGAAAATGAGCTATTAAGGCAAGAAGTGGCCCGCCTCACCATGGACTCGACTCAAGCAAAAGGCAAGACAAAGCAAACCTGAACTCATCAAGATAACACTGTCAAGGGACTGAAGAAGCTTGATGAGGAGCAAACCATGGTTTGTTATGTTTGCCACAACGAAGGCCACAAGTCCTATGAGTGCAAGGTGAAACATGGGGGAGAGAAAGAAAAAGAGAAGAAAAAGCAAACAAGCAAGCTCTCCAACACCTACACCAACAAGGTGAACAAGAAGGCCTCACATCTTACCTTTTGAAGAAGAAGAAGAATGACAAGGTGGTGGCCATCAAGGTAAACAAACAAGTCAACAATGGGGCCAAACGCATTTGGGTGCCCAAGGACATTATATCAACCATGAAGAGCACCAAAAAGGTTTGGATCCCGAAAGGGAAGTGAGTAGCCAAATTGGCTACGGGGAATTTGGAGACTTGGCAAAGTTTTGGGTGCATATCATGGGGTGCATCACATTGGATCATGTCATTGCTAAGTATGTTAGTGGGTACTATGGACCCAAGTTCCCCCTCCCATGTGAGGTAACTAGATTTAAATTCTTGCAATTTCTTATAGCATCTAGTTCCTTTTATTGCCTAGGTTTGCATTTGCATATTTAAATCCTTTGTCATGCATACACTAGGATTATCATATGGTAGTTTTGCTTGGTATCACTCTCATCTTTGGAGCAAACTTACATGGTTTAATTTGTTTAGGAGCATGGCACATAGCTTCTCTTACTTGTTTTATCTTTTATGTGCAAAAGTCCAAATAGTAGATGAACTACCCCGATTACCATCTTCAATTGGTGTCACATTTCTAGTGATGTCAACTTGCAAAATGGTAGTTTGACCTTACAAGTCAATGTGCATATCTCCTACAAGTATTTCAAACTTGTATGCACACTTTTAGGGGGAGTTTACTCTACAATTTGGAAGCTTTGAGACTAACACTACTTTCAAGTTTATCATATGTGTAGTAGTCTCATTGCAAGCAAAATGGAGTCCCGGAGACAAGCATCGTGTGTGGTGACAATCCAATTGGTATCTACATGTGGTATTCCTAACCGATATCATTATGTTGATTTCAATTTGATTCTCTTATATGCTTTCTGCATACATTATATAGATTAAACTCCTTTGTGCATAAATTTGTCGGTTATGCATATGCTTTGCCATACACCATATGTATGCATACACTTAGGGGGAGTTTAGTTTATATAATGTGAGAGTCAAATTTTGTGATCAATTCCACTCCACATAAAAAGGATCACAAAATTTGACCCTCCCTTGTGCCACTAATGTCTTCCTTTTCGGTGTTTGATTTCAAAGGGGGAGAATTTAAAGGACCAAAAGCAAGCTCAACTTAAAATTAATAACCCAAGCCAAAATTCATTTTTTTTTTGTGGTTATGACTTTGGGATGGTCCGAGAAAGGGAGGATGTGGATTATGGAGTTAGGAGGAGACTTAAATCCATAATATCACAAAGGGACCTAATGGCAATGGCAAGATAAGTTTTAGTAGTGCTTTTCATTTTGGTATCTTTTAGCATCATATGTTCTTGCCTTTGCATTGCATCCTAGCAAGTAGATTGCATTTTAAAATTATGTATCTATTATTTGCTTGCTTTGGTTGTGTTGTCATCAATCACCAAAAAGGGGGAGATTATAAGGAAAATGGACCTCGACCCATTTAACTTTGGATTTTGGTGTTTGATGATCAACATAACCAAAATGGACTAATGTGTTTGCAAGTGTTTGTTTTGTAGTCCAATAGGATGCACATGTGACTTGGACGAAGGCAATATGGTGATCAAATGATCAACACCTCAAGCAATACCCTGCAAGATGTATTGAAGAATTACAAAGATCAAGCAAAGTCCAAGACACAAGAAACAGAGGCCCAGACGCAAACAAAGTTGAGCCGCTCAAGCCGAGACAAGAGCTGATTGAATTGAAACTGTCTCATGATTTTGGATTTGCTCAAACTGACATGGCATTAGCATAAAGCTGTAGAGCATTTCATTAGCTTTCTGAAAAGTCCAAGATCATCAAAATCGGAGTTCGGAACTAAGAGTTATGCCCGCTGAAGCCGAGATAAGAGCTGATTGAATTGGAACTGTCTCATGTTTTTGGAGTTGCTCAAACTGACATGGCATTAGCATAAAGGTGTAGAGCATTTCATTAGCTTTCCGAAAAGTCCAAGATCATCAAAATCGGAGTTCGGAGCTAAGAGTTATGCCCGCTCAAGCCGAGACAAGAGCTGATTGAATTGGAACTGTCTCATATTTTTGGAGTTGCTCAAACTGACATGTCACTAGCATAAAGTTGTAGAGAATTTCATTAGCTTTCCGAAAAGTCCAAGATCATCGAAATCGAAGTTTGGAGCTAAGACTTATGCCCAAAATACGAAAGCCTATCTCTGTGAAAATGGAGCAACGGACGCTCCGATGCAGAGCAACGGACGCTCCGATGCAGAGCAACGGACGCGCGTCCAATGCAGCGTCCGATGACCTCCGAAATCAGCCCAGAATGAACAGTGTGATGATAGAGTCTGATGTCAGCGTCCGTTTTATTACTGTAGCGTCTGATGCCCCCGAAAAACCGGTCTAACGGCTAGTTTTCCAACGGCTACTCATCACATGAGCATAGGACGCGTCCGATGCCATCACTGTAGCGTCTGATTCTCTACAGAAAGCTGATTTCAGCCCCCCCCCCCAACGGCTCTATTTAATTGGGGGCCTATATATACCACCTCTAACCGGCCAAATGAGGTGTGGAGGAGTGAGGAAACATACCAAGGGTGTTGCTACACCATATTAGTGCCTCCATATGCATAGTGCTTAGTGATTCATATGGTGATTAGTGTAGGTGCTTTGCGAAGTGCTTAGGCTAGTTAGACCACCGCTCATGCGCTTGCTCTAGGTTTAGGCCTAGTGTTTAGTGAGGTTTGCATACCTCTTGCTTCTCGGTGCTTGCGCGCACCATTGTTGTACATCGGAGGGGCTTGTAGTCTTGCGAGACCACACCAACCGCGTTTGTGGTGTGGCCGCCACCGTGTACCGAAGGGAACAAGGCCCGCGGTGGTTCGGCCAGAAGCTTGATAGTGGAGACGGCGGGAGCATCCGGGAGAGGCTTTGCCACGAGTGGCTTAACCGGAGACCCACTTGCACGTGGGGAAGGACCGGAGCTATCCACGGAGTTACCCGACCGGGAGCTTGGCCCTTGCGAGGGATTCCTTGTGAGGGGCTCCAACGAGGACTAGTGGGAAGCTTGCGTGCTTCTCGATACCTCGGTAAAAATACCGGAGTCGTCGACGGGAGTATGCATCTCTACCGTGCTCTTGAGCTTCCGCATTTATCTTGCTACCTTAATTATGTGCTTTACCTTTCCTAGCTTAGTTGATAGGCTAGTTGATAGGATTGGAAACTAGGTCGCATAATTCTTTTGCAGTAGAGATAGCAACACACCTAGCAAAACCATAGTTGCACAATTAGATAGGTTACTTTCTTGCATAGGTTTTGACTAGGTGGTAATTAGAGGCCATAATTAGAGTAAAGTTTTTAGTTGTCTAATTCACTCTCCCTCTTAGGCGTCACGGTCCTTTCAATCTAGTTATGCAAAACTGCATTCGAATTTGATAAATTTAAAATTCAAAATTTTCAAAATACCTCGAATGGAAAAATGACCAAAACGAAAGTTGTAGGTCTCAAAAAGTTATGAAACTTTGTAGTTGACAACTTTTTTAGTTGAAATAAACTTGTCTTGCAAAACTGTATTTGAATTTAAAAATTTTGAAATTTGAATTTTTTTAAAATAACTCAGATGGAGAAATGGCCAAAATAAAAGTTGTAGATCTTGAAAAGTTACGAAACTTTGGTGTTGACAACTTTTTAAATTGAAATCATCTTGTCAACGAAAACTACGTTTCAAATTGTCAAATTTGAAATTCAAATTTTTATAAACGACCTCGGATGGAAACACTACCAAAATAAAAGTTGTAGATCTCAAAAAGTTAGAAAACTTTGTAGTTGACAACGTTTTGATTTGAATTCGTTTAGAGCCTCAAATAAGGAAGTTACACTCGGTTTAGTATAATATATGGGGAAGCGAAACGAGGATGGAATGTATGTGAGTGTGTAGTGTAGTGGTAGAGTAGGCTCCGCGCGAGCGAGAGGTCGTGAGTTCAAATCATGCTCACTCGCGTTCGAATCCTGCTCACCATGTGAGAGAAAATTGCGCGAAAAATACTAAGACTTGCCATTTCAAGGGAGATGAGTGGGCGCTGCCCAGTGGGGGCCCCTTCCCCAATTAAATAAAAAAATTTCCCTATTCTTTTTGGATTTTTTTCGTTTTTTCTGTGCCGAGTGCTTTTCTTGCCGAGTGCCCGATATTTGACACTCGGCAAAGAGCCCTTTGCCGAGTGCGGCACTTGGCAAATCCTTCACCGAGTGTAAAAGACTCTTTGCCGAGTGCTGCCAGCACTCGGCGAAGTCTGGCCCTCCTGTAGTGTTTATTAGCTCATAATAAAATTACAAATACCATACATGTCTTGAGCTCTTTGCTAGTGCATATGAGCGTCCACATTGAAGCTCCTCTCTTCATGAACAAACTCAGGCCCTATTTGTCAGAGCTCTCAGAGCTGATTCTTTGGTAAATCCAGCAGGAGCTCTGTCAAATGGTTTTTTAAAGAGGAGTACGTGATTCTCTGTTGATTCTGTGAAGTGATTCTTTGAAATGAGCTAAGAGGCTGGGAGCTGAAAAAAGTAGCTTCTCCTGATTCCATGAATGATTCTCTATCATGATCCTGATTCCATGAAATGATTCTCTATCATGATTTTAAAAATTTATGCTAAAGAATCAAAGAGAATCACTTTCGGCCGTAAAATCACTTTTCTCAGATAATCAACTTCCTCGAGAATTAGAATCGGATGAAGCTCTGCCAAAAAGAGGCCCTAAACATGTCGGAAACTAGATTTCCTTGCTTTAATCTCTCTAACAATTGGACCATATGGTCCTAAACCATCTCCTCGGATACTCCTAACTGCATTAGTCATTTGCCATCCTGATCCTGTGCAGCGCTAGGTCCTAGGCCAGCGCCATTCCTTCTCGGCAAGCACGCTACCGCTTCTACCACTTCTGCACTGAGAAAAATTCTGGCATCATCTCTTGCGCCACTGTGACTGCAGCCGACAAGCTAGAATTCTTGACCAATGTAGCGTCGACGTTCACCTTTGCACAACTGACCGGCGGGGGTAGCCATCTTGGCGTTTTTTACTTGCCGGTCACTCCTGCTACTCTAGTCTCCAAAGCCGGTCTGGTCATCGATAAATCCTCGAGAAACCTCTCCACAAAGCAATGAATCGAGAGAGGGCTCTAGTATCATGAAATACCTTGGTAGACTAGGGTTTGTAACACTTTAAACTGTGTATGATTCCACAGCCCAAACCTTCCGGCTATACAGTAGTAAGAGCATCTCCAACAACTCCTCAAATCAAGTTGTTATCCTTATTAATTTGGCAAAATAATAAAATTCATTCTCCAACAACTCCTCAAAAACTTGTTATTTATCTAAACTTGCTATCTTGAGGTCTCACACTCACATATATACAAACTTGCTGTCCAACTTGCTATCCTCAAACGTGGGAGATGATGCGGTGGGCCAAGGCGCGAGGCGAGGCGTGCGCGGCCAAGGACGGCTGCGGCTGCGAGGGTTGCGGCGGCGCGCGGTTCGTGTCGTGCTAGGAGTGCGGCGGCAGCTGCAAGGTGGTGCACTAGTACAAAACGATACTACACAGGCGGTTGTAGACCGATTTGTACAGGCGTTTTTATCAACCGCCTGCGCTGGGGACCAGTAGAAATAGAACCACAGCACAGGCAGTTGCTTATGATCCGCCTGTGGAAAGAATTTTCACAGGCGGTTGACTTAGCGAACCGCCTGTGAAAATGGGCATTTCTACGGGCGGTTCGCTATGTGAACCGCCTATGAAAAAATTTCTGAAAAACTCGTAAATAAATAGGAAAAAATATTTTAATTAGTGAGAAAACCCTCAGCCCAACGCTCGTCCGTCTTCGTCGCAAGTCACGACATTATTGCGTAAAATCCGCGGCTAATGTGGCCGGTGGGATTCGAACTCACGACCTCGGCCTCGCGCGGAGCCTCCTCTACCACTGCACCGCACACTCACATGTGTTTAAATACCCCTTCGGTTCCTCACATATTATACAAACCCGAGTGTAATTTGATTGTTTGAGGTCTTAAACGATTTTAAATCAAAAAATTATCAACTACAAAGTTTCATAACTTTTCGAGACAAACAACTTTTGTATTTGTCATTTCTCCATCCGAGGTCATTTACAAAATTTGAATTTCAAATTTGAGACCATTCAAACATATTTTTCGATGACAAGATGACTTCAAATTAAAAAGTTGTAATTTACAAAGTTTCATAACTTTTTGAGACGAACAACTTTTTATTTTGGGTGTTTTCTCATCCGAGATAGTTTGAAAAAATCAAATTTTAAAAAACGCATCTATTTCTAAGAGAACCGCTTGTAGAAATAAGACATTTCTACAGGCGGTTGTCTTAACAAACCGCCTGTAGAAATCCATTTCTACAGGCGGTTCTAGACTTGAGGTCCACCGGTTTATTTCTACAGGCGTGTGGTAACTCAAACCGCCAGTAAAAAAAATTGAGGCGCTAGGAAAAATCATCATTCTACTAGTGGTGGTAGCGGACGGATGGACGGAGAGGTGCGGCAAGTGCAACGAGAATGGACTCATGATGTGGTCCATCTGTCACTGATTGCATTGCATGTGCTCGCTCATTTGCATGGATGCGCATGCATTGACATGTACTACAATAAATAGTGTGTATATATATATGTGGTGGGCCCTTATTTTTTCAGTTTTGGCAAGTTGAAAATAGGGAAGTGTTGGAGAGAGCTTCTTTTTAACTTGGTATATTATTTTAGCAACTTGCTAAAACACAACATTTGGCAAGTCAATTTTACCAAATTGTTGGAGATGCTTAACCCAAGATATCCATGTTCAACTTCTTCTCTGCTTCGGGCATTGATTTTCTAATGGAAAAGGTCCTTTCGACCCTCTCTCTCAACTTTTGTGGTTGTCCGATTAACCTCCTCTTTTACAAATCCATTTCTTTTTCTTTTACCCCTTTAACTTTTAAAATCGTTTGTTTTCATCATGGACAATTTTAATGGTGGTTGTCAGAGGGAGGTTGTTAACCAGACTATTTAAATGTTCAAAAGATTAATCAGACTACAAATATTTTTTAAAAAATATCCAAAAATCATAAAAAATATCAAAATACGTGTGCATGAGAAAAAATCATAAATTTGGTTTACTCTTAAAAATTCATAGGAACTATGTTTTAGCTTGGAGACTTATGAATCGAGTTTTATTTTTTCAAAATCATGCTCTATCTTATGATACCTAGTTTTTATGCGGCCTTAGTTTCATAATATTTAATTGTTTTATAAACTATTGATTTAATTAAGTTTAAATATAATAAATTGTGCTATCTAGATTTCCCTGTCGCACTACGTTCCATAATTCATTTGCTAGAACTTAATTAAATTCAACAGTTTGTAAAACTTAATTAAATATATTAAGAAAAAGGTGCATGCAGCAACACAAGCTATTACAATTGCTTTATGAATTTATCTAGGACAGGGGATCAGTGACCACTATGGTCACAACGACGTTCCACTAATGCCTCTACGTAGTCCAGACAATAAACATCGTTTTATTATAATTGGTAACAAAAGCTTGTACTAGAAAATAAGCACAAAAATGAGTACATCAAGATTCAAGCAATTCCATGTACTACTAGAAAAAATTTGAAACTAGTTTATAATTTTCCAAGCTAAAACATTTTTTATGGATTTTCTAATAGTAAACCAAATTTTATAATTTTTAATTGCATTATTTTTCCATGCAAAAACATTTAGATACACTTTTGAATTTTTTTAATGATATTTTGGACATTTTTTGAAAAAACTATTTCTAGTCCAGTTTACCTTCTTCTCTTCTAATGTGGCGCTACGTCTAAAAAATCACCATCAGCACTGTCCAGGGCGCAAAACCAAATGGTTTTAAAAGTCAAAAAACTGATTTTGTAAACGACGAAGGTAAATCGGACGACAGCAAAAAATTGAAAGAGGTCTTTCTTTTTGAATCCTTCATGCCCATATCGTGAGGGCTTGACTGAACGCTCAATTGCCTGATGAGCGCACTATAGAGTATAGAGCAACATGGGCTTTGACCATTCACCAAAGAAGCTGTGGAGCTAAAGGAGACACGAAAGCGGCGGGCTTCACTTCACCATTCACCAAAGAAGCTGTGGAGCTAAAGGAGCAACGAAATAGGCCATTTAGTAGAGCTGAAACTACTCAAAAAAAGAACTCGAACGCAGGTGAGGTCAGTTTCCCGGACAACCCTTCTTGGAGAGAATCCAAACACGCCTGAAACTCCTCCGGGGCCACATCCGCGCGGACTCGCGCAGGCCAAACCAGCCAAGGATATCCACCCGTGCAAGAAAAATCAATGCTATGGCACAAGAACGAAGAACAATCTGCAGACATCCAAGCCGGATACAGGTATCGAATATCCCACATTTTCCATATAGTCAGCAGGGTTCATATGACTTACAGTTCAGAGTTCATATGTACCTACTATATATAGTTTTAATTCCCATAAACGAGCATCAGACGGCACCTCCACCAAGTCAAAAACAGAGTCTCAAAAAGTTTATTGCAGGTCCAAAACGAACAAGGGGATATCAGAGCTCAAAAGTTTTCTAGAGATCCAGAATCAGGGGAATTCACCGCACAGGCTGCTGGTTGTAGTGGCTCTTCTCTTTCTTCTTCGCTGCGGCAAGCCTGGCACTCCTTGCTGCAGCCTCAGATGCAGCGATCTTTGCTGCGGCGTCCATCTCTTTGCTCGACTTCTTTTTCTTCATTGAAGCTACCTTCTTTATGCGCTCCTTGACATCCAAAGAAGCTGTATCTTCATCAGGTTCTGCAACAGCTGCTTCTTCCGACCCATCGGCCTGATCCTGTGCTTCCTTTGCCTCCTTTGAAGACTTGTCTTTCTTAGATTTCTTCTTCTTTGAGGTCTTGCTTTCTAGAGGAGCAGGTGCATCTTCCTTTTTCTCTCTGTCTGCAACTTGATCTGCACCTTTCTTACCTGATGAAACAGAGGATTCAGCATCACTACAAATGAAGTGGCAAACCTTGAGCCAACATGGTCAACCAGTAAGGCATCAACAGAACCAAATTGAGTTTGTTCAGTTTTCAAGGAACCCTTCCTGAAGGGCAAATTCTATGGAGATAGAGAACAGAATGTGTAAGAACTTACCATTGGATTCATCTTGAGTGGAATTTTTTGATGTCCCAAGCCCCAACTCAGCCAGAACAGCATCAAGTTCAGCAAGTTCTTTTTTCTTCAACTCCTTCTTGGAAAGTTGTCTTTCAGTATCTTTGGGTGGTGCAGGTGGAGCTGCAGCATTCTTCACAGTTGGTTCAGCAGGAACAGCATCTTCTGCTTCATGCTCATGGTCCTCATCGGCATCATCATCAACCTCATCATCAAGGCCATCATCTTCACTCTCAATCTCCTGCAATGTAGAAGAGGCATTTAGAGAAACAACATGGTATATTCAGATAAGAATATTGCATAATATACTTGGAACTGATAGCATATAGAGCTAAAATGGAAAACATTTAAAGAAGGACAAAATAAGACTAGGGAGGCAAGAGCACTTAACAAATGCGGAACAATATGCTCCACAACAACAACAACAACAACAACAACAACAACCAAGCCTCTTAGTCCCAAACAAGTTGGGGTAGGCTAGAGTTGAAACCCAACAAGAGACCCTAGTCACGGTTCAGGCACGTCAATGGCTGCTCTCCATGCATTTCTATCCAAACATAGATCTCTAGGTATATCCCAACTTTTTAGATCCCTCTTTATTGCCTCCCCCCACGTCAATTTCGGTCTACCTCTACCTCTCCTCACATGAAAATCTTGGGCTAAAACTCCACAATGCACTGATGCCTCCGGAGGTCTCCTTTGGACATGACCAAACCACCTCAACCGATGTTGGACCAACTTTTCTTCAATTGGTGCTACCCCTAGCCGGTCACGAATATCGTCATTTCGGACTCGGTCCATCCTTGTGTGGCCACAAATCCAGCGCAACATACGCATTTCTGCAACACTCATTTGTTGGACATGTCTTCTTTTAGTAGGCCAACATTCTGCTCCATACAACATAGCCGGTCTAATCGCCGTCCTATAAAACTTGCCTTTGAGCTTTTGTGGTACCCTCTTGTCACAGAGAATACCAGATGCTTGGCGCCACTTCATCCACCCTGCTTTGATCCTATGGCTAACATCTGCATCAATATCTCCATCCTTCTGTAACATCGATCCAAGATACCGGAAGACATCTTTCTTAGGCACCACTTGGTCTTCCAAGCTCACCTCTCCCTCTTCCTGTGCAGCATTGCCGAAATCACATCTCATGTACTCAGTCTTAGTCCTGCTTATTCTAAACCCTTTGGACTCAAGGGTCTGCCGCCACAACTCTAGTTTCCTATTTACTCCTGTCTGACTCTCATCAACTAACACTACATCGTCTGCAAAAAGCATACACCAAGGGATATCTCCTTGTATGTCCCTCGTAACCTCATCCATAACCAAGGCAAAGAGATATGGGCTCAAGGCTGACCCTTGATGAAGACCTATTTTAATCGGAAAGAAATCAGTGTCACCATCATTTGTCCGCACACTGGTCTCGAAGTTGTTGTACATGTCCTTGATGAGGGTAACATATTTTGTTGGGACTTTATGTTTGTCCAAAGCCCACCACATAACATTCCTTGGTATCTTGTCGTACGCCTTCTCCAAGTCAATGAAAACCATGTGTAGGTCCTTCTTTTGCTCCCTGAACCGCTCCATAACTTGTCTTATTAAGAAGATTGCTTCTATGGTTGACCTTCCAGGCATGAAACCAAATTGGTTCATGGATATCCGCGCCGACCCTCGCAATCTATGCTCAATAACTCTCTCCCACAACTTCATCGTGTGGCTCATCAACTTAATTCCTCGATAATTATTGCAGCTTTGGACGTCTCCCTTGTTCTTGTAGATTGGAACCAATATGCTTCTTCTCCACTCCTGAGGCATCTTGTTTGAACGATAGATATTGTTAAACAACTTGGTTAGCCATACTACAACTATATCCCCGAGGCATCTCCACACCTTGATTGGAATACCATCAGGACCCATCGCTTTATCCACTTTCATCCTTTTCAAAGCTTCTCTAACCTCCTGCTCTTGTATCCTCCGCACATAGCGCCTATTGGTGTCATCAGATGAGTCATCCAACCGAACGGTGGAGTTCTCATTCTCCCCATTGAACAAATTATCAAAATATTCTTGCCACCTATGTCTAATCTCATCTTCCTTCACCAAGAGTTGCTCCCTCTTATCCTTAATGCACTTGACTTGGTTGAAGTCCCTTGTCTTCTTATCACGAGCCCTAGCCATCCTATAAATGTCCTTCTCTCCTTCCTTCGTATTCAAACGTTGGTAAAGATCCTCGTAAGCCCGCCCCTTCGCCTCCCCCACCGCTCGTTTTGCAGCCTTCTTAGCCACCTTGTACTTTTCTATGTTGTCCGCGCACCGGTCTTGGTACAAGCACTTATAGCATTCCTTTTTTTCCTTAATAGCCTTTTGCACATCTTCATTCCACCACCAAGTGTCTTTTGGATCGCGACCACTTCCTTTAGACACTCCAAGCACCTCTGCGGCAACCTTCCGAACGCAAGTTGCCATCTTCTCCCACATGTTGTTTGCATCTCCTTCGTCTTTCCAAGGGCCCTCATCAATAACTCTTTCTGCTCCAATAGCATATTTTGAAATAGGAACGACCCAGTAGTGACTTCTTACGATGCTCTAAACCTAACATAGTAGCATGGTAACATATATACAACACCTTACACAAAAGAACTTCGGATGTTCTGATCCACTCATGTACATAGCTCAACGCAATTTAAACTCAATGCGGATGCAAGACGCAATCGACAATATCACAATAAGGCGGCAATGATCAGAAATGGTTCAACAATATAGATGACACAATTTCATAACAATAATCAATGTGCACAAAGTTTTATCATCAGCCCTGTTTTATTATGATTAATTGTATGCAGAAGCGCATTTAGATTTCCAGAGGTCCTAAACTAGTACAAAAGGTATGCCAAATCTAGAAACAAAAGGGCAAGAATCAAGGAATCAATATGGCCACATGCTAAGATAAAAGTGCATACCCTTGTAAAGATCTTTTAATGGCATACAAAAATAGGCAGGTGGCACGAATCGAGCAATCCAATCTATCTGTAACTAGAGCTTGACTTCCCTATCACTCTGATGTTGCTTTTGTGTCCATGGAGCCCACTAGCCATTGCTTGTTCCCTATCTGATTCTCTAACCTACCCAAGTTTTTAAAGAGTTATTTATTTGCATCACAAACTTTTCCACTTACCATATGTGTGTAATTCTCAGAAATCATTACAATGCTACGACTACGATTACAACAGCAAGACTACCCAAGTTCCTACTGTTGATTCCCTATCCGATGACCCTAAGTTTTTTTCCCGTAAAGAGGAGCATCCCCATTTCAAGTAACGTCATACTTATATTTTTTACCCTACTTCCCATATGTGTGTAATCATTATTAACTTACGTTACGATCCTATGGCTGCAACAGCAGGAATTTGGATTACAAGTCAGTTCATGTACCATCAAGGCCTATAATTCTTTGAAATCTAGTAACCAGAAACCGCAATCTGTTACTTGCTTACTGTGTAAATCGTCAATTCAAATGTTCCCAGGATATAACGGCCAGCAACGGCTTGATAAGGGATAACGACAACAATAGTCTTATCATTCAGCATCCAACTCAGTGCAAGATACCTATGACCCACTAGGCAATTTTATTCCGTGGTGAAAGCACTCAAACATGATACAAAAATTGGCGCCTGCCAGCAATTTTCTTCAGATCGCTCTGCATACTACCATCAGGATTGCATAAAGGAAATCTTGGCCTGACGAATTACGCCGACTCAGCTATACACCGCAGAGCACAATATTAATAAATAAATAAATAAAGGGAGAAAGGAAACGGGATGTGGGATTCAAGCGACACAGACAGACCTCTTCCAGTGCGGGCCCGGCGTCGCGGTCCTTGGCGGCGGCGTCGCGGTGGGAGTCCCCCCAGACGGGTTTAGGAGGCGGCGCGGTGGTGGCGAAGTAGTCGTCGTCGTCGTCCTCCTCGACGTCGGCCCAGGACTTGGCGATGAGCGGCGCGGGCGCCCAGAAGACCTCCGGCTTGGGGTCCTCCCTGGCGGCGGCGGCGGGCTTGGCCGCCTTGTCCCCCGCCGGCTTCTTCTTCCTCTTCTTGAGCGTCTCGAGCGCGGCGAAGACGTTGCCGCTGCCGATCTTCGGCTCCTCCGCCGCGCCGGCGCGCCTGCTCCCGCCGCCCGCCATCGCCGCAGGAGCGCGGAAGGGGGGAAAAACCAGAATTCCGATCTCCGGCGGGCGACGTCGTACGGCACCCCCGATCTGCGGCGCGCGCGGGGAGGGGGATGGAGAGGGCGGTGTGGAGCCGGGAGGGAGGCGACGGCGCTAGGGTTTTGCGGGATCGGTCGGGGACGGGCTGGGTTTGTGTTGGATGGATGGATTTGCGGTGCTCGGAGAGAAAGACGAGAGGAGAGGCGACCTGCAACTGCAAAATTATCGCCGAGTAGAGAGACTAGCAGAGGCGGAGGGGGAGGGAGGCGTGCGGCTGCGGGCGTTTGTTGTAGTTGTGTTGCGCTGTCGACTGAGTCGGACGGCGAGCGCAGAGGACGACGCGTCGGGTTGGGTTGGGGTTGTGTTGGCTGCCGGCTGCCTCT
Organism: Coix lacryma-jobi var. lacryma-jobi; assembly: GCA_009763385.1. NCBI lineage: Eukaryota > Viridiplantae > Streptophyta > Magnoliopsida > Poales > Poaceae > Coix > Coix lacryma-jobi. Next base: position 141,948,182 of record CM019826.1, read on the forward strand.
GTCTCTGTGTGTTCGTCTTGTCTGCTTGGGCCGGAGGATCTTGCGGTGGACACGTGCTCCAGAGGCCACAGACCAAAGCATGGGGAATATATAGAAGTTATAAAAATCAGATGTAGTAAACGATGACGCCATATTTACGAGGAAAACAGGACTAAGGGCACAGGACTAAGGGCAGTCCCAACGTTGAAACTGGCACGACTTCCATAACAGCCACGTCAGCGAAAAATCACCCAAAGAAACTACCTCACCCAGTGGAGAGAGTCTATCCTAATAAATGTTGTCTTGTTTTACTTTTCATCTCTCTCAACTCTATCTTCTTTCTTCAACCGCATCTTCTCTTTCTCACGAACGAGAACAGGCAGAGCAGCTACGATTGGGAGGGAGGGGAGAGCGTTGGTCACCGGAGGTGAGGGGTGGACGGAGAGCGTGGCCTTGGCAGACACAGCCTACAGGCGGCGCGCGGCGCAGTCCACAAGGCGGTGGCACGGGCCAAGCGCGGCGGCGCGGTCTGCGCAGACGGCGAGCACAGCACGGGTGGAGGCACGGTCTCTCGGCGTCGCAGGCCAAGCGTGGAGGCGCGGCGTCGCGGGCTGCACGGGGGACGTGGTGGCTCTAGACCGGATCTGGCCGCCCTTCGGCACGGTGACTCTCCCCGGCGGCGCGCCCGCAGGTGAGCGCACGCGGCGGCCGGGCGAGCTTGTGCGGCTGCCAGCGAGCAGAGCACATAGGAGTGCGCTGCGACCGGCGAACGTGCGGGCGTGCGTGCAGCAGCGGGACGCGCGGTCGAGGGCGACCAAGGCGACCATGGCGAGCGCGGCCGACGGGAGCGAGCAGGGCCATGGCGCGCGGCGGGTGCGTGCTTGGCCGGCGAGCGCGAGCAGGCGCACCGCGAGCGGGGGGCCACGACGGACGTGGGCAGGTGCAGCGGCGCGGCTCGAGCTAGACGGCCGCGCGGACGCCGGCGCTCCGTCGAGTGCGAGCAGGCACGACGGCAGGCGAGCAGGGTGGGCGTGGTCACGGCGGCGCGGTGGAGCATGGCGGAACGGCCGCGGCGGCGTGGGCGACACGCCGGACGGCGAGCGAGCACGCGCAGCTGTCGACGGGGAGACTTGCGTGGCTGCGGGAAGTTAATGCCATGGACGCTGCCAGTTTCTTCCCAATGCCATTTTTGCCGTTTCGTAATGCATCGGTGCGAGGGACGACCTCGTTTCTCCGGGAGGAAACGACGTCTACGAATTTCTGTCTCTCTCTTTATTTATTAGGACGCCACGTCGGATTTTTTTTGCTTACGTGGACGATCTTAAATGCCATAGACTCGACCTCATTAATTAGCGTTGGGACTGCCCTAAGAGCATCCGCAACAATAAGAGCTAGTATCTAGCTCTAAGCAGTCTAAGAGACAACCCTTCAAATGACCTATCTCTTAGCACATAGCTCTTAATATAAATGACCCCACTTATCATTCTCACATAATCTCGAAGTGTGTGTATAAGACTATCTCTTGGACAAGAGAGCAGATAGCTCTCTTGTCTCTCCTATTAAGGGGGTGTTTGGATCCCTGGCAAAAAAAATTTGCCTGTCCCATCGAACATTGCGACACTAGTTTCCTCTATTAAAAATAAACTAATTATAAAACTAATTACAGAGCCATATGCTAATTACTCAGACGAATCTATTAAGGTAAATTAATCTATCATTAGCGAATGTTTACTGTAGCACCACATTGTCAAATCATGAACTAATTAAGTTTAATAGATTCGTCTCGTGAATTAGTCTCCGGCTGACAAATTAGTTTTTTAATTACTATATTTTTAATAGGCGAAACTAGGGGCACAACATCCGATGTGACAGGGCAAAAAATTTTTGCCCTGGAAACGAACACGCCCTAAAATATGAGAAAATATTCTATGAGCTAGCCAAGAGCTAATCACTGGAGACGCCCTAAGCAGGTACTTTAGACATATAAAAAAGTTTGAGTATTAATTATAGTACACAGAGTTTTGATAGATACAAAACACACAACTGAAAGAAGATGCTCCTATACTACTTTTTAAAACTACAAAAACAATAGACTCTAAGCATGAGAAATAGAAATGTCTAAAAAAAATAGAATATACAAAGTAGCGAAGCCGGTGAAGAAACTTGAAAACGTCGTATCCAGCTCTCTGGCAACCTAACACAACATGTGTACTTCTTTACACGTGTTCTACACTTTCATATACTCCCTCCGTCTTATTGAGAGTATCGTCCGGGAAACGTGAATGTGAGGGGGACACGGTTTTCTAACGACACTTTTAATAGAACGGAGGGAGTACGTACTATCTGGTTGGTCTAGGAAAGAAAAAAAAACTACATAGACAAACTCAACATCAGTGACATACTGACATGGTTGAGGAGCTCATCTTCGACACTTTTGTTGTGTTCTTGTTGTCACAGAGAGCCTGGATAGGACCTGCTTGTTGGCGTTATGCAGAGAGGTCTACCGTCTCTTAGCACTGGGCACTGTAGCAAAGCAAAATGATGATATATATCGTGTAGATATGCTCAACCCTCCAAAAGACGATGTCGTGTGCATGGCCAAGTGCTGCTGCACCGCAATATTTGCCACCTCTAAGCTGTCGCGGTGGTTGTTCCTGCGGCACTCTGCATGCACATCCAAGTCGAACCCAAAGAAGCAATTCCCATGATTATCGAAGAACTCTGCCAATGTGTGGGGAGAGACACAGCCAATATAGAGAACTAGAAGATGAATTAGCTTTGGTCGATGCAGAGCTGCATGGTGGCCATGGGAGCGTCTACACGACACGGGAGCTTGGATGCATATGAGGAAGACGGTTGCCCTTGTTGCTGTCATCTGGTGCGTTGTTATATAGCATCATGATCCCTTCACATATAAACATGAAACAATAATGATTCAATTTCTTTTGCTTGTATTTTTGAATCAACCATTTGCATGCAAGTGCCAACGATGGTTCAATCTAAACATTTAGAGCACTACAGGACATCCAGGAGCACTCGGCAAAGGGTCTCTCGCACTCGGCGAAGGCTTTGCCGAGTGCTGCACTCGGCGAAGGGCACTCGGCGAAGAAATAGTCGGCAAAGATTTCTTTGCCGAGTGCCAAATATCGGGCACTCAGCAAAGGCTTCGCCGAGTGCCAGGTCAGCACTCGGCGAAGCAAACGGGAGCCGTCACTTGACGGCCTCTTTGCCGAGTGCCACGTGGGCCGGCACTCGGCAAAGAGGGCCTCTTTATCAAGTGCCACGTGGACTGACACTCGGCAAAGGGGGCCTCTTTGCCGAGTGCCACGTGGGCCGCCATCATTCCATACAGGTTGAACCCATCTGTTGCCAGCGCCACACGTACATTCCGAGCCTTCATAGCTTTGCCAGGATGCATGGCATCGAAGTGCTTCCATGCTTCACCATCCGATGGGTGTACCATCTTGTCAGGATTGTATCTTTTGCCATTCTTGTGTCATGTCATCTGTTTTGCAGAGTCCTCTATCATGTACAGTCGTTAGATCCTATGTATGAAAGGAAGGTACCGTAGGACCATCTCGGGGATATTAAGTTGTTCCTTCTTGCCATCTCCATGGTCTATCTCCACATACCTAGAGGTTTTGCACTTTGGACAGTGTGTTGCTTTCTCGTGATCTTTCTTGAATAGGACGTAACCTTTTGGACAAGCATGGATCTGCTCATATGGCATCTTAAGTGCACGAAGAAGTTTCTGTGACTCGTACGTGTTCTTCGGCAGAATATGACCCTCCGGCAACAGGGGGTGCCCAAAATTGCCAAAATACCATCGAAGGCGTCTCGACTCAAGCTATACTGCGACTTGAACCCCATTAGGCGTCCAATGGCATCCAGTTGTGAAACCATTGTCTTTTCGTGAAGGGGCTTCTGTGCCGAAGACATCATGTCGTAGAACGCCTTTGCGGTTTCCTCTAGCTCCTCCATTCCTTCACCGAATTGTGCCTCTTGAAAGTCTCCCATCATGTCGGCTACCCCGACATCTCCATCATACTCCTCGAGGCGTTGTCTCACCACCTCCTCTCTAATCCGATCGGCTTCACCAAGGTGGACCCAACAAGTATAGTTTTCAACGAATCCGTACTTGTAAAGATCTACCCCCACGTTATCCTTATATTTTGTTTTCTTGTTCCCACATTTGCTGCAGGGACATGGCATCCGACTCGACCCTTTAGCAGCCGGACCAAATGCATGCTCTAGGAAAGCATTGGTCTTAGTAACTCATTCTGTGCTCTTACTTGTGTGGCCCGTGTACATCCAATCACGGTTATCCATCCTCTGGCATATACATATGTAAGCGAGTAATAAACCAGTAATTGCATCTACACGGCGTTCCTACCATCTAATAGGTAAAGGATAGGTCCTAATCCCACCCGATGATGCGTAGATGGGTTAGTTTCCATGTTCTACTCCTACCCGAGATAGAATTTCGGCAGCACCTCCTCGTTGTTCTCCCGATACACGTCCTGGCAGGGAGAGTGTGTATCCGGAGAACAACAGGGAGGTGGTGCCGAAACTCCGACTCAGACAGGAGCAAAACATGAAAACTAGCTCATCTACGCATCCGCGGACTGTCCAAAATACATGGACAATCCGAAAGAGATCACTACACCACAGCCCCAGAATAGCGACGTACCATTAGTCGCTATAGGTAGCTACACCGACGTACCGTCGGTCGGTATAGACCTATGCCGACGCTTAATTGCTGCCGCTGAAAGTGGCGTCAGAATAGGGTTATAGCGACTGACATACTTTTAACGACCTTTTTAACGGGAGACGTCTAACTAGGTTACGCAACCAAAGACCAGATACCTAAGGATACAGATAGAGGGGGTATACCTAAGGTGTTAGTGAGGTCAGGGTAGCGGGGCAGTAGTGAGTCGGGGCAGTGGCGACACGACGCGGTGCAGGCAGACCCGCAACGCCGACGAAGACGATCGGGGTCGCCGAGTCCCTCTGACGAGTCCTCCTCCTGCCAAAAAAAGAGCATATGATTAGTCTCGACCGAAAATTTTGGCAGCACCTCCCCTGCACAGGGAGGTTCCCAAAACCTGCAGAAAAGGTCGGCACGAAGGCCAACAACCACATGTATACCAGACATAGTCACGAAGGCCAACAATCACAATAGTACCAAGATGAGCCATGTACTTTACTTCTATTTTCATGCAGATAACAGTATCGAAGTAGTACAACTACTACTAACACTAACACTACTACTAACACTAACACTACTAACTACTACTAACACTACTACTAACTACTAACTACTAAGTACTAACTACTAACTACTAACTGCTAAGTACTAACTATTTACTAACTACATAGGGCATACCTTCGCGACGAGAATAGCAAGAACGAGCTTCGGCGACGACGACGGGGACGACCGAAGCGGCTTGAGGGTCGACGGACCTAAGCCGGCACCTTCCTCCTCTCTTCTCCTTGTCCTTGTCCTTCTCCTCCTCTCTTCTCCACTCCTCCTTCTCCTCCTCTCTTCTCCACTCCTCCTCTCCTCCTCCACCTCCTCCTCCTCTTCCTCCTCTCCTCCTCCTCTCCTCCTCTCCTCCACTGGCCGGCCAGGGGCGGGCAGCCGGTCGGGGCCGCCGGGCGGGGACGGGCGGGCGGCCAGGGCCGGGCGGGTGGCGCGACCGGGGGGTGCGGCTGGGGCGGCTGGGAGGCGCGGCCGGCGCGGCCGGGGGCGGCGCGGCCTGGGGCGGCCGGCGGCGCCGCGGTCGGCGCCGGCGGGCGGCGGGGGCGGGGCGGGCAGGTGGAGGAGGCCGGTGAGCTGGGTGTGTGTGAGTGTGTGTGCGTGTGTGTGGTGGTCGAGAGTGTTTATATTTTTTTAGTTTTCGAACGGCTTTGTCGAGTGCCAGATCGGCTGGCACTCGGCAAAGAGGGGTACTTTGTCGAGTGCCAGCCGGTCTGGCACTCGGCAAAGAGGAGTCACGTGGCAGCCAACTCCGGCCAGCAGCCAAATCTTTGCCAAGTGCCAGCTGGCACGGCACTCGGCAAAGAGGCTCTTTGCCGAGTGCCAGGGCTGACACTCGGCAAAGTGTTTATTTTTTTTAAAGTTTTGACACCAAAATTTTTTTGAGGCACTTCCACACTATCATAGACAACATGTTGAAATTTGATAATTTTTCAAAACTTTTTGTTATATTTTTTGACTTTATTTCATTTTCTTGAATTTTCCCGGAAGACGCAAGTTTGAACTGCGGGTGCATCGAATAATGGATTTTCATGATTTTAAAAATGTTATTCTTGTTCTTAACCATATGTTGAGGCCAAATCCAAAAACTGACCCAAAGTTTCAATCAACGTGCTCCAAATTACGTGCGGGCGGTTTTTTAATTATAGAAAATGCAAATGAATTTCGAAAATCATGAAACTTGGCAAGATGTTGTTACATCATATGCGTATGCCGAGAAAAAAATTTGAGACAGTTTCGAGCAAGTTGTCACGTACGATGCTTATAAACCAGTACATCTCAACAACCTCTGACATGTGATCACATGTCGAGATGTGCAGGTTTGTAAGCGTCATACGTGACAACGTGCTCCAAATTTTCTCAAATTGTTTTCATAGCATATTCATAAGATATAACGATATCTCGCCAAATTTCGCGATTTTCGGAAATCATTTGTATTTTTTATAATTTTAAAACCACCCGCACATAATTTGGAGGCGTTGCCCCGTGAGCACGTTGATCGAAACCTAGGGTCAGTTTTTGGATTTGGCCTCAACATACACTCAAGAACAACAATAACAATTTTTGAATCATTGAAATCCATTATTCGATGCACCCGCAGTTCAAACTTGCGTCTAGCGGGAAAATTCAAGAAAATGCAATAAAGACATAAAATATAACAAAAGGCTTTGAAAAATTGTGAAATTTGAACTTGTTGGCCATAGTACTGTGGGGATGATCCACAAAAAATTTGGTGTCCAAAATAAAAAAAAATACTTTGCCGAGTGCCACGTGGCTGGCACTCGGCAAAGAGGGGATTTTTGCCGAGTGCCAGCCACGTGGCACTCGGCAAAGAACCGCCCACGTGTCACAGAACGGGGCCACACGCTTTGCTGAGTGCCACGTGGCCGGCACTCAGCAAAGATCCCCTCTTTGTCGTGTGCCAGACGGCGGGCACTCGGCAAAGCAAACGGTCGTGGATGCCGTCTGGTCCGCTACACTTTGCCGAGTGCTCATCTGTGCCGAGTGTACGGCACTAGGCAAAGAGGTGCCTTTGCCGAGTGCTTTTCGTTGTCGAGTGTTGGGCACTCGGCAAAGCAGCCTTTGCCTTGTGCTTGGGCTTTGCCGAGTGCCAGATGTCCGACACTCGGCAAAGAGGCTGTTTGCCGAGTGCCCGAAATTTGGCACTCGGCAAACTTCCAGGCACTCGGCGAAGCCTGTGTTTCCTGTAGTGGAGTAAGTATAATAGCAGGTTGTAAGCTAGCTAAATGCTGAGGTAGAGGTGAGAGGAGAAGCGAGTTGTAACCTTACAGCCGGTTCAGGCACAAGAACAAAGAAACTAGGTACAAGAACCAAGAAACTATGTGGGATAGTGTCAGTGTTCGGAACCAGGGGTCCCTAGACCGGGAAGTAAATTTGTATCTGCGTGTTCCTAGCTCTGAATGGTGATGCAAGAAGGACACAAGAGATTTATACTGGTTCGGACAAGGTGTGCCCTACATCTAGTGTGAGGAGAGGAGATCGTGTTATCTTGCACTGGGGCGCTCGTAGTTGTAACACCTCAGGTGTTTGATGTCAGTCGAGCAGTCAGTTTGAACATAGACATGGTCTGTCACTGATATTGTCAGTGATAACAGAAGTTTTGGGATCAACGTCAGAGACAGAACCCAGTTTGAATTATTCGGAAAATAATTAACAAGAGCCAGTTAATAATGATTGTCTAATTCTAGAATATTCAAGATTTCTGCTAAACATGGATTTTTCATGTGTCTAACCTCGGTTCCTGTCTATAGTGACTGGTGAAAAAGTTTCATGAAGTTTGGAATCAAAAAGTCATAGGAAATGACGAGTCACAACTTTGCCTGTAATCACTAATTAAGAGAAGAAGATCAAATGACTTCAATCAAGTCTTGCAATTATGCCCAATCAACTCTATATTCTATATGGACTCATGTTCAAAGGTTATGAAGGTTCCGTGTTGAGCAGATGGCCAAAAAATATCCCGCCCGATGAGAAACCCGAATTCGAACCCTCTCAGGTGACTATTTTGACCAGCGTTGAACGATATCTTCAAGTGCTCGCATGATAGTGCGCCCTAAACGAAAGTTGTAGTACAGATCGAGAGGAACAAATTTTGTTTTATGGCCAAGACCTGGATCGGTGCCGAAAATAGCAAAAAAGAGCTTGCAAAATGGAATACACTGCTGATTTTAGGTTCCGGAAATTGGTTAAGTATAGACTGCGATAATTGAAATTTTGGTCACCGTGAAGCTTTTGTCGACGATCGTTATCGGACAAACAATTGAGAATTTGACTGAGCGCCTTTAATGAAAGTCGAAGTATTCATCGAGACGGCGACAACAAAATTAGTTTCGTCGGAATCGGACTCCGTTTGATCAGTGTTCGTAATTTTTGACCTTGACCAAAAGTTTCCGGAAACTTGCCAATTTGGGAAAAAATTGTGGGAAAATTTTGACGGGGATTTTTCCTGAGGCCGCGCTCCGCGTCCCGAGACCTCGCCTGCCGCGCCCTCTCCTCCCATTGGCGCAGAAGGCCGGCGTCCTCTTCCCGAGGCCGTGTCGCACCCTTCCTGGCGCAAAAGGGCGGCGCCCCCCTCTCCTACCTGTCAAAGGACCGATGTCCTCTCCTCCTGTGAAAAACACTGACGCTCTTTCCTTCTTTCCCACCGGTCTCTCCTTCCCCCTCAGGGCTCCTTTGGATACCCCAATCCACGAGGGGATCCTGACGTATTTTCTGAGGCTTCCACCACCCGTGCTTCTCATCCCCCTACAATTCCACGTGACCATTTGGAAATAACAAGGGCTAAGATAACACCGTGGCAATCCATCTCTATCCCCGACAATCACGGGGCTAGAAAAAAACGCCTCAGGACACAGGTCCCGTCGTCAGTCGTCTCTCTCGCTTGCAATCGCGACCGACACAGGTCCATCAATGGACACTGCTCTACTTCCCCTTCACCCCCTCCTCTACTCTGGAGCACAAATCCTCCCTGGTGTCGTCGCCATTGCTTCAATTGATGTTTCTCACTATTGTCATGATGCATGAGTTTATGGTCCTCCCATGAGATCTCGCTGCACTTGTGTGTAACACCCCGGGTGTTTAATTAATTAAAATAAATTAGAATTTAACTAAGAAATGGCCAAAATCCTAAATGGAGAAAAAATTCTAGCCAGATGTTTGTTGCATTCATGTCGTTGCATAATTTTGTTGGGTGAAAAAGAATTTTATTAAACCCGACTAGGGCGAATCGAATTTATCTATTTAGAAAATAAATAAAAAGGTTTATGAAAATTTTAGAAAATCAAACTCAAATTTTATTTTCAAAACCTAGGGAAAATATTTCTAAAATATTTCAAAGTGATTTAATTTCAAAACAATTTAGATTTGAAATGAATTTGCAAAAGAGTTTAGAAAAGAAAAGAAAAAGGAAAAGAAAATAGGCAAAGGGCCTAACCACATTTTCCTCTCCCTCTCTCCCTCCTTTGGCCCAACCGGCCTTCACCTCTCCCGGCCCAACCCGTCACCACACTCCCCATTCCTCCCTCACTCTCTCCCTCTCGGCCCACTGCGGCGCCCCGGCCCGTAGTCCTCGTCCAGCCCAACTCCCTCCTCTCCTTCACTCTCCCACGAGCCCAGCAGGCATGCTCCTCTTCCCTCCTCTCCCGACTGGGCCATCACTGTCCGCTCGGCCCAGCCAGCGCGTGCACCGCGCCCTCCTCCGCGCATGCGGGCATCCTCGGCCCACTCCCGCGCTCGCAGGCCTAGCCCGCAACCGCGCCCCGCCCGCATGGCGCTCTGGCCACACCCCTTTCTCCTCCCACTGCCATGCGGGGCCACCTGTCGGCGCTCTCGTCCTCAACGACGTGCGAACCCCACCTTTCAGCTCTCTCCCCAACCCCGCACCGAACTTCCCCGCCCTTCGCGCGACCGTGGCGTGCGCCCTCACCTTTCTTCCCCCCCGAGTCGTCCTCACCCTCTCCGCTCCATCCGGGAGTTGATCTGCAGATTCCACCACCAGCCGCCACCCCTCCCTCCACCTACAAGAGTCCACGCCGCGCCCAAGCCCTCTTTTCACCCTCCCGAGAACCACCGCCTACATCCGTGCCATTGCCAAGCGGCTCGACCTCGCTACCACTCAAGGGACGCCACTACCAGCCTCGGTCTTCCCTCCTTCGGCATCACCGCGACTAACACCGCGTCCGGGGGACCCCCTGTGGGACAGACTCCCCGGGTACTCCGCAAGGAAGGGCGAAGACCTAGTCCAACTAGGACTCTCCATGTAATCATAGTAGTATTGTTACCTTGTAATCCTACTAGGACTCCAAGATGTAACCGACTAGGACTCTAGCCTCCTGGACTATATAAAGAGAGGCAGAGCTCCCTAGATCGGTACACACAAATAGACAAGAGACACCCATATAAGCGCAGGGCGCCATATATGATTCTCCCCAAAACTGGACGTAGGGATGCTATTTAGCAGACCGAACCAGTATAAATCCTTGTCTTTGCGTTTACCATCGAGTTCTGCATACGTCGATCCCCACCAAACAAATCGTCCGGGTACTCCCGAGACGAGTTGTCGGTTAACAAACACCGACAGCTGGCGCGCCAGGTAGGGGCTTTTCGATGCAATTGCATTCAGAGAGCTTGGCGGACCTTAAGATCAAGAGCACGTTCTTGGCAATAGTGTCGTGCAGAATCACCTATACGAATTGCCGCTAGGAAGATGATGTACGTATACAAGCAAGCTCCGATGCAGCATCCGATCTCGAGAAGTTGCACAGAAGCTTCACCACACCCACATGACCAGATCAAACTTTGGGCACCATCAATTGGCGTTGTCCGAAGGGTCAAAGATCCTCCAGGGTCACGTGGAGTTCAGGGTCTAACATGATTTTTTGATCACAAGGCGACTCGGCGGGATTCTGCGACATTGTTATCCTACTCGATCAAAATAGGACTCGACGTTTTGGACGGTTCCCTGAACCAACCGATCAAATTTTTGAAGAAAATTCTAGCGCTGTACACAGCCTGGAACGACGTCAGACATGCTTTGAGGATGAAGTCAGAGTCTATCGTTGGCCATCTGTCAGCGGGCCATCTGTCAGCGCAAGTTGTAGTCGGAATCAACAAATACTTGTGCCTTCGTCATTATCAACGATGAAGCAAAAAGGGAGGACCATGATCCGATTCACAAGACCATGCAAGTCAATTAAAATACTTGCATTATGCTTAAGCGAGCTGCAAGCCATCCAAGCAAGGAACTCGCATAGGCCATACAAGCTAATTATGGAGATTATATATGGAGGCGTTGAGGACTTTCACATATCACCACCGGACAAGCAGACTAATCAGAATTTGCATGTACACATGCATCCATGTACGGCAAGTCAGAATCCTGTAAGTCAACAATCTGTTATCAAGGGATAGCGATCGTCCAACTCCATCAAACTACAAGCCGACTATGTTTCGGCTCGGAGTGCAGACTCCAAGGCTTTGGCGCCACGACAAGTATTACCTGCGCATCATCCCTGACAAAGTTCGACCCCGACTCAGCTGATGCCAACTCTGGCTCTGTCCAGTCGAGTCAGCACGCAGGGAACATGCAAGGTCCTTCTACTCGGATGAGCGACTACTCGGCACGCAATCCAGAGTTGCTCACGCCTTTGGACAAATCCGTCCTTCACGGCTATTAAGTCGGTTGAGACGTCTGGTCGATTACGTCCACCCAGACTGACTCGTCCTTTGAGGCTACCACGCCCATTGAGACGCCTGGTCATTACGTCCATCCCAGAGAGCATACAATAGGCTCCGGCCATTGATTCCTGCTACTCGACAATTATTCGTCCCTCGCCGACTACTATTCAGATAGTACTCGGATGAGCGACTACTCGGCACACAACCCAGAGTTGCTTACGCCTTCGGACAGACCCGTCCTTCATGGCTATTAAGTCGGTTGAGACGTCTGGTCAATTACGTCCACCCGGACTGACTCGTCCTTTGAGGCTACCACGCCCATTGAGACGCCTGGTCATTACGTCCATCCCAGAGAGCATACAATAGGCTCCGGCCATTGATTCCTGCTACTCGACAATTATTCGTCCCTCGCCGACTACTATTCAGATAGTACTCGGATGAGCGACTACTTGGAACGCAACCCAGAGTTGCTTACGCCTTCGGACAGACCCGTCCTTCACGGCTATTAAGTCGGTTGAGACGTGTGGTCAATTACGTCCACCCGGACTGACTCATCCTTTGAGGCTACCACGCCCATTGAGACGCCTGGTCATTACGTCCACCCCAGAGAGCATACAATAGACTCCGACCATTGATTCCTGCTACTTGACAATTATTCGTCCCTCACCGACTACTATTCAGATAGTACTCAGATGAGCGACTACTCGGCACGCAACCCAGAGTTGCTTACGCCTTCGGACAGACCCGTCCTTCATGGCTATTAAGTCGGTTGGGACGTCTGGTCAATTACGTCCACCCGGACTGACTCGTCCTTTGAGGCTACCACGCCCATTGAGACGCCTGGTCATTACGTCCATCCTAGAGAGCATACAATAGGCTCCGGCCATTGATTCCTGCTACTCGACAATTATTCGTCCCTCATTGACTACTATTCAGATAGTACTCGGATGAACGACTACTCGGCACGCAACCCAGAGTTGCTTACGCCTTCGGACAGACCCGTCCTTCACGGCTATTAAGTCGGTTGAGACGTGTGGTCAATTACGTCCACCCGGACTGACTCGTCCTTTGAGGCTACCACGCCCATTGAGACGCCTGGTCATTACGTCCATCCCAGAGAGCATACAATAGGCTTCGGCCATTGATTCCTGCTACTCGACATTACTCGGCGCACAACAAAGAGTTGTTCACGCCTTTGCACACGCTGCAAAATGCCAAAGGACTAATTTGACCTTAATGGCTGCACACGCTGCAAAAATAAAGGAGACTGATTCATCCTTTGCGGCAATCGAGCCCTTTGAGATGCTTGGTCAATAAGTCCCTTACCAAAAGTACTAAGAGTAGCACTCGGACTGACCCGTCCTATGTGGCTACTACGCTACTTCGAGACGCCAGATCAATTACGTCCACCTAAAAGTGCTCAGGAGTATCACTCGGACTGACTCGTCCTTAGCGGCAGACGTGCCCTCTGAGATGCCTAGTCAATTACGTCCATCCCTCAGGTGCTAAGAGTAGCACTCGTACTCGTCCTTCATGACTATTAAGTCGGTCGAGACGCCTGGTCTATTACACCCAATTAGACTTAGCTCATATGCAGCTATGTTTAATTCAATATCCGACTAAATCCAGAGGATCATTGCCTCAACTTAGTTGGCTTCACTTCGACTATGCTCGAGGACTAAAAATCAAGGATGAAAGATCAAAATTACAAGCATTCAAGGACTCGACGACAAGCATATGGTGATCCTTGTCTTCGGGAGATTACTCGGCTGCACCCTTGAAGATGTCTACAAGATCCTACAATTGACTCCGAGTAGTCGATTTTAGGCTCGGGGGCTGCAAGATACATATCCTCAAATGATGCATCCAAATTCCTTCGAAAGGAATTGGAGCAAATTCAGACAAGATCCTCCAGCTCTTTATGCTAAACAACAAGAGGCTCGGGGGCTACACCCAATGGGTGCGCTTTTCAGAAAGCGCACACCATTAGAAGACTTCAAGAGCACTTTATGGTTTCTCTCAGAAGGTACTCGGATGACACTTGATCAAGACCAAGGTCTCAAGATGACTTCACCAATAAACCATGAAGAGCTCGGGGGCTTGTGGGACAGAGTCCCCTGGTACTCTACAAGGAAGGGCGAAGACCTAGTCCAAATAGGACTCTCCATGTAATCCTAGTAGTATTGTTACCTTGTAATCCTACTAGGACTCCTAAGATGTAACCAACTAGGACTCTAGCCTCATGGACTATATAAAGAGAGGCAGAGCTCCCTAGATCGGTACGCACAAGTAGACAAGAGACACAAAGGGTTCATGGTATATAACACGACACCCATAAGCGCAGGGCGCCATATATTATTCCTCCACACTGGACGTAGGGATGCGATTCAGCAGACCGAACCAGTATAAATCCTTGTCTCTGCGTTTACCATCGAGTTCTGCATACGTCGATCCCAACGAACAAATCGCTGGATACTCCCGAGATGAGTTGCCGGTTAACAAACACCGACACCCCCCTTCGGTGCAAGCCTACGCCGGAACTCCATGACATCGACTACACCAGGGCTCCGGTCCGCACGACCGCGTCTACCTCCCCTCCGAACCATCTCCGGCGTCGGGAAACTCTCCAATGTGCTCGCGGTGAGCTTCTCTTTCTTCTCCGCCCTTTCTCGTGGCCTCCCGTGCCCCGTAGCCTCTACCCGAGCCGCGCCGCCGAGCTCGGAGCCTCGGCAATGGAGCACCGCCACTCGCCGACCCCGCCCTGCCATCGCATCCTCCTCCAATCCCCTTTGGGCCATCAGATCCGAACCGGGCGGACATGATTAAGACGATCCCCAAAGGGGTATGCGCCTTGCCCATGGGTCTGTGGACCAGGCGTTCCCCGCCACGCGGCTGGTCCACGCGGCCACATGGTACACCGGGCCAACCGCCCAACGACACGCGGCGCACACGTCAGCCGCCGTGCTGGCTGTTTTGCAAAAGAGACCCCATTCTTCTTGAAATCAACCCGCAGACCTTTTCTCCTGTTCCATGAGTCTCAGAAAACTTGCATACCAACCCCTGCATTTCCATCAAAGTGAGGCGCCACCCTTTGCACACCGCAGCCGTCTGCAGCCCTACTGGCGCGCGTGGCCAATCACACACGGCCGCATGGTGCCACATGGCGCCGCGTCGGCGCAAGCTGGCCAACCTCAGTCATTTCGCAGGAAAGCCCTCAGAAGAATCTAGAATAAACCCGCCGTCCAATCCCCCTATTCACTGAGTCTTGTAAATCTCTCGGTTTAGCCCCTGTTCTCTTGAGGAAATGAGGCCCAGTCCGACGACAATTTCTTTTCAGTTTTCATTTATTTAAATTGTGAAATTGAGTTCCAGTTATTACAGTTTCGCCACTATACTTCAAATGCTTATAACTTGCTCGTTTTAACTTCGATTCGACCCATTCAACTTGCGTTAGATTCGTCTCGTCGAGCTCTACGCAGTAGATCTATTAGTTTACTATTCTTATATTGTATGATGTACTGTTTCTTATTTTGTTTTGTTTGGGCCATGTGATGATGCTTGATCCAGCGAGTGCGAGCTACGCGGAACCCCAGGATCCAGCTTGTGCCTTCGTCGATCCGACCCAGCCCGAAGGCAAGTGTTCTTGAACATCTTGCTCTCGTATTTATTTTATTTTGAGTTAGAGTAGTTAGATCCAGTAGTTGCATGCAGTCTTCAATTGAATCTCATGGTATGGTTTACTAGCACTTGATTATATTTTCCTTGACACCTGGTTTGGGATGGATTGGGTAGAAGTCATGCTTAGCCTTGCTGTCTTGGTTAGGATGGTTAATTATAATTAATTCTGATTAATGATCTTTGGAACATGGACTGGTAATGAGTAGTAAGGTGAGTAGGTAAATTCGGCAGGATGGACCGTACTGGTGGTTTTGTATCGTGGGACTCGGCAGCTGGTTTTGGTTTTTGGTTCTGGGTTTGTGCTAGATTTATCCTGTCTGGATCTCTAGGACCCGGTTCTTGGAACATGTATCCCGACAAAACAACACAAACCATGAGGCCTATATTACTCTGGGACTGACTAAGTAATTAGTTTCCTCCAAGTTGAGGGTTTACACGGGGTCGGATTTGTGGCACAAGAGGGGGCTTCTACAGTGGTGTGTATGTCCACTGTTAGCGGTGAAACCTTAGTGAACGTGTAGAACGGACTTGGAGGAGGCTTTGTAAAGGCCTTGTAGTGCGACCCCGCTATGCACCTTGGCAGTGTTTGGCGTGATGGGGAGCGCATGACTCATGGGTAAAGATTTGCGAACACTGCAGAGTATTAAAACTGATATATCAGTAGTGCTCACGGTCACGAGCGGGCTTGAACTTCTTTGAGATTAGCTGGTGGTTTTGTTCTAGTTCGTTAGAGAAGCCTTATGTGGTTATTAGTCTCATATGACATGGGTACAGAGGCTTCTTCTACACGGGTTACTGCTTGGTACGAGAGTGATTTCCAGGCTCGGGCGCAGACCTGGTGTTATTACAGAAGGTAGCTTTCTATGTCGTGACGTAATGAACTAATACACATAGGACTCCTTGTAACGGCCTGGATCGGGTGGCCTGATGGACTTCAGGTGTGGTTGCTTGGTGTGACTTCAAGTGTTGTTTTTTTTTTGGACTCCCAAGTGTTGGTTGCTCGGTGTGACTCCGAGTGTGGTTTGCTCGGTGCGACTCCGAGTGTGGTTACTGTTACTCTTGGAGATTGTGGTTATAACCTAGTAAATAGGTGCATAGGAAATAAGATTTAATAGGATGTGTCGCTTTAGGCGCTGGAGTCAAACAGAGTCCGCCTACCTTTGTTATAAGCCTCATAGCATTTATTTCCTACACTTGCGGAGTACATTTCGATATACTCACCCTTCCTCTTTGAACCCCCTGCTACTCCACCCAGACGTTGGAGTCTATGACGCGGAGCAGGAGTACCTCAAAAGACGGTGGATACGACCCAGACGACTGGTACTAGGATGGCGCAGCCCCTGGTCGACCTTCCTGTGGAGATGACGTCCAGTTTCCGTGAGTCTACATTAGAGTCAGATGTCATGAGAGTCTGTACTTTTCTTTCAGACCCGAGGATCATTTTTGTAATAATGTTCGATATATTAATAAGCATTGTTTTGATATTTACTTTGATGTCAATATATATATGAAAATTGATCCTGACATATATATATATATATATACATAGGGTGAGTTTTCTATACCTATATTGTGCTCTAATTTTATTCTTAAAATTGGGGTGTCACATTGTGGCTCTGTAGCAGTACATGAATCATGAATGACATGTGCTGCCGCTAGCTGGGGTTCATCCCGGCAGAGTGTTGGTGCAAGGCGCTGCGGGTGATAATGCAGGAGGTGCGCTAGTTGTCTCCGGACCCCGGCGCGTCGGAGGAGAGGTGCTGGGCTGCAGGTCAACTTCGCTGCCGGCAACCCTTCTGCTATGCGCTCGGCGTCAAGCACTGAACAACCATCGACCTTGGAGACGAAAAAACTCTGATTCCATGTGCAATGTCGGATGCTGCTTAGCTGCATCTCAACGAGTTCCACCATCAGCCAATCATGCAAGTGAGGCAGCATCAGATTGGTCTCTGTTTGTTACGAAGAACTGAACTTTTTTCTGTTTATTTATTTACTTCAGTTCTTGTTTTGAATTTTAGTACTCCTAGATCAGTGCTACCGATAACCTTGTATAATGCATTTCTATGCATCTGATTTTTCTTTTCATGTTTGGTTTGGTATGTTTCTCAATTTTCTTCAAAAAACTTTGATTTTTTTAGGACTGAATCTGTGATGCATCTTGGGCGGAACTTGCTCCCCTCGCCTCCCAAACATCAACCGAATATATCAACGTGGTTTGACAGGATTTTCATTTGCAGGTAATTGATTCCCGTAGTGATTTAGTTCCACGTGGTTTTGGAGGCCCTGCATCCAAAGGAGCCCTCAGTCTCTCTTTTTCTCGTGCCAGCAGCAGGCACCTCCCTCTCCCCCTGCTCTTCTCCTTCCTGGGTGAACAGTAGGCAGCAGCAACAACCTCTCCCGTTTCCCCTCCTCTCTGCGCGCCGGCCAGCCAGAGCCGCGACTTTCCTTTTTCTGCGCGGTTTCCGGGCACCAGCAGCAGGAGCAAGCAGCAGGCCAGCACTAGCAGCAGCGGCGCCAAAGGTAGCCCCAGCCAGCGCCCAAGGCCAGCCCCAGCAAACCCTAGCACCCCGGCCGTCCAGCCCTTGCGGAAGCTCGGCCTCCGTCTCCGGTTCCCGTCATTCTCCCGTGAAAAAGAAGAAGAAGGACCTATGTGTGAGAGAGAAACTCTTTGTTGTATTACTCTGCATATATGCCACGACATATGTGTTTGCTAACTAGTCCCTAATTGATTTCTGCAGGTTCTAGGGTTCTCGATGCAAAAAGGATTTTCTGTTTTCGTTTTTGTTTAAATAGCAAATCTGGTTAGATGTTGTAAAATGCGTAATAAATTCTAAGAATGTCGAAAAATTGCATATGAGGACTTTTTGTAATCCTTGCGAATAGCTCTGTCTAGTAAATGTTTTATATGATGGCTGTTAGTTGATAGTTTCTGCTGTAATGATTTATTTGTGTTAAATAGCATTAAATAGGGATAAAATTATATCTCCTGTTGTATTACTTAGTTTGTTGTGAAATGTTTATGGTAGGCTTGCCATGCTATATGTGTGCTGTGACAAATATTTCAGAATTTTTGGTGCATGTATGATTTAGTTATGAATTTATTTTGCTTTTAGCTCATTAAATGAATTAAAATGAATTGTGGTAAATTTTTGTATGTAAAAATAGAAAAGGTAGTTCCACTGCCTTTGTATTATATTTTTGTAGCTTAGGAAATTTTATCATGGCCATGAGTTTACAGAAAATATGATTCGTAGATTTATTTTGCTCTCACATGCATTTTTGAATAAAACTTGCCCTGTTTTTAATAAATAAATTATAATACCTGAGCATGTAATATTTTTACAGTAATCATGATTTACCATCATCTATCATCAGTAAAAATATGAGCTCCAAATTATATGTTTGCAACATCACTTAGAAATAATATCTATATTTGTTAATTAGTTAATTAATGAAAGTTTAGTGATGGATGAACGTGTATATATATTTATATGCTTGTCTTGTTGCATATTGATCTGATATAAATGATGTGTGTTCATGTTTATAAGTGTTTGATGCATGTTGTTGTTTATATGTGTGTTTAAATGACTAGGCAAACAAGTAATGAAACGATTTATTAATATGCTGAAATGGCTGCATGTACAGTTTCTGTTGTGGTGAGTAGTTCATGATTTAAATGATGTTTTTTTGTACATATGTTCTATACAAAAGTTATAGATAACTTCTTTATCTTGCTTGTCCTAAAATTTCATGATTTTAGGCCAAGTAGTTTAGGAATTAGCTTTTCTAAGTTCGTTGTCAGGTTTTATATGCTTTCTATGCAGACCTGGAAGATTGAACTGTTTGGTTAGTTTAAGTTGTGAATCATGCCTTCATGTAAATAGAAGAGTGGTAGTGCTTTTCATAAGCTTTCTAAATTGTATTGGATCACTATTTTTGGTAGTCTAGAACTTGAGTTACATGTGTTTAAAGTTAGAAGTCAGAATCTGTCCAAGTCTGGACAGATTTACTTATTTGAGTTGGTTAGCCTTGATAACTGCTTAATCATCTTGAGATTATTATAAATAAGTTATAGACAACTTAATAATCTTTCTAATAAGTTTTATGTCGAAGTCTTTTGGTACTTTATATCTCTAGTTATGGCTGTTTGAAGATAGATATAATATTTTGTCCAAAGTTTGGACAGAAGTGTTTGCCTGTTATGTTTGGTCTTTTTAATGGTTGAATCATGCTTAAGTGATAATATCAAAGTTTTAGGTAAATTCAGTAGCTTTCTAGAAAGTCTAGGATCACCTTGTTTAGATGTGTGCCAGTTATGTTTGTTTAAGTACATAGTGTGTTGTTGTCCAAACTGTGTAAATGAACCAAAGTTGATTGCTAGAATTGGATGTTGCTTATTTGATCCTTAATGCAATGTCATGAATTAATAATGATTAGTCTGTGCATTTTATGTTATTAAATTAATCAACCTGATATATTATATAAATATGTTAGATAATGATGGTTGACATGCTTAACTAATATAGGAGTTATATGCACATACATGTGTTCCATTTGTGATGTCTGATATAGTCTTGATTGATTGTTATAGTTAGCCTCTCTGAGTACCTAATGAATTGTGTGTCACACCTTACTTTATTTATAACATGGTGAAGTAATTAGTAATGTCTGTGTTGTGCGCCTTGTGTTTCCTTCGTAAGCGTTTCCCTTGCATTCATACGCTTGCATTGCGCATCTCATTTAGGTAACGGTAGACACATCGTGAAGGACATGATGATGAGGCTAAACCCGAAGATGGTGTTTGGTGGACTATTTTGAAGATGCGGAGTTAAGCAAGTGCTATGGTGGAGATGCTCGCCAAGAGAGTATCACCTAACAAACACTAACCTAGTGTTGGTTCCCAGGCAAGTCCCGGAGCATTCTAAGTCTCCCTATTTTTATAATCAATTTAATTGAGTATTTTATATTGTGACACATTAGGTATAGGAGTTGATTGAATCCTACTTGCTGCATTACCATTCCTTGATTATTGATTATAACTGCCATGTTATCCTGTTATTTATTTAAAAGTAGAACTGCTTAGCCTGCTTAATAAAGTAGTAAATAGAGGATGTTACCCTAATGCCCTGATGGGTGATTACCAGATCACGGTTGGCTATATTTGCTATCGTGGAAAAGAACCTATGTAGTAATGAAATACGGTCAACTGGAAGGCAAGGCACCAAGTTTGGAAACTTGGGGGCAGCTCGTTCGTTGGATCGTGTAGGTTTGTATCGATGTTGGCCCTCGTTCATTTTTGAAAGCTCCGTTTTACTTAGGGTGTGTTTACACCGGATTTTTAACCGAGAAGTTTAATATTTTGTAAACATAAACGACCGGTTTATTAAGGAAAAAGATCGGCCTGGAGATATAAAAAGCTCGTGTGAGTCGAAGGTGGCCCGGAAGCTTCAGGTGGACCAACATGGTAGGCTTCGAAGACGTGTCGGACTCGACCAAAGAGTTCAAGTTCGGGTCGTCTTTTATTTTTGCCTTTTTTGTAATCTACTCGTGTTAGGGCAGGAGTCAACCGGGTTATAAATAGCTAGAAACCCGGATTTTGTAAGGATCCCCAATCAATCAAACACAACCAGCCCTCGGCCAAAAACCCTAGGAGTAGGAGTAACGTAGATCTCGGCCAGACCTTCAATCAGGCAAGGCTACATCGGCATCGACCGACCTCCGGTTTGCTTGTAAGTTTCACCAATGGCTTGTGTCATCGTGTAATAAGGCTGCATTGGCATCGACCAAACTCTTGTTAAGTTATGGCATGGCTAGTTATCGGTCTAAGCTCGTCTTTTGTAAGACTGTCTTGACTCTGATCAATCTCTTACTTTAAGTCGATCTTGACTAATTATCGGCTCTATTGGTTTGGCAAGCTAATAGATTCATTAAGTTATCGATGTTGTTTTATGCTTTAATTTGTTTATTTACGTTTTAAACAACATCTTGCCCAATCAAGATTGACAAAGTAGCCTGCGCCTAAAAGATGCTTAGTATCGGCTGTTGTTGACGCTCACTAATGCTTATAATTAACCATCAACTATTGCATGAAATGACACTAAATGAATCACAAAGCATAGTTGTAGGGTTTGAAACTAATAAGTTCCACGAGTTTTGGTGCTCTCACTTGTTTTATAGGATATCAATTATTTACCATATAAAAGTATCTCAAGTGATGAATTGGAGTGCACCATTGCGAAGGGCTCGTCGAGACGATCGAAACGAATATATCATTTGTTATATTCGGAGTCCCGGATGAAAAGATATTAATTTTGCATCGAAATCTGCAAAAGAAGGATCTAGAAGACACCAGAAGACACCACGAGGCGGGCCACCACGTGGGCCCACTGGGCCAGACCGACCGGTCCCACATGGAGACCGACCGGTCGGCCAGGGAGCCCGTTTCGCCTCCGCCTTCTGGAACCTTCTTCCACCGCCTCCTAGGATGCATCTCCACCATCCCCGAAGTCGGTTTGATCTAACGGTGGGCGATAAACGTGACGCGGATCGATGACATGGCGATTCCTTGCCCCCTACTCCACCTCGGGCTATATAAGCAACCCCAGACCCCCCTCTCCAGGCATCTCCCTCTTCATTATTCATCTCCACATCAGAAACTAGGGTTCCAATGTAGAAGTAGAGGTCCCTCTAGATGAATCTCTTCTAGTTCATCTAGATTTAGATCTAGTTCGTCTAGTTCTAGTTCTAGTTGTCTAGTTCATCTAGTTGTAATTAGAGATCCAATTAGAAAGAGGAGAAAGAGAGATTAGAGAGGAGCTACGCTCTAATTCCAGAGGAGTCTTCAGAGATTTGGTATGCTTTTGTATCTTTTCTTATAAGACTTGTGCTTTAATATACTTATCTTCTCTAATTACTTTATGCTTATTTATATGATTAGTATAGTTGTTATATCTTAGCATGGGATCTTTGTTCGTATTGAGTGCTCTAGTTATCCTAGGTAATTAGAGTAGTAATCGATAGATTAGACATGGTGTTTAGTCTATAGGTTACCTGAGGTTGCGCTCAATCCCACGGAATAGTTGTGGTAGCCCCGGGGGTGACAGCTCTATTAGGCCTTCGTAGTCCACCACGTTCGGATTGATGTTTCGTAGAGCTTTTGGCAGCCTTCTCCCAACTACCTTTCTCCCAGTCTTCTTCGAGAGTTGGAAAGGACCTGCTGCTCCAAAGTGCCAATGTTTATGACTGCTATATCTTTTCATCTTTATTGCCTTAGAACCCAAGTAATAGAGAAGTATATAGGAACCTTGATTTCTCCCGTTGTCCTCCCACTATAGTTATCAATACAGTTATCATTGAATATCTTTTATGTGCTTTCATTCATATCATATATCATTCACTCCTGCTTTAGTCTATTTAGTACTCTGAGTTAGTAGATGCATGATAGTGAATTATCAGATTCTTGACCCTAGCTTCCCTGTGGTAAAATATAAATAACGATCCTGGAATACTCCCGGTAAAATGCGACAATGGTGTTCTGTGCGCTTGCGGAATCTTTCATATTCTATTTGCGTTAACAAATGTCAACAAGCATTTTTGGCGCCGTTGCCGGGGAAGCAATTGGTGTAAAGATTTTGATAATGATCTTGATGTCTGCTAATTTAGTGTACCACTAGCTTTAGTAGGATTACCCCTTGTTCTGTTGAGTGTGGAATAGACAGGACATCAGATGCCGTTTCGACCTTATGGCAAGCTTCCACAAGAATGAAGAACCCAGGGTGCCTGAACATTCAAGATTCATCATTAATTCTGGAACCCTGCCATCTCACAGGTTTGTGTTTACATATATATTATTTATTCTAACCATGTGTAGATTGAGAAAAGGTCGCCGTTACAACAATTCAACTCCCATCCCATGTGACGGATAGTTACGCTGCGCCACTCACAAGTCCCAGTTGTGAGTCATGGTAAGTATGATCAAGGTGAGACAGTCTTGCTCATGGACTTTAAACTTTATGAGTAGTTATCTTTTTAATTTCTTGCATACCACTGCATGTTTACTTTTAATCATTCATCCACTCCATTTAGTTTAGGTTTTCTTTTATCAAATCCTCATCATGTTTAGTTTCTTGTATGCATTCATGTCATCTGCATCTAAAAAAAGAGAAAAAAAATATTCATCACTGTGATCATACTCTGTCATCTCTTTTTGAATAAATCTCTGTTATGCTCTCGTGCTACCTTTGTTTGCCATAGTATGTTTTGGTTTGAAAGTACTTAAATTGAGTACTTTCATAGGCTTTTTAAATTAAGCGTGGTGCTTAGGTTAAATAGTCTACCTTAATCAAATTAGACACGGAGTTTGGTTTGATTATTGATCTGAAATTAGCTTGTGTAGACATTGGATATTTTGTTGGACTAACCCCTGCAGAGAACTCTAAATACACTTTGGGAAAGTCCTGAGATGAATTCACATCAGAGATGAAGCAAGGCATACGATGAACTGCACAAAGAACACTCAGCTCATTCATCATGGATGAAAGAACTGTGAGTATTAAAGTCTATTTAAATTCATCTTCTACTGCAAGTTATCTTTTGCCTTGAACCATGTTAAAATGCAGCCAACACATAAAATACTAGTCTATGCTAAAGTAATCCTAGAATCATCTTTTCATTAGCATGGATGAATAACACATAAGTTGTGGATAACAACCCATGATTCAAATTCAGTACAATCCTTCGGGTATGTGTCCACTAACATTTTGTAGGAGATGAGATTTGCTTGTTCATAGTGTGAACTTAAAGATCCAAAACCCAACCCTTGGATAGACAAAACTCATCATCAGACAAGTCACTAGTGATGTCGAAGGCAACCAAGCTTTGAGCCATCCCAAGGCCTAAGCTAGGACACTGATGACGTGCAGGATGCAACTTACCCCATATGGGTCAATCTATGCCTACACTCATCATTGTCGAAGACATCAACACCAACACCAACAAATATCAGGGTGACGATATGCCACTACATTATAACATCTATGTGTCATCGAAAGAAGTTTGTTGGTGGTTCACTATAAAGACAAGCAGTGGAAGTTCTCCTCACTTCTAATCATTGCAACACAAGAGCTAGTTTGGTGGACGAGGTGGTACGACTTCAACAACAAAAAGGTCTACAATTTCAACTCATGAATATGTTGTTGAAGAAATTTGGACATCCACCTACTTCACAAGCCAGCTTGGGGGAGACACAATTCTGTTGTCTAGATCTGCTTCACGATCAAGGGTAGGAAGGAGAAATCCAGCTTCAAGACACTTTGATCTCCTACTCATCACTTTGATCAGTACAAGCCGCTAGACGCTGCCCCATCCAAGAAGAAGAATATGATCCATCACTCATTCTTGAAAGATCGTTCTTGAACACCACCAATGTTGTCATCTATGTCGGACCTGGAGACGTCCACTTTTGGATCTTCGATCAAAAGGTCGCTGCTTCTTTAACAACTACACCACTTATGAGCAGCCGAAGAAAACCAAGACAAGACGTTGACTTCACCGATAAAGGAAGAACCAACTGCCAGGAATTGAGGGTTACATCATGAAGGATGAAGCCACTGCACTGCAAGAATTCAGAGATGGAGAGATAGTACCTGAGCCTAAAAATCAAGAGAATAGTTGACCAAGTCTCCATCATCTGGACCTGTTGAGAACAAGACTCAGCCGACCCACTATGAGATAGGCAAGAGAAGACAAGTCATTCATGAACAACAACTAGCTAGACAAGAGAAGCTTCCACAAGGTGGATCGACGCAATCACTCTTCAATGATAAATATCATTTCAAGGTAAGTGACCATCACCTTAAAAGCTTCTCCTTGTTTCTGGTATGTGCATAATAACCAAACATGTTTAAGTTACACCTCACTTGATTCAACCTAATCAACTCAACATGTTCAGTTCTTTACTCTTTGTTCTTAGCTTTACTCTCTTGAATCTCACTATCTTAATTAAATGAGATAAAATGTTGTGCATCCAACCTTTGGAAGATGATATATCACAATCATCAACACATTATGCATAGATTATCCTTCCTTGGGTTAAGTAATCTGATATGTTAAATATTTTATGATGCTACTTTCATGCTCATCTTTTGATTCTATCACTCATGTTAAGATTGAATAGAACACATAAATAACAAGTTCATCTTGTTCGATGTGCCTAAGGTTAGAGAGGAATGAACAAAACTTTTGGTTCTGTTGGTGTTTTTCCACCAACAGAGCCCATGACTTGATCTCTACCTTGTCTTTATGAGCAGGACACACTCTTGAGCAAAACATGGAGAAGTTTGTCACTCCCAAATTCTACAGAGTGAAGGTCCTAGATCTACAAGAACATGCACACTGAGCATGATGCTGCCAGCGTCCACAATTAACGCTTCATTTCAAACTACTGGACGAACAAAAAACATGAGTGACACCATATCAAGAGGTATAAACAAGAAGGAATGATGGAAGACGTCGTAGTCAGAATTAGAGGTCATGAAGTCCTCATAGACTTCTTGATCCTCGACATGAGAAGACGATGATGTCCACCTCATCCAAGGAAGACCATTCCTCTACGCTACAAGTACAATCATCTACAAGAGGAAATCCATTTTTCACTTTCCTGGAGAAAAGGCACGATGCAACTTCATCAGCTACATGCCCAATGAAGCACCTAAGAATAACAGAACTGAAAGACGCCGCTCTCAATGCCAAAGAAGACAATCAACAATAGAGAGGCCAATCACGAAGAAGAAGCTATCAACACTGTCCCAAAAAAGAAAGAAGAAAAACCTCAAGATAGTGAACCACGGGAAGTGAAGACTCAGACCAAGAAAGTATGGAAGAAAAAGTCTGCACCTCAGAGGTACAATCAATAACAACTTTCCAAACGTCTGACATACCTTGGGATGTTTGAACCAAGGGAAGGTCTGGTTCGTCGGACCTAAATATCCGAACCTTCGCCAAAAGGTAAAAATCGGTAGTTATCTTTATATTTACTTTGCTGCATATTTCTCATATTTAATCCATAACCATTTCTTGTATCATCATATTTAATTCACAACACATTTTAATTTCTGCATTACATTAGAAAATGAAATAAAAATATTTCACTGCATCAAAAAGCCTCATGTGAATAATTCTATGGTGTGTAAAAACCCATAGGGATATTCACCGTGGTGGCATAAAAATAAAAATACACTCATTTTGTTAAACTGTCATTGCATAATAGAAAATATTAAAATACAAAAATATTGAGAAAGAGATCTTACTGAAACTCTGGACAACTAAGGCTTAAGTGGCCAACCACTAACGCTTAATCTGTTCCACAAGTTTTGTTGTCTATTTGAGTTTCACAGGATTTGAGAGGCCAAGACAAGCTGACAAGCAAGTGGATTTTCCATCTACTGTTGGAGCACTATTTTAACAACCATCAACATCAATCAAAGCTCTGATAGAGGAAGTACATTTCCACTGCCAGTTCGCTACATGGCAAGAATGAACGACTACGTCAACATTCAGCTTGGGGAAAAGCACCCCCGTGTATCTAGGTAAGTATCCTTATCCTCTTAAGTTTTCTTTCTATAGATAAATAAAATAAAATAAAAAAATATGGGCACATGAAGGCTCACCATTAATTAAAAAGAAAAAAATATATATGAGCACATGAAGGCTCAACGCTACTGAGAGAACCGGCTTGGGGAAGACCAACCCCGTTATCTTCGTAATCCAGGTATGTCTTATTCACTATCTTAGTTATTTATAATAAGTGTGTGTTAGGTTAAATAAATAGTGGGTTAAGTTTGTTTTAAAAAGTTGATAATAAAAGAAGAACTCTCTCTCTAATCTTTTACATGGAAATGATAAATAGTTGCTCTATCTAATTTCTTTCAAGTACCTAGCCTTCAACCATAAGTTCTCCTGATTAATAATGATGCTTAAAAATAAAATAAAATATATGGGTAGCAAATACTTGATCCAGAGTCTAGGTAATTGACAGATATGATATGTGATGATCTGAGCTACTGTTATCTTGTTCTAAAACAACACTAGAGTTCCGGAGAGTTTCCAATATTAATATGACTAATAATAGCATTGAGTTAAATTAAGCTTTGTTGACCCTATGAGAAGTTATCATGCTATTGAGTTGAGATCACTTACACATTCCATCCATTTTCCGCATAAATGTTCATGATTATTTGTTCCAATCCTCTCAAAAGTTTGTCGGAAGCATGTGGCTATTGAAAAAAAACGAGAGAAAAATATCCGAGGAAATAAAAAGGGACAAGTGTCCAAAACCTCAAAAAGATAGATCCCGAGGAAATAAAAAGGGACAAGTGTCCGGAACCTCGAAAAAAGAAAAAAAAGAAAAAAAAGAGAATATCAGAAAAAAATGGGCACGTGCCCGTCAGTAGAATTAGCCTGATAGCCATGTGTTTCTGTTTCTGATAAACAAAAGAGAGTGATATATTTCAAAAGAGCATCCGACTCCATTTTCCGTACACATGCACTTCTCGATTCAATGGTGTGGTTGACTTTCTCTTTGGATCCATTGTTTAATTTGGCAACATATGTTTTTAATCTTTTTTGAAAATTCATAAAACTCCGGGATAATGGTGAAGTGACATAGCAAGAGACATAATGCTTGATTTGATCATTCTATCTTTCAATTACTCAGGATTCAAGGTAAAGTATTAAGCCCCATGATGAATAATATGATACTTTTTTCTATTCCATATGAGAACTTTTGTTTGAATACATGTGTACTTGTTGGAAGTGAAGATATTGCAGCAACTCCTAATCCGTTGTTGAGATTGGCTTTGCTCGGGACTAGCAAAGGTTAAGCTTGGGGGAACTTGTTAACGCTCACTAATGCTTATAATTAACCATCAACTATTGCATGAAATGACACTAAATGAATCATAAAGCATAGTTGTAGGGTTTGAAACTAATAAGTTCCACGAGTTTTGGTGCTCTCACATGTTTTGTAGGATATCAATTATTTACCATATAAAAGTATCTCAAGTGATGAATTGGAGTGCACCATTGCGAAGGGCTCGTCGAGACGATCGAAACGGACATATCATTTGCTATATTCGGAGTCCCGGATGAAAAGATATTAATTTTGCATCGAAATCTGCAAAAGAAGGATCTAGAAGACACCAGAAGACACCACGAGGCGGGCCACCACGTGGGCCCACTGGGCCAGACCGACCGGTCCCACATGGAGACCGATCGGTCGGCTAGGGAGCCCGTTTCGCCTCCGCCTTCTGGAACCTTCTTCCACCGCCTCCTAGGATGCATCTCCACCGTCCCCGAAGTCGGTTTGATCTAATGGTGGGCGATAAACGTGACGCGGATCGATGACATGGCGATTCCTTGCCCCCTACTCCACCTCGGGCTATATAAGCAACCCCAGACCCCCCTCTCCAGGCATCTCCCTCTTCATTATTCATCTCCACATCAGAAACTAGGGTTCCAATGTAGAAGTAGAGGTCCCTCTAGATGAATCTCTTCTAGTTCATCTAGATTTAGATCTAGTTCGTCTAGTTCTAGTTCTAGTTGTCTAGTTCATCTAGTTGTAATTAGAGATCCAATTAGAAAGAGGAGAAGGAGAGATTAGAGAGGAGCTACGCTCTAATTCCAGAGGAGTCTTCAGAGATTTGGTATGCTTTTCTATCTTTTCTTATAAGACTTGTGCTTTAATATACTTATCTTCTCTAATTACTTTATGCTTATTTATATGATTAGTATAGTTGTTATATCTTGGCATGGGATCTTTGTTCGTATTGAGTACTCTAGTTATCCTAGGTAATTAGAGTAGTAATCGATAGATTAGACATGGTGTTTAGTCTATAGGTTACCTGAGGTTGCGCTCAATCCCACGGAATAGTTGTGGTAGCCCCGGGGGTGACAGCTCTATTAGGCCTTCGTAGTCCACCACGTTCGGATTGATGTTTCGTAGAGCTTTTGGCAGCCTTCTCCCAACTACCTTTCTCCCAGTCTTCTTCGAGAGTTGGAAAGGACCTGCTGCTCCAAAGTGCCAATGTTTATGACTGCTATATCTTTTCATCTTTATTGCCTTAGAACCCAAGTAATAGAGAAGTATATAGGAACCTTGATTTCTCCCGTTGTCCTCCCACTATAGTTATCAATACAGTTATCATTGAATATCTTTTATGTGCTTTCATTCATATCATATATCATTCACTCCTGCTTTAGTCTATTTAGTACTCTGAGTTAGTAGATGAATGATAGTGAATTATCAGATTCTTGACCCTAGCTTCCCTGTGGTAAAATATAAATAACGATCCTGGAATACTCCCGGTAAAATGCGACAATGGTGTTCTGTGCGCTTGCGGAATCTTTCATATTCTATTTGCGTTAACAAATGTCAACAGCTGTTCTGAGGTTTACACGCTCACAACAAAAGAAATAGCCGATACAAGCCCTTCATCGACTATTTTGCCAATCTTGATTGTTACATGTTGTGCGTTCGAGATATTCGACAAAATCGTGATCTGATCTAAGATAGATTTGATCTAGCATGTCTATTACGGCTGTATTTCCGATCCCCACCGATATATATCATAGATTAAGTCTGTTTATCATAGATTAAATCACGCTTTTATCGGATAGATCTTGTTCGTTCCTCATGGACCCTGCATCGGCTGAAATAGCCGATTCAGTTATGCTTTCTTCATAATATGTTCTTTCAAGTGGTTTAGAAACAATGGATTTACTTTATGCACGAGACGTGATCTAGCTTGACCATCATTAAGGCTGCATGGAGACACCCCACTGTTGATGTTTAAGTTATTTTATCGATCTTTTTCTTATTACGGCTACATGGAGACACCCCACTGTTAACGAATAGAACTGCTCATGCATTTAGTCGATACGTTGGTTTTATGTCGTTTGAATGTACATATAGATCTTTATCTATCAATGTCTCTTAAGCTTACCGGTCGTCTGTTTATTATAAATATTCATCTCATAAATGTCATAACCGTTATGCTTCATATCTTTTTCATCATTTTACATATAATCTCATGGGAGTTGACATCGTAGTCAATATCCTAAAGACAAATGGCTATATCAGAGCCGTATATTTTGGAACTGTCTGGCACCAAACCGGCAGGTTCCACGATTTGATGATCTTTTTCTTCTCCTTGTCAATTACAGGTCAAATTGACTGGCACGCCCGAAGTCGATTCTGCTGTGAATCGGCACCACCACTTGCTGAAGGTCCAGGAGGTCAGGACTCGCTCCGTACCCCTTTGAGGACCGTACGCCCGAGTGTGTTGGCGCGCCCCGACCGAGATTTTGTGTCAACACATTCTTTTGGCACGCCCGGTGGGACACAATCGTCTGAATCATGACATTTGACAATGATGAAGTGTTACACGTGAAGATGGAGGACCTCCCAGAGGAAACTCAGCGCTTAATAGGAGAGGCTATTGATCAATACCGATACCAATGCTTACTGAGTTTCGGCAAGACTAGGGATAAAAAGGTCGTGCAGAAAACCCATCTTCCGAGAGTGGTCTTTGACGGTCATGCTGATCCAAGGTTCAAGTCCAGCATAATGCTATGCAAGAAGTGATCAGCAAGGCAATGGCGTCCACTTTGATGAACCACAATGAGGCTTTTCTCAACAGCCTCATAAACGCCATGACAGAGGTTTTCAACATAAATGGCGATAGAAGAGGTCCAACATATAATATTGGGAACAATCAAGGAGCTGGAACTTCTAATGGACCTCAGATCAATGGTCCAAATGGCAATGGGAACCAGATGATGATTAGCCCTGGGGGCATGACGCCGCAGCCAGTGCAACAACCGATTATGAGTAATAACATGTACTCATCGGCTACAAAAATAGCTCCTCAGGCAAGGCGCATCACAAGAGATTTCAGTACACCGCCATATCAAGGGAACGTAGCATCTGGTGATATCCCTCAGGGGTATCATTATGTCTCTGACTTTTATACTTTGGATGCTCAAGAAAATCCGGGGTATAATGGCAACGCCTTCGGAGGGCAAAACATCGGCTACCAAAAGTCGGTGAATCAGATGGACCAGTTGATGAATCGGGTAACTGACCTGATTCAAAAGCAATTCGGCTTGACGCCGAAATCTATAATAACTGGTTACAAAAGCCGTATCCAGAATGGTTTGATCAGGTTGTTCTTCCTCCAAGATATAGAATTCTTGATTTTACCAAGTTTACAGGAACTGGTTCAGTATCAACCATGGAGCATATAACCCAGTTTTTGGTCAAGATTGGAGAGATCGATGATGAACAAGCACTCAAAGTCAGAATGTTTCCTCTCTCTCTATCTGGCTCGGCTTTTTCGTGGTTTTCATCTCTACCACCCAATTCCATTCAGAGCTGGGATGATTTGGAAGATAAGTTCCATAAATATTTCGGCTTTGGAGTATTGGAAAAAGGATTAGTGGACCTAATTGATACGAGGCAGATGAATAATGAGTCTGAATGCTAGTATCTCCAAAGATTCAAAGAGGTGAAAAATCAGTGCTATTCCTTGACATTGCCAGATTCGGAAGTGGTTAGCATTGCAATTCGAGGACTGATACCTGCTATCAGAGAGCGAATCGGCTTTGGTTGTAACAACATGGCCGATTTAGCTAAAAAGGTGGCAAATATCGATGCTCAAAATCGGTACAATCAGGTCTTTAAGCCCAAGAAAGCCTACAATGCGGAGAGCCATTTCTTCTTGGAAGGTGAAAATAATAATTCAGAAGATGAAAGCGATGAAGAAGTGGCTGCTGTAGACTGGGTTTGTAAAAACAATGAATTCATGCCTTGGGCAAAAGTTAAAAGTACCGAAAGAGATGTAAAATATAGCTTCGACATCACCAAGGTCGACAAGATATTTGACTACTTGCTAGATAAGGGTCAAATCAAGTTGACTGGGAACCATATCATCCCATCGGCCGAGGAGCTTAAAAACAAAAGGTACTACAAATTTCATAATACTGGTACCCATACTACTAATGATTGCCGAGTTTTCAGAGATATGATACAGAGGGCAATCGTTAAAGGGAGTATTGGCTTGGAAAAGGCTAAGACATGGGCATCAACGGCCATCCTTTCCCACAAAACATGGTGGCTCCAGCACCTCGAAGTGAGATCAAGGTGTTGACTTCTGATAGAGCCAGGACAGATGGGACAGTTGATCCAAAGAAGCAATTAACAGCTAAAGAGTATCAGGAGATGAAAGGGAAGAAAAACAATGATCAACCTGAGACTTCAAAAGCTGGAGAAGCAAGAATGCGTCCAACTGTCAGGATCTTACTGAACAAATAGCAATGACAGAAGGAAAGGAGCCAAATGCAAAGGGAAAGAGATGAACAAAGATATCAAGAATGGCTCGAAGAAGAAGAGTACAGGAAATCCCGGGAAGAAGGAAGACGCATCAGAGATGAAGAGAAGAATCATTGGGATTGTCCCTTCTTCAGACATTGTTGGAATGAGGGCTTAAAACTTCCTACTCTTCGTAATTGCCCAGAGTGCAGTGATCAATACCGAGAATATAGGTAGTCGAGAGACAACCGCCGATCTGTACATGAAAGATTGAAGTTTGGAAATACAGATCGGCGCATAAAAATGAAAATGTTCATAATCGGCTTGGAGCAAGATTAGCCGAGCATGATCATCCGTGGCAGGAAGGACAATGGTGTCGACGGGTTCAAAGGTTAAGGAACGATGAAACCCAGAAGAAGAAATCCAAAGTTTGGCAAGTTAAGCAGATAGCCGATAAGGGTGAGTCATCGGCTAATATCGCTGCTCTGTTCATACTACCTGCTAAGTTTAAATCCTCTGATCTTGAAGAAGACTTTCTCAAAACAGTTGACGAAAGTCAACAGCCGATCCAGGCAGTCGGCTTCAAAAAATGTATTTAATGGATTGTACAGTTAACGAAGATGAGAATAAGATGGGTAAAGGTTTCACATCGGCTGACGAACTAGAAGCGGTTGATATTGGAAACGGTGATAAGCCGAGGTTGACATACATTAGTGCCAAGTTGGATCCCAAGTTCAGGCAAGGACTTATTGCATTATTGAAAGAATATAAAGAATGCTTCGCTTGGGATTATTCTGAGATGTCTGGTCTTGATCGGTCATTGGTTGAACATCGGCTACCTATTAAACATGGGAGTTGACCTGTGAAACAAGCTCCAAGAAGGATCAGAGCAGAAGTTATGGTTGATGTGAAAATAGAAATCACTCGGCTTTATGAAGCTAATTTCATTCGGCAGTGTAGATATGCTGAGTGGATATCCAGCGTGGTCCCTGTATATAAGAAAAATGGAAAAATGAGGGTTTGTATTGACTTCAGGGATCTGAATAAAGCTACTCCAATGGATGGCTACCCAATGCCAGTGGCAGATATGTTGGTCGATGCAGCAGCAGGACATAAAGTTATCAGTTTTATGGACGGCAATGCTGGCTATAACCAAATTTTTATGGCAGAAGAGGATGTACATAAAACTGCATTCAGATGTCCAGGTGCCATAGGATTATATGAGTGGGTAGTCATGACTTTTTGGGCTTAAGAATGCCGGTGCAACTTATCAGAGGGCTATGAATTATATCTTTCATGAGTTGATCGGCAGGATTGTTAAAATTTATATTGACGATGTGGTTGTGAAGTCCAAGGATTATCAAAAACATCTTAGGGATCTCAGAAGTACTCTTGAATGCGCAAGAAAGCATGGCTTAAGGATGAATCCCCACAAGTGTGCATTTGGAGTATCAGCTGGTCAGTTCTTCGGATTTTTGGTACATGAAAAAGGAATTGAGATTGGACAAAAG
Source organism: Coix lacryma-jobi var. lacryma-jobi (assembly GCA_009763385.1). NCBI lineage: Eukaryota > Viridiplantae > Streptophyta > Magnoliopsida > Poales > Poaceae > Coix > Coix lacryma-jobi. The sequence goes on from CM019826.1 coordinate 141,982,671, forward strand.
AGTTATGATGCCATTGACAAAGCAATACCGCCAACCACGAAGACTCAATTACAATCTTTGATCGGCAAAATCAATTTCATCAGAAGGTTTGTTTCAAATTTATCAGCCAGGATTTTGCCATTTTCAGTTTTATTAAAATTAAAAGATGATAAAGAGTTTAAATGAGGAGATGAGCAACAGAAAGCACTCAATGAAATCAAAGAATATATGAAGTCTCCACCAGTTTTGATTCCTCCTCAGAAGAACAGACCTTTCAAGTTATACGTGTCGGCTGATGATCATACAATTGGATCGGTCCTAATGCAAGAGTTCGAAGGAAAAGAGAGAGTGGTTTTCTATCTCAATAGAAGATTGCTTGACCCAGAAACAAGGTATTCTCCTGTTGAAAAATTATGCTTGTGTTTGTACTTCTCATGTACCAAGCTTCGACATTACCTATTGTCTTCTGAGTGTACGGTGGTAGCGAAGTTTGATGTGATCAAACACATGTTATCCATGCCTATACTAAATGGGAGGATTGGGAAGTGGATTCTTGCATTATCGGAATTTGACTTGAAATATGAATCGGCTAAAGCAGTTAAAGGTCAGGTAATAGCCGATTTTGTTACTCATCATCGTAAACAAGAGATTAAGACTTTAGACTTTACCCCATGGGCTTTGTTCTTTGATGGTTCCAATTGCAAACAAGGTGAGGGCATTGGTATTGTTCTTGTTTCTCCTCAAGGAGGAAGTTTTGAGTTTGCTTTCTCAATTGATCCAACCTCCACTAATAATCAAGCTGAATATGAAGCACTTCTTAAGGGACTTCAACTTTTGTGTGAAGTAGGGGCCGAGACTGTTGAGGTTTTTGGAGACTCTCAATTGGTGATTAATCAGTTGCTCGGCCTATATAAATGCAAAGATGACATTCTGAGGAAGCATTATGAGAAATGCCTTGAATTGCTTGATTCTTTCTCTTCTGTTATCTTAAAGCATGTTCCTAGATGTCAGAATCAAGAGGCTAATCGATTGGCTCAGAGTGCTTCTGGATATCGGCAAATTGTTGAAATATTAACTGATGAAGTTACCGATAGTGATGATTGGAGAATTGAAATCGTTGAATATTTAAAGAATCCATCACAGCAAGTATCCAGAAAATTGAGGTATAAAGCTACAAAGTTTGTCCTTCTTGAAGATCAACTTTATCATAAAACAATCGATGGCGTGCTCCTTAAATGTATTGATCAAGAAGAGGCCAAAGTTCTGATGGGTGAAATCCATGAAGGAATTTGTGGTGCACATCAGTCTACCCATAAGATGAAATGGATGATCAGAAGGGCAGGATATTTTTGGCCAACCATTCTGGAAGACTGTTTCAAATATCATAAAGGATGTCAGGAATGCCAAAGATTTGGTAATATTCAAAAGTCTCCAGCATCAGCTATGAATCCAATAACAAAACCATGGCCGTTTAGAGGATGAGGAATAGATCTGATTGGCCAAATATTTCCGACATCTAGCAAAGGGCACAAATTTGTGTTGGTGGCAACAGATTATTTCACTAAATGGGTTGAAGCTATTCCTTTAAAAGAAGCTTCGTCGGCTACTATAATCGAGTTCATCAAAGAGCATATCATCTATCGATTTGGTGTTCCTCAAACCATTACTACGGATCAGGGAAAGATGTTTGTATCAAAAGAGTTTGAGGATTTTGCTGTCAGCTCGGGTTTTAAGTTAATTAACTCATCTCCATATTATGCTCAAGCTAATGGACAAGCCAAAGCTTCTAATCAGATTTTGATCAAAATTATTAAGAAAAAGGTTAAAGAACATCCAAAAAAGTGGCATTCGATACTTAGTGAAACCTTGTGCTCCTATAGAATGGCCTGCCATGGTGCAACTAAGTGTTCTCCATATGAGTTGGTTTATGGTCATGAAGCCGTGTTGCCTTGGGAAATTAGTATGGGATCCCGGAGAGTATCACAGCAGGATAATTTAAAGGCCGATGAATATAAACATATCATGATGGACAATCTTGATGATCTGAACTTTCATCGGCTAAAAGCTTTAGAGAACATCAGAGCTCAGAAGCTAAGAGTGGCCAAATACTATGATCAAAAGGTCAGGAAAAAGAAGTTTAACGAGGTAGACTTGGTTTGGAAGGTCATTTTGCCTATTGGAACTAAGGATAGCAAGTAGGGTAAATGGTCGCCAAATTGGGAAGGACCCTATCGAATTACTAGATGTGCTCCTGGCAATGCTTATTTCTACGAAACATTGGAGGGCATCGAATACTTCAGGGCTGTCAATGGAAAATATTTTAAGAAGTATTACCCTAGTATCTGGGTGGATCAGCTGTGACTAATGTGTTAATTCAATAGCCGATACAGATGTATCGCCTTCAGAACAAAAATAGCCGATGCAATTGAAGCATCGCCTCCAGTCCAAAAATACGAGGTCAAGAATCATTGAAATTAAGAGACCTCGATGGGTCTAATCGCAGAGGAATCATAAAGAGACAGAAACTTCATTATATTCAAGGAAAAAGTTTATTTACAGAGACTTGGCCCTGATAAGCTACTCAAAGACCTTGTCTACTATGATTACAGAGGGGATGGACTCTGCTATTTCTCCGGCCGCGCCGTCAACACCATCTAAGTGTACCTCCATGGCGTGACTTATTTCTGGAGTGACCTCAAGGCCACCCAGGTCTTGGCCGGTGTAGGCCTCGGTAGCCCCGAGAGCCATGGCGGCGCTGTGACGAACGCCGTGGAGGGCGACTTCATGTACCCTTGCAGGGATGTTGGTTACCCTTTCTGCAACACTGTCGCCGGCGGCATTCACAGAATTGGCCGCCTCATTCCCCACCTCCTGAAGGACTTCCAAGCGGACGGTCAGGTCTGCGAGCAAGCAGATGAAGCAAGATTGAACGAGAGAAGTCTGATAGAATAAAAATTCCTCAAAAAAAGGGGAATACCGGCAACACGCGCATCAGATTCTGCGCACTGTTGGACCGCCCAAGAGGCCCTCGCCTCTGCTTCCTCCAATGCCTTCTGGAGTTGGGCGATGTGGTCCTCGAGGAGACAGTTCCTAATAGTAGCCTCCGAGTGAAGGTTCCACATTTTCGTCATTCGACGGTAATGGCAGGTCGCCGTCGACTCGGAACTGCTGGAGGAGGGGTTCTCGGAGACTGACTCCATGCCAGGAGGAGGTACCATAGCAGCCGCAGCATTGGAAGGACCCTCATCAATCCTAGTTGAAAGCAGAAGGAAAAGGTCAAATCAGACCTTGGAAGTAATGAGAACTAGAATCGATTAGGCGTGAAGAAGGGACATACCTAATGCGGCGCTGCGGACGGTAGTGAGAATTCACTTCCTCCTCCGCGGGACGCTTCCCACGATTGTTGTCCGCCATTGAAAGGAGAAGAAAAGGGTTTTTGGAAGGCGAAGCTTTTTGACGAAAAAGAGGATTTTTGGATGGAAGGCAAAAGCAAGCAAGAAATGTGCTCCGAATGTGACTGGAGATAGAGACGAAGAGGAGATTTATATTTGAAGGACCGAAAGTGCTACCAGAAAGCGACCAGAGGGGGGGGGGTGAATGGGAGCTTCAAAATTTCTTTTCAGAAACTTGTTGCCACTGTCCCAAGAATCAACCCCAAGAGCAAACCTAGAGCTTGCGAGTGTCCACGACCCTAGATGTAGGGTGGGTGCTTCCGAGAAGCACAGCGAGACACTACACAACTCTAGAAACTCAACGCAAAAGCCAGAAACGGAAACCGACAACGAACGAACGAACCTCGGACGAGAACGCGCAGAAACACACCTGACCAGAGTCTACCTGCGTCCGGTCAACAAGCACCGGACGTGTCCGGTCTGCAAAATACCAATTTGGGAGCTTACTGTTTGTGACCGGACTCACAGGTCAGGAGCGTCCAGTCAGTGTCTTGAGCGTCCGGTCAACTGAAAGCAAGTGTGAACAGTATGAGAGTTGCGTCCGGTCACTTGTGAGTCTAGCGTCCGGTCGTGTCGTGAAGAAAGACACAGTTAAAGTGTTCAACGATCGGACTCACAGGGAGCGTCCGGTCGATGAACTGCGAGCGTTCGGTCACCCCGACGCAGACCAGTTTCTTCACCGATTTGACTCAAACTCACCCAAAACAAAACCTCTAGGGTTCAAACTTGGTGAGTAGAGTCACAAGGAGGATAATGAGCTACCCCTAAGAGATCATGGCTCAAACCTATCTCCAAATTGATGAATCCAGGAAAATCGAGGAGAGGGGAGAAAAGTTGATCCAAAACAAAAACCGATCGATCTACTTGTTCATGAGGTTTGAGTTGAATTTTTTCGGTGAAAGTGATTACCTCACTGCAAAGAACAAGTTGATTCAATTGGTTTTGCAAACGGAGCAACGTAGAGAGAACGATCAACGGGAAAATCATGGAGAAAACGAAGAACGTGAAAACAAGTTCAAAACGCGAATCGAACCACGAATTGCCAGCCGAAATTCGTCCCCACGAGGAGACAACGAGATTACGGTTTCGTTTCCTCAAAAAGCAAATACACAGAGGTATTGTTCACCGTCTCTGCGGATCTCAGTAGCTACAGCAGGGATGTGGGAGAGCAGGAAAATCTAGAAGGCAAAATAGCAATGGCTGAGATAAGATGGGAGGTGGGTGTCTCCCTATACTTATCCTAATTCTAATTCCCACTCTACCCCTAACTAATTACGAAGCGAACCAGCTCATGGTAGGTTATTCTGGACCAAGGTAGGTGGAGATCCGACGGCCACGCCCGCACAACTGGTTATTCTGGACCAACTCATGGTAGGTGGTGATCCGACGGCCACGCCCGCACAACTGGTAGCGTTGCCTCGACGCAACCTCACCGATTGCCGCCACGTGCCGCCACCGCTCTGCTCGTCCTTTTCACGGACCTCGCCCCCGGTTTTCTGGCCGAAACTGGGACACCTGTCTTCACGACCAACCCCCGGTTTTGAGGCCCAAACCGGGAAACCAGCCGTCCATCGCCTGAGTTTTGTGGCCCAAACTCAGAAACCCGCCAGCGCCCAGGTTTTGAGGCCCAAACCTGGAAACCGTCATCAGCCCGAGTTTTGTGGCCCAAACTCGGCAAACCCGCAACACCCAGGTTTTGAGGCCCAAACCTGGAAACCTTCCACCCAATGGTTTTTCTGTGGCTCAACCATCAAACCGAGCCGTAGAAGGGATGCACCGCCCGTGCACCCCGTCCACATGCAAGTCTTCGCTCGTCGCTGTCACAGGCTGTCAGCCACCACAGCTGATCCTCAGGCCACCGGTCCCTCAGTCCAAGCCTCACGTCCGTCCTTCACCGCTCCCGGTCCGTCGGCACGGCACGTCTCTACTTGACCTTCACCTTGCCTTCAATCACTGTATCCGTGCTCAACACCTGCACAACACAAGCCAAAGAACATGCGCATTATCCCAGTTGACAATCACTCATCACTTGAGACGCGGCATACACCCATGTATCCGCAATCTCCCCCTTGATGAGTGCATTGTCAACTACCAACACAAATCATAATGGAAGTAGAAGAAAGAGGAAGGAGAAGAGAGAACTCGACCAAATGACCCAAAAGCATAGCAAAGCCAAAGAAGGTCAAGTGGAAAGAGCAAGACAACTTGGTCCCCAAAGACATGGGCAACGGCTCAACGCAACCAAGCAAAGCAAAGCTAGCCCTCAAGAAGAGGTAGAACAGGCTCAACACCACTAGTAGAAAAGCTCAACACCAATTGAAATATCAACCGAGCAAAGTAAAGCTAGCCCTCAAGAAGAGGTAGAACAGGCTCAACACCACTAGCAGAAAAGCTCGACACCAATTGAAATATCGGTTGACAATCAAGCAAAATAGAGCTAGCCCTCAAGAAGAGGCAGAACGGGCTCAACACCGCTAGCGAGAAGGCTCAATACCAACTGAAAAGCAAAAGAGCTCGATACCAATTTGGAGTCATACTCATAAGGCGAAACTGCTAGTCCCTCAAGATAGAGGCACAGAGGCTCAACACAACTAGCATAAAATCGCTCCCAAAGCAATCGAAAAACCTTTATCAAACTCCCCCTCCAATAGTGCACACAACCAGGATATGATTTGTCAAATTTCTCCCCCTTAGTTGATAATGCACTATCAGGCAAACTTCTCCCTTCCAAATGCATATGAGTCAAAAATGCAAGTGAGCAGCTTCAGGAATATAGTCTAGAGAACGAAAAGATGCTCTACACAGTATAACTCCAATGACTCAACAGGAAGCATACATGCCAGCAAAGGCTCAAACTGATCACAAAATACGAAATATGAACATATAAGCAAAGTGAGCAGTTTTAGCCATTCAGAAAAGGATGTTCACCATAAAAATAGCACTGAACATGTATAGACAGGAAGTCAAAACAAGTGTTAATCATGTATACAAGGTGAACTACCCCTAGCACAGTTCAATCATCATGCTACAGAATGAAACAAATACTTGTGATTTCAGATTTTAATCAGAGTTGTAGCGATGAAATTACACAAGTTCAAAATTCAGCATATGATTGTGAGAGGTTGAGAGCTTGCCATGGCCTAACTTTTCAACCGAGCTAAGCCTATGCAGAAGCAATCAGAAGCTTAAAACGTCGGTTTCGATCATACACTACACGACTCAAGTTTAACTCAAGAGTGCAATGAGAAACAGTCTCGATACCGTGACGTGTTGACAAGCAATCCCATCTCGATCTTTTCAATTCACTTTACTTGGTTCAATTTTATACCAGAATATGAACAGACCAAGCAAGTGAATGACTCAGAACTAGAGACATAGCAACCTAGCATATATGAGGAGCACAAGTGAATTCAACACATTCTTCACATGCTAGTTGCATATCTCAATGGTGAACAATTTTCAGATTTTATGTTCATTTAAGCATGTTCACCATTCAAAAAATAGCTCAACTCACAACATGTATCAGTGATCAGAAAGAGCATAAGCTACAAGCATCATCATATAGCATTAGAGCATACTAGATAGAGCATAATCACATTCTAAAGATTATATACATGAAGCTTGAAATGCAAAAAGCATAATGAAATGCAAGGATTTAACAAAAACAACATGAAAGAAAAGAGTCAGTTTATGATACAGGAACCAAAATGTTTCCCCCATCTAAAAGGGGAAACACACACTAAGCTCACCTCTCAACCTAGCAAAAGTCGATTGGTCCAAAGGCTTGGTAAAAATATCAGCCAACTGATGATGAGTATCGACATGGTGAAGGTCGATATCACCCTTCTCATAATGGTCTCGCAGAAAATGAAAGCGCACATCAATGTGTTTGGTCTTAGAATGCAGCACAGGGTTCTTAGCAACGCTAATAGCACTCGTGCTGTCACAAAGCAAAGGAACGCAAGAAAAGCTTAGACCAAAATCACGCAAAGTGGCCATCATCCAAAGCAACTGGGAACAGCAGCTAGCCGCAGCCACATACTCAGCCTCTGTGGCAGACTGAGCGACGCTAGACTACTTGCGAGAAGACCAAGATACAAGAGAAGAACCAATAAACTGACAAGTCCCAGAAGTGGACTTGCGATCAAGCCGGCAACCAGCAAAATCGGCATCAGAATAACCGCAAAGGGAGAGGGTGGAGGAAGCAGAATACCAAATCCCAAACTCTGGAGTGAAGCATAAGTACCTCATGATGCGCTTGACTGCCTGACGGTGCGAGGTGCGCGGCGACGACTGAAATCACGCGCAAAGACATACCGCGAACTGGATGTCCGGGCGTGTCGCCGTCAGGTACAGCAGTGATCCGATCATACTCCAGTACTCCTTCTGGTCCACAACTTCTCCATCCACATCCGCATCCAGGGCCGTCGTGGTCGACATGGGTGTTGGTAGAGGCTTGGCCTCACCCATATCGAACTTCTTCAGGATGTCCTTGGTATACTTGCCCTGGTGTACAAACGTCCCCTCTCGGGATTGCTTGATTTGCAATCCGAGAAAGAATGTCAACTCGCCCATCATGCTCATCTCAAACTCCCTGCTCATAGTATCTGCAAACTTGGCAACCAAAGCGTGAGAAGAACCACCAAAAATGATATCATCCACGTAAATCTGGACCAAGAGAGTGTCATTGCCTTGCTTGAGGAGAAAAAGCGTTTTATCCACACATCCCATTTTAAAACCCTTAGCAAGCAAAAAGGTTTTCAACCTATCATACCAGGCTCTAGGGGCTTGTTTCAAACCATATAAAGCTTTGTGAAGTTTAAAAAGATGGTTTGGAAACTTGGGATTTTCGAAACCGGGGGGTTGTTTCACATACACCTCTTCTTCTATGTAGCCGTTTAAGAAGGCACTCTTGACATCCATTTGAAAAAGTTTAAAACCTTTGGATGCAGCAAAAGCCAAGAGGATCCTAATTGCCTTCAAACGAGCTATAGGAGCAAACGTCTCCTCATAGTCTATCCCCTCCTTCTGACTATACCCCTGGGCTACAAGTCTGGCCTTGTTTCTCACAACATGGCCATCTTCTCCTTGTTTGTTTTTGAAAACCATTTTGTACCAATAGGGTGACACTCAGGAGGAGGTGGAACCAAAACCCAAACCCGATTTCTTTCAAAATTTTCTAACTCCTCATGCATGGCATTAACCCAATAGGCAACCAATAGGGTGACACTCAGGTTGCCTTTCTTAAGTATAAAACAGTGGCAACCAAAAACTCTAAAATAACTCACCTTGGGCAGTTTTCCAAAACGCAACTCATAAGAAGTCTTTTTCAAGAAAGCTCGGAGAAAAATGCGATTGGAAATATAGAATGCAATGTTCATAGCTTCGGCCCAATATCTCCTAGGAGTCCTATGCTCATCGAGCATCGTCCTGGCCATCTCTACAAGGGTCTGATTCTTCCTCTCTACAACACCATTTTGTGGTGGTGTGTAGGGGGAAGAAAACTGATGCTCTCAACCCAAAGAGTTACAAAACTTCTCAAAATCCGAGTTCTTAAACTCGGAACCATTATCACTTCTAATAGCTCGCATCGAGTTCAAAGGGAACTCGTTCTGAAGACGCACAATCAGATTGCGAGCAAAAGAAAAAGTCTCAGTTTTCTCAGCTAAAAAGAAAACCCACGAATATCTCGAAAAGTCGTCAACAACAACAAGCACATACCACTTCCCCCCAACCGAGCTCACCCGAGCCGGACCAACAAGGTCCATGTTCTTTCTTCATGTAGGTACTGTTGCAGTTGCTGTTGCAGGCGGGAATGCAGGTCTGGAATATACCGCCCGTGAAAGACTGGCAAGCTAAAGTGGTGTCGCGGACATATTGGCAGCCATTTTTTGGCTTTCCAAGTTGCAATCACGGCTGCAGTTGCCGTAGCAGCAGAAGGACATGGTGCACCTGAGGCGAAGGACCTGCCTCTCGCACGACTGCCTCTCAGCCAAGGGGTTCTCACAGTAACTTCTGCAGGTGGTGGCGACCTGTGCGGTGCAGTTCGTAGTGCACAGCGATCCGCAGTCCACTACTGGAGACGGCCGCTTTGCCTGGAGCGTGAGGCATTCGGCAAAGTCTTTATGGCGCTTGGCAAAGCCTTTGCCGAGAGCTGCTCTCGACAAAAAACCCTCTCGGCAAAGGAGCCTTTGCCGAGGGCCATTCGTGCTCTCGGTAAAGGATTTGCTAAGGGTCCGGTGCGGTTCTCGGTAAAGAAAAGTAACCGTTAACGGCAGGTCATCGTTGACGGCTTCTTTGCCGAGAGCCGGCTGCCAGGCTCTCGGCAAAGATTTTTTTTTGAAAATCTTTGTCGAGAGCTCAAATACTAAGCTCTCGACAAAGAGATATTTATTTTTTTGGATTTTCTTTGCCGAGAGCTCACTGGGCTGGCTCTCGGCAAAGACATTTGTTCTTTTGGAACTTCTTTGCCGAGAGCTCGTATCCTGGCTCTCGGCAAGGCCCTGACCTTTGCCGAGTGCTAGGGCCCAGCTTTGCCGAGGGCTTTGGTCATAAGTCTTGGCAAAGACCCCTTTTGCTGAGAGCAACCCTCAGCAAAGAGAGCAATTTTTTTAATTCTGATTTTCCTTTTCTCCAATATTATGACACATATCACACACATATATATCACATTCATCACATATATATCACATTCATCTCTTTTCCTGTCGCAGAATAAATATATATATATATATATTTATATATATATATGACCCCGCTATTTGAAGCGCAACGCTCTAAATACTATTTAGAGCGTCACTAGTCATCAGTTCCCGCAACCATAAAAGTTGCTACTAATTCTCATCCCGCAATCGTAAATGGCAGTCAAACCATTCTCTCTTCCACCCGCAACCGTAAAAGTTACTGCTAATTCTCATCCCACAACCGTAAATGTTATCCAGGTCATTCTCTTTCTTCTACGACATTTACAGTTGCAGGCTGAAATATTTACGGTTGCGGGATCGCTTTGCTAGTGCATATAGAAAGCTGGTTGTTGGTAACAACATTTACGGTTGTGGGATTTGGGATGCTCCACCGGTGCTCTAAATATTATTTAGAGTGTTATGTTCTAAATAGTAGTTCTATATATATATATATATCACATCATATAGTTCAATAACATTTGTGCCATCACATAGTTCAATACCAAGGTCACCACAATACAACATAAAAGTTTTCAATTCAAAGTTCAATGTACTAGACCCCCGGCCAACCTTGCCACCCCGGAGAAGAAGTGCCGCCTGCTTGACCCCCGGCCGGCATTTGAGATCTAGTGGGGGATTGTTAGAATTTACATGGGCTTGGCCCAATAATAATTCTGAAATTTCTAAATAAATCTCAAAGCCCATACATGTGTGTGCAAAGAGGGAAGTGGAACTCTTTAGTCCCATCTTGCTAGTGGAAGGGGAGGAGAACTTGCTTAAATATGGAAGTTTCCTCCACTTCCTCAAGTCTAGTGTGAGAAGGAGAAAGAGAAGTCCACACGCGCGCGCTCGCTCGCCTCGCCTCGCCTCGCCGGGCCGGGCCGGGCGGGGCGGGGCGTGGCGACTTGCGCGGGTGCGCGGCACCTGCGTGAATGGTCCGCCGAAATCCGGCTCCTCGCCTTGCGGGAGCGCGGTCTCCTTTTGCAATTTTAGTTTTTGGTTTCTTGGCCTTCAAGTTGCAGAGTTCTAAACAGTTACGACTCAAGAGTCCTAAACCGATTTAGATCGTGATCGCGACACGAGGTCGGTTCAACAGGGCTATATAAGCAACCTATCGTCTAGTCGTCTCCAGTCCGTTCGCTTGCGTGCACCAGCGACCGGGCGAGCAGGTCTCCGGAACCCTCGTCTTTGCGATCCTGCACCGGGAGAAGGCGAATAAGGTTTTTGGGAAGCGCTCGTCGCGCGACTGCTCTCGTGTTCAACAACGGGTCGTCTACCGTCCAAGTCAGGCGGCGCTGCGTCAAGACGCACTCGTCGTCAACTGCTCCGAGCTCTTCCTCCAGCGCTCATCGAGGATCGTCCAGCACCGACTCCGCCACCGTCTTCTCCAGCAACAGAAAGGTACGCCGTTCGTGATCTAATGTCTATGCTTATACCAGATCTTATGCCTTTGTTCTTGCTTTTTAATCTATCTGGTGTACGAGCTATGTTTACATCGGTTGTCATGTATGAGATCATGTTATGCATGTTTTGCTATGCTAGTAAACAATACAATCTGAGATATCTAGATCATCAATTTGTTATGATTTATATTCTGATTTTAATCTGGAAATTGCCTATTCTTTTAACAGCCCTCAGCATCCATGTTCTTTCTTCATGCAGGTACTATTGCAGTTGCTGTTGCAGGCGGGAATGCAGGTCTGGAATATACCGCCCGTGCAAGACTGGCAAGCTAAAGTGGTGTCGCGGACATATTGGCAGCCATTTTTTTGGCTTCCAAGTTGCAATCACGGCTGCAGTTGCCGTAGCAGCAGAAGGACATGGTGCATCTGAGGCGAAGGACCTGCCTCTCGCACGACTGCCTCTCAGCCAAGGGGTTCTCACAGTAACTTCTGCAGGTGGTGGCGACCTGTGCGGTGCAGTTCGTAGTGCACAGCGATCCGCAGTCCACTACTGGAGACGGCCGCTTTGCCTAGAGCGTGAGGCATTCGGCAAAGCCTCTATGACGCTTGGCAAAGCCTTTGCCGAGAGCTGCTCTCGTCAAAAACCCTCTCGGCAAAGGAGCCTTTGCCAAGGTCCATTTGTCGGGCTCTCGGTAAAGGATTTGCTAAGGGTCCGGTGCGGCTCTCGGTAAAGAAAAGTAACCGTTAACGGCAGGTCATCGTTGACGGCTTCTTTGCCGAGAGCCGGCAGGCTCTCGGCAAAGATTTTTTTTTGAAAATCTTTGTCGAGAGCTCAAATACTAAGCTTTCGACAAAGAGATATTTATTTTTTTTGGATTTTCTTTGCCAAGAGCTCACTGGGCTGGCTCTCGGCAAAGACATTTGTTTTTTTGGATATTCTTTGCCGAGAGCTCGTATCCTGGCTCTCGGCAAGGCCCTGACCTTTGTCGAGTGCTAGGGCCCAGCTTTGCCGAGGGCTTTGGTCGTAACTCTTGGCAAAGACCCCCTTTGCCGAGAGCAACCCTCAGCAAAGAGAGCAATTTTTTTTTTAATTCTGATTTTCCTTTTCTCCGATATTATGACACATATATCACACATATATATATCACATTCATCACATATATATCACATTCATCTCTTTTCCTGTCGCAGAATAAATAAATATATATATAGGACCCCGCTATTTGAAGCGCAACGCTCTAAATATTACTTAGAGCGTAACTAGCCATCAGTTCCCGCAACCATAAAAGTTACTACTAATTCTCATCCCGCAATCGTAAATGGCAGTCACACCATTCTCTCTTCCACCCGCAACCGTAAAAGTTACTGCTAATTCTCATCCCACAACCGTAAATGTTATCCAGATCATTCTCTTTCTTTTACGACATTTACGGTTGCGGGCTGAAATATTTACGGTTGCGGGATCGCTTTGCTAGTGCATATAGAAAGCTGGTTGTTGGTAACAACATTTACGGTTGTGGGATTTGGGATGCTCCACCGGTGCTCTAAATATTATTTAGAGTGTTATATCCTAAATAGTAGTTCTCTCTCTATATATATATATATTACATCATATAGTTCAATAACATTTGTGCCATCACATAGTTCAATACAAAGGTCACCACAATACAACATAAAAGTTTTCAATTCAAAGTTCAATGTACTAGACCCCCGGCCAACCTTGCCACCCCGGAGAAGAAGTGCCGCCTGCTTGACCCCCGGCCGGGTTTCATCCTGGAGCGTGGCGGTTGTTCGAACCTTTCGACGGAGGTTGCAAAAGGAAGACGTCTATGTCAGACAAACAAATGCAGAAATAAAACACTGAGATATCGATACTCACAGCAGTAGCTCCGGTGTCCTGAGACGGCGGTGGTGGAGCCATGAGCGTCTGGGCACGACCATGTCCAGGGAGGCCATGAAGGCGATGAGCTCCGCCATATTCTTAGCTTGGGCCTCCATCTGGGTCGACATCTAGGACCGCATCTGGGTCTCGGACAGCTGGCGCTCCTGCCTTTCTGTTTACAGGCGGGCCTGAGATAATACAAAGGGAATGCTCTACAACAATGCAAATATTTAAAGATCAATGTACGACAAGTAAAACAGAAATAACCTCGAGCTCGGCGACGTGCGACTGCGAAGGCGACGGGCGTGGGCGTATGGGGATGCTCCCGCTCGTGCTCTGTGCTCGGAGCTAGGACAGAGCGGGAGTGGAGGCCGAGTAGATGACGCCGTCGCCAAGCCAGTACCGTTCGTGCTTCTTCCCTCCTCCGACCCTCATGGCGATGCTCTCGTCCAGGTCCTCGGTGGCGGGATCAAAGTCGTCCCCATGGACTGCCCTTGACGCCTCTGTGTGGTCAGTGAGTCGGGTGTGGACGCTGGAGTTTGTGTACATGTCGGCGGGATCGTCGGGGTTGTAGGAGGTCTCCGGTGTCATGGCCTTGCCCTCGTGGGACATGACGTATGCCTGCAACGTGTCGCAAGGCTGGCCACCGTGTGCCGCCGACTGCGAGGAAGACAACAAGATGATTAGTAACCAGACAACATTTGAGCGAGGAATTCAGAAAGTCTTTCACGTACCCAAGCTTGTGCGTACTCGGTGAGGTTGCGGTTGCGCTAGTGGTGTGGTACACCTGGCATCTGCAGACGCGCCTCCTGGGCGTCGGCGTGGTGGGCCACCCACTCTTCGGATAGCCACCGGTCCACGATCATCTCCCAGCACTCGGAAAACGACTGACACCATTGGGGGATCATCTGCACGTCATCCAATATTTCACATATAAGCGTTAGATGAAAAGTATGAATAGCTTAATCTCAAAAGGAATCACTTATCTGCAAGTACTGTGCCCGGAGGTCTCAGGGTTTCAACCATCTTACGCCACCACTTGCTCCAAATATTCACAAATTTTTGCCATAGCCTCTACATGTGATGACAAGGTCTCCCGTCCATTTTCATGATTTTCCAACATCGTTTGTATTTTTAATAATTTGAAATCCAATCTCACGCAACTTGGTCATCGTGTCTCGTGCACAAGACGATCGAGTTTCCGCGTCTGCCCCTGGATACGGCGTCGAAATACCCTCAGAAGAATAAATACTATTTTTTGAAACGCTGAGTTTCATTATTTCATACACCTGCAGTTCAAACGTGCGTCTCGTGAAAAAATCTAGAAATTAAAGAAAATGCGCGAAATATAGAAGAGGTATGGAAAATACACCAAATTTAAAATCTTGGCTTGTAGTACTGTAGCAAGGCCCTAGAAAAAATTGGGAGCAAAAAACAAAAAAAATACTCTTTGTCAAGAGCCTCCTAAAGCCCTTGGCAAAGAGGCTCTTTGTCGAGAGCCAGGGTCAGGGCTCTCGGCAAAGAAATTACAAAAAAAAAAATCAAAAGTCTTTGCCGAGAGCCTAACAGTTGTCTCTCGGCAAAATTAACGGCGTAGGTGGGCCGTTTGCGGAGCTAGGCCTTTGCCGAGGGCTACTCTATGCCGAGAGCTTAACCCTCGGCATATTGTACCTTTGCAGAGAGCCATATTTTGCCGATGGCTTGGCTCTCGGCATAGAACGTTTTGCTGACGGTTTTCTTGTGCCGAGAGTTGGCTCTCGGCAAAGGACACCTTTCCCGAGCGCCCGATATTTGCCTCTCAGCAAACCTAGGGACGCTCGGCAAAGGAGCCGTCTCCGGTAGTGGTCGCTGCATAACGACTCGGTCTTTGGGTGCCCCAGGGAAGACAACACCATGATGGCGAAAGCCGCAATGGCGGTAGCGGCACTAGAAGCCATTGCTGCAGATGGAACCACAAGGGAAGGTTTGCTAACCTGAGTTAGAGCCTAGAGAGGAGATAGGATGGCAACGAGATTAGTTGGTGCTCATATATGACTGAGTGGCTGGTATTTATAGCCTTCTTCATCTAAGGAAATGCATCTAATTAATCTGAATTATGAAGTTTTTTACTATGCTTGAAGAGGCAACAGAAAGCAACAGATATGTCTATGACTGGTGGGCCATATATATGAGAGAGGCGTTGAGAGGCAACAACGTTGGAGGCAACCGGAACCAACAAATATGTCTATGACTAGTGAACCCATATACATCGTATTGCCTCCTATTACCTTCAAAATTAAGTGGATTATGGCCCTTAAAAAAAGATGGTAATTCTTTTTTAGAAATTATATTTTGTGATCAAGGGTAGAACAGTAAATGTAATATATTTTGATGGGCTGTGATGGGCACGTTTTTCTTAGGCCAGGGCCGGGCCGTTAACTTTTGTTTAGATTTAGGCAGTTCGATTCAGGTTGGGTCGTTTTTTTTCAGATTTAGGCCTCGTTCGTTTTTTAGGCTGGGCTGTTTTTTCAGACTTTATGAATGTTAGGCCGTACGAACGGCATAGCTAGGAATTGTTCAAACGTTAGTTTTTTCAGATTTTATGAATTAAATAATAAACTAGTTATGTCGTTCGTTATTCATGGCAAGTTGCAATCTTCACTTTTTATTTTTTTCTGAATCCACATGTTTATTAATTTCTGTATTATTTTTTCAGTTCCCGGGTATTTTCAAAATCAAAATTTGATTAGTTTGTATTATTTTTTCCGTTACAACGTACATGTATTTTAAAAATAAAAATTTGATTAGTACTTAACATATATGAAACTTCCTTAACTGAGCCTTATTTATATTTGCAAACCATGGTATATATTAAAATTTATAACAAGTCCACGCCATTACTTTCACTTGCATTCTTCAAGCTACATGCGCTACGTAATTTAGAGCACTAGACTTATCCCAATTCAAAGCACGAGCACTATGCTATTACACCCCACTTGCATTATTCGCCCCACTTGTACAAGCTGGAATAGAGTCATTTTACGATGTAGATTCATCTGAAGCCTAGCGTTTAGGCTGTCACTTCGCTGGTTGCTCCTCAATCCTATATATCTCCTTCACCTAATACTATGGTTGTATGTGCTTCCAAATACACATAACGATTGTATCATGCATTGTCGCGTCATGTTCTGGTATTGTATTAGCTGTCCATGCGGATGGGCCAACACATTGGATATTTAGCTCCTAGTGAACTAATAGTTGTCGCGCGATAACAAGTCAACTAACCAATTTGAACTCTTGTCCAAGTGAACGAATGACCGTACACTTTCTAACAAGTCAACCAACCAATTTGAACTCTTGTCCAAGTGAACGAATGACCGTATACTTGATAACTAGTCAACCACTACTCTTTCGTTATGTCTGAGTGACCTATTAGCCAGCACACGTATAAAAGGTTAAAAATAGTACTATATAGCATCAACTTAACTAAATGACCAATTGTAGTGTAGTGGTAAGTTTCTAAGAATTTGGGAGGGCCAGAGCGAAAGCGAATAGCGCCATGCTATAGGATAGGAAGTCAACAGAACACTGTCATGTCGCCTTAGATTGGAATAATTGTTCTAACACGGTAGGAAGACACTATCATCTTGTGTCCAGATGAACTAATAACCTTAGCACAATAGCAAGTCTAGTTTTGTTTGGATTGACTAATAGCAGTAATACGATAGCTAAGTCTAATTGAGTAGGTCGTGGCCTATATGCATAGCCATCGATAGCCATTGCTTCTGTGTTGTTGCTCTCATTAGGCAGACCGAGAAGCGGTGAAGCGCAAGGAGTCCCATCTCGCCAAGTGATTTAGCACGTGTAATCCTTTTCCATAGCCTTGGATTCGATATATATAAGGGCCAAAGCAGTTTCAATCATCTCGGCTACAACGCGCACCACTTCCGCTCACCGTCAACACTTTTATACCAAAAAATGAAACCAAATCCGAACCGAACAATCGATTTTGTATATTTTCAGTTCAGTTTTGGATTCTAAATGACTGTACTTCAATGCTTAGGCCAAACCGAATCGATCCACCATGGCCCACTAAACATCGAACGCACCGAGAAGGATGGGCCAGTAGCCCATCTGGCCCTCGTACTCCCAAAATTCCTAACCTAGCTAGCCATCTCCCTGCTCCGCTCTCTATCTCCCTGCCGCCCCTCCCCGCCGCGGCCACGGCACCCCGCTCCCCACCGCCCCTAGCTCTCCCTGTTCCCCGCCCCACCACTGCTCCACGCCGCACCCCGCTCTCCCTGCTCTGCTCTCTGTCGCCTCGCTCTCCGCCGCCCCCAGCTCTCCCCGCTCCCTGCCCCACCATTGCTCCCCGCCGCACCCCGCTTCTCTGCTCCCCGCTCCCCGCCCCCCTGTTCCCCGCCGCACCACGCCTCCCCGCTCCCCGCCACCACGCCTCCCCGCTCCCCGCCGCTCCCAGCTGCCCGCTCCCCATTGCAGACGACGGGTGGTGTTTCTTCCCTCATCAGGCGCCAGTTACCCACGCCACGGCCCTTGCGATTGGCCCCACCGGACCGCCTGCTGCCTTGGTACATGTGCAAGCAGCGCCAGGCATTAGAAGCTTCACATTAACTAATGTTTTAGGGAGCAAATCTTTCAAAAAATTTGTTATGGAGCTGGGCGGCTAGCACATGTAATAATAACGAGACGAGCGTGTGTTAAAACTGTGCATGTGTACAACCTTCAACAAGTTAAAGCATAAACATAGGGACGAGAGACGACGATTTAGACAGGTTCGGGCCGACAAGTCACCGTAATACCCTACGTCCTGTGTTCTGGTGGCTGGTTTGTATTGCTGGATTGGAATATGACCTGTGATCCGATGGGATCTGAGGTGAGACGAGGTGATCTCGGGTGAGATCTGAGGGGGTCCCTGCTCGCCTCATATAGTTGGGGAGCAGGGTTACAGTTGTCGAGTCCTAACAGATTACAAACGGTTCCTTAAGGCAAGGAATCCGGATCTAACTCTAGGATCTTCCTTGGCGGGCAAGGCTTCATGAGAGTCCCTGGCGAGCACAACAGCCTGGTCGTGTGCCGCAGGGCCTTCGAGCTGGGCTGTCCTTGACGAAGGGCCCAAGTAGGTCCATGGGGGTATACGGAGGTAATATCCCCACAGCTAGTCCCCGAGCACTTTGTATCCATTGGCGACGCCGTCTTGAGCTTGCCTGAGCATGCGAAGTCGATGTCGGGCAAGTAAGGCTCGCCAGAAGGATGTAAGGTGCTCAAGAAATTTTTTGAAGAGCTTTCTTCTGGTGAAGTGTATCCACTTGGAGCTTGCAAGACTATAAGGAACAACGAGGTCCTAGTAGAAGTCTATGCAAGTCCACTTTGACGGAGCGTCCTTGAATTGTCAGAGAAAAAAAATACATTCACCGCAAGGTGAAGTGTATCCACTTAGTCCCCGAGCTTGGTAGTAGGTGTTGAAAACACGTGGTGCCGAGCTTGTAGAGCATTTAGCAAGTGCCCCGATGAGCTGCCCAAAATCAGCACCCTGATCCGAACAGCATGGAGCGACTTGATGCACAGTGGCGACGAGTGAAGGCCAGGCCAATGAGCCTGGGTGACGGGCGAAGATCAGGTCGATGAACCTGGTCGGCGACGGGATGATGAACCTATGACCTTCTGCTTAGGAAACAGAAGACGACGACGAATGATGGCGGCAGCAAGCGAAAACGGCAACGAATGATGGCGGCGGCGAACGAAGACAACGATGAGAAAAGACAGCAAGGAGCGAAGGCGATGTCCTCGAGCTTGGTCGGTGACGAGCGAAGGCGAAGTCCCCGAGCCTGGTCGGCGACGAACGAAGGCGAAGTCCCCGAGCTTAGACGGCGACGAGGGAAGGCGACGATGAGCGACGGCGGCGACAAGCGAAGGCGATGACGAGCGAAGGCGGCGACGAGCCCAGTCGGCGATGAACAAAGGCGGTGACGAGCCTGGTCGGAGACGAGCGAAGGCGGCGAAGAGCCTGGTCGACGATGAGCGAAGACGACGACGAGCGAAGGCGGCGACGACGAGCGAAGGTGGTGACGAGCGACGACGGTGACGAGCGAAGGCGGCGATGAGCCCGGTCGGTGATGAACGAAGGCGGTGACGAGCCTGGTCGGAGACGAGCGAAGGCGGCAAGGAGCGAAGGCGAAGTCCCCGAGCCTGGTCGGCGGCGAGCAACGGCGGCGACGAGCGAAGGCGGCGACGAGCCTGGTCGACGACGAGTGATGGCGACGACGGGTGAAGGTGACGAGCCCGGTTGACGACGGTGAAGACGACGACGACTGAAGGCGGCGAGGAGCCGGGTCGATGACGAGCGAAGGCAGCGACGAGCGAAGGCGAAGTCCCCGAGCCTGGTCGGCGGCGACAGGCAAAGGCGGCGACGAGCCTGGTCGACGATGAGCGACGGTGGCGACGGGCGAAGGCGGCGACAAGCCCGGTTGATGACGGGTGAAGACGACGACGAGTGAAGGCGGAGAGGAGCCGGGTCGATGACGAGCGAAGGCAGCGACGAGCGAAGGCGAAGTCCCCGAGCCTGGATGGCGACGAGCGAAGGCGAAGTCCCCGAGCCTGGTCGGCGGCGAGCGACGACGGCGACGGGCGAAGGCGGCGACGGGCGAAGGCGGCGAGAGCCTGGTCGACGACGAGCGATGGCGGCGACGGGTGAAGGCGGTGACGAGTCCGGTTGACGACGGGTGAAGACGACGACGAGTGAAGGCGGCGAGGAGCTGGGTCGATGACGAGCGAAGGCAGCGACGAGCAAAGGCGAAGTCCCCGAGCCTGGTCGGCGGCGAGCGACGGCGGCGAGCGACGGCGGCGATGGGTGAAGGCGGCGACGAGCCTGGTCGACGACGAGCGACGGCGGCGACGGGCGAAGGCGGTGACGAGCCCGGTTGATGACAGGTGAAGACGACGATGAGTGAAGGCGTCGTGGAGCTGGGTCGATGACGAGCGAAGGCAGCGACGAGCGAAGGTGATGTCCCCGAGCCTGGATGGCGACGAGCGAAGACGAAGTCCCCGAGCCTAGTCGGCGGCGAGCGACAGCGGCGACGGGCGAAGGCGGTGACGAGCCTGGTCGACGACGAGCGACGGCGGTGACGAGTCGGGTCGGCGACGGGCGACGGCGGCGACGGGCGACGAGCCTGGTCGATGACGAGGGACGGCGAAGTCCTCGAGCTTCAGCGTCGAGCGAAGGCGAAGTCCCTGAAAAATAAATATGGAGAGCAGTAGTACATGATGATGTACAAATAAAATATGGAGAACAACCAGTGGCAAAGGATGACTGCAGCTTGACGAAGTCCCCGAGCCTGGAGTCGTCGTGCCGACATGGAGCGTATGGAGACAGAGATGGAGCCGGCCATGGAGGCCCTGGTCGCCGATGTAGATCTTCTCGTCGCAGGGCAGCAGTAGAACGTTGCATAGGAGAATAGTCTGTAAATAGACTTAGGGTTTTAGGGTTAAACCCTAAACCCTAAATAGACTCTTGGGCAAACAGAGACAAAACTTGTAGCGAGTCGGCGTGTTTTGCATATTCCCCGAATTCCGCAGACCCAATAGCCGTGAGCCGTAGCGATGAACAGTTCGGCCTTGGGTTATCCCAGGATCCGTAGTGTAGAGCGCGGAGCTTGTTTGCGCGTAGGAGTCAAGAGCGTCGCCCAAGAAACCGCTGCTGGCATCCCATAGCGCAGAGGGCAGACGCTCGTGCACGCGTAGGGAGGTACCACGAACAGGGTCTTTTCCGAGAGGCTCGATCGTGGCGTGACCTGGGCGAATGGAGACTGTTCGTCGAGCGCATGGGTAGTGTAGGTACAGGCACTGAGCGTGTAGCCTTAGAATTCTCAGCCCGAGTTAGCCTTTCCTTCATAGCGCAGAGGGCAGACGCTCATGCACGCGTAGAGAGGTTGGGACGTCACTCGGGAGAGCTGTTGGTCACCATAGCGCAGAGGGCAGACGCTCATGCACGCGTCCGGTGGTGACAACAACCCCGGCTCTGAGTCTTCGTCGGCATCAGTCAGGCTGCTTGAAGACTGCATGGAGAACGAACGCGTAACGGCACATATACAGGTACTGGACGTATAGCCTTGGAGGTCTCAGCCCAAGCTTAGTCTTCCCTTCGTAGCGCAGAGGGCAGACGCTCATGCACGCGTAGAGAGGTCAGGATGTCACTTGGGAGGACTACTGGCTGCCATAGCGCAGAGGGCAAGCGCTCATGCACACGTCCGGCGGTGGCAGTAGCCCCGACTCTGAAGCCCCTTCAGCGTCAGCCAGGCTGTTTGGGGGGATCGCCGAGTCGTTTGGAGAGGTCGGCGAGTCATTTGGCGAAGACGACAACGAGCCTGGTTGATGATGCTGGTCGACGACGAGCGACTGCGGTGACGGGCTGGTCGACGACGGCGACGGGCGAAGGCGGCGACGAGCCTGGTCGACGACGAGCGACGATGGCGACGGGCGAAGGCAGCGACGAGCCTGGTCGACGATGAGCAACGACGGCGACGGGCGAAGGCGGCGACGGGCGAAGGCGACGACGAGCAAAGGCGACAACGAGCAAAGGCGACGAGCCCGGTCGATGACGAGCGACGGCGGCGACGAGCAAAGGCGACGAGCCCGGTCGATGAGGAGCGATGGCGGCGACGGGCGAAGGCGATGACGAAGGCGGCGATGATCCTGGTTGACGACGAGCGATGGCAGCGACGAAGGCGACAAAGAAGGCGGCGATGAGCCTGAACGACGACGAGTGAAGGCGGCGACGAGCAAAGGCGACGAGCCTGGTCGACGATGAGTGACGGCGACGGCGAGCGAAGGAGGCGACGAAGGCGGTGATGATCCTGGTCAACAACGAGCAACGACAGCGACGAAGGCGACGAAGAAGGCGGCGATGATCCTGGTCGACGACGAGCGATGACAGTGACGGGCGAAGGCGGCGACGATCCTTGTCGACGACGAGACACGGCAGCGACGGGCGAAGGCAACGACGAAGGCGGCGATGACGAGCGACAACAGCGACGAGCGAAGGCGACGACGAAGGCGGCGACGACGAGCGACGGCAGCGACGGGCGAAGGTGACGACGAAGGCGACGACGATCCTGGTCGATGACGAGCGACGACGGCGACGAGCGAAGGCGGCGACGAGCTTGGTCGACGACGAGCGACGACGGTGGTGATGAGCCCAGTCAACGACGTTGATGCAGTCGGTGATCCTCTTGTTGGCTCGGTCGATGTCGTCGCAGCAGATGGATCTTGGCGCGCATGGCGCCGGCGCGATGACGCGATGTGTGGACGACGAGGCATCCGACGCACGAAGTTGCGCGGGTTCCACGATCTCCAGAGCGAAGATGGCGTCGCCGATGGTTCAGATGATAGATCCGATCTGGAAGGAGACGCCGGGCTCGGGAGAATCATGGAGTCGAGGAAGATGACGGCTTGGCAGATCATGATGTCGTAGCACACACACCCTACCTGGCGCGCCAACTGTCGACGAAATATGGTCGATAGTCTACCGAGGGGGTATGCCCAAGGTAGTAGATTAGACGGCAGAGGCATGCGAGACGTCTGCAAAGCGTAAACACAGGGACGAGAGACGGCGATTTAGACAGGTTCGGGCCGGCAAGTCGCTGTAATACCCTACGTCCTATGTTCTGGTGGCTGGTTTGTATTGCTGGATTGGAATATGACCTGTGATCCGATGGGATCTGAGGTGAGACGAGGTGATCTCGGGTGAGATCTGAGGGGGTCCCTGCTCGCCTCATATAGTTGGGGAGCAGGGTTACAATTGTCGAGTACTAACAGATTACAAACGGTTCCTTAAGGCAAGGAATCCAGATCTACTAGGATCTTCCTTGGCGGGCATGGCTTCATGAGAGTAATAATGACCCAAGTAGGTCCGTGACGAAGGGCCCAAGTAGGTCCATGGGGGTATACGGAGGTAATATCCCCACAGTGGGTTATTTAAAAAAACTAGTAAGTTTTATTTATTGTGAAATAAACTCAACGAAACTATATTCTACTGCAGCTCTCATAACAGTAAACAACATAACTGCAAGAACCTGCTTTTTAGGCATTAATCAAGGTGAGATTCAGGCAACTCACCAGGTGGGCCGTCAAAAAGAACAGCCCAAGGTCTATTTCTCTCAAATTTGCAGCGTGTACCGCGAGCAATGTCATCATACACTTGAGGACTTTGTAAACTGAAGAGTATGGTATCCTCTATTTCCCTATATTAGAAGAAGAAACACTTTTCAAGCTTAAAGACAACAATTTTAGAATGGAGTACAGAAATAATTTGTCTAGTAAGTAATATGACTAATAACAATCCCTGATAGGAAGTCAAAATAAAACAACAACGAAATTGAGGCTTGATCTCTAAAAATCAGCAAAAAAGGAAGATGTGTCAATAAAATGTTACTTCTGATTAGACACACATGTATATACATATTTAATTGGATTGGATATTATTTGAACTTTATTGTTCTCAAAAATATGTTTTAGATTTTTTTCCCTGCAATCCACAACTGCTTTCATTATTGGAAATTTGTCAGCTATCCTAATTCATGGAATCATGGTACATTAAGCAGATGCAAAAAAAGGGTAAGGAATAGTAAACTGGTGGCACTTGCCTTTTCTGAGGTTCATATCTCCCAAATTACAGTGCCATCCATTCCAACACTAGATGTTTCATCAAATCCATAGACTCTAACACCCATAGCCTCGAAATCAGATACAATGTTCTCCAAAGAGGGTACATGCTTGGATCTCTGACCATTTCCTTTTCTTGGTGTGTTCTTCCCTGATGACCCCTTGATATTTTTTTCACCAGATATTTTTAAAGCACTGATCAAAGCATCAAGTTCTTTCAAGATAAAACTCCCACGCTTGATGCATTCAATTTCCTAAAAAAAGGATTATGATATAAAGAGAAATAACAGAATAAACTCCGTGTGTTGTAGAGTAACAAGCATAGAACAAAATGCTAAAAAGAAACCACATATTTTAACAAGAATATAACTTCCTTAGGGAAAGTATTTGAAGCTTACATCATAATATTTCTCATTCTAGGGATATATTCATACAAAGGAGTTAATGTGCCAGCTTGTGCAATGCAAGCTTTTCTCAAGTAGGAAAAAAGTTCTGCCGGTTGCTTCACTGAGGCCAAACTAGCAACAAGTTTACATAATATGTCCATAAGCAAATGTGACCCCCAATTATTATTATTTTCATCATTCACATTCAATTTGTATCTTTTTTGTCTTCTTGTGTCAAGGTAATATTCTGGTTCTGGGCTTCTCACAATCGAGCTCCTCTACATGTCTACAACACTTTAATAACTTGAAACTAGAGAACTCCATGCAAACATTTCAATCTGCAATATAGTTTTTTCATACTGTAAAATTACTAAAGCATACAAGAATCTAGCATTCAGCAAAGATTGACAAAAGCAAAAGGTAATGGAAATAAGCAGAGCATTCACGGACTACATACAAATGTATTTTGTTAAATCTTCTCAGTCATGCATCAGCATGACTCAAACTAAAAAAGAACAATGACAAACAATGAGGAGAAATGGAGAAATGATGGCACCTTCTTTCACATTGACCAGCACCTCGACGAGCCACGAGCGAGCAGACTGCATCGGTGTGCACTCCAGCGCCGTTGCGTCGTTCTTAGCCTCCATTCCGCACCGTCTGGCCTTTCGTACTCCAGCACACATGGCGGGGGCTGCTAGGCCATGGGGCAATCACCTAGGCAAGATAGAGCGCCTGGGATGAGGGAGGAGGCAGAGGGGGGAGCCACCGGCTACGGTAGAGGGAGCACCGGGTATGACGGAGGAGGCAGGCCGCCGCCGACAGGCCAACACCTAGGCGAGACAGGGCGCCGGGTATGAGAGAGGAGGCAGAGGGGGAGCGACCAGAGATGGCAGAGGGAGCACCGGGGAGAGCAGATCATATAGAGCAGGTCATATAGAGCACCGGGCAGAGGCATATTTTATAAGTTTTCCATGAGATGATAGGAGTTTGGATCAAAATCCAAAAGAACTAAGCCAGGAGATGTCAAAACTTCCTACACTTGTGGGAAGTTCCAAAACAATCCCATCTCTCTTCATGTATGGTGGAAATTTTGACATGGGAGCGGGACCCAGAACACACGTAAGAACTTATGATACAGGGCAACCAATAAAGTGAGTTTTGGGTTCAACGGAACGTTAGGAGCACGAACTTCTAACCCTTCTGAATTCTGATAGCCCAACAAATTCCCCATCCAACCTCTTTTGACCCTTTTTTTTGTTGTTAATATATGCCTCCTGTTGTTAGGTGAGGTTTATGCGAACCAAAAAAACATAAAACACCAAATAGAAATTATGTCAAACTCATGGACAACTCATTGACGGTTGTTTGGTGGGCACTTAGGCCTCTTGCCAGACATTTGAGAAATATTTTTTCAGATACTGGCCTCCTGATAATATTTAACTAACAATTATAAAAATCGAGATAAATATTTAACTAATAATCAATTTGTTTGCTTTGAGATCCATGAGTATTGATCGCCGGTCACACGAGCAAAACTCCATCCATATGTAAATAAAATAAAATACTGAAAAGTTACAGTGCAACGGTATTTTATTGTAGACACAGCCACCGCCATACATGCATAAAGAGATATAATGACCAACAACACAGGATTTCCGAGCTTGCAATTGCATGAAGTACTCCTGGACCTTGTTTAGATTGCTTTCAACTTCTAACTTTTTCACTCTCTCTCCATCATATCGCTATCACATCAATGTTTGGACGTATACATGAAGCATTAAATGTTGGTAAAATAAATAACTAATTGCACAAATTAGTTGTAAATCACGAGATGAATCTTTTGAGCCTAGTTAGCACATGATTGAACAATATTTGTCAAATACAAACGAAAGTATTAGAGTTGCAAATTTTTCAACTTTTCAGCATCTACGTGCTCAGCATCCGTGTTGTTTCTTCACGCAGGTGCTGCTGCAGTTGCTGTTGCAGTTGGGAAAACAGGTCTGGAACATACCGCCGTTGCATGCTTGGCAATCTGCAGTGGTGTCAGCGACAGAAAGGCAAGTATTTTGGGCTTCCGAGCTGCAATCGTGGCTGCAGGTGCCGGAGCTGCAGTAGGACGCCTGACACGCCTGAAGGACCTGCCTCTCGCAATCCTGCCTAGCAGCGGAGGGGTCGTTGTCACAGTAACTTGTGCAGGCGCTGGCAGCATCTGCGGTGCACTTTGCATAGCACAGCGATCCACAGTCGCTGCATAACGGCCCTGTCTTTGGATGCCCCAGGGAAGATAGGACCAGAACGGCGAAAACCGCAATGGCGACAGCGGCAGCGGAACCAGAAGCCATAGCTGCTGCAGATGGACACGGCAAGGCAAGCTTTGCTAACCTAGCTATAGCTAGAGAGGAGATAGGGACGATGTCAACAAGATTGGTGCTGATATGATTGAGCGGCTGATGCTATTTATAGGCTACTAAGGGGACATGTAACCTTAAATTATATAGATGGTGTATCTAATATGTACTAGATCTAGATCACACCGTGTTATATATCTACAAGTTGACTTGAAGTCGTTGAAGAGGTGAATATCATATTCACCTTTCAGTGTGGGTTCCATTCCCCCACATACACACGCATTTTGATTTACAATCTGAGATGAATCTAAAGTTTTCCAAATGTGCACTTATAGTAGGATCATCACATCAGGTACTGACAGTGCAAAATTTCATTGTTATTCAATAGAGGATATAGTTCGGAGAGACGCAAGGGGTTTTATTAGATACCACATTTTTTTTTACAGTTTTGTCTTTTGCATGTATCCTTAAGTCAAATGAAAGGTCTCAACCTTCCATCACTACCGGTTCAACGGTCCTTAAGTCAAATGAAAGGTCTCGTTTGCCAAGAACCGACTGTGATGCATTAAAGCATCTCCAACAACTTGGTATAATTTACTTGCTAAATCTTGAGTTTTAGCAAGTTGCTAATTTATTTGCCAAGTGAAAAAAAAGACTTCTCTCCAACAACTCCCTAAAACACACTTGCCAAAACGAACGAACGAAGAGCCGGATCCGCTAGTCATAGACACCGGTATAAATTTTTGAGGTAAAAAGAATAAAAAAAAAGAGTAACTTGAGGGGAGGGGAGGTGTAGGCCGCGAGGGGAGGGGGCGATACGCGCCCGGTTCCGCACTGCGGGAAGTTACGCACGCGAGGGGGTTGTTTAGCAAGTTTGGAAAAATACCAAGTTAGTTTAAGGAGTTGTTGGAGAGGTTTTTTGAGTTTTTGCCAAATTTATAATAATACCAAGTTGATTTAGGGAGTTATTGGAGATGTTCGAGCATCTCCAATAGTTTGCTAAAAATCACTTGCCAAATTTCGTGATTTAGCAACTTGGTAAAATATATGGCAAGTGAAATAATATAGCATCTCCAACCGTTTACCATTTTGACTTGGTAAAATAAAAAAACAAACTATCCTTCTTCTTCCTCATCTTCGTCCCAACAGGAGCTTGCCGGCGCCGATCGAGGTGGAAGTCTCTTGTTGGGTTGCTCTCTCTACGCCTCTGCTGTCTGTCGCTGGCTGCTGCCTGCCCCCACCGCCACCGCAAAAAGTGGGGCTGGTCGAGCTAAAGCATGCGGCCATGCTTTTCGAGAGAAGGGGAGGAGAGCGGAGGGAGGGAAAGCTGGGAAAGCAGCAAAGCAAAGCAAAGCACGAACTCCCGTCACCTGCTTGTGCTCGCGCTTCACTTCTCTTCTTCGAACTCCCATCTACTACCAGCAGCACCTGCATCACCACCAGGCACCAGCACCTTTCGTCTTCCTCCTCCCCCAGCCTAGAAATCAATCCCTCTTCCCGCACGATTCGCGCTGTACCAACCATCGCACCTCACCGGCCTTGTCCCCACCATGCAGCACTGCATCGAGTGCGCAGCAGACGCCATACGGGCGGTCCAGGAGAACGGCGACGTTGACTTCTCCGACCAACTCGTTGCTCCGCGCGAGTGGACCAGAGATCGCGGTGGCTGCGGACAACGCGCGGTGCTCGACGCCCGGACCTTGCGTACCTCCGCGCCAGCGATAGGAAGTCGTATCCGCGCACGGAAATATGCGCGTGCGGGTGTGGATGGAGATTTTGGCAACCCGTGAAATTTGGCAAGTCACTTTGACAAACTGTTGGAGAATGATTTTGGCTTGTATTGTCAAATTTTGAAGGATGACGAGTCATTTGCCAAACTATTGGACGGAGATGCTCTAAATGCTTTCTTATAACACAACCGGTTGTTATTTTATTTCAAACCGGTGTTTTCACCTATATGTGTAGGATTTTCTGTCAACTATATATTTAATATTTAGGAATAAAATATGGTCTAGTTTTCTACGTACATTTGGAAGGACCACCTATTAGATTTTAAATGGATCTGGAAGGCTAGTTGTACTCCTAGAATTAATTTTTTTGCTTGGATGGTTTTGGTTGACCGCCTTGAATTCAAAATACATGCTTAGAAGGAGCCCCTTCAACACACACAATGACCATTGTGTTCTCTGCTCAACTGAATTTGGTAGAAGATTTGGAACATCTTTTCTTCACTTGTAGTTTTGCTCAGAGTTGCTGGCAAGCCATTCAGATACATTGGCATGAACGGCTGCAGCTTTTACCGCCAAGGACAGCACAAGCAAGAGTTAACTTAAATCTGCCTTTTTTTATGGACGTGGATATGATAGCCTCCTGGGACCATAACATCTTTTGAGGAAAGACTTCTATCTAGTTTCATTCTTGCCCCTGCACAAAGCAAGTTTGGTGGAACATCCTAGTCGCGCTGCTGAGAGCTGACGCCTCACAAGTGGGGTGTGAGAACCTACTACAATGGTGGGATGCGGTGCGAGCCCGATGGACGAGGGACAAGCGAAAAGGAGCCAACTCCCTGTTCGCCCTAGTCTCATGGGAGCTATGGAAGGAAAGGAACGCTAGGTGCTTCCGCCAAGCCACATCTCCCTGTTCCTCAGATCCTAGCGCTAATCAAGTTGCGGGCTGATGAATGGGTAAGAGTGGGCACCTCGAAGCTAAGTTGTCTAGTGCGTGAATAATCCACTTTGTTTTCTTATGCCAGGGACGGAATTGGAGGGCAGGGCAATCTTCTATACACCCTCCTAGCACGACTGTGTGGTAAGCCGTGTAAAAAACCTCCTTTCTTAATATATTGATACGTAAGCCTTTTGCGTATTCACAGGAAAAAAAATAAGTTTCAATGTAATACAATCTCTTAGGTTTAAAGGAGGCTCGCGGTCATCCTTTTGTGCTTGGTTAGGTTTTAGTGCGCTCTCTTTCTCAGCGTACTGTAGGACCTCCCCCACAGTTTTTTGAGTTAATAATAATAATAATAATAATAATAATAATAATAATAATAAAATCTCTTTTATGATTAGTGCTAGAGTGTATGACGAATTTGATCGAACTCGCTAGACCCACGAGCCAACACTTCATCACCTAGTACATCAAAGGCCACGACCCAAAAAGACTAACCTTTTATATGTTGTGCTCTTACCATCAATTTTTAGGGTGGAACTTGTTGACGCCAGTTTTTAGTAAGCATGTCTGATAAGGAAGGAATTGACTGACAATATCAAAAGCGAAGAAAGTTTTATTTTGGAGCACTTTGTCTCCGGATCGGTTATGGTGGTCCACGTGAAGATTTAAAGGGCGGAGCTCTACAAATAAGGAAAAGTAGAGTCCAAGTTATCTTTTTAGGTAGTTTTTATTTAGTTTCTATATTTATACGACTCGTGTTGAGTCCGGACTCTGTGAAGACCAGGGTATAAATATGTACACCCCGGCATTTGTAAACACATCCAATCAATCAAACACAACCGGCCCTCGGCCAAAACCCTAGGAGTAGGAGTAACGTAGATCTCGGCGAGACCTTCAACCAGACAGGGCTGCATCGGCATCAACCGACCTCCAGTTTGCTTGTAAGTTTCACCAATGGCTTGTGTCATCGTGTAATAAGGCTGCATTGGCATCGACCAAACTCTTGTTAAGCTATGACATGGCTAGTTATCGGTCTAAGTTCGTCTTTTGTGAGACTGTCTTGACTTTGATCTTGCTTCAGTCGATCTTGACTAGTTATTGACTCTACTGGTTGGCAAGCTAGTAGATTCATTAAGTTATTGATGTTGTTTTATGTTTTAATTCGTTTATTTACGTTTTAAACAACATCTTGTCCAATCAAGGTTGACAAAGTAGCCTGCGCTTAAAGGATACTTAGTATCAGCTGTTTTGAGATTTACACGGTCATAACAGAGGAAATAGCCGATACAAGCCTCTCATCGGCTATTTTGCCAATCTTGATTGTTACATGTTGTGCGTTCGAGATATTCGACAAAGTCATGATCTGATTTAAGAGCAGATAGATTTGATCTAGCATGTCTATTACGGCTGTATTTCCGAACCCCACTGATATATATGGTAGATTAAGTTTGTTTATCATGGATCAAATCATGCTTTTGTCGGGTAGATCTTGTTCGTGCCTCATGGACCCTCCATCGGCTGAAATAGCCGATCCAGTTATACTTTCTTCATAATATGTTCTTTTAAGTCGTTCGGAATCAACGAATCTACTTTATGCACGAGACATGATCTAGCTTGATTATCATCAAGGCTGTATGGAGACACCCCACTGTTGGTGTTCAAGTTATTTTATCGATCTATTTGTTATTACGGCTGCATGGAGACACCCCACTGTTAAAAATAGAACTGCTTGTGCATTTAGTCGATACGTTGGTTTCATGCCGCTTAAATGTACCTATAGATTTTATCTGTTAATATCTTTTAAGCTTATCGGTTGTCTGTCTGTTATAAGCATTCATTTTACATATGTCATAGCCGTTATGCTTTATATCCTTTTCGTTACTTTATATGCAATCTTGTGGGAGTTGACTTTGTAGTCAATATCCTAAAGACAAATGGCTATATCAGAGCCGCATAATTTGGAACTGTCTGGCACCAAACCGGAAGATTCCATGATTTAACGATGTTTGTATTCTACTTGTCAATTACAGGTCAAATTGGCTGGCACGCCCGAAGTCGATTTCGCTGAGAATCGGCACCACTGCTTGCTGAAGGTCCAGGAGGTCAGGACCTGCTCCGTACCCCTCTGAGGACCGTGTTCCCGAGTGTGTTGGCGCATCCCGACCGAGATTTTGCGTCAACACATTCTTTTGGCACGCCCAGTGGGACCCAATCGTCTGAATCATGACATTTGACAACGAAGAAGTACTGCATGTGAAGATGGAGGACCTCCCAGAGGAGACTCAACGCTTAATAGACGAGACCGTTGATCAGTATTGACATTTATGCTTATTGAGCTTTAGCAAGACCAGAGATAAGAAGATAATTCAAAAAACTCATCTTCCAAGAGTGGTCTTTGATGGTCAGGTTGATCCAATGGTCCAGGTCCAACACAATGCCATGCAGGAGATAATCGGCAAGGCAATGTCTGCCACGTTGACAAATCATAATGAGGTTTTTCTCAATATCCTCACAAATGCCATTAAAGAAGCTTTCAGCATGGGTGGCGACAGAAGGGGTCCAACATATACTGTTGGAAACAGTCAAGGAGCTGGAACTTCTACTGGACCCCAAACCAATGGCCCAAATGGCAATGGAAACCAGATGATGATCAACCCTGGGGGCATGACACTGCAGCCAGTGCAACAACCGATTATGAGTAATAATATGTACTCATCGGCTACGAGAATAGCCCCTCATGCAAGACGCATCACCAAAGATTTCAACACACCGCCATATCAAGGGAATGTAGCATCTGGTGATATCCCTCAAGGGTGTCACTATGTCTCTGACTTCTATACTTTGGATGCTCAAGAGAACCCGGGATATAACGGCAACACTGTCGGGGGGCAGAACATCGGCTATCAACAGCCGGTGAATCAGGTTGACTAGTTGATGAGTCGGGTAACCGACCTAGTTTAGAAGCAATTTGGCTTAACGCCAAAATCCACAGTGACTGGTTACAAAAAGCCGTATCCAGAATGGTTTGATCAGGTTGTTCTTCCTCTAAGATATAGAATGCTTGATTTTACCAAATTCACAGGAACCGGCTCAGTGACGACCATGGAACATATAACTCAGTTTTTAGTCCAGCTCGGGGAAGTTGGTGATGAATCAGCACTTAAAGTCAGATTGTTTCCTTTATCCTTGTCTGGTTCAGCTTTTTCATGGTTTTCATCCCTGCCACCCAACTCCATTCAAAGCTAGGAAGATTTGGAAGATAAGTTCCACAAATATTTTGACTCTGGAGTATTGGAAAAAGGCCTTGTAGACTTAGTTGATACAAGGCAAGGAAATAATGAAACTGGATGCCAGTATCTTCAGAGATTCAGAGAGGTTAAAAATTAGTGCTATACCTTATCATTGTCAGATTCAAAGGTTGTTAGCATTGCAATTCGAGGGCTGATACCTGCCATCTGAGAAAAAATCGGCTTTGGTTGTAATAATATGGCCGATTTGACTAAGAAGGTGGCAAATATTGATGCTCAGAATTGATACAATCAAGTTTTCAAGCCCAAGAAAGCCTATAATGCAGAGAGTCATTTCTTCTTACAAGAAGAAGACAATAATCCAAGTAATGAAAGTGAAGATGAAGTGGCTGTTGTGGACTGGGTTTGGAAGAACAACGAGTACATGCCTTGGGCAAAGGCTAAGAGTACCGAGAAAGATAGATATGATCCAGAGGTCTATCATCAAAGGAAGGATTGGCCTAGAAAAGGCCAAAGGTATGAGCATCAATGGCCATCCTTTTCCATAGAACATGGTGGCTCCTGCACCTCGGAGTGAGATCAAAGTGTTGACTTCTGACAAAGCCAAGGCAGCTGGGACGGTCGATCCAAAGAAACAACTCACAGCCAAGGAGTATCAGGAGATGAAAGGAAAGAAAAATACTGTTCAACATGATCAACCTGAAACTTCAAATGCTGGTGAGACAAGAAGGCGTCCAACTGTCAGGATCTTGTTAAACAAATGGCAACATCAGAAGGAATGAAATCAATTGCAAAGAGAAAGAGATGAACGAGAATATCAAGAGTGGCTCGAAGAGGAAGAGTATAGGAGGTCTCGTGAAGAAGAAAGGCATGTCAGGGATGAAGAAAAGAATCATTGGGATTGTCCTTTCTTCAGACATTGTTGGAATGAAGGCTTAAAACTTCCTACCCTCCGTAATTGCCCAGAATGCAGTGACCAGTATTGGGAGTATAGGCAGTCAAGAGACAACCGCCAATTTGTACATGAAAGGTTAAGATTTGAAAAGACAGATCGGTGCATAAAAAATGAAAGTGTTCATAATCGGCTTGGAGCAAGATTAGCCGATCATGATCGGTGTCCTGGTGGCTTGACCAAAAGCCAGAAGCGACGGGTTCAAAGACTAAGGAATGATGAGATTCAGAAAAAGAAACCCAAAGTCTGGCAAGTGAAACAAGTAGCCGATAAGGGAGAGTCATCGACTGATATAGTTGCTCTGTTCATACTACCTGCTGAGTTTAGATCCTCTGATCATGAAGAAGGGTCTGATGATGAAGAAGCAATTGCTCAGTGGATCTATCAAGCAGAAGATGCCACATTTGAAAAACCTGAGAGACATTCTCATCTAAAAGCTTTATATTTGAAAGGGTTTATCGATGGAAGGCCTCTAAACAGGATGCTAGTTGATGGAGAGGCAGCTGTTAATTAAGCCATATGCCACTTTTAGAAAGCTTGGGAAGACTGCAGAAGACTTGACTCAGACCGATATGAGGTTGACCTACTTTGCTGGCAACGTATCGGCTACTAAAGGTGTTGTGTGTGTTGAGTTGACGATTGGCAGCAAGAGTATGCCGACCACTTTCTTTGTGGTCGATGCAAAAGGATCCTACAGTGTGCTTCTTGAAAGGGATTGGATCCACGCCAATTGTTGTGTTCCATCAATCATGCATCAGAATGTGATTCAATGGATCGGCGACACTGTGGAAGTGGTACCAGCCGATTCAACTGTAGGTATTGCTGTGGAAGTGGTACCAACCGATTCAACTGTTAGTATTGCTTACTCCAACCCTGATGTTTGGAATTTTGACAATGAGGAGTGCTTCTCTGGGAAGATTCACGAAGAAGGTTTTCTCAAAACGTCTGATGATAGCCAACAACCGATCCAAGCAGTCGGCTTTAAAAAATATATTTGATAGATTATTCAGTCAATGAGGACGAAGGCAAGATTGGTAAAGGCTTTACATCGACCGATGAAGTAGAAGCTGTTGATATTTAAGCCAAGGCCGATGTATAAGTTAGGTTCTGAGTTTAAACAAGAATTTATTTCTATTATGACTTGTTGAGCTAGCCGATAGCTGATACTAAGGTATCGCCTTGAGAATAAAAATAGCCAACAAAACACGGGGGGCTAGTGAACTGCTAGTGATCATTGATGAAAAGAGACTATCAGCTAAAAATTGTTAATAGCGCACAAACAATCGGCTCCGATTATTCAAAGGCCACCACCACTCGGACTACATCGATGACAACCAGAGACGCCATGGGCTGCCAAAGGTCGCCAAGATGGTCATGGAGCACGCTGGAATAACCAAGTTCAGAATGGGAAGCGTGTTTTCGATTATGAGATCCTACCACTTGTGAACAATTTATCATAAGGAAAGCATGTCGTCTAAGTAGTTGATGAGTGTGATATGGTATGATGAAAGGAACCTGACTTCTTTTTGTGAAGTACTTGGGAATTTTTCTTATAAAAACTTAAAATCAATAGCTTGTCTCCTCAATGATGTTGAATTTCCTACCAGAGCCATATACATACTTTTAGGATGCAAACCATCCACATATGCTACTTGCTTTTGTATTGGGTTTTATCAAACTGTTGTGACCCTTGTTGAGAGATTTATCATACTTCTAAGATCAAGATCACATACACTCACCTATTAAATGCTAACTTTTACATTAAGGGTTACGCAAGACATATTTTTCCCATCCACTAAATGCTCCAGCTTGTATCTTGATTCTCTTTAAAATTCATATGCCAAAGAGAGTGTGGGCTATATTTAAAAAAGAGAGAAAAAAGGAAGCATGCCAAAGAGCATGATAAAAGAGAGGGAAAACAATAGGTACTCCGATACCCGCCAAAAAGAGAGAAAAACAATGGGTACTTAGATACTCGCAGTGAGAATAAAATAGCCTATACTCTCAGAAGCATTTTAAGAGAAAAAGAGGGTCACGATCAAAGGAGTACAAAAACAAATATTCCATACACATGCACATCTTGATCTAAGAGTATGACACTTCTCTTCGTGGATCCGGGGTTTGATTTTACGATATATGCAAGGTAAGTATGCAACATATTGTATTCCTACCTGAACTCTATATAAGCTTTTAGATATAGGATGAAAAAAAAGATGGAACATTGTCTCGGTGAGGAACTATACACATTGAGCGATCTGAGAGAATCATTTGAGGAGCAAAGATATGTTCTCAATTTAAAAAATCTTTCAAAACCCCAAGTTTTATGAGCTGAAAGAAGTAAAGATGACTGGATTCTAATCTGTTCTATTCCTCAACCACCCAAGATGATGTGATAGACACTTCAAAGTTCACATGTGGAGGTAAGGCTAGGGATAAGGTAATATTGTTGCCGGTAAAATTACTCGGTTTCTTAGAAGAAGAGGATCGGCTAAAAGTTATTATCAATATTAAAAGCCGATGCAGATTTTTTTTCAAGAAGAGCCGATGGAGCCTTCAAATATTGTGATCAAATGTCATCAGGAAAAGAGGACCATTAGACTAAAATAATTCGAAGCATGAAGAATTCATACTCCGAACTCGGGGGGCCTGTGTTGACACCAGTTTTTAGTAAGCATGTCTGATAAGGAAGGAATTGAGTGAGAATATCAAAAGCGAAGAAAGTTTCATTTTGGAGCACTTTGTCTCTGGATCGGTTACGGTGGTCCACGTGAAGATTTAAAGGGCGGAGCTCTACAAATAAGAAAAAGTAGAGTCCAAGTTATCTTTTTAGGTAGTTTTTATTTAGTTTCTATATTTATACGACTCGTGTTGAGTTCGGACTCTGTGAAGACCAGGGTATAAATATGTACACCCCGACATTTGTAAACACATCCAATCAATCAAACACAACCGGCCCTCGGCCAAAACCCTAGGAGTAGGAGTAACGTAGATCTCGGCGATACCTTCAACCAGGCAGGACTGCATCGGCATCGACGGATCTCCGGTTTGCTTGTAAGTTTCACCAATGGCTTGTGTCATCGTGTAATAAGGCTGCATTGGCATCGACCAAACTCTTGTTAAGCTATGGCATGGCTAGTTATCGGTCTAAGTTCGTCTTTTGTGAGACTGTCTTGACTTTGATCAATCTCTTGCTTGAGTCGATCTTGACTAGTTATCGGCTCTACTGGCTTGGCAAGCTAGTAGATTCATTAAGTTATCGATGTTGTTTTATGTTTTAATTCGTTCATTTACGTTTTAAACAACATCTTACCCAATCAAGGTTGACAAAGTAGCCTGCGCTTAAAGGATACTTAGTATCGACTGTTTTGAGATTTACACGCTCATAACAGAGGAAATAGCCGATATAAGCCTCTCATCGGCTATTTTGCCAATCTTAATTGTTACATGTTGTGCGTTCGAGATATTCGACAAAGTCATGATCTGATTTAAGAGCAGATAGATTTGATCTAGCATGTCTATTACGGCTGTATTTCCGAACCCCACTAATATATATGGTAGATTAAGTTTGTTTATCATGGATCAAATCATGCTTTTGTCGGGTAGATCTTGTTCGTGCCTCATGGACCCTGCATCGGCTGAAATAACCGATCCAGTTATACTTTCTTCATAATATGTTCTTTTAAGTGGTCTGAAATCAACGAATCTACTTTATGCACGAGACGTGATCTAGCTTGATTATCATCAAGGCTACATGGAGACACCCCACTGTTGGTGTTCAAGTTATTTTATCGATCTATTTGTTATTACGGCTGCATGGAGACACCCCACTGTTAACAAATAGAACTGCTTATGCATTTAGTCGATACGTTGGTTTCATGTCGCTTAAATGTACATATAGATTTTATCTGTTAATATCTTTTAAGCTTATCGGTTGTCTGTCTGTTATAAGCATTCATTTTACATATGTCATAGCCGTTATGCTTTATATCCTTTTCATTACTTTATATGCAATCTTGTGGGAGTTGACTTTGTAATCAATGTCCTAAAGACAAATGGCTATATCAGAGCCGCATAATTTGGAACTGTCTGGCACCAAACCGGCAGATTCCATGATTTAACGATGTTTGTCTTCTTCTTGTCAATTACAGGTCAAATTGACTGGCACGCCCGAAGTCGATTTCGCTGAGAATCGGCACCACTGCTTGCTGAAGGTCCAGGAGGTCAGGACCTGCTTCGTACCCCTCTGAGGACCGTGTTCCCGAGTGTGTTGGCGCATCCCGACCGAGATTTTGCGTCAACAGAACTAAACCTAACAACAAATTCACTAAACTACTATTATACTTCAATCAACAACTATAGATGTGACTTAGTCTTCGACTAGGAATGGCCCGAAAAAGCACTAAAACTTGCACTGTTGACAACTTAGTCTCGGTTGATACCAATGCTTCAATTGATTGAGAACTGAACTAGCTTGTACTCCCTATGTTTTTTTGTATATCATATTTGTTCTGTCTTATGTCAAACATTGCAACCATTGACCAATTATTTTTAAGAATCTTTATAGTTTCACAATATATGAATTATATATTATGATAATATTTCTCATATTTAACCGACAAATTTAAATCTCATACATGAATCTATATAAATTTTTTAAAATCAATGGTAAAAAATACAAATACTTAACTTAGGACAAAGCAAATGTGACATAAAAAAGTAGAGGAATACGAGAAACTAAGAGAAGAAATTGAAGAATTCACAATGTTACCGGCAGTCAATTATCTCATGGAGCAGTAATTTTTTACAAAGTCAGAGCCAGTGGGGCTAATATTAAAAGTAGAAGATTAACGTGGAGTAACATGCAGTGAGTAGGACGCTCAGAGCTCAGTGAACTTGATGGCCAACATGCTTTTAGTCAACTGTCAATTGTTCATACAGTTGCATGAACTGACTTTGACTTGGTCATCAGTAGATGTGCATCTGGATGAGGTCCCATCCTAGTTTTCACCGGCCATATTGACTCATATTACTTGTAGGCACGACTTCTTGCTATACGAACCTAGACTTGATTATTGCTAACTATGGTACGGTTCACAAAGTTGTCAAGCAAGAGATGGCACTCGACATGGTCACCGCTTCAATGCCTGTGCATCTGCTATCTTGGAGCTCGCGCGCTGTTCATAACCAGAAGTCCAGAACATTGCAAATTTGCCTTTGCTAATGATAGGCTTCGCCAGTTTACCATTTCAAAAAAGCTCGATCCGCAGCTTCTGCTTAGCATAGAAGTTGATCTTCTCACACCGATAGAGAAAATCCCAAAGGTGAAGAGTTCGCATGGCGGGATGACCACCAACTGTGTTGCTCCTCATTCGCAAAATTAACCACCTGAATTTCCCTATTGTTCCAATATTTTTACCATTTTTTTAATATATCTAAATTAACCATCCGAATTGACAAAGGTGCCCCTGCGCCTAATTAACTGATATAGTTCTCGCAAAAAAAATAATAATTAACTGATATAGTACTTAATTTTATTCTTTCACTGAAGTCGAACATTGTTTAGAATTTCAGCCGATTTTCATCGAAAATCAATAATTCTTTTTTATTGGTGACCTTCGTTAAAGGTACCATACCGGTTCCATACTGTTTAAACCTTTTAAAATCTTCAATGAAATTTCAAAAAAATTGATCAAAATTTCTATGGTTTTTTGTGATTTTTTTTGTTTCTATCTTTCCCCTCTGAAATTTGTTTCTCAGCTGGTAGATTGAACTATGAAGTCGAAACGACGTGTCGCTTTCTTCTTCTCTCACGAAACGCTACCACCATTGTTGATCTCTAGCCAAACGCTACCACCATTGTTGATCTCTAGCCAAGCACCCACGATGACGCCACGCGATGAACTTTGGGCGGACGAACACACGTGCCAACGCCACCAGAAGCACCGTTGCACCCTACCTCCCCAGCTCAATTTCTGTGTCGCGGTGGCATAGGCCACCGAGCTGTTGTGGCCCGACGTGGCGCCGTCGACCTTCACCCCGCCTTTGATGCCTGTGCCCAGGTTTCAAGTTTCTTGTACTGAATTTCTAACTGATTTGGCTAGGGATGATGCAACAGTTCGGTTTTACCGGAGTTCCTCTCCTAGCGATCTCACTGGCGATCATGACCCCCCTGCGATCTAGACTGCCTCACCGACATTTCTCGATCTTGCTCCGCCAGCCACGACGTCCATGATCCGCTCACCGACTACCAGTCGACAGCAGCCACCACAAATCATCGGTTAGTTGTTCTTGGTGCCACGACCACATTTCTTCGTAAACTCTAATTCAGGGCCTAAGCGTCGCTTATGCATAGAGTTGGGATCGTTTGTGAGACCGCGCTATTTGCTACGTGGATCGTCAATGCTTTTTTCTCCAAACTAGCCCCAATCTGATGGTGGCGTTAGTAGATGGAAGAAATCACAGGAGTGGCAAGGCCCCATGTGAGGGACATGAAAATCTTAATTTGATTGTGTCTAATAATCTACTCTAACGCCTCAACCTTAAGGAGGAATAAGGTGCTATGGTGGATTTCAGTGATGAAGATGACATGGATGAGGCGCCCTTAGTGTGGGAAGTTGTTGGGAACGCTCTTTCCCCAATGGTTATCCATGTGAACACTATTAGGGCAGCCATGAAACTAGCCAGGGGCAATCCCTTCAGCCCGAAGACCAGGGTGATTGGAGCAAAGGGTACTAATTTGTTCATTTGCGAAGTTCGGCTCTGAGGTGGATATGGATAGAGTTCTGTCAGGGACTCCGTGGATGGTGAGCAGGATGCGGTCATCCTGAAAACTTATGATGAAAAGTTGAACGCCCTAGTTTGGTTTTGGCTAATTGATAAACCAATTAGACTAACCCTATGCTCAAGTGTGACTAGGAGATATGATGGTCTATGACCAAGTGATGAAGCTAAATGGATGGTGATGTCCACATGAGGGTGATCAAGTGCTCCAAAGCTTGAAAAGGAAAAGGGATATAGCAAAATGGGCTCAAGGCAAAGGTATATCCATAGGGCCATTTTATTTTCATGATCAAGACACTATAGAGAGTGTGATCACATTTAGGATTGATAGTCATACTATTAAGAGGAGTGGAACTCGATTGTGAAATGTGGTTATCAAAGTGCCACTAGATGATTTACACTTTGCATATGTATTTAGATTCTAGTGAGTGTTAACTTCTCTTGAAAAGTGTTTGACAAATGCTAACTCACATACACAAGTGGTGGAAACTTGGTGGAATTAACACATCTGCACAAGGGATGTAGTTGAACAAGGCGTGGTGCCTTCAACAAGGCATCAGACGTTGTTCCTCTATGCATTGGACGCACAGGTGGAGCGTCTGATGCCTCTACGGTGGCAGAGGTTGCTTGGCTGTTGATCATCAGACGCTAGGAGCATCTGATGGAAGTCCATTAGATGTGTCTAGGGACTCTCTGGATGCTCTCTGGACACCCATTGGACATTGGCCCTGGCGCATACGATGGGTGACTATAGCAGTGTCCGATGGTGCATCAGAAAGTCGTTGGGTTTCTGACATGGCATCGGGCGCACGGTCGTCATGTCCGATGCGGCGTCTGATGCTACATAACTGAGCCTAAGTTGAATTATAGCTGTTGGGATTGGGCGTTCGTGGTTCAACTGAATGGACATGTGACATCTATCTGTGCATCGGACGCGTCCGATGCTCTCGACCTGACATGTCTGATGCGCTCGCAGAAACTGTGTTTTGTGAGCAACGACTCTATTGTTGAAGGGGGCTCTATATAAGGTGATTGGTCAGCTTGGGCTCACTCTCTTGGACCTTTTGATTGCCTAAACATCCTTGTGAGCCTAGCCATCCCACTCCCACTTAATTTGGTTGATTGTTTACCGGCCACTTTAGCGAGAGATTGGGAGATCCAAGTGCATTGCATGAGTATTTTCATATAGAGGCATTTGGTGATTGGGTTTCGTTGCGGATTTCGCTTGTTACTCTTGGTGTTTGCTGACACCTAGATGACTTGGAGCAGTGAGGACCGTTGAGCGGAAGTTTTTTGAAAGAAATTGGTGGGGTTCAACCCCTACAACAATTTTATTGAGGTGCACAAATTACAAAGTACAAAGGTAAACCGAAATCGGAAGAGAGGTAAAGAAAATGAGAAAAAAGAGAAAAAGGACAAGGGCTAAAACAAGCACTAAGGAAATTGATCATTAAAAGAAAGAAGCCAAAGATTAAAAGCTGCAGCTAGTCTGGAATTAACTCTTAAGGTCAACAAGCTCATTTCTTCTTTGAAGCGTCAGATTGTTCTTTGGACTGTTCGCTGAATTCCTCTGAAAATGTAGTCGTTTCTAGCCATCCAGATTGCCCAAGACATCAAAGTTGTTGCTACCATGAAGAAGTTAGGATGGAGCTCTTTCAGTTCCATTACCCTTGCTTTAATTTCTAGCTCATTGAACTGCCCATTTGGATTTAGATGTTTCCAGCATTCTTCAGCAAACTCACATTGAAGAAAAAAGTGATCTGCTGATTCTTCATTGTTTGTTGTACACAGTACACAACTGTACGATTGAAGTTGCATGCCTTTCCTTCTCATTATGTTCCTTGTGCTTAATCTATTCACTAATAAGAGCCAAAAGAAGACCTTATGCTTAGGCTGACAGAAGGATTTCCAGTTCCATTTGAAAATGTGGTATATGTTCATGTTTCCAATCAATTTTTTGTAAACTCTTGAGACGCTAAAAGAGATACCTCATGTGATCCATTTGTCTTCATTTTCATTCAACCGGATTCGCATTATCATCTCATTTACTTGCTCTAACTGTGAATAAGCTTGCGCTGATAAAGGTGTGTTGAACATCTGAATTCTTGGTTGTTGTTGTTGAAACATTGCCTGTACTGTAATTGTGTTATTTATGGCAAACGAATGAAGCTCTGGAAATCGGGTTTGCAAATTGGTTTCATTCCAGTTGTCAGTCCAGAAGAAGCAAGAGGACCCATTCATTATCTGAATTGTAGATAGTTCCTTGTAAGATGAGCATATGTTCAATAAGTCCCTCCACCAGAATGACCCTTTTCTGTTTGATCTAGGCAGCTTTCCATTTGAATAATACTTTTCCCATATCAAAGTAACCCATGGCACCTCCTTTTTGTTATAGAACTTATCAAGATGCTTCATTAGCAGAGCCCGGTTCTGCTTTTCCAGATTTATAACTCCTAAGCCTCCTTCCTCCTTTGGGAGACAAACCATTTTCCATGCAGCTTTTGGGGGTTTCTTAGAGTTAATGTCATTCCCTCTCCATAAGCAGTGTTTTCTAAACTTGTCAATTTCCTTGATTACTCCCTTTGGAAGGACTAGTGTGCACATATGAAAGGTTGGTAGAGCTGTTAGGACTGCATTTGTGAGTTCAAGTTTTCCAGCTTCATTTAGAAAAGAAGATGCACATTCCAATCTTTTTTGACATTTGCTGATTAAAGGAATGTAATCATCTACCCTCGGCTTGTGAGTACTCAAAGGTAAACCAAGGTAATTGATGGGAAAAGAACCCGTGATTGTTTCCAGCTCCAATCGGTCATTTATTAGGGGTTACTTGTAGCTTCCCCGTGGGAGATCACAATAGTTAATTCTAGTAGATTGCTTATAGCTTGTGGATCTTCATCTTGTGGTGTGGTTGTGCGGCACTCTACTGAGAGTTTGGCATGTGATGCTAATTAGCTCGTGAACCTCCAAGTGGGCGAATCGCTACAACAAGGACGTAGCTTGCCGGCAAGCAAGTGAACCTCGGGATAAATCATTATGTCATCTTTGTTCGAGGAATTCATTTGGTATTTATTGTGTTGATCACTTGCCATGGCAGTATATCTTTCTATCACTTGTATTTTCATTATTCTTTTCATTCTTGTCTAGTGTTAGAGTTCGCTAGTTGAGTAGTGTAGGTTAATTACATGTAATTATTTTGATAGCTTGTTCACTAGTGATTAAATAGCTTCTGTGTGTGACATAGAGATCATAGTGTATTAGAATTATGGATAGGGGCTTGCATTTTTATAGCTAGCTTAAAACTCGCTTCGTCATTTAGTTTTCTAACAATTTTGCTTAAGTGTCCTAAAATTTTTAGGATCTTTCAAAACATTATTGCTGCATAAATTTGTTCAGTCGCATGGATATTTGGGTTTGAATTCTGAACCTGCCACTAGGATGGATGAACCAACATAGGGGTTCTAGAGTGATGAGCTTGATCGGCCAGGTCCCCAGGTGGTGAAGATGGATGTGGACACGGATGGCACGGCAGAGTGGAGCCTTTCTACGTGCCCGGGTTGCCATCGATATTGACAAGCCTACGTTTTATAAGTTGGGAGTGTTTGAAGTTACTTAATGATTGAAGTTCCTTGGCTTGCTATGTGTGGGTGACTTCAACGAGGTTCTCCATGGCCCGGAACATTTTGGGGAGCAGGCAGGAGTGCGCGTGAAATGGAGGGATTTCGTGATGCGGTATCGGTCTATGGTTTTATGGATTTGGACTTCATCAGCCTTTTGTATATGTGGGACAATTGACAGGAAGGAGAACACAATGTTAAGGTCAAAATGGATAGGGGTGTAGCGATGGACTCTTTCCTGGACCTTTTTAGAGAAGTGAAGGTTTGAAATATTTAGATGACGATGTCAGATCATGGTTAAATGTTGTTGTAGAATTTTTATAGGCTATTCACCCCCTCTCTAGCCATTTAAAACCTTTCAAAAGCTTAGTATTGTAGAAATTGTGTTCAGTCGCATGGATATTTGGGTTTGGATTTTGAACCTGCCACTGGGATGGATAAACCAACAGAGGGGTTCTAGATTGATGAGCTGCTTTGATCAGCCAAGTGGTGAAGATGGATGTGGACGCGGATGGCAAGGCGAGTGGAGCCTTTTTCTACGTGTCTGGGTTGCCATCGATATTGACAAACCTACGTTTTAGAAGTTGGGAGTGTTTGAAGCTACTTAATGATCGGAGTTCCTTGCCTTGGCTATGTGTGGGTGACTTCAATGAGGTTCTCCATAGCCCGCAACATTTTGGGGAGTAGGCAGGAGTGCACGTGAAATGGAGGGATTTTGTGATGCGGTATCGGTCTGTGCCTATGTGGTTCTATGGATTTGGACTTCATCAGCCTTCCGTATACGTGGGACAATTAACAAGATGGAGAACACAATAATGTTAAGGTCAAATTGGATAGGGGTCTAGCGATGGACTCTTTCCTGGACCTTTTTAGATAAGTGAAGGTTTGGAGTATTC
Source organism: Coix lacryma-jobi var. lacryma-jobi (assembly GCA_009763385.1). Lineage (NCBI taxonomy): Eukaryota > Viridiplantae > Streptophyta > Magnoliopsida > Poales > Poaceae > Coix > Coix lacryma-jobi. The sequence continues at coordinate 142,027,623 of CM019826.1, forward strand.
AGACGACGATGTGAGATCATAGTTGCCTGGTAGTAGAGTGCCTCCAACACACCCAGGGAAAGCGAATGAGAAATAAAAATTTCAGATTTGAAAAGATGTGGCAACGTGATCCAAGTTGTATGGCTATGATCCGTGATACCTGGGTTCACAGTTCGAGCGAACAGTGCCTGGGGGATCGGAGATGCAGGCAAAGCTGAAGAATGTTCAGAGTTCATGTTGGGGGAAGAGACCCTCGGCAGTGGCATCATGCAGGCTAACACGGGAAACAATCCTCGCGTTTTCAGTACCCTTCGTTAAAAATCTTCGCCGCTTGTTAGTCCCTCGGGTCATTCTCTGACCTTCGAACCTTGGCTTGACCCTCAGGTCATCTCTGGTTCTTGCAGGCAAGGGACAGGAGGCTCGATGGACGGCGAGAGGACGCATGCCTCGCGACAGCAGCGAAGGTTCCGCAAGCCCGGGCTCAGCTCCCGCATTCCCACGAGGGGGTGCGCGAGCCAGGTGGCGGCGGACTGAAGGAAGACGAGCTAGGGTTTTCGCACAATTTGTGTTTGTACAATCCTACCCTTCTGCTATGTGGCTCTAGGGAATCTTTCTTGTACCCTTGTGTAATTTGATCGGTGTCCCTTGGTATTCCCTATAAATACCAAGGGATGAACAGTGTAAAGATGATGATTTTTTGGTAAGAGAGATGAAACACTACTGTTCAATTTTTCCGCACCCTCGCCTTTGGTTTCGACAGTTGGTCACCCTCGCCACTCCCCTGCACGTGTGCGGAGGTAAGGCAGGCGTGACTCCAACAGTTCACTCTAGGTTTGGGAAAGGAATGTGTTTGGTTGTGACGTAACGACCCTAATCCCATGGCCCACTGATCACTATCAACCACTGACAGTCGATCCGTACAGCCAAGAGATTAAGACCGGGTTCGCCACTGGGCTACATCAGTGCCCGATGTCCGCAGGATCAGCTCACAATTCAGTTACAATCTCTTGAACATTTTGACAAATAACATCGGAGTAAATAGCGGAAGACTTAAATAACAATAGTTTTACAAACCAGTGTTCAACATAAACTTAAAGTGAAATTATTACAGACCATAGTTCAAATAGAGTTGGCAGGGTAGCAGATGACAACAACGAAAAGATAAAGATACATCACCCAGCCCGAGGGTGAATAATCACTCATCGGCCTCATCGGCCTCTTCCTGAACAACAGTCACACAGCAGGGTCCGAGGCATACTGAGGAGTCTGCCATACCTGCAACATGGGTAAAAGAACCCTGAGTACAAAGGTACTCAACAAGACTTACCCGACTAAAGAAAAGGGAGAAGACTCAGGAATGCAGGCTTAGGGTAGTCAAGGTGAGGCTTAAGCAAGTTCAAGTATTTTGCAGAAAAGCATTTTTGGTAAACCTTAATTTTATTTTGAAAGATTCGGTATTCCTTGTTCCATCATAATCATTCATGATTCATTTTACATTTCAAAACAGACCTAGTTGAGAACCACTCCCTGTTGACAGTCAGTGACTAAGTCTCCATAACCGAGGAGCAGCGTTAATCCGGATAAATAATACTCAGCTGAGGATCCCTATCCACACTGCATATGTAGCACCCAAGCTTGCATATGCCAACTCGTCTACCACGATTCCTCCAAGATTGGGCCCGGTCCTACGCCACCCGGAAGTACAGTACACCACTCCAATCCGGGCCTCTAACCCACGTGGGTACATGCTACTTCCGCCATCTCTCCACTCCCAGTGCGCGGTTGTCGGTCCAATCAAGGATTCCTCGGAGCCGAAGCTTTCCGTAGTATGTGAATAGTTGCAAGTCTTAGTCAATCAGGCCCCCATACAGGTGGTCCCTAAATTTTCCAGCCAGCGACAAGCACCTCGGGACTCTAACCCAAGAGTACAGGTCCTGTCAGTTTTTCAACCCTGTCCCGGTCGGTGTCAACTGTTGAGTCCCGGACTACAACATGACGGCACCGTACGCAAGGACAACCTCTCCTTCCCATTGACTAGGTACGGATCAGATACTTAGCCAATGGTGGGAGTAAACCAGAAATTCCCATAAATATTCTTAAAGTGATCACACCTTTGAAATTGGCATTTTTATTGCAAATCTATCATATAGCATTGCTAAGCATTTTTCAAATAGTTTTTGAAAAGCAGGTATCGGGTGTATCATTGGTCAAGGTAGATAATGCATCAGATAGGATTTCACTCAACTCCTATCAACCTAATGCAATAATTTAACTCAAAACATTTAAAGAAAGCATTTATAAAAGCAAGGTAGGGTTAAATGCACCGGGGCTTGCCTTGGACGGCAAAAAGAGTAGACTCGGGGTAGGTATAGGTGTCGGAGCTCGGGGTTGCCTCGGGGACAGATCCTTCGGTGGCTACCTCGACTTCAGGGCCTTCTTCGTCAACTATACGGATGCAATGATGAATGCTCATGAGAATGGTGATATGGACTTAAGGTGCAAGACAAACCACTGATACTAGATTACTCTAAGGCAAGGCATAAACGAAATCTAGGTTGAGCATAAAAGTAACCATTTCTTCCTTAAGCAAAATTTGATTAAACTAGACTTTATCATAACTATCCTAAGCATCAACCAACATAGCATCACAAACATCATAGACCAAAGGGTAGGGGTCTATGAACATCAAGCAATCCCAAAAGTCACTTCACAGGGCATTCAACGCTAACTCTAATCACCTTTTCTATTTTCTTAATTATTTAAAAAGGTCATTTTATGAAGGTGCTCCAAAAATTACCAAATTAATCGCACAAGTTCATTAGAGTACAACTATATGGCAAAACAAATTTCATAATTTTTGGAGGTCATTAAGGTGCTCAATAAAATCTAGACATTTAATTAACAAAAGGCACTATTCCTTAATTAAATAAAGCTCAAAAATCAACTTGTTTCAAAAGACTTCAAAATTTCACCAGAGACTTTTCATGGCATAACTAGCTCAAAAAAAGTTATCTCAAAATTTTTGGAGTTATAAATCTTTTTCTAAAAATCCAAAACCATCCATTTATTAATTAAATGGGAGATTTTTCATTTTCAAATTTTTGCAGAAAGGTCAAGTTTTATATTTTTATAAAATACTTCAGGGTACAAAGAATCTATCCTCAAAATTTCAGAATTTTTGAATCAACACAGAAAATCACACAAAAATATGAAATTTGGACACTATTCACATAAATCTGAAAAAAGAAAAGGGCACTGTTTATCTCCCCCGCGCGCTCCGGCGACCGGACGGCGGCGGCGCTGCTATGCCGGCCACTGCGGGCACTCCGCGGCGAAACCGAGGGCACGGAAGGCAACAGGGAGCTCACCGGCGTTGATTAGGCTGCTCGGCGAGGGAAGGGGATGCACGGAGGGAGGTGGTCGACGGCGACCGGCGGAAAGCTCGCGGCGGCGATCGTCGACTCGGCGACCCTGCGCGACACAAGCGACCGCAAGGGGTCAGGCAGAGGCGCAAAGGAGTGAGGAAGGTGATGCGGGGGTCAGTGGAGGATGATCAAGGTCAGAGAGGACGGATTTCCCGAATCCGAGCTCACCGGGTTTTTCGCCGGAGATGACAACGGCGAGCTACGCCGGGTGAATGGAGGCGGTAGCGACCAAATTGAGGGGCGGTGAAGCTGCGTGAGACCACGGCGGAGCTTTAGGGCTAGCTGGGAGGGAAGCGGAGGCACTGGCTTGCTCTGGCGACGGTGGCGGAGATGAGTTCTACTCCGGCGACCTCGTCGGGCCTTTTATAGCCGCGGCAAGAGGCTGGCGGAGCGTATTCTGGCGCGGATAAGATCACACGGAGCGTGCGCAATCGAGTGCGAGGCCAGAAGTCAGCTGGTTTGGCTTGCAGGGACCGGGCGCTGTGCTCGCCGGCGGCGAACACGCGGCGGCAAGGTGCTGCGGGCGGTAGGGGCCGGTAGCATTGTCAACTGGGGACGGTTCGCGTGCGCAATGATGCGCTGAGCATCGGCGTGGAGTTGGTTCGGGCGAAAGAGCTTCGGACACGCGGCAAACGCCAACTCCGGCGAGGGCGCGCGGCCGGGTCCCCCCCCCCTACCGGAGAAGAAGAACAGTAGCTAGGGTAGGGTTTGACTTTCTGTATTTTGCAAATTACTCTCAAAAATTGAACTGTGCAGCAAAAACTCAAAATACCAAAGTTGTTCAGAAAAAGGAGATCTACAACTTTGTCAAAATGAACATTTTCAAATTCCAAATAGTTTTTGAACAAATTTGAAAACAGTAAAGGGGACACTTTTTCAAACTTGATTCAAATCAAAATTACTCTGGATTTCAAACTGAAACTTGAAAATCTGTAAACATGAAAGTTGTTCCTTTTATCAAAACCTACAACTTTGCTATTATACACTTTTCCAGAAACTCATTAGTTTTTGAACTCATTTTGAAAACTGAAAAGGGGACAAAAACTGGAGTTTGATTGAATTTGAAATAACTCAAAACTTTGTACTGCAACTTGAAAATTTGTAAATACCAAAGTTGTTTCTCTTTGACAGATCTACAACTTTGCTTTTTGGGCCAATCCCAAATTTTGAATAATTTTTGAATTACAAAAAGAGGGATAAAATCCAGGATTTGGAAATCAGGGTTTCACAAAGGGATTTGAAATCAAATTCTGATCTTTGAACTTTGGCCAACACAACAACACTACAAGACACCAAAGGAACAAGAATTACACAAAGCTAGGCACAGAGGTGAAATTACCATTTTGCCCTAGTAGAGAGAAGTGGGCTAATTAGGGTTTTTGAAATAGAGGTAATTCACATAAAATGATACACTTAGCAAAATGCATACACATGAAATCATGATTAAGATGCTTAATGATGATAATGATGGTATGTCAAGTTAATTACATGCTAAACACCAGAGGTGTTACAGCCTCCCCCCCTAAAAGAAATCTCGCCCCGAGATTCTGCGTCTTAAGGAAGGACAAAGAGGGGATAAAGACAAAGCCTTACATAGACAGGGATTCGAGAAAGTCGGGGTAGCTCTTTGCTAAGAAGTCTTCGGATTCCCAGGTGGCTTCTTCTTCAGAGTGCTGGTTCCACTGTATTTTGTACCATCTCGTGGTAGTTCTTCGAGTAACGCGATCCTTGTGGTCCAACACGCGAACTGGATATTCTGAGTAGGACAGATCAGGCTCTAGCTCAACACCTTCAACTTCCACGACATGTTCTGGTACTCTGAGACACTTCTTGAGTTGGGAGACATGGAAAACATTGTGGACAGCGGAGAGATGATCGGGCAACTTCAGCTTGTAAGCTACCTTGCCACAACATTCCAAAATCTCAAACGGACCAATGTAGCGGGGTGCTAACTTTCCTTTGACTCCAAAACGAGTGACTCCTTTGGTTGGTGAGACCTTGAGATATACATAATCTCCAACTTGAAACTTCAGAGGTCGACGTCTCTTGTCAGCGTAACTCTTCTGTCGAGATTGGGCAATCTTCATATTCTCTTGTATCTGCTTGACTTTCTCTTCCATATCTTTAACCAGGTCAACTCCAAAGAATTCTCTTTCTCCGGGCTCAGACCAACTGAGGGGTGTACGACAACGACGACCGTACAGTGCTTCAAAGGGTGCCATTTTGATGCTCTCTTGGTAACTGTTATTATAAGAGAACTCTGCCAAAGGCAAACAGTCATCCCAAGTATCTGCGAAGGTAAGAACACAGGCTCTCAACATGTCCTCCAGCACTTGGTTGACTCGCTCAGTTTGTCCATCTGTTTGCGGATGATATGCCGTGCTATGTAAGAGCTTGGTTCCAAGTGAGGTATGGAACGCTTTCCAAAACTTAGCGACAAACTGGGTACCACGGTCAGAGACAATGGTCTTGGGTATGCCATGAAGCTTCACTATGTTGTTCTTGTACAAGGTGGCATACATGGGGACGGTGTAACTGGTCTTCACTGGCAGAAAGTGAGCTTGCTTAGTGAGTCGGTCCACAATTACCCAAATGGAATCAAAACCTTTCTGGGTCTTGGGTAGTCCATTGACAAAATCCATACTAATGTCGTCCCATTTCCAAGCGGGGTACTGACAAAGGTTGCAATTCTCCTCCAGGCTTCATGTGTACTGCCTTGACTCTTTGGCAGGTATCACATTGAGCGACATACCGGGCAATCTCAACCTTCATTTTAGTCCACCAGAATCTCTGCTTTAAGTCTTGGTACATCTTGTTGCTGCCGGGGTGAATAGAGAATCTGGTCAAGTGTGCTTCATCAAGGATTAACTGTCTCAATTCAGGCACCTTGGGAACTACTAGGCGGTTCTTGAACCAAACAACTCCTACATCATCGATCCTGAAACAATCAGTCTTTCCGGTCTGGACCTTTTCGATGATGTGCTTGATTCCAGGGTTATCCTTCTGAGCAGCAATGACTTGATCCTTGATGGTTATTTCGATGCTGACATTGTTCAGGCTTCCTTGCGAAATTATTTCGATACCCATCCTTTCGAGATCATGGCACAAGGAAAGATCATAGGGCTTCGTCATCAGACAGTTGCAGTGTGACTTGCGACTGAGGGCATCGGTAACTACATTTGCCTTACCAGGATGGTAATGTACTTTGAGATCATAATCTTTAATCAGCTCAAGCCATCTTCTCTGCCTCATATTCAATTCTTCTTGAGTGAAGATATACTTTAGGCTCTTGTGATCCGTATACATATTGCAGATACTGCCCAACAGATAGTGACGCCAAATCTTCAAGGCATGCACGACTGCTGCTAGCTCAAGATCATGGGTTGGGTAGTTTTCCTCATGTCGCTTAAGCTGTCGTGAGGCATAAGCAATTACTCGTCCTTCTTGCATCAAAACACAGCCCAAACCAGTACCAGATGCATCACAGTATACATCAAAGGGTTTCTCGATATCTGGTTGAGCTAGGACTGGTGAGGTAGTTAGCAGTTTCTTCAAGGCTTGAAAGGCTTGCTCACAGGCTGGTGACCAAACGAAATCCACGGAATTCTTCAACAACTCTGTGATAGGCTTGGCGACTCTGGAGAAATCTGGGATGAATCGACGATAGTATCCAGCCATTCCCATGAAGCTGCGAACTTCGCGGACAGTGGTAGGTGGCTTCCAATCCAAGATATCTGCCACTTTTTCAGGGTCAACTGACACACCTTCAGCGGACAGGACATGACCAAGGAATTGAATTCGATCTAGCCAGAATTCACATTTACTGAACTTGGCATACAGCTGGTGATCTCTGAGACGAGAGAGAACGATTCGAAGATGCTTGGCGTGATCTTCAGGAGTTCTTGAATAGACAAGGGTGTCGTCAATGAACACGACTACAAATTTATCGAGCTCTGGCATGAACACAGAGTTCATGAGATACATGAAATGAGCGGGGGCATTGGTCAAGCCAAAGGACATGACCAAATACTCATAGAGGCCGTATCTGGTGGTGAAAGCTGTTTTAGGAATGTCTTCTGGACGGATTTTTATCTGGTGGTAGCCAGATCTGAGATCAATTTTGGAGAACACTCTGGCCCCAGATAACTGGTCAAAAAGAAGGTCAATGCGGGGCAAGGGATATTTATTTTTGATGGTGACCTCGTTGAGCGGGCGATAGTCAACGCACAGACGAAGACTTTTGTCCTTCTTCTTCACAAAAATAGCAGGACAGCCCCAAGGAGATGAACTTGGGCGAATGAGACCCTTGTCCAATAGCTCTTGTAATTGGATCTTCAGCTCTGCCAACTCTCTGGGAGGTATTCGATAAGCTCTGCGGGATATAGGAGCAGTCCCGGGCTTTAGCTCTATGGCAAACTCAACATCACGGTCAGGAGGCAGACCAGGTAGATCTTCTGGAAAGACATCAGGGAACTCACAGACCACGGGAATATCCCTGACTTCCGGAACACAGGCGGTATTCAACTGGGTGGTTGCTGGTTTTTGAGGCATAGGAAGTTGGAGAAGGAGTTTGGAAGTGCTGTTAGGAATATCCACTCTCACAACTCTATTCAAGATGTCTATCATGGCTTTATACTGACACATCCAATTCATGCCTAAGATGACATCTATCTCTTGATTGCGCAGTACTAACATGGTGGTAGGAAAGACATGTTCCCCCAACATCACTGGTATACTGCGGACCACTTCCTTAGTATTTATCCGCCCTCCAGGCGAAAGTATACAGAAACTTTCTTTTAACTCCCCCATGGGTAACTCATGCTTGATGACAAAAGTGCGACTGATGAAGGAATGCGATGCACCAGAATCGAACAAGACGACTGCAGGATGATTGGCAACAGGGAACCTACCGAGCATGACGGGCTCTCCTTCTGGGATGTTACTGACGGTGGTGAAGTAGACTTGCCCGTGCTTCTTGACAAACTTGCCCTTCTGGACGTGCTGCTGCGGTGCACGGTGCTGCTGCTGTGATCCTCCAGGGCCTTTCTGTGCATGCTGGGCATTCTTCTTGGGTTTTGGGCAATCGCGAGACCAGTGACCAACTTGGCCACAGTTGTAGCATGGATGGTTGTAAGCTGTTTGTGGGGTGGTGATACGAACACCTGGGGCGTTCGGCTGAGTGGCACTTTGCTGGTTGGCATTATGGGTAGTGGCCGCGGTACGAACGACCACTTGCTGATGGGGATATGGGGCACGGTTTTGGTGGTGACTGGGGTGGTAGATGATTCTTGGGCGCTTATGGTTGCTGGAGAAGCTGCTAGACCCAGCCTTCTTCTTCTTCTTCTCCTCCTGATACTGGCGGTTACTTTCCTCGAAAGCGACAGCACGGTCAACGACATCATGATAAGATCCATTGAGGTTGTTGGATAGACCTCTGCGAATCTTAGGGTGCAGACCCCTAAGGAAACAATCTCTCTTCTTCTCATCCGTGTTGACATAGTCGGAGGCATACTGGCTCAGGTGGTTGAACTGACCCACATACTGCATCACTGTGGATTCCTTCTGCTGCAGGGCTAGGAACTGATCAAGCTTCATCTTCATCAGACCTGATGGGATGTGGTGTGCACGAAAAGCGGTGCGGAACTCTTCCCAGGTCAGCTGGTGTCCTTCAGGCTGGGCAGCCAAGAGGTTGGCATACCAAGCACTTGCTGGACCACGGAGCTGCTGAGAAGCGAACCGAGGCTTCTGGATTTCAGTGCATCGGATGAGACCAAACTTCTGCTCCATGGTGCGGAGCCAATCATCAGCTTCGAGGGGTTCATCGGCTCTGGTGAAAACCGGTGGACGGGTTTCAGTGAACTCCACGTAGGTGGTCTCTTGGTTGTGACGACCACGGTGACCAACATTCTGCTGTCCTTGGTTCTGAGCTATTAGGTTGGCAGCGGCGGCCAAGGCTGCAATGGCATCTGCCAGGGTAGCAGGAACCGGTGGAGGGTTTGGAAGGTTGGCACCTCCGGAACTTCCGGCTCCAGTGCGGGTGTTCACAGGCATCTGTTAAGAATTTGGGAACTTAGCATCCAAAGATTGCTTTTGAACGAAACTGACTGATAAGATTCATTGATGTAAGGGTAGATAACTGATACAGAAGTTCGATAGATAGCTACTAACTGACAAAGGAAAGGTACAAGACATGATACAGACTCGACTAGACAGAAGACCAACTAACGTCCCAAACCTAGACTAAGGCTTTAGGTGAGCAGATGGTACAGACACAAGGAATCTAGTCGTCATCGATGATGATCATCTCTTCATCGTCATCTTCATCTTCGATGATGAGCTCAGGCTCTTCCTCCTCATCTTCATCTTCAACGTGAACATCTCCAGCAGGTTCCATTTCTACATTCTGGACTGGCTCATGTTCTTCTTCAGGTTCCTCCACGACTCCATCTTCTGGATCCTCAGCAACAGGTGGAGCCACGGGGTGAAGTTGGTTGTACAATTGATGTACCTCCTCATGAAGTATATCATTGTACTGCTCAATCTGGGCAGTGTATTGCTGCAGTCCATGGAGTTGGGCTCTGGTGACATCTTCGCGGGTCCAAGCATCGTTGCGCTGCTCGATAGCGCGAACTGTGTTCCGATTGGCCTGCTCCAGGGAAGCTCGTGCCTCATAAAACTCCATGCGAGAAAGATAGAAGTCATGCTCCATGTTCTCCATTTCAGCCTTTAGATTCTTGATCTCCTCCTTCAGCTGCTTGCGGTTGCGGCGGGACGAGCGACGTCCGTTGGAGGATTCTCCAGTCTCTTCTCCGGTGCGTGGCGCCAGCTGGTGACGCGGCACACCATGCGGTCCAGTCGACTTGCGAGCAGTCCGCTTGAGGATGACCATATCTGGACAAGAGATTATAGGTGAGAAAGGCTAGCAAGAAAAAGGTAAAGGCATACTAACCCAACCGACTTAGAGAGGAAGTTAACTTAAGTGATAATGACATGATGCATGATTCGTTCCTACGGAACAAGGCAATGCAACTACTAAGGTAAGGTACATAGGGCTTATACAAGTTGTCTTGCTACTAGTTGCCAAAGACAAGATGAGATGAGAGAAGCAATTTGGACTCAAAATAGTCAAGTTTAGTTTTTGAACTTAAAAACCTTTTGAAATTTTCGCAAAAAGATTGCAACGTCGTAGTGAGATGCTCCGATACCACTCTGTGACGTAACGACCCTAATCCCATGGCCCACTGATCACTATCAACCACTGACAGTCGATCCGTACAGCCAAGAGATTAAGACCGGGTTCGCCACTGGGCTACATCAGTGCCCGATGTCCGCAGGATCAGCTCACAATTCAGTTACAATCTCTTGAACATTTTGACAAATAACATCGGAGTAAATAGCGGAAGACTTAAATAACAATAGTTTTACAAACCAGTGTTCAACATAAACTTAAAGTGAAATTATTACAGACCATAGTTCAAATAGAGTTGGCAGGGTAGCAGATGACAACAACTAAAAGATAAAGATACATCACCCAGCCCGAGGGTGAATAATCACTCATCGGCCTCATCGGCCTCTTCCTGAACAACAGTCACACAGCAGGGTCCGAGGCATACTGAGGAGTCTGCCATACCTGCAACATGGGTAAAAGAACCCTGAGTACAAAGGTACTCAACAAGACTTACCCGACTAAAGAAAAGGGAGAAGACTCAGGAATGCAGGCTTAGGGTAGTCAAGGTGAGGCTTAAGCAAGTTCAAGTATTTTGCAGAAAAGCATTTTTGGTAAACCTTAATTTTATTTTGAAAGATTCGGTATTCCTTGTTCCATCATAATCATTCATGATTCATTTTACATTTCAAAACAGACCTAGTTGAGAACCACTCCCTGTTGACAGTCAGTGACTAAGTCTCCATAACCGAGGAGCAGCGTTAATCCGGATAAATAATACTCAGCTGAGGATCCCTATCCACACTGCATATGTAGCACCCAAGCTTGCATATGCCAACTCGTCTACCACGATTCCTCCAAGATTGGGCCCGGTCCTACGCCACCCGGAAGTACAGTACACCACTCCAATCCGGGCCTCTAACCCACGTGGGTACATGCTACTTCCGCCATCTCTCCACTCCCAGTGCGCGGTTGTCGGTCCAATCAAGGATTCCTCGGAGCCGAAGCTTTCCGTAGTATGTGAATAGTTGCAAGTCTTAGTCAATCAGGCCCCCATACAGGTGGTCCCTAAATTTTCCAGCCAGCGACAAGCACCTCGGGACTCTAACCCAAGAGTACAGGTCCTGTCAGTTTTTCAACCCTGTCCCGGTCGGTGTCAACTGTTGAGTCCCGGACTACAACATGACGGCACCGTACGCAAGGACAACCTCTCCTTCCCATTGACTAGGTACGGATCAGATACTTAGCCAATGGTGGGAGTAAACCAGAAATTCCCATAAATATTCTTAAAGTGATCACACCTTTGAAATTGGCATTTTTATTGCAAATCTATCATATAGCATTGCTAAGCATTTTTCAAATAGTTTTTGAAAAGCAGGTATCGGGTGTATCATTGGTCAAGGTAGATAATGCATCAGATAGGATTTCACTCAACTCCTATCAACCTAATGCAATAATTTAACTCAAAACATTTAAAGAAAGCATTTATAAAAGCAAGGTAGGGTTAAATGCACCGGGGCTTGCCTTGGACGGCAAAAAGAGTAGACTCGGGGTAGGTATAGGTGTCGGAGCTCGGGGTTGCCTCGGGGACAGATCCTTCGGTGGCTACCTCGACTTCAGGGCCTTCTTCGTCAACTATACGGATGCAATGATGAATGCTCATGAGAATGGTGATATGGACTTAAGGTGCAAGACAAACCACTGATACTAGATTACTCTAAGGCAAGGCATAAACGAAATCTAGGTTGAGCATAAAAGTAACCATTTCTTCCTTAAGCAAAATTTGATTAAACTAGACTTTATCATAACTATCCTAAGCATCAACCAACATAGCATCACAAACATCATAGACCAAAGGGTAGGGGTCTATGAACATCAAGCAATCCCAAAAGTCACTTCACAGGGCATTCAACGCTAACTCTAATCACCTTTTCTATTTTCTTAATTATTTAAAAAGGTCATTTTATGAAGGTGCTCCAAAAATTACCAAATTAATCGCACAAGTTCATTAGAGTACAACTATATGGCAAAACAAATTTCATAATTTTTGGAGGTCATTAAGGTGCTCAATAAAATCTAGACATTTAATTAACAAAAGGCACTATTCCTTAATTAAATAAAGCTCAAAAATCAACTTGTTTCAAAAGACTTCAAAATTTCACCAGAGACTTGTCATGGCATAACTAGCTCAAAAAAAGTTATCTCAAAATTTTTGGAGTTATAAATCTTTTTCTAAAAATCCAAAACCATCCATTTATTAATTAAATGGGAGATTTTTCATTTTCAAATTTTTGCAGAAAGGTCAAGTTTTATATTTTTATAAAATACTTCAGGGTACAAAGAATCTATCCTCAAAATTTCAGAATTTTTGAATCAACACAGAAAATCACACAAAAATATGAAATTTGGACACTATTCACATAAATCTGAAAAAAGAAAAGGGCACTGTTTATCTCCCCCGCGCGCTCCGGCGACCGGACGGCGGCGGCGCTGCTATGCCGGCCACTGCGGGCACTCCGCGGCGAAACCGAGGGCACGGAAGGCAACAGGGAGCTCACCGGCGTTGATTAGGCTGCTCGGCGAGGGAAGGGGATGCACGGAGGGAGGTGGTCGACGGCGACCGGCGGAAAGCTCGCGGCGGCGATCGTCGACTCGGCGACCCTGCGCGACACAAGCGACCGCAAGGGGTCAGGCAGAGGCGCAAAGGAGTGAGGAAGGTGATGCGGGGGTCAGTGGAGGATGATCAAGGTCAGAGAGGACGGATTTCCCGAATCCGAGCTCACCGGGTTTTTCGCCGGAGATGACAACGGCGAGCTACGCCGGGTGAATGGAGGCGGTAGCGACCAAATTGAGGGGCGGTGAAGCTGCGTGAGACCACGGCGGAGCTTTAGGGCTAGCTGGGAGGGAAGCGGAGGCACTGGCTTGCTCTGGCGACGGTGGCGGAGATGAGTTCTACTCCGGCGACCTCGTCGGGCCTTTTATAGCCGCGGCAAGAGGCTGGCGGAGCGTATTCTGGCGCGGATAAGATCACACGGAGCGTGCGCAATCGAGTGCGAGGCCAGAAGTCAGCTGGTTTGGCTTGCAGGGACCGGGCGCTGTGCTCGCCGGCGGCGAACACGCGGCGGCAAGGTGCTGCGGGCGGTAGGGGCCGGTAGCATTGTCAACTGGGGACGGTTCGCGTGCGCAATGATGCGCTGAGCATCGGCGTGGAGTTGGTTCGGGCGAAAGAGCTTCGGACACGCGGCAAACGCCAACTCCGGCGAGGGCGCGCGGCCGGGTCCCCCCCCCCCCTACCGGAGAAGAAGAACAGTAGCTAGGGTAGGGTTTGACTTTCTGTATTTTGCAAATTACTCTCAAAAATTGAACTGTGCAGCAAAAACTCAAAATACCAAAGTTGTTCAGAAAAAGGAGATCTACAACTTTGTCAAAATGAACATTTTCAAATTCCAAATAGTTTTTGAACAAATTTGAAAACAGTAAAGGGGACACTTTTTCAAACTTGATTCAAATCAAAATTACTCTGGATTTCAAACTGAAACTTGAAAATCTGTAAACATGAAAGTTGTTCCTTTTATCAAAACCTACAACTTTGCTATTATACACTTTTCCAGAAACTCATTAGTTTTTGAACTCATTTTGAAAACTGAAAAGGGGACAAAAACTGGAGTTTGATTGAATTTGAAATAACTCAAAACTTTGTACTGCAACTTGAAAATTTGTAAATACCAAAGTTGTTTCTCTTTGACAGATCTACAACTTTGCTTTTTGGGCCAATCCCAAATTTTGAATAATTTTTGAATTACAAAAAGAGGGATAAAATCCAGGATTTGGAAATCAGGGTTTCACAAAGGGATTTGAAATCAAATTCTGATCTTTGAACTTTGGCCAACACAACAACACTACAAGACACCAAAGGAACAAGAATTACACAAAGCTAGGCACAGAGGTGAAATTACCATTTTGCCCTAGTAGAGAGAAGTGGGCTAATTAGGGTTTTTGAAATAGAGGTAATTCACATAAAATGATACACTTAGCAAAATGCATACACATGAAATCATGATTAAGATGCTTAATGATGATAATGATGGTATGTCAAGTTAATTACATGCTAAACACCAGAGGTGTTACAGCTTAGTGAACAAACGTTGGTAGCTTTGCGTTGTGACTTGGAGGTGGAACGAGTATATTCCATTGGCTCTGGCAGTCTGGCCCTTCGAGGCATGAAAGACAGATTATGTCTCGCATCTCTGAAGTCTGAACTACTCTCATGCGAGGAAGTGATGGAGAAACAACTGAAAGGACCGTGACGCCTAAGAGGGGGGGTGAATTAGGCAACTTAAAACTTCTACTCTAAATTATGGCTTCTAATTTCCACCTAGACAAAACCTATGCAAGAAAGTAAATTATCTACTATGCAACTAAGGTTCTGCTAGGTGTGTTTGCTATCTCTACCACAAAGGGAGTTATGCTACCTAGTTTCCAAGCCTATCAACTAGCATATCAAACTAGGAAAGGTAAAGTACATGAACAAGGTAGCAATGTAAATGCGGAAGCTAAAGGGTGTGATAGAGATGCAAACTCCCGTCGATGACTCCGGTATTTTTACCGAGGTATTGAGAAGCGTGCAAGCTTCCCCCTAGTCCTCGTTGGAGCCCCTCACAAGGAATCCCTCGCAAGGGCCAAGCTCCCGGTCGGGTGACTCCGTGGATAGCTCCGGACCTTCCCCACGCGCAAGTGGGTCTCCGGTTAAGCCACTCGTGGCAAAGCCTCTCCCGGATGCTTCCCACCGTCTTCACTATCAAGTTTCCGGCCGAAACGCCGCGGGCCTTCTTCCCTTCGGTACACGGAGGCAGCCACACCACAAACTCGGTTGGTGTGGTCTCGCAAGACTACAAGCCCCGCCGATGTACAACAACGGTGCGCGCAAGCACCGATAGACGAGGTTTTCAACCTCACTAAACACTAGGCCTAACACCTAGAGCAAGCGCAAAGCGGTGGTCTAACTAGCTTAAGCACTTCGCAAAGCACCTACACTAATCACCTAGTATATCACTTAAGCACTTTGGTGACTAAAGCAACTAAATATGTGTCTATACACTTGGTACACTTCCTTGAGCTCCAACCATATTGTTTTGGCCGGCCATGGGGGTATATATAGAGCCCCAACCAAATAGAGCCGTTGGAGAAAGTCATGGACTTCACAGCGTAGCATCGGACGCTGGAGTCGTGACCATCAGACGCGTTCGATGCTCCTTTAACGGCTAGATGCCAGCCTGGCACTGTGTCCCAACGGCTATTTAGCGTTCGATGGTAGATCAACGGACGCGTTCGATGCTCACAGAGCCTCTCTGAAACCTCTTTGCATGGTCATCGGACGCAGGGTCCTGTAGCGTCCGATGTTAGCAACGGAGCGTCCGATGTTTGCTGTGCAGGTTTGCACAGTGTCACAGTCGCGTACGATGCCTCGGTCTTCAGCGTCCGATGCCTCTGCTGGCGCTGACACGAGCTAGGGTTTACCAACGGAGCGTCCGACGCTTGCGTGGGCAGCGTCCGATGTCCCTTTCTTCTCGTTTCTTCGTGATTTCTTGCGCCATCTTGGTTCCATTCTTGTGCCTTGGACTTTGCTTGATCTTTAGGGTCTTCAACTGAGCTTCTAGAGTCTTGCTTGAGGTGTTGATCATCGGATCACCATGTCGCCTTAGTCCAAGTCACATTTGCATCCTATTGGACTACAAAATAAACACTTGCAAACACATTAGTCCAATTTGGTTATGTTGTTCATTAAACACCAAAATCCGAAGTTAAATGGTCCGAGGTCCATTTTCCTTACAATCTCCCCCTTTTTGGTGATTGATGACAACACGACCAAAACAAGCAAATAATAGATACATAATTTAAAATGCAATCTACTTGCTAGGATGCAATGCAAAGGCAAGATCATATGATGTTTAAAAGATACCAAAATGAGACATATTTAATCTAACATATCTTGCCCTTGCCATAGAGTCCCTCTTTGTGACTTTATGGATTAAGGCTCCCCCTAACTCCATAAAACACTTCCTCCCTTTTTGAACCATTCCCACGAAAATAACCATAGAATTTTTGAAAAAATGATTTTGGTTATTTTGTTTGTTTTAGTTTGGGCTTGATTTTGGTCCTACACATTTCTCCCCCTTTGGAATCAAACACCGAAAAGGAAGACATTAAAGCTCAAGAGAGGAAACATTATATAAGCTAAAACTCCCCCTAAGTATATGCATACATATGATGTAAGGCAAAGCATATGCATAACCAACAAATTAATACACAAAGGAGTTTAATCTATATAATGCATGGAGAAAGCATATAAGAGTATCAAATTGAAATCAACATAATGATATCGGTTAGGAACACCACATGTAGATGCCAATTGGATTATCACCACACATGATGCTTGTCTCCGAGAACTCCATTTTCCTTGCAATGAGACTACTACACACATGATAATCTTGAAAGTAGTGTTAGTTTTCAAAGCTTCCAAATTGTAGAGTAAACTCCCTCTAAAAGTGTGCATACAAGTTTGAAATACTTGTAGGAGACATGCACATTGACTTGTAAGGTCAAACTACCATTTTCCATATTGATATTACAAGAAATGTGACATCAATTGAAGATGATAATTGGGGTAGTTTATCTATAATTTGGACTTTGGCACATATAAGATAAATACAAAGTAAAAGAAGTGTAAGTGCATCTAGCCCTTAGTGGGTTTTGGTGAATTGAGTGTCAACATAATTAAAGGTCTAACAAGTTTGCTAAGTATATCAAAGGTTCAACAAGAAAAGCAAACTTGATGGTATTCCACATAGTGTTGAAATGAAGACCAAAATTGTGTATTGTTGTATTGGAAGATCATGGAAACAATCTTGTTCAAGCAAAAGACAACAATGCAAATAGAGTTGATGATATGGCTTCTATGTTGTGGGATATCATGGCATCATGAGAAAGCAAGCATATTTGGCAAATGACAAGTGAGACATGGATTGATGATTTTGGAATGGTCTCAACAATGGGTTGCTTTTCATGAGCAAGAAGAGTTTGATAGTGATCTAGCTTTGATCAAGGTTAAAGAATGAATCAAGAATGCATAAGTGAGTAAATGCCAAGCAAAGGTCAAATGACAAGGACTTAACTCATATTGGATATATGTCATCTCTACATTGGTTTGCTTGTATGGATAAATATTTGGAGAATCACTTTGCATTGCTTTGATCAAGCTAGAAGTATGAAGATGGAGATTGAAGTGAGTGTTGAGTGTCAAGCCAAAAAGAGAGGATATAAGGAATCGTGAATTGGCTTGACCTTATTAATGATGATCCATATATGTCTCTATGTGAGTCAAACTAAAGCTTGATTGATCTCAACATTCATATCTATAAGATGTTCAAGCAAGGATCACAATATTGAAGAAATGGTTTTCAATGGATGCTCAATATGATGTGACTTGAGTGTGGCTTGATAAGGTGAAGATAGCAAGGAAAGGGCTTCGAGGTACTAAGCGAAGGTGAAGGTCAAGGAGAACGAGGTACTATGGCTAGGGTGAAGAAGAGAGTACTTGCATTGAGTCGAGGTACTAATCAAGCTATGAGGATTCATATTGTGTTGAGGATCAAATCATTAGTGGAAGTGACTTGAAGCCATGGATTGAACTCATATGTGTGGAAATGGTTCAAGTCACATGCTCAAGGTGTGCTTGCTCAAAGAAAGGAGACAAAGATGATTGCAACCCCTTTTGAAGTGATATCAAGAAGAAATGGCATATGAAGACATTGAAGACTCAAGTGGTTAAAATGGTTATATTTTCTTTATCTTGAGTATAGTTATGCCGTACTATCAAGGGGGATGCAATACGAATCATAGACAAGTCTCAAGTGCTCAAACTAACCGAACCCGAGTGCTAACATGAGAGAAAACACTTAGCACTGCACCTGCACTTGTTGATCTTGGGCTTGTTCTCTGCAGGGTTAGATAGCCCTCGAAACAAGCTTTCCGGAAAGTCCAAGATCACTAAAATCGGAGTTCGGAGTAAAAAGTTATGGCGTTTTTCGTGAGGTCACCTATGCTGTCTCAGGGAGCTGCGGCAGTGCCGCTCTGTTGAGCGGCAGTGCCGGGCTAAGTGCGGCGGTGCCGGGCCTGTACAGCCAGTAACGGCTAGTTTCTGACCTCTAACAGCTAGTTTTGAGTGTGGGGGGTATATATACCCACCCCACGCTTCCAGAGCTGGCTGCTGATGCTCAGTTCACTCCCAACCATTCCCAAGCCATTTGAGAGCTCTCCCCAACCCTCTCTTGTGAGAGTGACATGCTTAGTGCATAATTAAGTGTTGGGGCTGTGTGATTAAGAGTTAGAGAGCATATTAGAGCCTTCCAAACCTTGAGCACTTGTCGGGCTTCGTCGATCTTCGTTGTGCATCTTTTACTCTTGGAGGTGAAGCCTCCTAGACGGCTAGGCGTCGCCCGGTGAGCTCCCGTGCTTGTGGTGAGCAGCGGGAAGTTTGTAATCCTCTTGTGGAGCTAGTGGAATTACCCCTCACTTCAAGGATTTGGTTCCTTGACTTGAGATCGAGGAGAGTTGCAAAGCTCTTGACCTAAGTGGTCATCCTCAACAATGTGGAGGTAGGCAAGCCTTGGTGGCGAGCTGAACCACGGGATAAATCACTTGTCTCTTGCATTTACTTGTGTTCATTCATCATACTTGTGAGCTTGTGATTGATTCTAGGATTTAGCCCCGATCTATTTCATACAACATATTTGGCTTGGTTGAGTTGGTTCTGCAGGTTCAGGAAACCAAGAGCAACACTTCTATTCATATAGATCTGGTTTTCTCTGGCTAGTTTTTGAATTACAGGCTCGGGCAGTTTGTTGGCGCGGTAGTACTGGGCTGAGGCCGGCAGTGCCGGGGTGCGGCAGTTCCGGGCTCAGGGCGGTAGTGCCGGGCATCTCTAACAAAGTTTTGAGCTGTGATTTTAAACAGGCCTATTCACCCCCCCTCTAGGCGACATCAAGGTCCTTTCAATTGGTATCGGAGCCTGGGCTCTCAATTACGGGCTTAACCGCCTTGAGAGACGATGTCGACAAGTGAGGAAGTATCTCTAGAACTTTTACTTTCCGATGGCTCAAATTATACATCTTGGTCTGCTAGTATACTTGATGTTTTTAGGGCCATGGGTCCTCAACTCGAGCAGATTGTAGATGTGAGCATTTCACCTCCTAGTGCTGATTTGGACTATCTAACTAGAGAGGAAGTGAAATGCTTACAACTCAATGCTCAAGCTACTAATGTCTTATTTAGTGCCTTGAGTGAAGATGTACTTGATGCCGTCATATTTGGAGATGGTGAACCACTTGAGGATGCTCATCTCATTTGGACCACACTCAAAGAAAGATATGATAAGTCCAAATGTGATGAGAGGTTGCTCTCATTAGAGGAATCATTTGAGGAGTGCTCAACTTCACCAACAAATAAAGAGCCTCAAGTGATTCTCTCAAAAGGTTTAAGTGATCATGATTCATCCACTCTCACACCAACATATGCTTTTACATATGGTACTTCTACTTCCTCTAGTTCTTGTGAGACTAACATTTTTAAGGAAGAAGAAGAGTTTGATTGGTGGAGGCCAAATGATGAGTCCACTTCACCGAGATGCTCAACTCTCTATGCCACTTCTCATATGGGTCTCATGGCAAAGAAAGAGAAGAATGTGGCAAGTGAGAATGAGAGTTCAAGTGAAAGTGAAAGTGAAGATGAGAGTGATGATGATGATGAGCTTGATCCACTCCTTGCACTCCTAAGCAAGAAAGACAAGTTGATGGTGCTCAAGCTCATAGAGAAAATTGATGAGCAAGAAGAAGCACTTCACAAGCAAGAAGATTTTCTCATCGAAAAGATCAAATGCTTGGAGAAGTTGACCAAAAGGCATGAAAAGCTTAAGTGCTCTCATGCTACTTTGGTTGAAAGGTATGAAAACTTGTCAATTGAGCAAACTTGTACTATTAACTCTCTATCTTGTGTTTCACAATTAGAAGATGAAAATTATATGCTCATGGACAAAGTGGAAAAGCTCACTAGCAAGAATGAGACATTGCAAGAAAATCATGATGAGCTCTTGTGCTCTCATGAGAAGCTTATGGATTCTCATATCATGCTAGAAATCAGTCATGAGGTTGTGGTAACATCGGTAAAATCCTTCCAACCTCACAAGTGCACATGTACACAAGTTAAATTTGATTTATCTCATGCTAACCCTTGTTGTTCGCAAGGAAATATGTCTTGTGTTGAGAATGTGCTTGTAGAGTCTTGTGATGACCTCATTGTGCAAGAGAATGATGAACTTAAAGAAGAGGTTGCAAGGCTCAAGGACTTGATTCAATTGAAGGGCAAGTGCATTGCTCAACCTTCTCAAGATAACCGTGAAGACATGGTGAAGAAGCTTGAGAAGGGATCAACTGCAGCATGCATGAAACCCCATCAAAAAGGTCACATGTCCGACAATGGCAAAGCCAAGGAGCATGTTGGAAAAGTGCATTTTGTCCATAGTGTGGAAGTGCCGCGCCCACCCACGGAAGTGCCGCGCACAAACGCGGAAGTGCCGCACTTGGGCAAAACAGAAAAGCTCCCAAGGCCACCAAGAAAGAAGAGAAGGGCATGAGCAAGATTCAAGAGAAGAACAATATGGCTCATGTCAAGTGCTCCAACATGGGACACAATGCCTCTATGTGTTCCAATAAGATTGATGACCAAGCCACACTTCCCAAGACGAAAACAAGAAGAAGCAATAGGAAGTGTTATGGATGCAATGAGAAGGGCCATGAAATTGCATCATGCCCCTACATGAAAGATGAAGACTTGGCATCATCAAGAAAGAGGCTCACCAGTAAGGAAGCAAATAAGAAGCAAGATAAGAAGATGTCTTACAAGAACAAAC
Organism: Coix lacryma-jobi var. lacryma-jobi; assembly: GCA_009763385.1. NCBI lineage: Eukaryota > Viridiplantae > Streptophyta > Magnoliopsida > Poales > Poaceae > Coix > Coix lacryma-jobi. The sequence goes on from CM019826.1 coordinate 142,049,155, forward strand.
GCCACATTTGCTACATTTGCCGAGGAAAGGGACATTTAAGTATGGATTGTCCCATGGGTAACACTCCTAAGCTCAACTCATCAATTGATTTAAACTTTCTTAGGAGACCCAAAAATGACACTTGTGCTAGAAAGGTGATTGGTTCACCACATACTAGCACAAAGGCCATTTGGGTGCCTAAGTCTCTTGTGACTAACCTTGATGGACCCATCTTGGTATGGGTACCAAATTGTGCTTAATAAGTGTTGTAGGTACTTGAAGGTGATATGAAGCCTTGGGGTGCTTGAGCAAGTTTTATTGAAAATATCATATCAAGTTATCAATCTTATTCATATTGACTATTCTATCAAGATTGACCCAAGGATGAATTGATGGATATATTTCTAACTTCATACTCATCTCGGTAACAAGTACCTAACCCTTGCTAGCTAGCCACTTGAGTTGGGTAGTCTCTAGTAGTTCACAAATATGTGTATGCTTGTGAATTATTAGGAGTGGCTAGAGTACTTTGAGTTCAAATGAATCATCTTTCATATGATGCTTTTAATGGCTCTCTAGTAGAGCAAGATCTTATTCATGTTGTAGGTAATGAGGAACCACTTTGTGAGACAATCAAGAAAATGCCCATTGGTGATATAAGACCACAAGAAGGTCTGGGTATAGAGATAGGAGATCCTCAAGCTACTATTGCACCAAATTCCGTTGACATCTCTGATATGGTAGTGCCATGCCTCAGAGCGGCAGTGCCGCACCTCAGAGCGGCAGTGCCGCCCCTATGCAGACAGTAGTGGCTGAGATAAGTCCAAGCCATGGATGAAGTCTACAACATAATGATAAGCAAAGTGAAGATGAAGAGACCACCTCATCCATCATATTCATAAGGGTGGTAACTACTAAATCTCAAGCACAACCTATTTCAAATTAAACTCCTTTGTGCCTTGTGTAGCCACTTAGGAAAATGAAGCACTTGAGGATATTTATTGGTTGTTGGTGATGAAAGAAAGTCATGATTGGAATTGAATTGATCATCCACTCCAAGCAAGATACATGGTTAGGTTTCATTTGTGGACTCCAAACCAAGAATGTCAAGAAATACAAGATTAAAGAATCAAGCTCAAGTAGAGGCACTTGTCACTCACAATTCAAGAACCTTACTTGATGGAATGTGTGTGATATTGTGATAGAATTGGCAAAATATCATTCTCATCCTATGGTCATCTACATGCTTAAATGATAATTTAATGAGAAGAGGTTGTGCTTATTTAGTTGGATAAACACAAGTCCAAAAGGTTACTCTTCACCTAAAGCAAGATGGGTGGTAGAAGTCAGAGTGTGTGAATCCTCTCAAGATGTGGAGGCTCCTCATGTCGGAGATAATCTACAACCTACTGCTGATGTGCGAGCAGCAGTGCCGGGCACGGGGCAGCACTGCCGGGCCATGAGCAGCACTGCTGCGCCGTGAGTAGCACTGCTTGCCCACACCTCCACACACAACAACTGACACATGCCATTTTATGGACCTAGAGCATGATGTTGTTGAGGTTGAGTTAGATATGCTATATTGGAAGAACTCACAATATTGCAAACATTGATAAGAGGACTGAATGGAAATAATATCTTGTGAGTATTCTCAATCAAAATCACTCAAGAATGAGACAAGAAGAAGAGAAGAATTGTGAATTATCAAATATGTCCAGAAAATTGCAAATCTGAGTTAGCTGCCTTCAAGCATGGATTTAGAGATTCAAATGTTAATAATTTGGCCTAAAATTTTGCGAGCATGCTATACAGATCTAGTACTTGCTGTTGTACAGTTTTTCATGGACATTGATTGAGAAGAACATCAGTTTTGGTTGGATTTGTCAGTTTCAGCATTGCAGTTTCAGACTTGAGCAATTTTGGTGAAAATTGATTGACTGACTAAATGGAGTCCAAATGAGCTGAAATTTTTACATAAGTTAAAGGACTCATAGATGCAGCTCTGTACCAAATTTCATGCATATGGCTCAATGGTCTGAGAGATATGAATTTTTCTCGAAGGAAGACAGAATCTGAAAAGTTAGATTGCAAGCAGCTTGAAGGAGTTTGAGATGAGTTGGAACATAGTGTAGACTTCTTCTTTGACCTCATATTGTTGATGTGCATAAGTGCTTTGTGTACTCTTGTTTCATAAATTGAGGGGGAGTTTACTTTCTATCTCATGAGACAAAATGTCTTCTCTCAAGCTCATATTGTGTAAATCTCAAACATTGGAGAAAGAAGAACTTCAAAGGAGGATGGATAGTTCCAATGGAATCTTTGGGTGCTCCAAAGATTATTCTTGGAAGTCTTGGTCTTTATAAACAAGTTCTCTCGGCTTAGTGTCGAATGCCCCAATCCTTTAGTGGAACATGTTTCTAATGAGTTGGAGAAAATAATTGAAGGGTGGATTCTCATTGTCAAATTCTCTAGTCTAGAGCTCATCAAGTGCACATGATCCATCCTATTGATCAACCAAGACCTTGTCAATAAAGAGTGGTAACTCCTAGTTCACAATTTGCAAATTTCATGAATTTTACCATTTGCTCTCTAGGTGAGTTGCTTTAGGTAAAGAAAGAACTAGGAATCTATTATGGATCTTGGATGACCACAAATGCTTTATTTCACCACATTTCATCAAGTGAGAACTATGGCCATACAATCATTGAAATCTTACTTATATGATGGTCATGTCAATCAAAATTTATGTGGTGATATAGCTACCTTAGTGGTGGTATGTTTTCTTGGCATAATTTCAATTGTTGCAAACTTATCAGCCTTGACAAAATATAGGGTGAACTCCTCTAGACTCTTAAACTGATTCAAGTGCATTTCACAAGTAATTCGAGTACTTGGTGCACAAATTAAGGGGGAGCTCATTCTATGTCTTGTGTCTTTTGGGACTAACATTTTCTTCTAGTGAACTTGTGTAGTCTCTTGGTGAGAATGAGTTTCTCATGGGTATGCTACATTAACTCAATCCAAATTGGTAAAGTTATCTCTCGTATCCATTTGGATTGCAATTTTAACTCTTATGTAGCTACTCTCCATAATATAGCTTAAATTCCCTTGTTTGAACTTAATGGACCAAAAGTGCATATGTTCTTGCCTTCCACACATATATATGTATGCATTATCAAAAGGGGGGAATTTAGTCTATGTTATGAGGTTTTGCAATTAGTGATCTACATGCCTTCCACATCCAAAAGGGTCACTAGTTATGAAACTCTAGCTTGTGCAATTTAATGCTATCTCTTGTGTTTGTGAGCATTTCCTAGGTGATACCTAGGTGAGATACAAGTATCCATTCCAATTGGCATCAACTTGTGAAGAATCCTTCAATTGGTGTCAAAATTGTGAAGATCATATTTCAAGTGGTATTGGTGGATAATCTTTCAATTTGGTATATCAAGTAATATATCTTCAATGGGTAGCTCAAAATGATGACAAGAGCTAGTAATGGACTCTCAACCGAAATCAAGCACAAGTTTGTGATATCTCCTTGAAGATGATGAAAAAGAGAGATGGGCACTGTTGACGCAAAAAGTGACACCTTGCGCCAAGACACACAGCAAGCCGAACGAGGCTAGCTTCAATCGGGTGCCCGGAGCGTGTTGAATTCGGAGACGTGCCAGTCGGTTTGACCTAAAAACCAACAAGGGATAAAGCGTGAGAATACCTCTGGAACGTGCTGGGTAAAACCAGACAGTTCCATATGTACGCCTTTGAAAGCCAGTCACGACGGCACACAGCTATAGAAGCTGTTTGTCAGAGCATGTTTACAAAGCCATTCGGCAAGTGCGAGAACAGAGTATGTGAAGCATATTAACTGCCGAATGCAAAAGGAAGACATGCTTGAACACATCAAAGATATTATAAACAGGCAACTTGCAAGAATAGATCTATCCAAATAACACATGCATAGGCCAATTCAACTAATCTGCCGCACGTTTAGTCTTCATAAAACCGTCAAGCATAAACTTAAGCGAAGCTAATCCATCGCATGATACCACTTGCTATAAGTCTATACCACTTCTTATAATTAGATTAATCCACCGCATGATACAATCTAATTATAACAAGCTAAAAGCATGCATATATTTGAATAGATCTATAAAAACTCAATACTCGTGTAAGCATTGAAGGACCGAAAGTACTACCAGAAAGCGACTAGAGGGGGGTGAATGGGAGCTTTAAATTTCCTTCCAGAAACTATAAACCTCTGTCCCAGAAAATCAACCCCAAGAGCAAAGCGATGTGCGTGATGTCCACGACCCAAGAGAATGGGTGGATGTTCCCTAGGAACACAGCGGGACACCACAAAAACTTTCTCACCCAAGTTCACGCAAGTCAACTAGTGACAGGATGGACTTTGGGTAACCTCAACCTCCCTCCGAGCAACGCAAGGGGGATTCAGGCTATTTTGCAAAGCGGGAAGTCCGATTTCTGTAGAGCATGAAGTCAGAAATCCAACGCAAAAACCCAAAACCAAATCCGAAGTCGAACGATCAAACTGCGGACGAAACAGTGAAGAAATCACTGCATCGGACGCTGGCAGCGTCTGATGGCCAAGCACCGGACGCGTCCGATGCAAACAGGACCTCTCTGGAACCTTACTGGACTGGCATCGGACGCTGCTACAGTGAAACCCTAGCGTCCGATGCTAGACCTCCGGCGCGTCCGATGCTCCTTCAAAAACACTGTCAGACGACACGTGGCACCGGACGCTCCGATGGAAACAACTCAGCGTCCGATGCTCAAGAACACTCGGTGAATTGGAGCATGGCTCGAACCTAACTCCAAATTGGTGAATTGGAAGAATTCGGGACAAAAGGAACAAACTCGATCCAAAACAAAAATCGACCGATCTACTAGCTCGTGAGGTTAGAGAAGATTTCCTTCGGTGGAAAGAAGTGCCTCACGATCTAGAACAACTCAGTTCAAACGGATTTGCAAAAGACGCACCGAGTAGAGAGATCGATCAACGGGAAAAAAACGTGGAGAAAAGCAAACCACGAAGGACACAAGCAAAACGTGAATCACAATCACGAATTTGTTAGCCCTCATCCTGTTGACAATCACCTGAAAGCGAGCGAATAAACTTTCTATGGTCTCGCCAGGCATATGTCAAAAGTTCTCATACTCTCGCTTGAACGACTCGTAGAGACGGGTTTTGACTTGAGAGGTTCCCTCATGGAAACGCATGAGGGTAGCCCAAATCTCCCGAGCCGTAGCGAGGTGAGAAACGCGATCAAACTCACTCATGCTCAAGCATGAGAAAAGAGCATTACGGGCTCGGCTATTGGCATTGTGCTCATCAATCTGAAGCTGAGAGACACGAGCAGCCAAGACCACGTAATCGGCAGAGTTGCAAATATCCCAAATGGAAGCACCCAAACTCTGCAGATAGGCCGACATGCGTATCTTCCAATACGCATAGTTTGTCCCATCGAAAAATGGCGGTTTGCCCACGCCGCGATCCATGTCTCCTTCTGTGGATCTGGAACCGGCTAAGGTGGAAGATCCTTAACCTGCTTTGATACCAATTGAAGGACCGAAAGTGCTACCAGAAAGCGACCAGAGGGGGGGGTGAATGGGAGCTTTAAATTTCCTTCCAGAAACTTTAAACCTCTGTCCCAGAAAATCAACCCCAAGAGCAAAGCGATGTGCGTGATGTCCACGACCCAAGAGAATGGTGGATGTTCCCTAGGACACAGCGGGACACCACAAAAACTTTCTCACCAAGTTCACGCAAGTCAACTAGTGACAGGATGGACTTTGGGTAACCTCAACCTCCCTCCGAGCAACGCAAGGGGGATTCAAGCTATTTTGCAAAGCGGGAAGTCCGATTTCTGTAGAGCATGAAGTCAGAAATCCAACGCAAAAACCCAAAACCAAATCCAAAGTCGAACGATCAAACTGCGGATGAAACAGTGAAGAAATCACTGCATCGGACGCTGGCATCGTCCGATGGCCAAGCACCGGACGCGTCCGATGCAAACAGGACCTCTCTGGAACCTTACTGGACTGGCATCGGACGCTGCTATAGTGAAACCCTAGCGTCCGATGCTAGACCTCTGGCGCGTCCGATGGCAACGGACGCTCCGATGGTCAGCGTCCGCTGCTCCTTCAAAAACACTGTCAGACGACACGTGGCACCAGACGCTCCGATGGAAACAACTCAGCGTCCGATGCTCAAGAACACTCGGTGAATTGGAGCATGGCTCGAACCTAACTCCAAATCGGTGAATTGGAAGAATTCGGGACAAAAGGAACAAACTCGATCCAAAACAAAAATCGACCGATCTACTAGCTCGTGAGGTTAGAGAAGATTTCCTTCGGTGGAAAGAAGTGCCTCACGATCTAGAACAACTCAGTTCAAACGGATTTGCAAAAGACGCACCGAGTAGAGAGATCGATCAACGAGAAAAAATGTGGAGAAAAGCAACCCGCGAAGGACACAAGCAAAACGCGAATCACAAGCACGAATTTGCAACCGTGTGGCTACCACACGCTACAACAGTGAGATTACGGTCTCACTTCCTCAAAAATCTCACGGGCACAGAGGTATTGTTCTCTTCTCTGTGGATCTCAGTTTGCTACAGTAGGGGAGTGGGAGAGCAAGAAATCCTAGAAGGCAAAGAGCAAATGGCTGAGATAGATGGGGAGGTGGGTGTCTCCCGCTACTTATCCTAATTCTAACTATTCCTAATTCCCACTCTACCCCTAACTACTTACTGCGGATACATGGGTGTATGCCGAGTCTCTGTGTGATGAGTGAGTGTCAACGGAGTTGATGCGCATGTTCTTTGGCTTGTGTTGTGCAGGTGTCGAGCACGGAGACAGTGATCGATGGCGGGTGAAGGTCAAGTTGCGACGTGCTGTGCCGATGGACCGGGCGCGATGAAGGATGGGCGTGCCGTGCGGCGGACGTGCCATGCCGATGTATCGGACGGTGAAGGGCGGACGTGGACTTGGACTGATGGACTGGAGGCCGGAGGATCAGCTGTGGTGGCTGGCAGCCTGCGACAGCGACAAGCGGAGAAGTGCGATCATGTCGGTGGAAGGGGTGCACAGGAGGTGCATCCCCTCTACGACGCCGGTTTGTTGGTAGAGCCCGGGAAAAACCAACGGTGGACGGTTTCCAGGTTTGGGCCTCAAAACCTGGGTGCTGGGTTTCCAGGTTGAGCCACAAAAACCTGGGCGTGACGGTTTCCAGGTTGAGCCTCAAAACCTGGGCGTGGGCCGGTTTCCGAGTTTGGCCTCAAAACTCGGGCGCTGCGGGTGTTTCCGAGTTTTGGCCACAAAACTCGGGCAGGAGGCTGGTTTCCCGGTTTGGGCCTCAAAACCGGGGGCTGATGGAAAAAGGCTGGTTTCCCGGTTTGGGCCACAAAACCGGGGTGCAGAGTGGTGGCGGCACGTGGCGGCGATCTGAAGGTTGCGTGGAGGCGACGCGGAAGACCGTGCGGGCATGGCCGTCGGATCTACCTACCACCAGCGGGTGGACCAGATTAGCCTTAGGGTTTTCCTGGCCCGCTCTGTAAATAGAGTAGAGAGGGGTAGAGTAGGAAATAGACTTAGGCTAGGTTAGTATAAGTAGTCCAGGGGAGACACCCTCCTCCCTATCTCAGTTTTTAGCTATTTCAGTTAGTGCCTTCATTTGCTAGGGTTTCCCACTCTCCCATCCCTGCTTTAGCTAGTTGAGATCCGCAGAGAGACTCCACTCTGTGTACTGTTGATTCGAGGAAGTGAGGCCGTATCCTCACCTTGGATCCCATCTCTGGGTGTCAATTCGCGTTTTGATTTCATGTTCATCATGTTCTTCGCGGATTGCTTTGTGCCTTGAGTTTTCCCGTCGCTTGATCTTTGTGCTCGGTCCATCTTTTGCGATTCCGTTTGAACTGAGTTGTTCTAGATCGTGAGGCACTTCTTTCCACCGAAAGAAATCATCTCTAACCTCACGGTCTAGGAGATCGATCAAGTTTTAGTTTCGGGTCACTTTTTCTTCCTTCCCCCGAAGTTCTTCGATTCACCAATTTGGAGTTAGGTTCGAGCCATGATCTCTTAGAGATAGCTCACTAACCTCCTTGTGACTCCTCAGATCGAATCCCAAGCCTAGAGCACTTGATTCGAAGGAGATCGGGTTGAATCGCCGGAGTTTCAGTGCAGTTTCGGGGTGACCGGACGCCGGTCACGACTTGACCGGACGCGTCCGGTTGTTGAACGTTGAAGCGTGTTCTGGTTTTTGCTCTGACCGGACGCAGGAGTTTAGTGGTGACCGGACTCGCCCATAGTCCTGTTCACTACTCGAACGTGCTTGTGACCGGACGCACGGGGATCGACCGGACGCTCGCAGTCACTGCGTCCGGTCAGTTCCAGAGAGGTCCAAAACCGGTTTTTGGCTGACCGGACGCGTCCGGTCCCAGTTGACCGGACGCAGGCAGAGTCCAGTCGATCCAGTTTCGCGCCGTTTCGTTCGCGGTTCGTTCGTTCTTGATTGGACTCGAGTTTCGTCTTTTGTGTTGGCCTTCTAGAGTTGTCTAGTGTCCCGCTGTGCTTCGTGGAAGCATCCACCCTACATCTAGGGTCGTGGACATTAGCAAGCTCTAGGGTTCGCTTTTGGGGTTGAGTTTGGGACAGTGGCATCTAGTTTCCGAAAGGAAATTTTGAAGCTCCCATTCACCCCCCCCTCTGGTCGCTTTCGGGTAGCTTCTCGGTCCTTCAATTGGTATCGGAGCAGGTTAAGGATCTTCCACCTTAGCCGGTTCCAGATCCACCGAAGGCGACATGGATCGCGGCGTGGGCAAACCGCCGTTTTTCGATGGGACGAACTATGCGTATTGGAAGATACGTATGTCGGCCTATTTGCAGAGCTTGGGCGCTTCGATCTGGGATATTTGCAACTCCCCTGATTACGTGGTCTTGGCTGCTCGTGTGACTCAACAGCAGATCGATGAGCACGATGCCAATAGCCGAGCCCGTAATGCTCTTTCTCTTGTTTGAGCATGGGTGAGTTTGATCGTGTTTCTCACCTCGCTACGGCTCGGGAGATCTGGGACACTCTCATGCGTTTTCATGAGGGCACCTCTCAAGTCAAAACCCGACTCTACGAGTCGTTCAAGCGAGAGTATGAGAACTTTAGACATCAACCTGGCGAGAGCATAGAAAGTTTATTCGCTCGCTTTCAGGTGATTGTCAACAGGATGAGGGCTAACCGAGAGCAGTTGCCTTTTGATGATCATGAGCGTGCTTTGAAGCTTTTGCACACTCTTGATCGTTCGGTGTGGGACTCCAAAGTTCAGGCGATCATCGAATCCCCGAACTATGAGACCCTCACCTGCGACGAGCTCTTCAGTAAGCTCAAGTCCAGTGAGATTGATGCTATGGCGAGGGCTTCTTTTGAAAATCCTTCTCGCCCGTCCATGGCTTTGGTTTCCGGCTCTTCCTCTAACCCCTCAGCTGGCTTTGCGCTTTCTTCTCTCTTTTATGTGACAGAGGACCAGCTGGAGTCTTTGGGAGATGACGAGTTGGCTTTGCTCGCCAACCGGTTCTCGCGGTTTCACAACAACCGCATGAACCGTCGTCGAGGAGGACGCACGGGATGCTACGAGTTGTGGCGACCCCGACCACTTCATCGCCGACTGCCCCAAGAAGAAGAACAAGCATCTGGGGAAGGGCGATCACGGCCACAGGCGCGACTCCAAGTACAAGGAGAAGCACGTTCCCCCAAGGCACAAGAAGCGGGGCGGCTTCGACAAAGAGTACATCAAGAAGAAGTACTTGGAGAAGCAGCAAGCTGAGCAGCGCGCGTTCTTCGCCACGCTCAGCGACGTCGACGGCTCGGATGACGACTCCGCCAGCTCGAGCGATGACGAGTCCGAGAAGAAGAAGAGGATCGAGGACAAGCTGAACGGCCTCTGCTTCTTCGCCGACGACGACGGTTTCTGCACTATGGCGCTGGGCGATGAGGTCGACGGGGAGCCGGAGCGTACCCCTCGGAACGACGACGACGACGACACCTCCCAGGTAAGACGGTTGGAGGACGTTTGGTTGGTGGATTCCGGTTGTTCGAGGCACATGACCGGAAACGCCAAGTGGTTCTCCAGCCTTAGCCCGGTCGCCGGAAAGGAGTACATAACCTTCGGCGACAATAGTAAAGGTAAGGTATTGTCTCGTGGGACGGTGCGGGTTAATGAGCACTTTGTGTTTGCGCGATGTTGCTCTTGTTTCTAACCTGCATTTTAACCTTCTTTCTGTTTCGCAACTTTTTGATGATGACTATGAGATTCGTTTTCAACCGAACCTTAGCCGCATCTTAGATCCTCAGGGCGATCTTGTATGTCTGATTTTGCCCTTTGGGAAAGTCTTTCGCGCGAATTTCTCGGAGTCGTTTGGTTCTTCTCGCTGTCTTTTGGCTAGTCCTTCTTCCTCCGATCTTTGGAAGTGGCATAGGAGGCTCGGTCATTTAAGCTTCGACTTGCTTGCAAGACTTAGCTCACTTGGTCTAATCCGAGGATTGCCCAAGCTTTCGGTGGAGAAGGATCTAGTTTGCCATTCTTGCAGACATGGGAAGATGGTTGCCGCTCCCCACCATCCAGTGACTAAGGTCATGACCTCGCACCCCGGAGAGCTTTTACATATGGACCTTGTTGGTCCGGCTCGGGTGAGCTCGGTTGGTGGCAAGTGGTATGTTTTGGTTGTTGTTGACGACTTTTCGAGATATTCGTGGGTCTTCTTTTTAGCTGAGAAGACCGAGACTTTCTCATTTGCTCGCAATCTGATTTTGCGTCTTCAGAACGAGTTCCCTTTGAACTCGATGCGAGCTATTCGGAGTGATAATGGTTCCGAGTTTAAAATTTGGATTTTGAGAAGTTTTGTAACCGCCTTGGTTTGGAGCATCAGTTTTCTTCCCCCTATACACCACCCCAAAATGGTGTTGTAGAGAGGAAGAATCGGACCCTTGTTGAGATGGCCAGGACGATGCTTGATGAGCATAGGACTCCTAGGCGTTTTTGGGCCGAAGCTATGAACACTGCATGCTACATTTCGAATCGCATTTTTCTGAGAGCGTTTTTGAAGAAGACCTCTTATGAGTGCGTTTTGGTCGCCAGCCCAAGGTGAGTTATTTAGAGTCTTTGGTTGCCACTGTTTTATATTGAAAAAAGGCAACCTGGACAAGTTTGAGTCTCGTTCTTCTGACGGTGTGTTTTTGGGTTATGGCACTCACACTCGAGCTTATCGTGTACTTAACCTTGACACTAACCGAGTCATGGAGACATCAGATGTCACCTTCGACGAGACTCTTGTTTGTCCCTCTTCTCGTTTTGAGCGCGTGCAGGTGATCATGAGGTTGGAGAGCCTCTTTCGATGACGAGGACGAGGGTGCTGAAGGTATAGATGATCCAGCACCCCCTCCACCAGCCGTGCCGCAAGGAGCGGCCTCGACGACGACTCACGGCCCCGACACTTCTTCTTCCTGGGGGCCGTGGGATCCACCTCGCGCGGTACCTTTTGTACCCGGGTGGAACCAGCTACTGTTGAGGGGGAGGTCACTTCTTCCCGGGAGGCGCCACGACACATCCAGCGCCAGCACCCTCCTCAGCAGATGATCGGCGACATCGACGAGCGAGTTACTCGCTCCAGGTCACAGCACATCTCGCACTTTGCTCATTCTGCTTTTGTTGCGTCTTTTGAGCCCCGAGATGTTGGACACGCATTGACGGATCCGGATTGGGTCAATGCCATGCATGAGGAGCTAGAGAACTTTTGAGCGAAATCGGGTTTTGGGTTCTAGTGCCTCCACCTCCTGACTGTAAACCTATTGGGACAAAATGGGTATTAAAAACAAGCAAGGAGAGGAGGGCCACATTGTGAGAAACAAGGCCCGGCTTGTAGCGAAGGGTTATAGTCAGAAGGAGGGGATAGATTATGAGGAGACCTTCGCTCCTGTAGCTCGTTTGGAGGCTATTAGGATACTCTTGGCTTATGCTGCATCCATGGGTTTCAAACTTTTTCAAATGGATGTCAAGAGTGCCTTCTTAAACGGCTACATTGAGGAGGAAGTCTATGTCCAGCAACCCCCCGTTTTTGAAAATCCCAAGTTTCCAAACCATGTCTTTAAACTCCACAAAGCTTTGTATGTTTAAAACAAGCCCCTAGAGCCTGGTATGAGAGATTAAAAACCTTTTTGCTAGCTAAGGGTTTTAAAATGGGATGTGTAGATAAGACGCTCTTTCTCCTCAAGCAAGGCAAAGATACTCTCTTGGTCCAAATTTACGTGGATGATATCATTTTCGGTGGTTCTTCTCACGCTTTGGTTGCCAAGTTTGCAGATACTATGAGCAGGGAGTTCGAGATGAGCATGATGGGCGAGCTGACTTTCTTTCTCGGGTTGCAAATTAAGCAATCCCGAGGGACGTTTGTGCACCAGGGCAAGTACACGAGGGACTTGCTAAAGCGGTCGACATTGGGCGAGGCCAAGCCTCTTCCGACGCCCATGTCGACGACGACTGCCCTGGATGCCGACACGGATGGAGAAGCAGTGGACCAGAAGGAGTACCGCAGCATGATTGGATCGCTGCTCTACCTGACGGCGACACGGCCGACATTCAGTTCGCCGTGTGCTTGTGCGCGCGCTTTCAGCTTCGCCACGCACTTCTCACCGTCAGGCGGTGAAGCGCATCTTCAGGTACCTTCGTTTCACGCCTGAGTTCGGGATTTGGTATTCTGCTTCTTCCACCCTCTCGCTTTGTGGCTTTTCTGATGCTGATTTTGCTGGTTGTCGCACCGAGCGCAAGTCCACTTCTGGGACTTGCCAGTTTATTGGATCTTCTCTGGTGTCGTGGTCTTCTCGCAAACAGTCTAGTGTCGCTCAGTCTACCACGGAGGCTGAATATGTTGCTGCGGCTAGCTGCTGTTCCCAGTTACTCTGGATGATGGCCACTTTGCGTGATTTTGGTTTGAGCTTTACTCGAGTGCCTTTGCTTTGTGACAGCACGAGTGCCATTAGCGTTGCTAAGAACCCCGTGCTTCACTCGAAAACCAAACACATTGATGTGCGCTTTCATTTCTTGCGAGACCACCAGGAGAAGGGTGATATCGACCTTCGCCATGTCGATACTCATCACCAATTGGCTGATATTTTCACCAAGCCTTTAGACGAATCAACCTTTAATAGGTTGAGGGGTGAGCTTGGTGTGTGTGTTTCCCCTTTTAGATGGGGGAAGCATTTTGAGATGTACAGACTGACTCTTTTATTTTGAGGCTCTTTTCTTTTGAGTTTCTTGAGTCTTTCCAATTGGTATCTTCTTTCTTTCAGTTTTGTGTCGGGCATACGCATTTACATTCTGAAGCTTCATGTCTATATTCACTAGAATGAAATTATACTCTTGTTAGTATTGCTCCGATACTTATGATGATGCTTGTAGCTTATGCTCTTTCTGATCACTGTTACATGTTATGAGCGAGCTATTTTTGGAATGGTGAATTATGCCTAATGTATATAAATCTGAAAATGTTCACCACTGAGATATGCAACTAGCATGTGTAGGGTGTGTTGAGTCCATTCCTGCTTTTCATATATGCTAGGTTGCTATGTCTCTAGTTCTGAGTCATTCACTTGCTTGGTTGTTCATAACTTGCTTAAAATCTGAACCAAGTACTGTTGAATTGAAAAGATCGAGATGGGATTGCTTGTCAACACCTCATGGTATTGAGACTGTTTCTCATTGCACTTTGAGTTAAACTTGAGCCATGTAGTGTATGACCGAAACCGTTGCTTTAAGCTTCTGATTGCTTCGGCATAGGCTTCGCACGGTTGAAAAGTTAGGCGATGACAAGTTTTCAACCTCTCGCAATCACATGCCAAAAATGAACTTGTGAATTCTTTTACCGCTGCAACTCCGATATGAATTTGAAATCACAAGTATATGCTTCATTCCTATGCATGATGATTGAACTTTGCTAGGGGCGTAGTTCACCTTGTATATATGCCTTAGCACTTGTTTGGATTCCTTCTATACATGTCTAGTGCTATTTTGATGGTGACTATCCTTTTGGCTTAAAACTGCTCACATGCTCATATGCTTCATATTTGTATAAGTGATCAGTCTGAGCCTTTGCTATTTGAGTGCTTAATTGAGATGTTGATGTTGGAGCTATACTGATTAGAGCATTTGCACTCTTTTGACTATATACTTGAAGCTCCTAACTTGCATTTTGACTTCATATGCATTGTGGAAGAGAGATCTTGTGTTCAGGGGAGTTTATGTGATAAGTGCATTTTCAACTAGGGGGAGAAATTATGCAAATCATATGCTCCTGTGTGATCAACTAAGGGGAGAATCATTTGTCCTAGTTGCTTGCATTTGTCGAGGGGGAGTTTGCTAGTTGTGTTGAGCCATTGCCTCTGTCTTGAGGGACTAGCAAACGTTCCTAGCTTTTCATGAGCTTTCATAAGCTTTTTCATTTGGCTTTCAATGGGTATCGTCTGGTGTGCTTCCCATTTGGTTTGGGTGATTTCCAATTGGTTCGGAGGTGATTTCTTGCTAGTTGTGTTGAGCCTCTGTGCCTCTATCTTGAGGGACTAGCATTTTGCTTCTGTTGTCCTCCGATCTTCAATTGGTATCTGCTAGCGGTGTTGGCCTGTTCTACCTCTTCTTGAGGCTAGCTTTGCTTGCTTGGTTGCGTCGAGCCGTTGCCCATGTCTTTGGGGACCAAGTTTTCGCTTCATCCACTTGACCTTCTTTGCTTTTGTTAGGCTTTGGGGTCATTTGGTTGGGTCTTCTCTTCTCACTCCTTCCTACCTCCTTCTTTTATTCATGATTTGTTGTGGAGTTGACAATGCACTCATCAAGGGGGAGATTGCGGATATGGGTGTATGCCGAGTCTCTTGTGATGAGTGAGTGTCACGGAGTTGATGCGCATGTTCTTTGGCTTGTGTGTGCAGGTGTGTGGACACGGAGACAGTGATCGATGGCGGGTGAAGGTCAAGTTGCGACGTGCTGTGCCGACGGACGGGCGCGAGAAGGATGGCGTGCGTGCGGCGGACGTGCCATGCCGATGTATCGGACGTGTTGTGAAGGGCGGACGTGGACTTGACTGATGGACTGGAGGCCGGAGGATCAGCTGTGGTGGCTGGCAGCCTGCGACAGCGACAAGCGGAGAAGTGCGATCATGTCGGTGGAAGGGGTGCACAGGAGGTGCATCCCCTCTACGACGCCGGTTTTTGGTAGAGGCCCGGGAAAAACCAACGGTGGACGGTTTCCAGGTTTGGGCCTAAAACCTGGGTGCTGGGTTTCCAGTTGAGCCACAAAACCTGGGCGTGACGGTTTCCAGGTGAGCCTCAAAACCTGGCGTGGGCCGGTTTCCGAGTTTGGGCCTCAAAACTCGGGCGCTGCGGGTTTCCGAGTTTGGGCCACAAAACTCGGGCAGGAGGCTGGTTTCCCGGTTTGGGCCTCAAAACCGGGGGCTGATGGAAAAGGCTGGTTTCCCGGTTTGGGCCACAAAACCGGGGTGCCAGAGTGGTGGCGGCACGTGGCGCGATCTGAAGGTTGCGTGGAGGCGCACGCGGAAGACCGTGGGGCATGGCCGTCGGATCTACCTACCACCAGCGGGTGGACCAGATTAGCCTTAGGGTTTTCCTGGCCCGCTCTGTAAATAGAGTAGAGAGGGGTAGAGTAGATAGGAAATAGACTTAGGCTAGGTTAGTATAAGTAGTCCAGGGAGACACCCTCTCCCTATCTCAGTTTTAGCTATTTCAGTTAGTGCCTTCATTTGCTAGGGTTTCCCACTCTCCCATCCCTGCTTTAGCTAGTTGAGATCCGCAGAGAGACTCCACTCTGTGTACTGTTGATTCGAGGAAGTGAGGCCGTATCCTCACCTGGGATCCCATCTCTGGGTGTCAATTCGCGTTTTGATTTCATGTTCATCATGTTCTTCGCGGATTGCTTTGTGCCTTGAGTTTTCCCGTCGCTTGATCTTTGTGCTCGGTCCATCTTTTGCGATTCCGTTGAACTGAGTTGTTCTAGATCGTGAGGCACTTTTTCCACCGAAAGAAATCATCTCTAACCTCACGTCTAGGAGATCGATCAAGTTTTAGTTTCGGGTCACTTTTTCTTCCTTCCCCCGAAGTTCTTCGATTCACCGATTGGAGTTAGGTTCGAGCCATGATCTTAGAGATAGCTCACTAACCTCCTTGTGACTCCTCAGATCGAATCCCAAGCCTAGAGCACTTGATTCGAAGGAGATCGGGTTGAATCGCCGGAGTTTCAGTGCAGTTTCGGGTGACCGGACGCCGGTCACGACTTGACCGGACGGCGTCCAGTGTTGAACGTTGAAGCGTGTTTCTGGTTTTTGCTCTGACCGGACGCAGGAGTTTAGTGGTGACCGGACTCGCCCATAGTCCTGTTCACTACTCGAACGTGCTTGTGACCGGACGCACGGGATCGACCGGACGCTCGCAGTCACTGCGTCCGGTCAGTTCCAGAGAGGTCCAAAACCGTTTTTGGCTGACCGGACGCGTCCGGTCCCAGTTGACCGGACGCAGGCAGAGTCCAGTCGATCCAGTTTCGCGCTGTTTCGTTCGCGGTTCGTTCGTTCTTGATTGGACTCGAGTTTCGTCTTTTGCGTTGGCCTTCTAGAGTTGTCTAGTGTCCCGCTGTGCTTCGTGGAAGCATCCACCCTACATCTAGGGTCGTGGACATTAGCAAGCTAGGGTTCGCTTTGGGGTTGAGTTTGGGACATGGCATCTAGTTTCCGAAAGGAAATTTTGAAGCTCCCATTCACCCCCCCTCTGGTCGTTTTCGGGTAGCTTCTCGGTCCTTCACTTACAGAGCGACCCAGCTAAACCCTAAGGTTATTCTGGACCAACTCGAAGGTAGGTGGATCCGACGGCCACGCCCGCCACACAACTCGTTGCGTTGCCTCGACGCAACCTCCCGATTGCCGCCACGTGCCGCCACCGCTCTGCGTCCTCTTCACAGACTCCGCCCCCGGTTTTGTGGCCCCAACCGGGAAACCAGCCTTCACAGCCAACCCCCGGTTTTGAGGCCCAAACCGGGAAACCAGCCCACCGTAGCCTGAGTTTTGTGGCCCAAACTCAGCAAACCGTAGCACCCAGGTTTTGAGGCCCAAACCTGGAAACCATCCTCAGCCCGAGTTTTGTGGCCAAACTCGGGAGGGAACCATCAGCGCCCAGGTTTTGAGGCCCAAACCTGGAAACCGTGCACTCGATGGTTTTTCTCTGGCTCTACCACCAAACCGAAGCTGTCGAGGGGATGCACCGCCCGTGTACCCCGTCCACCGACATGTGTCCTCAGGTCCTCGACTCGAGCAAGCAACACCGCCCCGCAAGTCTTCGCTCGTGGCTGTCCCAAGCTGCCAGCCACCACAACTGATCCTCAGGCCACCGGTCCCTCAGTCCAAGCCTCACGTCCGCCCTTCACCGCTCCCGGTCCGTCGGCACGGCACGTCTCTACTTGACCTTCACCTTGCCCCCGATCACTGTCTCTGTGCTCGACACCTGCACAACACAAGCCAAAGAACCTGCGATCAAACCCGTTGAAAATCACTCATCACTCAGAGACCCGGCATACACCCATGTATCCGCAATCTCCGCCTTGATGAGTGCATTGTCAACTGCACACACAAATCATAATGGAAATAGAAGGAGGAAGAAGGAGAAGAGAGAACTCGACCAAATGACCCAAAAGCATAGCAAAGCCGAAGAAGGTCAAGTGGAAAGAGCAAAACAACCTGGTTCCCAAAGACATGGGCAAACGCTCGACGCAACCAAGCAAAGCAAAGCTAGCCCTCAAGAAAGGTAGAACAGGCTCAACACTGCTAGCAAATGCCAAATGAAAAATCGAAGCAAAAATGCTAGTCCCTCAAGATAGAGGCACAGAGGGCTCAACACAACTAGCAAGAAAGCTCGACATCGACTGAAAAGCTCGATACCAACTGAACCCAACTGAAACAAAGGTGTGGGTGCTAGTCCCTCAAGATAGAGGCAAAGGCACAACACAACTAGCAAAGCGCTCCGAACCAATTGGAAATTTCAAAAATTCAGCACGAGCAAACTCCCCCTTGCATGGTGCACACAACCGCCAACATGGGAGGCATGATTTGTCCAAAATTTTCTCCCCCTTAGTTGAAAATGCACCATCAAGCAACAGGAGCTGAAAACAAGTTTCTCCCCCTTAGAACAATGCACCATCAAAAGTTGCCAACAAGAGAAGTTCTCCCCCTTCCAAAATGCATATAAGTCAAAGAGCAAGTTTGAGCAGCTTCAGGAATATAGTCAGAAAATGCAAGGATGCTCTAAACAATGTAGCTTCAACGACTCACTGAAAAGCATACAAGCTAGCGAAGGCTCAACTGATCATCAAATACGAAATATGAACATGAGAGCACAATGAGCAGTTTTTTGGCCAAAAAGGTATTCACCATCAAAATAGCACTACACTGTATAGACAGGAAAACAGACAAGTGCTAACCATGTATGCAAGGTGAACACTACCCCTAGCAAAGTTCAATCATCATGCTATAGAATGAAACATAGTCTTGTGTATCCAAATTTTATCGGAGTTGCAGCGGTTAAGATTACACAAGTTAAAATTTCAGCATGTGATTGCGAGAGGTTGAAAGCTTGTCACTGCCTAACTTTTTCGACTGTGCGAAGCCTATGCAGAAGCAATCAGAAGCTTAAAGTAACAGTTTCGGTCATACACTACACAGCTCAAGTTTAACTCAAAGTGTAATGAGAAACAGTCTTGAAACTGTGATGTGTTGACAAGCAATCCCATCTCGATCTTTTCAATTCACTTAAAACTTGGTTCAGATTTTAATGACAGAATATGAACGGACCAAGCAAGTGACAGACTCAGAACTAGAGACATAGCAATCTAGCATATATGAAAAGCACGAGTGAATTCAAACATCCTACACATGCTAGTTGCATATCTTAATGGTGAACATTTTCATGTTTAAATTCATTAAGCAGGTTCACCATTCAAAAATAGCTCGGCTCACAACATGTATTAGTTGATCAGAAAGAGCAAAGCTACTAGCATCAACAAATAGCGTCGGAGTATACTAAACAGAGCATAGTTACATTTCAAAGATTATATACATGAAGCTCAGAGTGTAAAAGCGTATGCTGAAAATGCAAAAGACAAAAGAGACAAGAAAACAAGACACAACGAAAAATAGTCAGTCTATGATACAAGATCCAAAATGTTTCCCCCATCTAAAAGGGAAACACACACCAAGCTCACCCCTCAACCGATTAAAGGTTGATTCGTCCAAAGGCTTGGTGAAAATATCAGCCAACTGATGATGAGTATCGACATGGCGAAGGTCGATATCACCCTTCTCATAGTGGTCTCGCAGAAAATGAAAGCGCACATCAATGTGTTTGGTCTTCGCGTGAAGCACGGGGTTCTAGCAACGCTAATCGCACTCGTGCTTGTCATAAAGCAAAGGAACACGAGAAAAGCTCAGACCAAAATCACGCAAAGTGGCCATCATCCAAAGCAACTAGGAACAGCAGCTAGCCGCCGCAACATACTCAGCCTCCGTGGTAGACTGGGCGACACTAGACTGCTTGCGAGAAGACCACGATACAAGAGAAGAACCAATAAATTAGCAAGTCACAGAAGTGGACTTGCGCTCAATGCGACAACCAGCAAAATCGGCATCGGAATAACCGCAAAGGGAAAGGGTGGAGGAAGTTGAATACCAAATCCCGAACTGTAACACCTCTGGTGTTTAGCATGTAATTAACTTGACATACCATCATTATCATCATTAAGCATCTTAATCATGATTTCATGTGTATGCATTTTGCTAAGTGTATCATGTGAATTACCTCTATTTCAAAAACCCTAATTAGCCCACTTCTCTCTACTAGGGCAAAATGGTAATTTCATCTCTGTGATTAGCTTTGTGTAATTCTTGTTCCTTTGGTGTCTTGTAGTGTTGTTGTGTTGGCCAAAGTTCAAAGATCAGAATTTGATTTCAAATCCCTTTGTGAAACCCTGATTTCCAAATCCTGGATTTTATCCCTCTTTTGTAATTCAAATTATTCAAAATTTGGGATTGGCCCAAAAGCAAGTTGTAGATCTGTCAAAGAGAAACAACTTTGGTATTTACAAATTTTCAAGTTGCAGTACAAAGTTTTGAGTTATTTCAAATTCAATCAAACTCCAGTTTTTGTCCCCTTTTCAGTTTTCAAAATGAGTTCAAAAACTAATGAGTTTCTGGAAAAGTGTATAATAGCAAAGTTGTAGGTTTTGATAAAAGGAACAACTTTCATGTTTACAGATTTTCAAGTTTCAGTTTGAAATCCAGAGTAATTTGATTTGAATCAAGTTTGAAAAAGTGTCCCCTTTACTGTTTTCAAATTTGTTCAAAAACTATTTGGAATTTGAAAATGTTCATATTGACAAAGTTGAGCTCTCATTTCTGAACAACTTTGGTGTTTTGAGTTTTTGTCGCACAGTTCAAATTTTGGAAGTAATTTGCAAATTTCAGAAGAAAACTAGCCAAAAGTCAAACCCTACACCCTACCCTGTTCATCTTCTCCGGTAGGGGGGGGGGGGCCCGGCCATGGCGCCCGCCGGTGCCGCGTGCACCACGCGCCTGGCAGCCGCACGCCCGCCCCCGACCTGTCGCCCGCAACCGCGACATCATACCGCTCCCGCACGCGCCAAAGTTGACCCGTGCGCCGTCCCCTACAGCTCCCAGATCGTCGCCGCCGCGTGGCCATCGCCGGCGAGCTCACGCCCAGGCCCCGAGCGCGCGTCAACCCTGCTGCCAGAGCACAATCGAGTGCGCACGCCTCCGTGAAGCTTACCTCCGCCCTGCCCGACACCTCGTCCGCCCCCAAGCGGCCTATACACCCCCGGTGAGAACCTCTGAGCCGAACCCTCACCGCCTCCGCCACGTGGCCAGCCCAGTCCGAACCCTCCGCCGCTCAACCAACTAGCTCAACAGCTCCGCCTTGAGCCCGTGCAGCTTCCCCACTCCTCAATTTGGTCTCTACCGTCCCTGGTTGCCCGGCGTAACTCGCCGTTCCCATCTCCGGCGAGAAGCCCGTCGAGGTCGGGATCGTGAAATACTCCTCTCCGGCCTTGATCATCTCCCTCCGACCACCGCATCACCTTCCTTACTCCCGTGCGACTCTAACCCCGCCCCTGTGGACTTGTTTGGTGCTCAGGGTCGTCGTGAGTGTCGATCGCCGCCGCTCGTCGTCCGCCGGTCACCGTCGACCGCCTCCACCGTCCACCCCCGTCCCTCCCGAGCTGCCCTATCAACGCCGGTGAGCTCCCTGTTGCCTCCGTGCCCTCAGCTCTGCCGCGGAGTGCCCAGGTTGGCCGGCGTAAGCACGCCGCCGCGCTCGGGTCGCCCCGCGGCGAGCAGAGCACCGCCGTGCTCCGATTTCCTTTTTATTTTCTACATATGAATAGTGTTCTGTTTCTCTTTTTGTGTGATTTTCTGTAGACCTCCGAAATTCTGAAAATTTTGTGGTAGACTCTTCATGCTCTGAAGTATTTTATAAAAATATGAAACTTGAGTTTTGTGCAAAAATTTGAAAATGAAAAATCTCCCTTTTAATTAATAAATGATGGTTTTGGATTTTTAGAAAATGATTTATAACTCCAAAATTTATGAGATCACTTTTGTGAGCTAGTTATGCCATGACAAGTCTCTGGTGAAATTTTGAAGTCTTTTGAAACAAGTTGATTTTTGAGCTTTATTTTAATTAAGGAATAGTGCCTTTTGTGAATTAAATGTCTAGATTTAATTGAGCACCTTAATGACCTCCAAAATTTATGAAATTTGTTTTGCCATATAGTTGTACTCTAATGAACTTGTGCGATTAATTTGGTAATTTTTGGAGCACCTTCATAAAATGACCTTTTTAAATAATTAAGAAAATAGAAAAGGTGATTGATTGAGTTAGCGTTGAATGCCCTGTGAAGTGACTTTTGGGATTGCTTGATGTTCATAGACCCCTACCCTTTGGTCTATGATGTTTGTGATGCTATGTTGGTTGATGCTTAGGATAGTTATGATAAAGTCTAGTTTAATCAAATTTTGCTTAAGGAAGAAATGGTTACTTTTATGCTCAACCTAGATTTCGTTTATGCCTTGCCTTAGAGTAATCTAGTATCAGTGGTTTGTCTTGCACCTTAAGTCCATATCACCATTCTCATGAGCATTCATCATTGCATCCGTATAGTTGACGAAGAAGGCCCTGAAGTCGAGGTAGCCACCGAAGGATCTGTCCCCGAGGCAACCCCGAGCTCCGACGCCTATACCTACCCCGAGTCTACTCTTTTTGCCGTCCAAGGCAAGCCCCGGTGCATTAAACCCTACCTTGCTTTTATAAATGCTTTCTTTAAATGTTTTGAGTTAAATTATTGCATTAGGTTGATAGGAGTTGAGTGAAATCCTATCTGATGCATTATCTACCTTGACCAATGATACACCCGATACCTGCTTTCAAAAAACTATTGAAAAATGCTTAGCAATGCTATATGATAGATTTGCAATAAAAATGCCAATTTCAAAGGTGTGATCACTTTAAGAATATTTATGGGAATTTCTGGTTTACTCCCACCATTGGCTAAGTATCTGATCCGTACCTAGTCAATGGGAAGGAGAGGTTGTCCTTGCGTACGGTGCCGTCATGTTGTAGTCCGGGACTCAACAGTTGACACCGACCGGGACAGGGTTGAAAAACTGACAGGACCTGTACTCTTGGGTTAGAGTCCCGAGGTGCTTGTCGCTGGCTGGAAAATTTAGGGACCACCTGTATGGGGGCCTGATTGACTAAGACTTGCAACTATTCACATACTACGGAAAGCTTCGGCTCCGAGGAATCCTTGATTGGACCGACAACCGCGCACTGGGAGTGGAGAGATGGCGGAAGTAGCATGTACCCACGTGGGTTAGAGGCCCGGATTGGAGTGGTGTACTGTACTTCCGGGTGGCGTAGGACCGGGCCCAATCTTGGAGGAATCGTGGTAGACGAGTTGGCATATGCAAGCTTGGTGCTACATATGCAGTGTGGATAGGGATCCTCAGCTGAGTATTATTTATCCGGATTAACGCTGCTCCTCGGTTATGGAGACTTAGTCACTGACTGTCAACAGGGAGTGGTTCTCAACTAGGTCTGTTTTGAAATGTAAAATGAATCATGAATGATTATGATGGAACAAGGAATACCGAATCTTTCAAAATAAAAATGAGGTTTACCAAAAATGCTTTTCTGCAAAATACTTGAACTTGCTTAAGCCTTACCTTGACTACCCTAAGCCTGCATTCCTGAGTCTTCTCCCTTTTCTTTAGTCGGGTAAGTCTTGTTGAGTACCTTTGTACTCAGGGTTTTTTACCCATGTTGCAGGTATGGCAGACTCCTCAGTATGCCTCGGACCCTGCTGTGTGACTGTTGTTCAGGAAGAGGCCGATGAGGCCGATGAGTGATTATTCACCCTCGGGCTGGGTGATGTATCTTTATCTTTAGTTGTTGTCATCTGCTACCCTGCCAACTCTATTTGAACTATGGTCTGTAATAATTTCACTTTAAGTTTATGTTGAACACTGGTTTGTAAAACTATTGTTATTTAAGTCTTCCGCTATTTACTCCGATGTTATTTGTCAAAATGTTCAAGAGATTGTAACTGAATTGTGAGCTGATCCTGCGGACATCGGGCACTGATGTAGCCCAGTGGCGAACCGGTCTTAATCTCTTGGCTGTACGGATCGACTGTCAGTGGTTGATAGTGATCAGTGGGCCATGGGATTAGGGTCGTTACGTCACAGAGTGGTATCGGAGCATCTCACTACGACGTTGCAATCTTTTGCGAAAATTTCAAAAGGTTTTAGTTTTTTAAGTCAAAAAACTAAACTTGACTATTTTGAGTCCAAATTGCTTCTCTCATCTCATCTTGTCTTTGGCAATTAGTAGCAAGACAACTTGTATAAGCCCTATGTACCTTATCTTAGTAGTGGCATTGCCTTGTCCATGAACGAATCATGCATCATGTCATTATCACTTAAGTTAACTTCCTCTCTAAGTCGGTTGGGTTAGTATGCCTTTACCTTTTTCTTGCTAGCCTTTCTCACCTATAATCTCTTGTCCAGATATGGTCATCCTCAAGCGGACTGCTCGCAAGTCGACTGGACCGCATGGTGTGCCGCGTCACCAGCTGGCGCCACGCACCGGAGAAGAGACTGGAGAATCCTCCAACGGACGTCGCTCGTCCCGCCGCAACCGCAAGCAGCTGAAGGAGGAGATCAAGAATCTAAGGCTGAAATGGAGAACATGGAGCATGACTTCTATCTTTCTCGCATGGAGTTTTATGAGGCACGAGCTTCCCTGGAGCAGGCCAATCGGAACACAGTTCGCGCTATCGAGCAGCGCAACGATGCTTGGACCCGCGAAGATGTCACCAGAGCCCAACTCCATGGACTGCAGCAATACACTGCCCAGATTGAGCAGTACAATGATATACTTCATGAGGAGGTACATCAATTGTACAACCAACTTCACCCGTGGCTCCACCTGTTGCTGAGGATCCAGAAGATGGAGTCGTGGAGGAACCTGAAGAAGAACATGAGCCAGTCCAGAATGTAGAAATGGAACCTGCTGGAGATGTTCACGTTGAAGATGAAGATGAGGAGGAAGAGCCTGAGCTCATCATCGAAGATGAAGATGACGATGAAGAGATGATCATCATCGATGACGACTAGATTCCTTGTGTCTGTACCATCTGCTCACCTACAGCCGTAGTCTAGGTTTGGGACGTTAGTTGGTCTTCTGTCTAGTCGAGTCTGTATCGTGTCTTGTACCTTTCCTTTGTCAGTTAGTAGCTATCTATCGAACTTCTGTATCAGTTATCTACCCTTACATCAATGAATCTTATCAGTCAGTTTCGTTCAAAAGCAATCTTTGGATGCTAAGTTCCCAAATTCTTAACAGATGCCTGTGAACACCCGCACTGGAGCCGAAGTTCCGGAGGTGCCAACCTTCCAAACCCTCCACCAGTTCCTGCTACCCTGGCAGATGCCATTGCAGCCTTGGCCGCCGCTGCCAACCTAATAGCTCAGAACCAAGGACAGCAGAATGTTGGTCACCGTGGTCGTCACAACCAAGAGACCACCTACGTGGAGTTCACTGAAACCCGTCCACCGGTTTTCACCAGAGCCGACGAACCCCTCGAAGCTGATGATTGGCTCCGCACCACAGCGAGCAGAAGTTTGGTCTCATCCGATGCACTGAAATCCAGAAGCCTCGGTTCGCTTCTCAGCAGCTCCGTGGTCCAGCAAGTGCTTGGTATGCCAACCTCTTGGCTGCCCAGCCTGAAGGACACCAGCTGACCTGGGAAGAGTTCCGCACCGCTTTTCGTGCACACCACATCCCATCAGGTCTGATGAAGATGAAGCTTGATCAGTTCCTAGCCCTGCAGCAGAAGGAATCCACAGTGATGCAGTATGTGGGTCAGTTCAACCACCTGAGCCAGTATGCCTCCGACTATGTCAACACGGATGAGAAGAAGAGAGATTGTTTCCTTAGGGGTCTGCACCCTAAGATTCGCAGAGGTCTATCCAACAACCTCAACGGATCTTATCATGATGTCGTTGACCGTGCTGTCGCTTTCGAGGAAAGTAACCGCCAGTATCAGGAGGAGAAGAAGAAGAAGAAGGCTGGGTCTAGCAGCTTCTCCAGCAACCATAAGCGCCCAAGAATCATCTACCACCCCAGTCACCACCAAAACCGTGCCCCATATCCCCATCAGCAAGTGGTCGTTCGTACCGCGGCCACCACTCATAATGCCAACCAGCAAAGTGCCACTCAGCCGAACGCCCCAGGTGTTCGTATCACCACCCCACAAACAGCTTACAACCATCCATGCTACAACTGTGGCCAAGTTGGTCACTGGTCTCGCGATTGCCCAAAACCCAAGAAGAATGCCCAGATGCACAGAAAGGCCCTGGAGGATCACAGCAGCAGCACCGTGCACCGCAGCAGCACGTCCAGAAGGGCAAGTTTGTCAAGAAGCACGGGCAAGTCTACTTCACCACCGTCAGTAACATCCCAGAAGGAGAGCCCGTCATGCTCGGTAGGTTCCCTGTTGCCAATCATCCTGCAGTCGTCTTGTTCGATTCTGGTGCATCGCATTCCTTCATCAGTCGCACTTTTGTCATCAAGCATGAGTTACCCATGGGGGAGTTAAAAGAAAGTTTCTGTATACTTTCGCCTGGAGGGCGGATAAATACTAAGGAAGTGGTCCGCAGTATACCAGTAACCCAGTATGTTGTGGGAACATGTCTTTCCTACCACCATGATAGTACTGCGCAATACAAGAGATAGAATGTCAATCTTAGGACCCCCATTGAATTGGATGTTGTGTCAGTATAAAGCATGATAGACATCTTGGAATAGAGTTGTGAGAGTGGATATTCCTAACAGCACTTCCAAACTCCTTCTCCAACTTCCTATGCCTCAAAAACCAGCAACCACCCAGTTGAATACCGCCTGTGTTCCGGAAGTCAGGGATATTCCCGTGGTCTGTGAGTTCCCTGATGTCTTTCCAGAGAAGATCTACCCGGTCTGCCTCCTGACCGTGATGTTGAGTTTGCCATAGAGCTAAAGCCCGGGACTGCTCCTATATCCCCAGAGCTTATCGAATGCCTCCCAGAGAGTTGGCAGAGCTGAAGATCCAATTGCAAGAGCTATTGGACAGGGTCTCATTCGCCCAAGTTCATCTCCTTGGGGCTGTCCTGCTATTTTTGTGAAGAAGAAGGACAAAAGTCTGTCTTCGTCTGTGCGTTGACTATCGCCCACTCAACGAGGTCACCATCAAAAATAAATATCCCTTGCCCCGCATTGACCTCCTTTTTGACCAGTTATCTGGAGCCAGAGTGTTCTCCAAAATTGATCTCAGATCTGGCTACCACCAGATAAAAATCCGTCCAGAAGACATTCCTAAAACAGCTTTCACCACCAGATACGGCCTCTATGAGTATTTGGTCATGTCCTTTGGCTTGACCAATGCCCCCGCTCATTTCATGTATCTCATGAACTCTGTGTTCATGCCAGAGCTCGATAAATTTGTAGTCGTGTTCATTGACGACATCCTTGTCTATTCAAGAACTCCTGAAGATCACGCCAAGCATCTTCGAATCGTTCTCTCTTCGTCTCAGAGATCACCAGCTGTATGCCAAGTTCAGTAAATGTGAATTCTGGCTAGATCGAATTCAATTCCTTGGTCATGTCCTGTCCGCTGAAGGTGTGTCAGTTGACCCTGAAAAAGTGGCAGATATCTTGGATTGGAAGCCACCTACCACTGTCCGCGAAGTTCGCAGCTTCATGGGAATGGCTGGATACTATCGTCGTTTCATCCCAGATTTCTCCAGAGTCGCCAAGCCTATCACAGAGTTGTTGAAGAATTCCGTGGATTTCGTTTGGTCACCAGCCTGTGAGCAAGCCTTTCAAGCCTTGAAGAAACTGCTAACTACCTCACCAGTCCTAGCTCAACCAGATATCGAGAAACCCTTTGATGTATACTGTGATGCATCTGGTACTGGTTTGGGCTGTGTTTTGATGCAAGAAGGACGAGTAATTGCTTATGCCTCACGACAGCTTAAGCGACATGAGGAAAACTACCCAACCCATGATCTTGAGCTAGCAGCAGTCGTGCATGCCTTGAAGATTTGGCGTCACTATCTGTTGGGCAGTATCTGCAATATGTATACGGATCACAAGAGCCTAAAGTATATCTTCACTCAAGAAGAATTGAATATGAGGCAGAGAAGATGGCTTGAGCTGATTAAAGATTATGATCTCAAAGTACATTACCATCCAGGTAAGGCAAATGTAGTTGCCGATGCCCTCAGTCGCAAGTCACACTGCAACTGTCTGATGACGAAGCCCTATGATCTTTCCTTGTGCCATGATCTCGAAAGGATGGGTATCGAAATAATTTCGCAAGGAAGCCTGAACAATGTCAGCATAGAAACAACCATCAAGGATCAAGTCATTGCTGCTCAGAAGGATAACCCTGGAATCAAGCACATCATCGAAAAGGTCCAGACTGGAAAGACTGATTGTTTCAGGATCGATGATGTGTAGGAGTGTTTGGTTCAAGAACCGTCTAGTAGTTCCCAAGGTGCCTGAATTGAGACAGTTAATCCTGATGAAGCACACTTGACCAGATTCTCTATTCACCCCGGCAGCAGCAACAAGATGTACCAAGACTTAAAGCAGAGATTCTGGTGGACTAAAATGAAGATTGAGATTGCCCGGTATGTCGCTCAGTGTGATACCTGCCAAAGAGTCAAGGCAGTACACATGAAGCCTGAGCCTGGAGGAGAATTGCAACCTTTGTCAGTACCCGCTTGGAAATGGGACGACATTAGTATGGATTTTGTCAATGGACTACCCAAGACCCAGAAAGGTTTTGATTCCATTTGGGTAATGTGGACCGTCACGACTCGCAAGCAAGCTCACTTTTGCCAGTGAAGACCAGTTACACCGTCCCCATGTATGCCACTTGTACAAGAACAACATAGTGAAGCTTCATGGCATACCCAAGACCATTGTCTCTGACCGTGGTACCCAGTTTGTCGCTAAGTTTTGGAAAGCGTTCCATACCTCACTTGGAACCAAGCTCTTACATAGTACGGCATATCATCCGCAAACAGATGGACAAACTGAGCGAGTCAACCAAGTGCTGGAGGACATGTTGAGAGCCTGTGTTCTTACCTTCGCAGATACTTGGGATGACTGTTTGCCTTTGGCAGAGTTCTCTTATAATAACAGTTACCAAGAGAGCATCAAAATGGCACCCTTTGAAGCACTGTACGGTCGTCGTTGTCGTACACCCCTCAGTTGGTCTGAGCCCGGAGAAAGAGAATTCTTTGGAGTTGACCTGGTCAAGGATATGGAAGAGAAAGTCAAGCAGATACAAGAGAATATGAAGATTGCCCAATCTCGACAGAAGAGTTACGCTGACAAGAGACGTCGACCTCTGAAGTTTCAAGTTGGAGATTATGTATATCTCAAGGTCTCACCAACCAAGGAGTCACTCGTTTTGGAGTCAAAGGAAAGTTAGCACCCGTACATTGGTCCGTTTGTTGAGATTTTGGAATGTTGTGGCAAGGTAGCTTACAAGCTGAAGTTGCCCGATCATCTCTCCGCTGTCCACAATGTTTTCCATGTCTCCCAACTCAAGAAGTGTCTCAGAGTACCAGAACATGTCGTGGAAGTTGAAGGTGTTGAGCTAGAGCCTGATCTGTCCTACTCAGAATATCCAGTTCGCGTGTTGGACCACAAGGATCGCGTTACTCGAAGAACCACCACGAGATGGTACAAAATACAGTGGAACCAGCACTCTGAAGAAGAAGCCACCTGGGAATCCGAAGACTTCTTAGCAAAGAACTACCCCGACTTTCTCGAATCCCTGTCTATGTAAGGTTTTGTCTTTATCCCCTCTTTGTCCTCCTTAAGACGCAGAATCTCGGGGCGAGATTTCTTTAGGGGGGGAGGCTGTAACACCTCTGGTGTTTAGCATGTAATTAATTAACTTGACATACCATTATCATCATTAAGCATCTTAATCATGATTTCATGTGTATGCATTTTGCTAAGTGTCAATGTGAATTACCTCTATTTCAAAAACCCTAATTAGCCCACTTCTCTCTACTAGGGCAAAATGGTAATTTCATCTCTGTGATTAGCTTTGTGTAATTCTTGTTCCTTTGGTGTCTTGTAGTGTTGTTGTGTTGGCCAAAGTTCAAAGATCAGAATTTGATTTCAAATCCCTTGTGAAACCCTGATTTCCAAATCCTGGATTTTATCCCTCTTTTGTAATTCAAAAATTATTCAAAATTTGGGATTGGCCCAAAAGCAAAGTTGTAGATCTGTCAAAGAGAAACAACTTTGGTATTTACAAATTTTCAAGTTGCAGTACAAAGTTTTGAGTTATTTCAAATTCAATCAAACTCCAGTTTTTGTCCCCTTTTCAGTTTTCAAAATGAGTTCAAAAACTAATGAGTTTCTGGAAAAGTGTATAATAGCAAAGTTGTAGGTTTTGATAAAAGGAACAACTTTCATGTTTACAGATTTTCAAGTTTCAGTTTGAAATCCAGAGTAATTTTGATTTGAATCAAGTTTGAAAAAGTGTCCCCTTTACTGTTTTCAAATTTGTTCAAAACTATTTGGAATTTGAAAATGTTCATATTGACAAAGTTGTAGCTCTCATTTTTCTGAACAACTTTGGTGTTTTGAGTTTTTGTCGCACAGTTCAATTTTGGAAGTAATTTTGCAAATTCAGAAACTAGCCAAAGTCAAACCTACACCCTACCCTGTTCATCTTCTCCGGTAGGGGGGGGGGACCGGCCATGGCGCCCCGCCGGTGCCGCGTGCACCACGCGCCTGGCAGCCGCACGCCCGCCCCGACCTGTCGCCCGCAACCGCGACATCATACCGCTCCCGCACGCGCCAAGTTGACCCGTGCGCCCGTCCCCTACAGCTCCCAGATCGTCGCCGCCGCGTGGCCACGCCGGCGAGCTCACGCCCAGGCCCCGAGCGCGCGTCAACCCTGCTGCCAGAGCACAATCGAGTGCGCACGCCTCCGTGAAGCTTACCCGCCTGCCCGTGACACCTCTCCGCCCCCGAGCGCGCCTATAAAACCTCCCCGCCGGGAGCCGAACCTCTCACCGCCTCCGCCACCGTGGCCAGCCCAGTCCGAACCCCTCGCCGCTCAACCAACTAGCTCAACAGCTCCGCCTTGAGCCCGTGCAGCTTCCCCACTCCTCAATTTGGTCTCTACCGTCCCTGGTTGCCCGGCGTAACTCGCCGTTCCCATCTCCGGCGAGAAGCCCGTCGAGGTCGGATCGTGAAATACTCCCTCTCCGGCCTTGATCATCTCCCTCCGACCACCGCATCACCTTCCTTACTCCGTGCGACTCTAACCCCGCCCCTGTGGACTTGTTTGGTGCTCAGGGTCGTCGGAGTGTCGATCGCCGCCGCTCGTCGTCCGCCGGTCACGTCGACCGCCTCCACCGTCCACCCCCGTCCCTCACCGAGCTGCCCTATCAACGCCGGTGAGCTCCTGTGCCTCCAGTGCCCTCAGCTCTGCCGCGGAGTGCCAGGTTGGCCGGCGTAAGCACGCCGCCGCGCTCGGGTCGCGCCGCGGCGAGCAGAGCACCGCCGTGCTCCGATTCCTTTTTATTTTCTACATATGAATAGTGTTCTGTTTTCTCTTTTTGTGTGATTTTCTGTAGACCTCCAAAATTCTGAAATTTTTGTGGTAGACTCTTCATGCTCTGAAGTATTTTATAAAATATAAACTTGAACTTGAGTTTTCTGCAAAAATTTGAAAATGAAAAATCTCCCTTTTAATTAATAAATGATGGTTTGGATTTTTAGAAAATGATTTATAACTCCAAAATTTATGAGATCACTTTTGTGAGAGCTAGTTATGCCATGACAAGTCTCTGGTGAAAATTTGAAGTCTTTTGAAACAAGTTGATTTTTGAGCTTTATTTTAATTAAGGAATAGTGCCTTTTGTGAATTAAATGTCTAGATTTAATTGAGCACCTTAATGACCTCCAAAATTATGAAATTTGTTTTGCCATATAGTTGTACTCTAATGAACTTGTGTGATTAATTTGGTAATTTTTGGAGCACCTTCATAAAATGACCTTTTTAAATAATTAAGAAAATAGAAAAGGTGATTAGGTTTAGCATTGAATGCCCTGTGAAGTGACTTTTGGGATTGCTTGATGTTCATAGACCCCTACCCTTTGGTCTATGATGTTTGTGATGCTATGTTGGTTGATGCTTAGGATAGTTATGATAAAGTCTAGTTTAATCAAATTTTGCTTAAAGAAGAAATGGTTACTTTTATGCTCAACCTAGATTTCGTTTTGTTTATGCTGCCTAGAGAGTAATCTAGTATCAGTGGTTTGTCTGCACCTTAAGTCCATATCACCATTCTCATGAGCATTCATCATTGCATCCGTATAGTTGACGAAGAAGGCCCTGAAGTCGAGGTAGCCACCGAAGGATCTGTCCCCGAGGCAACCCCGAGCTCCGACGCTTATACCTACCCCGAGTCTACTCTTTTTGCCGTCCAAGGCAAGCCCCGGTGCATTTAACCCTACCTTGCTTTTATAAATGTTTTCTTAAATATTTTGAGTTAAATTATTGCATTAGGTTGATAGGAGTTGAGTGAGTGAAATCCTATCTGATGCATTATCTACCTTGACCAAATACACCCGATACCTGCTTTTCAAAAACTAGTTGCAAAATGCTTAGCAATGCTATATGATAGATTTGCAATAAAAATGCCAATTTCAAAGGTGTGATCACTTTAAGAATATTTATGGGAATTTCTGGTTTACTCCCACCATTGGCTAAGTATCTGATCCGTACCTAGTCAATGGGAAGGAGAGGTTGTCCTTGCGTACGGTGCCGTCATGTTGTAGTCCGGGACTCAACAGTTGACACCGACCGGGACAGGGTTGAAAAACTGACAGGACCTGTACTCTTGGGTTAGAGTCCCGAGGTGCTTGTCGCTGGCTGGAAAATTTAGGGACCACCTGTATGGGGGCCTGATTGACTAAGACTTGCAACTATTCACATACTACGGAAAGCTTCGGCTCCGAGGAATCCTTGATTGGACCGACAACCGCGCACTGGGAGTGGAGAGATGGCGGAAGTAGCATGTACCCACGTGGGTTAGAGGCCCGGATTGGAGTGGTGTACTGTACTTCCGGGTGGCGTAGGACCGGGCCCAATCTTGGAGGAATCGTGGTAGACGAGTTGGCATATGCAAGCTTGGGTGCTACATATGCAGTGTGGATAGGGATCCTCAGCTGAGTATTATTTATCCGGATTAACGCTGCTCCTCGGTTATGGAGACTTAGTCACTGACTGTCAACAGGGAGTGGTTCTCAACTAGGTCTGTTTTGAAATGTAAAATGAATCATGAATGATTATGATGGAACAAGGAATACCGAATCTTTCAAAATAAAATGAGGTTTACCAAAAATGCTTTTCTGCAAAATACTTGAACTTGCTTAAGCCTTACCTTGACTACCCTAAGCCTGCATTCCTGAGTCTTCTCCCTTTTCTTTAGTCGGGTAAGTTGTTGAGTACCTTTGTACTCAGGGTCTTTTTACCCATGTTGCAGGTATGGCAGACTCCTCAGTATGCCTCGGACCCTGCTGTGTGACTGTTGTTCAGGAAGAGGCCGACGAGGCCGATGAGTGATTATTCACCCTCGGGCTGGGTGGATGTATCTTTATCTTTTAGTTGTTGTCATCTGCTACCTGCCAACTCTATTTGAACTATGGTCTGTAATAATTTCACTTTAAGTTTATGTTGAACACTGGTTTGTAAAACTATTGTTATTTAAGTCTTCCGCTATTTACTCCGATGTTATTTGTCAAAATGTTCAAGAGATTGTAACTGAATTGTGAGCTGATCCTGCGGACATCGGGCACTGATGTAGCCCAGTGGCGAACCCGGTCTTAATCTCTTGGCTGTACGGATCGACTGTCAGTGGTTGATAGTGATCAGTGGGCCATGGGATTAGGGTCGTTACGTCACACGAACTCAGGTGTGAAACGAAGGTACCTGAAAATGCGCTTGACCGCCTGACGGTGAGAAGTGAGCGGAGACGCTTGAAAGCGCGCACACAGACACACCACGAACTGGATGTCCGGGCGTGTCGCCGTCAGGTAGAGCAGCGACCCGATCATGCTTCGGTACTCCTTCTGGTCCACAGCTTCTCCATCCTTGTCCGCATCCAGGGCCATCGTGGTCGACATGGGTGTTGGAAGAGGCTTGGCCTCACCCATATCGAACCTCTTCAGCAAGTCCTTGGTATACTTGCCCTGGTGCACAAACGTCCCTTCTCGGGATTGCTTAATTTGCAATCCGAGAGAAGAAAGTCAGCTCACCCATCATACTCATCTCGAACTCCCTGCTCATAGTATCTGCAAACTTGGCAACCAAAGCATGAGAAGAACCACCGAAAATGATATCATCCACGTAAATCTGGACCAAGAGAGTGTCTTTGCCTTGCTTGAGGAGAAAGAGCGTTTTATCCACACATCCCTTTTAAAACTCTTAGCAAGCAAAAAGGTTTTCAACCTATCATACCAGGCTCTAGGGGCTTGTTTCAAACCATATAAAGCTTTGTGGAGTTTGAAAACATGGTTGGGAAACTTGGGATTTTCAAAACCGGGGGGTTGTTCAACATAAACCTCTTCTTCTATGTAGCCATTTAAGAAGGCACTCTTGACATCCATTTGAAAAAGTTTGAAACCTTTGGATGTTTCAAAAGCCAAGAGTATCCTAATAGCCTCCAAACGAGCTACAGGAGCAAAAGTCTCCTCATAGTCTATCCCCTCCTTCTGACTATAACCCTTCGCTACAAGCCTGGCCTTGTTTCTAACAACGTGGCCATCCTCTCCTTGCTTGTTTTTGAAAACCCATTTTGTCCCAATAGACTTACAGTCTGGAGGAGGTGGAACTAAAATCCAAACCCGATTTCGCTCAAAGTTCTCTAACTCCTCATGCATGGCATTGACCCAATCCGGATCCGTCAAAGCATGTCCAACATCTCAGGGCTCAAAATCAGCAACAAAAGCAGAATGAGCAAAGTGAGAGATTTGAGACCTGGACCGAGTGACCCGTTTGTCAATGTTGACGATCATCTGCTGAGGGGGGTGTTGGCGCTGGATGTGTCGTGGCGCCTCTCGTGCAGAAGTGATCTCCCCCTCAACAGCAGCTGGTGCCTCCCCGGGTACAAAAGGTACCGCTCGGGGTGGCGGATCCCACGACACCCAGGAAGAAGAAGTGTCGGGGCCGTGAGTCATAGTAGAAGCCGCTCCTTGCGGCAAAGCAGGTGGAGGGGGTGCTGGATCATCCATACCTTCAGTACCCTCGTCCTCGTCATCAAAAAGAGGCTCACCAACCTCATGATCACCTGCACGCTCAAAACTAGAAGAAGGACAAACCATGGTCTCGTCGAAGGTGACATCGGATGTCTCCATGACTCGGTTAGTGTCAAGGTTAAGTACATGATAAGCTCGAGTGTGAGTGCCATAACCCAAAAAACACACTGTCAGAAGAACGAGACTCAAACTTGTCCAAGTTGCCCTTTTTGAGTATAAAAACAATGGCAACCAAAAACTCAAAAATAACTCACCTTGGGCAGTTTTCCAAAATGCAACTCATAAGAGGTCTTTTTCAAGAAAGCTCGGAGAAAAATGCGATTTGAAATGTAGCATGCAGTGCTCACAGCTTCGGCCCAATATCGCCTAGGAGTCCTATGCTCATCGAGCATCGTCCTGGCCATCTCTACAAGGGTCCAATTCTTCCTCTCTACAACACCATTTTGGGGCGGTGTGTAGAGGGAAGAAAACTGATGCTCTAAACCCAAAGAGTTACAAAACTTCTCAAAATCCGAATTCTTGAATTCGGAACCATTATCACTCCTAATAGCTCGCATCGAGTTCAAAGGGAACTCATTCTGAAGACGCAAAATCAGATTGCGAGCAAAGGAGAAAGTCTCGGTCTTCTCAGCTAAAAAGAAGACCCATGAATATCTCGAAAAGTCATCAACAACGACAAGACACATACCACTTTCCCCCCCCGAGCTCCCCAGCCGGACCAACAAGGCCATATGTAAAGCTCTCCAGGCGCTTGGTCATGACCTGAGTCAATGGATGGTGGGGAGCAGCAACCATCTTCCCATGTCTACAAGAATGGCAACAAGATCCTTCTCCATAGACAACTTGGGCAATCCTCGGATTAGGCCAAGTGAACTAAGCCTTGCAAGCAAGTCGAAGCTCAAATGTCCAAGTCTCCTATGCCACTTCCAAAGATCAGAGGAAGAAGGTCCAGCCACCAGACAACGAGAAGTGTCAAAAGACTCCGAGAAGTTCGCACGAAAGACTTTTCCAAAGGGCGAAATCATACAAACAAGATTGCCCTGAGGATCCAAAATACGACTGAGATTCGGTTTAAAATGATTCTCATAGTCGTCGTCAAAGAGTTGCGAAACAGAAAAAAGGTTAAAATGCAAGTTAGAAACAAGAGCAACATCGCGCAACACAAAGTGCTCATTAACTCGCACCGACCCACGAGACAACACTTTACCTTTGCTATTGTCGCCGAAGGTGATAAACTCCTTTTCGGCGACTGGACTAAGACTGAAGAACCACTTGGCGTTTCCGGTCATGTGCCTCGAGCAACTGGAATCCACCAACCAAACGTTCTCCAATCGTTTTACCTGGGAGGTGTCGTCGTCGTCGTCGTCCCGAGGGGTCTCCTCTAGCTCGTCGTCGACCTCCTTGCCGAGGGCCATGGTGCAGAAGCCCTCGTCGTCGGCGAAGAAGCAGAGGCCGTTGAGCTTGTCCTCGATCCTCTTCTTCTTCTCGGACTCGTCATCGCTTGAGGAAGCGGAGTCGTCATCTGAGTCGTCGACGTCGCTGAGTGTGGCGAAGAAAGCACGCTGCTCAGCCTGGGCCTTCTCCAAGCACGGTGCGGCGAAGGCAAATAAGATCGCAAAGGCGAAGTCCGACGACCGCATCGAGGTGCCAGTCTGGGCGCGCGTGTGGACGCGGAGTGTTCTCCGTCGGGAGAATCTGGAGGAGCTCGTCTTCGCCGGTCTACTTCTTGACAGCGTCACCGGCGGCTGGAGGGAGGCGTACCTGGAGGACTGGCCGACGCCAAACACTTCGGAGCTCGTCGTCTTTGAAGCTTTCTTCAGGTGCGGGTTCGGAATCCCGGTCCACCCCTTTCTCCATGGCCGGCTGGAGTACTACCAGGTCGCGCTGTGCAACTTGACCCCCAATACAATGTTGCACATCGCGGTCTTCATCCATTACTGCGAGGCGTATCAGGGCATCGAGCCTCACTTCGACCTCTTCCGCCACTTCTTCCGCCTGAAGATCAATGGTACTGGAGCGACGGACATCGTCGGGTCGGTGTACCTCCAGCTCCGGGACGGGATGGCGGAGAAGTACATCGCAATGTCGCTGCCTTCAAAGAGGGCGATGGGTACAAGCCCAAGTGGTTTACATCCATCAGGAGGGCCGAGGCCACCGTGCGACCCGGCCTTCGAGCCGAAGGTATGAGTCGTGGTTGGAGCTCCCGCGTGGCGGCGACGGTGGAGCCAGTGGAGAAGCTTTGAAGCTTGTCGAAACAAAGCAGTGCGTCGCTGGGGTGGCGGTGGCGTCGAACTTCATCAAGAGGCGCTGGTGACGCGGAGGACCAGACGCGGGAAGCACCGGAGCCTCTATCGTCGGAGGAGGTATTCCTGCGGGTCGATGCACTGTTCGACCTGGAGAAGAGGAAGAAACTGGAGTACTTGCGGAAGTCGTACTCCCAGGAGTACCCTCCGCCGAAGGTTAGTATCTTTGCCCTACATGTGTTTGTTGAAATGCGAAACTGAAAACTGAAGGTCGTAAAATTGTGGCGCAGGGTCCGGCGGCGTTTGTGTCGCAAGCGCCATCGAAGGCGTGGCCGAAGGGCGTTGACTCGCAGCGGGAAGACGTGAGCGACGACGACGGTCGCGGCGCGGCGGAGGTCGACGTGGAGGAGATCGAAGACAGCGGGGATGAGGGGAGCCGAGTCCCCGAGTCCCGGTCTGGTGGGCGGCGGGCCCGCGCTGATCCGAAAGGAAAGCGCCAGGCCACCCATGCAAAAAAGAAGAAGGTGTCGCTGGAGACTGGCGGCGCCTTCACCATTGATGAAGAGGCGGCGAAGCGTCGCCGCGTTGTCTTCGACTGGTCGGACGACGCGTCTGACAGTGAATATGATGTCCCGCTGTGTGCCCGTCGCGGACATGGGTCCTCGGCGGGGCGCAGAAGCAGAGCGGCGAAGGCGAAGTTGAAGCCAAAAATGACAGGGTCGCCGGAGCTGGAGTTGGAGGCCCGGGAGTCGTATGGAGGGGCAACCGGTGCGCCCGAACCG
Source organism: Coix lacryma-jobi var. lacryma-jobi (assembly GCA_009763385.1). Taxonomy (NCBI): domain Eukaryota; kingdom Viridiplantae; phylum Streptophyta; class Magnoliopsida; order Poales; family Poaceae; genus Coix; species Coix lacryma-jobi. The sequence goes on from CM019826.1 coordinate 142,087,179, forward strand.
CAGGAGGAGTCCGCGGGAGGTGGCGCACGTCCACGCTCCCATCGCTTCTCCCGAGAGAAGAAGGCGTCGGACCTGTAAGTGTCCCCTGCTCATCTTATGATTCTTACCCTGGTCGGATCTCGTCGTTGATGATATGCTCATGCCCTTTGCAGGTCGGCGAATGCCGAAGAGGTGCCGGACACCGAAGGCGGTGGTCGGAGGGAGGCGAGTCCTCCGGTAGAGGCAGAGATTGGCAGGTCAGCGAAGTCGGACACGCCGGAGGAGGCCCCTTTTCACCGAGCCTGGAGATGAAGCGGCTGAGGGACGCCATGCACCCGGTGAGCTTCTGGATGTCCTTCACGTTAGAGGGAGCTCGCATGCGGAGGACGACCGAAGTCTTGTCGGGGTTTGGGCGAATGCCGTCGCGGCTGACGATGTTGCCGAGGAGGTTTCCAGATGACACGCCGAAGATGCACTTGTTGGGGTTGAGTTTCCACTTGAATCTATTGAGGGCTTTAAAGGTTGCCTCGAGGTCGGAGATGAGCGTGTCGGTGGTGCGAGTCTTGACGACGACATCATCCACGTAAGCTTCGACTTTCTCCGGGATGAGGTCCTTCAGGCAATCCTGGATTGCACGCTGGTACATGGCTCCGACGTTCTTCAGCCTGAACGACACGGTCGTGTAGCAGAAGGCGCCGAAAGGCGTGATGAACGCCGTTTTGATCTAGTCTTCTACCTTCAAAGAAATTTGATGGTAACCGGAATAGCAATCGAGGAAGGAGAGAAGTTCACACCCGGCGGTAGAGTCGACGACCTCGTCGATGCGAGGGAGGAGGAAGGGGTCCTCAGGGCAGTGCTTATTGAGATTGGTGTAATCAACGCACATACGCCATTCTTTATTCTTTTTGAGTACAAGAACCGGGTTGGCAAGCCAATCCGGGTGATACACCTCTTTGATAAAACCGGCAGCTAGGAGCCGGGTGAGCTCTACCCTAATTGCCTCCTTCCTATCTGGCGCGAAGCGACAGAGCTTTTGGCGAACTGGCCTGGCGGTTGAGGAGACGTTCAGGGAGTGCTCGACGAACTTCCGTGGAACTCCAGTCATGTCCGCTGGTTTCCAGGCGAACACGTCAACGTTGCTCCGTAGGAAGGTGACGAGCGCGTCTTCCTATTTGGGGTCGAGGTTGGTGCCGATGACGGCAGTCTTCTCCGGAGCGCCGTCCACCAGGGCCACCTGCTTCGTGTCCTTCGACTTCTTGCTGGAGCGCTGGTCGAAGGTCTCCGGGATCTTGAGATCGTCGGAGCGGAGCTTGGCGGCGTCGGCGATGCAGTCTTGGGTGCCCTGGAGCTGTTGGAGTGTCTCGGCGGAGTTGATTGTCTCCTGCTCGCACTCGTACGCCACTTGGAGATTTGCCCAAACACTGAGGACGCCTTTCTTCGTTGGCATCTTAAGCACGAGGTAGGCATAATGCGGAACAGCCATGAGCTTGGAGAGCGTCGGGCGACCGAGGATGGCGTGGTAGGCGGTGTCGAAGTCGGCGACGATGAAGGTGATGTACTCCTCGCGGAAGTGGTCAGAGGTGCCGAACTGCACTGGGAGGGTTATCTGTCCGACGGGCATGGAGGGTTTACCTGGTATGATGCCCCAGAAGGGGAAATTCGCCGGGAACAGATCTCGCTTGGAGTAGTCGAGCTCGCGGAACGCCGATGAGAAGATGATGTTGAGGGCGCTTCCACCATCGACGAGGACTTTGCGGTAGCGGCAGTTGGAGATCATCGGGTCGATGATGAGAGGAAAATGCCCTGGGTACTTGTCGTCCGACCACTGGTCCTCCCTGGAGAAGGTGATGGAGCGCTCCAACCAGTTGAGGTGGCAGACGTTGGCGGGGTCATCGTTGATGGCCGCCACGGCGGCGATATCGCGGCGTACTTGGCGTCGCTTCTGCTCGGTCTCAATGACAACGTTGCCACCAAAGATGGAGAGTGTCCTTGCCAGTGCTCGGAAGGCGGGCTCATGTGCGTCGGCGTCCTTGTCCTTGTCGTTGTCATTTCGAGGCCGCTTGTCGTTGCTGTCGCGGACATTACGGGCGATGGTGTCGCACTCACGCATGGAGTGCTTGGCGCCTTTGTGGAGAGGACAGGGACCATTGAGGAGCTTCTCATAGTCGTTGTCGTAGGTGCGCTTCGACTGAGTATTGGTGTTGGCGATGTAGCGACGGTCGCGTCGACGGTGATCCGTCCTCTGTCGAGAGGATTCCGGACGATCATGAGGGCGGTCCCGATCATTGCGGTGGTCGACAACTATTTTTACTCATGTCTTAATCCGCCGCACGATACAAGGCATAAGCAAAAACTTCCCGTCATAAGCTTAAATCCGCCGCACGATACTAAGCTTAACATACGAGACTACTTGCATCATATCTAAATCCACCGCATGATACTAGACATGATAACAAGGTTGCCGGTACTTACGGAGGTCGACGGATTGATGTTTCCTCTCGAAGAACTCGACGACACGACTTAGGGACTCAAAGATGGCACAAGGCCGGTTTGTATAGATGTGGTTGTGAACAATTTTACAATGGTCGAGGGCTTATATTTATACCCTGGACGAAACACGAGTCCTAGACGATTACGATTTACAATGATAAAATATGGAAAGATACGAAATCTATTCCTAATCTTCTCGGTATCTTTAATCGCCATATGTCTTCTCATGCAAGCCGGCTTCACCTGCAACATCCATTTCCCGAATGGAAACATCTCCCTGCAAGATAGCCGACCGCACAGACATTCATCGAAATCTTGAGGACCACATAGCCGTCTGATTGCTTGCCGAATCCTTTCTTCTCTGCTGGCTGGACCCATCTGTCATATCCTCATGCGTGCGAAATTCTAGTGTTAACACATGCCCCCTAATTTTGGGATAAATATTTATTCCAAAATTCCTTCTCAACGTGGAGCCTCCAGAAGCGTTCGCCTTCACATGCTATAATTGCTATACCTGCCGACTCATCTCCCGATGCGCCCTCTGGGATTCTTTAAAACCCTCTTTCGCCCTGTTTTGACTTGTGCACTCTGAACTCCTCTTGCTTAGACTCAAAAACCCCTCTTTTCTCTTATCTCACTCTGGAGGATGTCTTCTGCAGCGAGTCGCCATAGTTCCGAGCTTGGTGCTTCTAGCACCTCCAAAAGGAGGTTGTTCTTTTCTTTCTTTCGTTTCAAAATGAAGCAGTTGTTCTTACCTCACCATTTTCACTAGAAGGGCCGGAGACAACCTCCCCGAGGCCCTGATTCAGAAGATTGTAGATCTTCAATTCGATTCGGAGAGGAAGGATCGGGAGATCGCACGAATCTCTCGAGAGCGCAATGTCGCTCGGGAACGAGCCATTGGTAAGCATTCCCTCATCATCTTCCTCTTCATTTTCCCTTTCTGTTCTTACCGATTCTTCTTTCTTTTTAGCTCTGGAGACCAAGCTTCAATCTCTCGAAGCAGCTATTGCTAACCTCGCCGTCACAGCCAACGTACCAGGTACGACAGCTTTGCGGCGGGTAAACAAAGTCAACCGAGCCCTCCCTGACATTTCTAGAGCTGGTATGGGATATGGCGCTGCACTCGCCTTTAACGCGGTATGGATTCACTCTGGAGCCGATTACCATAATTTTGACATCTGCGAGCGAGGGCTAGAATACAGGGTGGCTCATTCTGTCGATGGTATGAAAGAAGCTGGAACAGATCTGGCTGATTCCTTCAACTTTGATCTCCCAATTAGAAATAGGATAGAATGGATGAACTGATCTTCCACTGTAATTTATTTTGTAAATAAGAAGTTCCTCTATTCTTCTTTCTGAAATCAATCTGTGATTGATCCCTCGAGATCAATGTATGCTCTGTTTTCTGCGCATCAATCATGAACTCTCATTTATTCTAGCGGCGATGTTTACCACATCGGCTATTGCTGCCAATCGCATTAGATACCTTTGTCTCGTAAGCAATTGTTGTAATCGGTCATTTTGGATCCAAAGCATCCGATTTTTCCCTCAGCTTTCCGATCCATGATGACACCAAGGTAGTATTTCTTAAGGGATTTTCCGATTCTCAGTTCTCTGCCCTTAATGCCAATTGGTAACATGAGTCCCCAAATTACTAGTTAAAACTGAACAACTCTTAACCAAATCCCATCGGCCTTCTGACTCTGGAGTCACAACCTCTTCCAATCGTCGGAAATCCAGCTCGGCCCAATAACGGCCCATAAGACATGGAAACCCCAATCTGATGCTTGGTCTTCCAGTGTGCAAGCCTTGGTCCTATAAATATGACCCTACACAAGCTGTTATCCTCATCTCCAGTCAAATAGCTTGACTTGCAAAAATTTTCATCTCTCGGCTTCTAGCCAAGCCAGAGAGAAAATTTCTTGTTTGCGTTTCCATCAATGACAGGCAAAGGTGACCACGGCAGGCACCCTAACGGAGACGAAGCAGGAGGAAGTCGAGCATTAACTTACTGGTGCCATAGGTAAAAGACTAGTCTTCTGCCCCCTTGCGATAGTTCTTCTTGCTCATCCTTCCCTGATCCGTTGTCCTTCTTAGGGTGGGGTCTTCATCCAGCCAAGCTCGAGCTCCCCTTCCAGAAACGGTAACTCCAATAACTTCTCAATCCTTTCCCTAAGCCATCAGATTTGAATTTGACGATTTGATTCAACGGAGCCATCTGGATGCTCTTTGATACCACGAGGAAAAGGATAAGACCTGGAAGGAACTGGAAAATGCGTCCAAGAAGCATAGTATCGAGGAATCTGAGTGGGCAGACCAACGGAAGCAACTCTGCAACATCATCACAGGTTAGCAAATCCTCAGTCCTCTTCTTCTGGTTGAGTTTGCCTTACTTGACGCATCCCTTCTTTTGTTAGCCCTTTCTGCAGAGAATGACCGTTTGAAAATAGCAGCGAACAAAATTGCCCTCAAAGTGAATGCTCATGGAGATTCAGCCGAAGCCCGTCTTGATGCCATGGATGTTCGCATAGATCATGCCATCATCCCAGGTGTGCACGCCGGGGTTTCCCTCGGGCTATCAGCAATGAGTTCTTGGACCAAAGAAGATTACTCCTTCCTACCAGTTGGCTTCGCAGGCGGGGATCCGGATGAATCTGAAGACCTCGAGATCTATGATAACCATGCCGCGGCCATTGCCGAGATTACTGACCCGCAATCCATTGTGAACAAATTATTTCAGGGGTAGTTTGTATCAGGACCGATTTGTAATCGAACAAATGAAGTTTGTTCTTCTCTGAATAATGTTCATTTGTATCCCTCGATTCCTCGGTGACCTTTCTGACTGCAACATTCCCTCAGAGGGACATTTTGCCGAATGTATGACGTCACTTTAGCCGACTAGATCTCATTTCCGATATGTCATATCACCCAGCATCGCACTCACTGTACATCATCTCTCCTTGATAAACCTGCTCACTTGAAAACGTTGGGGCCACCAGGATCATAAATACCTTGTACTAAAGGCGATATAAATAATATCGGCTATGACTTAAATTCTTGGAACATTTTTCTGCTAAAGGCGATGCTTTACATCGGCTGTACATAAGTATTCCTCAAGTTACATGCATTCGGCTCTTACAAGTAGTGCCAAAGCTTGATCCACGAGTGACAAAATCTCTTTACAGCCGAATACCCTTCTTCGGGTTTAACATTTTTTCGGCTAAAGCTAGTTGTTATTTATCTTTAGAATTCTAAAATAAAGGCCGATCCTATTGCAAGGCTATCGGCCGCCACGTACAACTTGAAATAATCACCAAGTTGCGGAAGTGCCTTCATACTTTCCAATACCCTCTGCTGTACGTCACCTTATGTGAATTCTTGTTCTTTCATTAGCTTCGGCAATGGAGAAATAAGTGGAACCCTCGAAAGTTCGTTAACTTCAAAACATGCTCGAGACCCAGACTTGCATACATTGGTCCTATTTCAGCTCCATTATCAACACTTTATTCCTCGTCAGCCGACACGAAACTTGGTCTCAATTCTTGTTCCATTACCATCAGTTGGACTATTTATCCAAAAATTGCTCTGAGAGCCGATTGTCTGAATCGGCTGTTGGCCCTCGTTGAAAACGTTTACAGGACCTGCTTCCCAAGCTCTTCTAGAAAAGCACTCAACACCATCATATTCCCAGTAGATAGGCTCTGTATTAGCAATACTCACTGAATCTCAGCATGAACGATTTCGATGTCATCTCCGATCCACTGGATAAGGAACTGATGCATAGTTGACGGCACACAGCAGTTTGCATGTATCCAATCTCTTCCTAATAGCAAACTATATGCCCCCTTGCCATCAATGACAAAAAAAGGTAGTGATCAAGGTCTTAGTCGCGATCGTCAACTCAACATGGACCGCTCCCTGAGTATCAGAAGAATTGCCAGCAAAGTCTCTCAACACCATGCCGGTCTTCAGCAAGTCTTCACTTGCCATCCCAAGTTTTCTGAAGGTGGTATAAGACATGATATTTATGGCAGCCCCTCCATCAATGAACATCTTAGTCAATGGCTTGCCGTCGACATACCCTCTCATATATAATGGCTTCAAATGTCGATGCCTGACTGGTTTATCAAATACTGCCCGTTGAGCCAAGACGAGATGGGCCAATAATTCCTGAAATTCATCTTCATCAAAATCTGAATACACTTCGTCTCGGATATCTTGTTCTTCGGGAGCTATAAATTCTGATGGAAGAAAGAAAGCCATGCATGCGTCAGCCGAACGATCACCCCCATCCGGCTTCTATTTGGGGGCGCCAAACCCGTTTTACTCTAGCATCTGCTTGTTCTAGCTCTCTATTTCTTAGGCGCTGCACCCTCCTTTTCTGGCTTTTCCTCAATCCTGGTGGACACCACTGTCCTCTCTGCCAAACATACTCGCGGTACTCTTCTTCTTCAGCCCGAGCCCCACTTTATCGGCAAACCCTCTTCCCCCTGCCGATCTTCAGAATTATTTATTTTTACGCGTCTAATCTGTCGGGGATTCGTGCCCCAAGCCTCTCCTGGACAGATCGGCGGTTGACTCGAGACTGCCTATAACTCGGAGTACTGATTACTGCACTCAGGGCAATTGTTCTTAACAGGCAGCTTCAAGCCTTCGTTCCAACAATACTGGAAGAACGAGCATTCACAATGAGACTGTTCCTGCTTCCTTCGTATTCTTCCCGTTCCTCCGGTACATCTCTTCTTTGTACCTTCGTTGTTTCTCCAGGAACTTCCGTTCTTCATAAAGTCTCTGCTTCTGTATCATTCCTGTTCCCGACGCCATTTATTCAACAAGATGCGCGTCGTGACCCTGGGTCTCAAAGTTTTACCTGTTTCAGTTGGCTATTTTGGAACCGAACCCTCTGCTGAAGCTCTCTCTTTGTAATCTGCCGATTAGGGTCAACGGCACCAGCTTCCCTTGCTCTATCAGAGGTTAAAACTTTCATTTTGCTCTTATCCCTGGGATCAGCTGCGTTGATCATGTTAACAGAGAAAGACACAGTATTCTGGCCCAAAAGGGCTACCATCAATTTCATCTTTCCATCAAACCTCAGATGCCCGTCCTGGATAGCTTTCTGGATTCGTACTCTGAACACTCGACAATTTTATGGAGTGGGATCTAGTATTGTGAAAACCACAATACTTCTTGTGTCCTTGACCCCTTCAGGATGCAGCATAGGATGACCTTCCGGCAACTTGATGCGTCCTTCCTTCAACAAGTATTGAAATAATTTATCTGACTTGGAAACATCGAAGTCATAAGTACCTTTCTGCTGCCTCAGCCATCGCTGTTGACTTGAGTTGGTTCTTTATCCCAGACTATCGGCGCTGCAGCTATTTCATCTTCATCATCGTACTCAGCTGCTTCCTCTAGGAAAGCTTGATACATCTGGCAGCCACACATCACCCTTCTGGAATTGATTATTCCTCTTGAACCCCTGGGCTTGATTACTCATCGTCGCCAGCCTCTGTGATAACTGCCCGAGGTCATCAAACTCCATGCCGAACAACCTCTCTTTGATACTCGGCAACATGCCAGCTATGGCTATCTCCGGCAGTTGATCATCCGGCAATTCAGAGAATAACAAAGATTCTTGGTTTCCCTGAATCGGCGCAGATATTCTTGTGGCGTCTCGCCAGGTTTCATCTTTAGGCTCATGAGATCGACCAACTTTTTCTCGCTGGTACCCGTAAAGAAATACGAGTGGAATTTCTGCTCTAGCTCTGCCCATGTATTGATAGAATTTGCTAGCAGAGAAGAAAACCACGAGAAGGCTGGCCCTGTTAATGACAACGAAAAATACCGAATCCTCCAAGGCTCATCTGTAGATGTTTCTCCGAGTTGCATCAAGTAGCAGCCGATGTGCTCTATAGTACTGGTGTCATCCTGGCCTGAAAACTTGGTGAAATCAGTAGGAGGTTTCACCCTTGGAGGAAGAGTTGCCCGATTGTACCACTCTGGATAGGGGGACTTGTACATGTAAGTTTGATTCTTAGGTTTCAGGCCGAATAGATTTTGCATCATATCATGAAGGACCGGATTAGCGACCAGAGGGGGGTGAATGGGAGCCTCAAATTCAACTCGTGAATAGTATGGCCTTTGTCCCAAAAAGTCACCCAAAAACGAAGACTCGAAATGACCGGAGAGTTCACGACCTATGAGTAGGTGGATACCCTAGGAGATGTCCTAGTGGTACAACGGAACCTCCGGAGAAACCTCAAACCCACCTGCAAAGGTCAAGGAACAAAACAGCACAAACAGCCGTTTCGCGGACTGTCCGGGGTAAGGTTCCTGGACTGTCCGCTGAACACCGGACTATCCGCCACTAGAGGTGCGGACTGTCCACCGACAAAAGTTCCCAAAACAGACAGTTCTGCACCAGCCCTGTTCGAGTCCCGGACAGTCCGCGGTTTGAATGTCGGACTGTCCGCGGGTCTTGTGAACACACAAGCGTCCGATGCCAACCCTGTGCTGCGTCCGATGTGACCCCGGACTGTCCGCGGGTCACTGGCGGACTGTCCGCCGGTCACTTGACCGAGAACAGTGTCGCACTGCGCAGTTCTGACCTTGCCGAGCCCCGAGTCCCGGACAGTCCGCCGCTGGGGGCGCGGACTGTCTGCGGATGAACAGAGAGCACAAAAACGCTCGGGGTTAAAGACAAATTCAATCGAAGCTTCACCAAATCAAAAGGGGCTTCAATCAAACTCCTCCCAGGTGTTCCTCTACGTATTGGGGTGCTACTCCTAAGAAATCATCGCACCAATCCAAGTCAATCGAGAGAACTCCGAGAAACACCGGAAAGGGGGAAAGAGGAAGAACGAACACGAAATCGACCCGATCTATGGACTCGTGAGGTTATAGGAGAAATCCTTCGGTGGAAAGATGGAGCTCACGACCAAGAACGAATTGATTCAAGTGGAATCGTAAATCATCTCGTGGAGAGGGAGAACGAGGCAAATGTCCAAGAGATGAAAAACCAAAACGCGAAGAACACAAACACAAACGCGAAGTGATTCGATTTCAGCCGAAATTCCTCCACATGAGGAGACAACGAGAATACGGTCTCGTTTCCTCAAAAGATCCAAACACAGAGGGTATGATTTCCGTCTCTGCGATCGCTTGCAGCGAGGTATGATTAGAACCTAAGCAGAGGGCTAGAGAGAGAGAGAGCTCAGGAACAAATGACTGCAAGAATGGAGGGAGAGGAGGGTGCCTCTCTTATTTATAGCCTAAAACAATAACCCCTTTCTACCCCTAGATACAAGAGCGAAGCGGCCAAACTAGGGGTATCCCGGTCCAACTCTGCTGATAGCCAATTCGACGGCCACGCGGCCATCTCATCCTTAGCTTCGCCTCGACGCAAGCCTCAGGATGCCGCCACGTGCCGCCCCGTCGACCGCCGCGCCTACTTCGCGAATAGCTGCGCCGCCGCGCCAGCCTCTTCACGCCGCCACGCGTCGACCGTCCTTTTTGCGGACCTCCTCCCGATTTTGAGGCCGAAACCAGAAAACCTGGGCCTTCCCCCGGTTTTGAGGCTGAAACCGGGAAACCTGTCCTCAGGCTGAGTTTTGTGGCCCAAACTCAAAAACCCGCGCGCCCAGGTTTTGAGGCCCAAACCAGGAAACCGTCCACGCCGAGTTTTGAGGCCCAAACTCGGAAACCGGCAACCCCGAGTTTTGAGGCCCAAACTCGGAACCGTCGAGGGTAGCTTTTCGAGGCTCAGCTACCGAACCCGTGCCGTAGACGGGATGTGGTTCGCACACCCCGAGTTCCAGCAGCACCGATGCCGGAGCATGTCCAGCCTCCACGCCGGGCACAGTGCATTCGCCATCCTTCTCGGCCTCCCGCCAAGTGTCACGACGCCATCACCTTCCTCCCGACTCGGCCGATGCACCGCACATCCCCATGTGCTCTTGCTTGTCGACCCACGTGCCACTACCACAGCTGGTCCTCAGGTCTCCCGGTCCGTCGGACCAAGCTCCACGTCTGCCCTTCACCGCTCCCGGTCTGTCGGCACGACAGGTGTGACACCCTAGTGTCAAGCACTGCATTCGGAACCCCATTAGCTACTAAAGAGCATAAGTAATGCATTGCATCATTTTATGTGCATATGAGTGCTTTTTGCCTTTTATTTATTTATCTGGATTTGGATTTCTATTTGACTTGATGATTAAAGTGGATTTCTGTGTTGGCAAATAGTTTTTAAATAGAGAATAATGAATAGAGTGCTTTTCATGTTGATATTTTGACCTAGTTCAAAATAGTTTGTTAAATAAAAATGAATTAAGCAAAATGTTTTATGTTTCAAAATTGGCTTTATTATAAGGAGATTGTAAAAATGGTTTTCAGAAAATGTCTTATATGAAAGTTGTAGAGAAAATTATTTTGAGCAACTTTTATATTTGGGTCAAAGCCTGGTTTGGAGTTTTTGAACTGTTTTTGAATGGTCAAAGTTTGAAAAGTTTTTGGAAAAAGAAAAAGGAAAACGATTTTTTCCCGCGCCCTCACTTTTGGCCCAACCGCCTTTCGGCCCAGCTCACCGCGCCGGACCAGCGCTCGCCCGCTCGCCCCGCGCGCGCGCCCCCGCCCGCTCACGGCGCGCTGCCGCCGCTGACACGCCGCGCCGTACGCCGGCCGCAAGCGCCGCGTGGCCGGCGATCCCTGCGAAAAATCTCGCGCGGCCACTCCCTCTCCGATCCTTCTCCACCCGATCATGCCACGATCGGCTTCGCCCACTCCGCGCTTGCCTCGCCTGCCGAGCCCCTCGTCGACCGCACCCTGCCTCGCCCGCCGCGCTGCCGTGGCCCCGCCGCGCCTAGCCGTCCGCCCGCTCCGCCGAGACCAAAACCCCAGCGCCTCCCTCTCTCTCCCTCTCTCTCACTCTCATTTCGCACACACCCCCTGCTCTCTCTCCCTCTCCCTCTCCCCGAACACGCCGAGCACTTCACTGCTCGCCGTCGTTCGCACCGAAGACCACACCCCCCGTTCCGCCCTAGCCGAGCCACCCACCGACCGATTAACCTCGACCACCCCCGCCATCATCCAGACCACACGGTGCGCACCTTCGCACCACCCGCCGACCCTCGCTGACGTCGGAGTCCGAGGAGCCCCGCCGCGGACGCCATCAGCGCCATCCGGAGCTCGCGACTATTCTTCCTCGACCGAAGCTTCTCCTTCCTCCCTCTTCTCCGTCGAGCATCACCAAGCCAAGGCAAGGTGAGAACACTGACTAGCCTCAACGCTACCGCTCTCTCCCACCTCTTCTTCCCGGCCGAACGCCATGGCCGCCGCCGCGGCCATGCACGAGGCCAAGCTCCCCTGGAGCCATCCGAGCCAAACCAACCCACTCACGTAGCTCCCTAGGGTTCACAAAGCATTGCGCACGCGCCAATTTGGCCGGCAACCGCCGGACACGGCCTCCCCGAGCCCGGCCACCGTCCGCCATGGCCGCTCGCGTGGCCAAGCTTCCTCGAGTAAGCCTATGTCTTCCCCAATTTCACCGGCGACCGCCGGAACAGCGTAGCCGTTTCGCCGCCGTCCGTCCGCCACCGCTCCCCCACACTCTTCGGTCCCCCTCTGGCCCCCCGCCCACCGCTGGATGCGCCTCGTCGAGACGAGTCTATCGAGCCTAGCCTCACCGCCGGCGACCTCACCGTCGACGAGCTTTCGCCGGTCAACACCTTCCCTGCTTCGCCCTCTCTGACGGGTGGGTCCCGTTGACCAGCGGACCCCGCGCGTCAGCCTCACCCGGTCCATGGACCACGTTCACGCAGGCAGCCGGGAAGATTCAAATATGTTTTCCTTTTGTTTTATTTTCCAGAAATGCTTGTTATTTTTGTGTAGCTCGTTTTAAAAGTCCAAATGAAGTACTTTCAGTTTTGTTAGCTTGTTTATGAGTAGATCTATCATGGAAAAATATGAAAGTATTTTTGGTGAAAGTTTTTATTACTGTTTTTATTTAATTCAGTTTTGAGCTTTTGTTTAGATAAATGAAATATGTTTTCTGGTTGAGATAATTCATGGGAAAATTTGTGTAGGTTTCTTATCATGATTTGCACCTCTGAAAAATATATACTGCAATGTTATGTGGAAAAGTTTCTGTTATGATTAAAAGTCCTTTTTGGCTGTTTTCTTAGAATAAATATTAAGGTGTTTTATATGTCGAAATAAAATGTGGGAAAATTGTGTAGTCTCTCTATGACATGTGCAAGCTAAGAAAAATGTTAAGCATGAGCTGGTTGTATGGAAGAATCTGAAGTTGCTTTACAACTGTACTTTTTCTGTGTTTTCCTTTGGAAATTCATGTAAGAAATAATATAATGTTTCTGTTCATGAAACTTCGTTGATAAATATAAAATGTGAAGTAGAATCTGGGAAAAATATGAAAATGAGTTTAGCCCCTTTTTTCAGTAGGGTTGTAGTTCAAATGGTTTAATTTGGAATAGATTTGTTTATTTGTGGAGGCTTGTATATTTATGTTCTGACAGTAAATTTTCTACAGTAGAATGTTTATGAGTAGTTGAAGCTAGAAAAATTATGAAATCTGCTGTTGAACAATTTTTGTGTAAAAAGTAAGTTCAAAGCACCTTTTGAGCAGTTTATTTGTATTTTTATATCTGCAGTTCTCTATTTTATTTCTGGCTGAAAATTTTTCAGTGAAGTCCAGCAGATGCCATTTGCCTCTGGAATTTTTGTGGATTTTTCTGAGTCCATAAAAATGCACTTGCAGTTCAAACTTAAATTTCTTTTGAATTATTAAATAAGAAATAGGTGGATTGATGAAATTGTTTTATGAGATAATTAAGTGTTTACCTCAATGTCAAAAATGGTTCAACAAGTTGGTTTTGTTGGTTTGCAAGAAATATTTACACTCATACCACCCCATCTCACACTACGGCATTATTTATTTATTATTATCAACCGCATTACAATAGGATCGATAGTTCAGGAGCAAGACCTGGAGCAGGAGACAAGCGCCGAGCAGGAGATCCCGGAACTGCATCAAGCCGAGGAAGTCGACCCCGCGGCCGACACTAACCTGCCTGAGTGCCCCTCCCACGAGGCCTCAGTCTTCTCTCAAGGCAAGCCCCGGAGCATATTAAGCCTCCTACCCTTTGCAATTAAAATTACTTGAGTCCTTTTATATTGTGATGCATTAGGTTTAGGAGTTGGAATGAAACCTACTTGCTGCATTACCATTCCTTGGTTATTGATTAATATCTACCTTGTTATCCTGTTATTTATTTACAATGTAGAATTGCTTAGCTTGCTTAATAAAAGTAGTAGTTAAGAATATTCCCATAATACCCTGATGGGTAGTTACCGGATCACGGTTGGCTATATTTGCTATCGTGGAAAAGAACCTGAGTAGTAATGAAATACGGTCAGCTGGAAGGCAAGGCACCAAGTTGGAACTTGGGGGCAGTCCGTCCGTTGGATCGTGTAGGTTTGTATCGATGTTGGCCCTCGTTCATTTTTGAACGCGCCCTTTTACTTAGGGATACGTCGGTGCCGTAATCATCGACCCCAAAGCCGGTTAGAAGCTGTTCGGGCCGGTTTCGACCCGTGTCGCGCCCTCTAGTATGGAAATTGCGATCTGCCGCGTGAGGCCATCGCCAGGTTCCAATTGGGCGGTCCGTGCTTGAGCCGCGACGATTACCACCACGAACAAGCATCGAGCGGTTGCCCAATGCATGGACCCGATGGGGAAAGTGTGAGCTGGTATTAAAGGTCTTTCACCAGCTGGTTTGGAATTCGATTCGAGTCGCCGTCTCCCCCGGTTAGTGGGAAACTGTGGCGAGCTTCACCACGACACAACTCCATGTGATGTTTTAAAGGTTCAACTAAAAATGTGGATAAGTCAACTGGATATGGTTATATTATTGTCTGTTAGACTCAAGTGTGTGCAGTAGTTCAGGTGCAAACCTACAGCTCAGTAATATCATTAAATCCTCACTTATCTTAATCGAGCTTTTCACAACTAAAGATCCCAGATCCGCCCAAAAAGGCCTTGCATACCCTTGGTGTCTTTATTTTCAGTTGGACGGGTAAGTCTAGCTGAGTACATTCCCGTACTCAGGGTTTATCCCGTTTGTTGCAGATGGCCAGGTCTACTTTGGCTATTGTAAGCACTGCCTCTACCCGGTGGAAGGTGATGAGGAGTAGGCCCAGGGCAGGGTCGTCCAGAAGCTTCCCCTTTTCTTTTGCTGGCCTAAGACTCCTAGTGGCACATTACCTAAAAAGGGAAGAGTGAGTTGTGTTGAGTTGGATTTGTCAAACAATGTTTTATTTGGACCACATGTGTGGTGGTCGAGTTTCAAACTATTTCAGCTTCCGCACTTTTAAATTCGGTATTGTAATAACTCTGTTTTAAATTCGCACTCTGATACCTTAAATTCGGTTCCGTTTCTCTGTGATGTATCTTTGCGAATGTAATTCTTGAACAATGCGATCCTGTATGTTGTACGGTGATAGAAATCCTTCGAGATTTCCGGACTACCGGGGTTATATGGGTTCAAGTATGAGTCGAAGTCAGACGGATTTGACTAAGACGGTACTTGACCTCCTATAATCAGGACGATTCCGCCACAGCTGGTATCAGAGCATGGTTCAAGTTATTGCAGCCGCAAAGAGCTATTTTCGATCTAAAATGGGTATTTCAAAATTATTTTTAAAACTATTTTCAATTACTAAGTGTGCCCAGTCTCGTCCTTAAGCCCTATACTAGGATTCAGGTGGTTTAACTGCTAACAGGGTTCAGGGTTTTGCTTCATGCTGGATCTTTATTTGCTGGTCCATTCTCGGGAAAAGAGAATGCGTCGATCGTGAAAACATGCATAAAATGATTTTGTGAGATATGAGAGCATGGCCGTCCAACCGTCGATCTAGGTGAGAGTTCTTATACCAAGTATGTGCGAGCTCCACGCAGACACATATGAGGGTATCAATGTTTTTGAGGGTGTTTTCTATGTTGGTGCATGGTGTTTAGTGTTGGCTTCTATGTATTTTGCGCATATTAGCCAATGCTCAATTGTTTTATCATTGGGATTGCTTTGGGCTGAAATGAATCTTCTGCAGGTACACTAACTGTGCGATCGAGTAGAACGTGTAGATAACGCATGAGAGATCGTTCTTGCCACCGACTAGAACGTTAGGACTTGCAAGTCATGATTAGTGAGTGAGAACGTAAGTACGATCATGCATCATGTTTATATTTTTGCATTTACATTACCTCCCCTTAATTAAAAGTTGTCTCTTTTATATATAAAAAAATTGCCAACTTAATATCCATCTCACGAGAGTTCGAAACCCTTTTGTTTCTACAGATGGCCCGGACTAAGCTGACCGCTCGCAAGGCCACCGGAGGTAGAGGAGTTCCGCGTCATCGTTTGGCCACCAAGCTGACCCGGAAGACGTTCTTGTCCTACTTCGGATTGCCGACTATCCTTTGGAGGATTCTGCAGGCCGTGGGCTATGAGGAAGGACAGGAGCCCAGGTACTCATGGCAGAAGGAGATCTACGGGCAGGATTCCTTGGTCATGGTGGAGATCAAGGTCAAAGCTTTGCCCGCCAAGCCCCACTGGACAGGGTGGACTGAGATCACCGGAGGCACATGTGCCAAGGATGGAGCCAACAGGGCAGCGTATCTTGTGCTGAAGGATATCATCGCCCGCTTTCTCGCCGACCTGGCAAGTGCGATGGCAGGAGTGTTTCCACGTGGATCACTTTTTCCATTGCGCTGGAAGCAGACTTCGAAGTCAGTCTTGACAGGGAGCCCAGAGGAGAGGTTCTACTGCGAGACGCCCGCGATGAGCGCCACCAGAGCTTTGTTGGGTGTATGTGAGAGTTTGGAGCGCACTCTCGAGAGCGTGTCCTTCACCCTCACCGCCACCTACCAGAGCAAGAGGAAGCTACAAGAAGAGTTTGATGCCGAGGTAGCTCGTCTCCAGGAGAGGATTCAGCAGATCACTCTTGAGCGTGACGACGTCCGTACTACAGCAGCAGCACAGGCCACTGCCAGGACCGTTGCAGAGCAGATGTACCTGACTACCGCCCTTCAGAGGGATGAGGCCCGCACCGTGCTCGACCAGCTCAGAGAGGGAGCCCACCTCTTGATACAGCAGATCCATGGACAACAGGCCTACATCGACCAGCTCCACGAGGCAGTACACCAGATGCATCACGCCGCACAGGAGGCCGCCGCCCCAGCCGCAGCCGAGGCCCCGGATCCCTAGGACGGAGAGGTCCTTGGTCCCGATGCCCCACCGGAGGAGGATCACGCTGACGAGCCAATGATCGACGTCGACGCAGAGGACGCCACATCCGCCGCTGGAGACGCCTGAGCGCTAGTTTCGCTAGGAGTCGTTTTCTTTTGTATAGCTTGAGCACGCTTGCTAAGTGATGTAACACTCGAAACATGTGTTGGTTTTATGTTTAAGATGTTTGATGGCATGTATGTCTTTTGGGACAAAGTCCAGACTTCGATCTGGCATCTTTTATGGAGATTCGTCGTTTGCATGTCTAATTTCGAGCAATTATTCTGTGATGTTGTGTGGAAATGAGTAATTATACTTGGTCGTGTGCTAAATTTTCGAATTATGTACAGCGCAGTATTTATTCATGATCAATGTAACATCACCTAATGATTGCTTATTAATGGGATATGCAGATGCCGGCACACACTCGCAGCCAGCATGGACAGGGGGCAGGACAGGAGGAGAATCTGCCACCTCCCCCACCGCCGCCAATGACGCCGGAAGCGTTTTTCGGCCAGTTCTTGGGCAGCCAAAGGAACATGGAGGAGATGCAGAGGCACATGGAGGCCACCCTCCGCAATATCGCTAACAACACTGCGCAGCAGCATCATCAAGCCAAGGCCCAGAGCCTAACCAGTACAGCTCCTACCGTGACTTCTTGGACACCCGTCCCCCGGTGTTCAAGGAAGTCACCGAACCGCTTGAGGCAGATGAATGGCTCAACTCCATCACCCAGAAGTTCTGTCTGCTTCGTCTGACGGAAGAGCTCAATGCAGAGTACGCCGCCCACATGTTGGAAGGACCCACAGGTTTGTGGTGGGCCTAGTACCGTGCATCCTTGCCTGCAAATGCACGTGTCACATGGGATCAGTTCTCGACTGCTATGCGCAACCACTACATCCCTAGTGGTCTGATGGAGATGAAGATTGCAGAGTTCATGAGGTTGTCTCAGGGAACCAGATCTATGTCCGAATACTTGCACAGCTTCAACAACCTAGCCCGCTATGCCCCCGACTTTGTCAACACTGAGGCCAAGAAGATCGCAAGCTTCAAGCGTGGAATGAGTGCCGCCATGCTTTCAAAAATGGGCAACAGTCACCGCACCATCTTCAGTGACTTTGTCAGTGACTGCCTAAATCAAGAGGCCAATGACGGTAGGCTGGCAACAGAGACCCGTCGTCGTGCGAACGAAGGAGGTTCGTCTCAACAGAGGGCCCCTTTCGGAGCACGCACCCCGTATCGCCCGCCAGTGGCTGGAGCAAGGTTCCGTCCCCCGCAGAGGAAGATCACTACCAACCGACCCCGTCCCAGTTTTCAGAAGCCCTACACTGCTCCTCTGATGCAGAACAAGAATAAGGCAGGAAGTGCAGGAGGCCCAAAGACTCCATATGTGATTGGGCCATGTTACAACTGTGGTCAGACGGGACACCTGTCATGTCAGTGCCCTCGTCCAAAGAAGCAGTACACCCAGCCTCCACCTCGCGCAGGTCATGTGCATCACACCACCATGGAGGAAGTGCCGGAAGGAGAGCCTGTCACCGCTGGTACGTTTCTTGTTAATCAATGCCCCGCAGTTGTGCTGTTTGATTCTAGAGCATCGCATTCTTTCATAAGTGAGAACTTCGTTTTGAGAAGTAATCTTGAGTTGGTAGAGTTAGATCGGGGATATCAGATAAGTTCCGCCGGAGCTGTTCTCTCCGCGCGTAAAATGGCTAAAGGAGTGGAAATGACTTTTGGGGATAAGACGGCCATAGTGGATCCCATCGTAATCCCTGGTCTGGGTTTGGATGTGATCTTAGGTATGGGTTGGATGAAACTCTGGAAGGTCAATCTTGACGTCGCAGAGCGAATAGTTTCTATGGTTAGCCCCCGGAATGGGTCTACCTTTCGGTTTAAGTTACCCCGAAACCCCCACGAGATCGGAGTGTTGTTCAACGTCACCGCAAAACAGATAGCTGAGATCTCAGTAGTGTGTGAGTTTCCAGATGTTTTTCCTGATGAGATGTCTGGACTACCGCCGGATAGGGATGTGGAGTTTGCTATAGAGTTAGTCCCTGGAACGGCACCCATATCTCGGAGACCGTATAGGATGCACGCTAAGGAGTTAGCAGAGCTCAAAGTTCAGTTGTAGGAGCTCTTGGATAAGGGTTTGATACGCCCTAGTTCGTCACCTTGGGGATGTCCCGCTATCTTTGTGAAGAAGAAGGATAAAACTTTGAGGATGTGTGTGGATTACAGACCGTTGAATGCAGTAACTATAAAGAACAAATATCCCTTACCCTGAATCGATGTCTTGTTTGATTAGTTCTCAAAGGCGAAAGTGTTCTCCAAGATTGACCTGAGATCAGGATACCATCAGATTAAGATCTGAAGAGAAGATATACCAAAAACAGCTTTCTCTACCAGATATGGACTCTATGAGTATCTCGTTATGTCCTTTGGATTGACCAATGCACCGGCACATTTCATGTACCTGATGAATTCGGTCTTCATGCCAGAGTTAGATAAGTTCGTTGTAGTGTTCATCGATGATATCTTGGTATACTCCGAGAATGAGAAGGATCATGCTGAGCATCTACGAGTTGTTTTGACTCAGCTTCGAGAGCACAAGTTATATGCTAAGTTCAGTAAGTGTGAGTTTTGGTTAAAGAATGTACCTTTCCTTGGTCACGTCCTTTCAGAGGAAGGGATCTCTGTAGACCCTTCTAAGGTGCAAGAGGTTATGGATTGGGAAGCACCCACAAGTGTTTTTGAGGTTCGCAGCTTTTTGGGTTTGGCTGGATACTACCATCGGTTCATTCCGGATTTTTCGAGAATAGCCAAACCTATGACCCGTTTAACGCAGAAAAACAAGAAGTTCGAATGGACTCCAGAGTGTGAAGCAGCTTTTCGCACTCTGCGAACGTTGTTGACTTCCGCGCCTGTTTTGCTCAGCCAAACTTAGAGGAACCTTTTGATGTGTTTTGTGACGCATCCAAGATTGGACTTGGATGTGTGCTCATGCAGAATGGGAGAGTTATAGCATATGCTTCTCGCCAGTTGCGACCTCATGAAGAGAATTATCCCACTCATGATTTGGAATTGGCAGCCGTCGTGCATGCACTCAAGATCTGGAGGCATTACCTTATGGGAAACCTATGTCATGTGTACATGGATCATAAAAGTTTGAAATATATCTTTACCCAGCCAGAGTTGAACATGAGGCAGAGAAGATGGTTAGAGTTGATTAAGGATTACAACCTTGAAGTGCATTACCACCCTAGAAAAGCAAACGTGGTAGCAGATGCCTTGAGTCGCAAGACTCATTGCAACTCCCTACAACCACTATTGGAAGATGGATTCAACCTTATGCACCCCGTTATGTTAAACAATATCACCATACAGTGCACCCTGGAAAGTGACATCATCGAAGGACAAAGGACCGATGAAGAGATCTGTCAGATCAAGAAGAGGTTGGAAACCAGTAGTTCTTTGAACTTCAGGACTGATGAATAGGGAATCTTGTGGTATAACCAGAGGTTGGTTGTTCCTAAGGACACAGAGCTGAAAGAAAGGATTCTGAATGAAGCTCACAATTCAAAGTTATCTATCCATCCAGGAAGCAGTAAGATGTACC
Source organism: Coix lacryma-jobi var. lacryma-jobi (assembly GCA_009763385.1). NCBI lineage: Eukaryota > Viridiplantae > Streptophyta > Magnoliopsida > Poales > Poaceae > Coix > Coix lacryma-jobi. The sequence continues at coordinate 142,107,564 of CM019826.1, forward strand.
AAGATCTGACAACAAGGTACTGGTGGTCTAGGATGAAGAAAGAAGTTGCAGCTTATGTTGCAAGGTGTGATACTTGCTGCAGGATAAAAGCTATACACCTAAGACCCGCCGGATTGTTGCAACCGTTATCTATTCCAGAATGGAAGTGAGAAGAGATTAGTATGGATTTCATCACAGGTCTTCCCACCACTCAAAAGGGAAATGATTCTATCTGGGTTATCGTGGATCGGTTATCTAAAGTGGCTCACTTCATCCCGGTTAAGACTACACACCGACCTCATCAGTATGCAGACCTGTACATTCAGAACATCTTGAGGTTACATGGAGTTCCGAAAAGGATTGTCTCTGATAGAGGACCCCAGTTCATAGCACGTTTTTGGGAACAGTTGCACAAGGAGCTAGGAACCAAGTTGGTAAGAAGTTCCGCTTATCACCCCCAAACCGCAGGACAAACAGAGAGAGTAAATCAGATTTTGGAAGATATCCTCAGAGCTTGTGTTTTATCTTCAGGAGAATCATGGGAGAAATGGTTACCCCTTGCCGAGTTTTCGTATAACAACAACTACCAAGAAAGTATAAAGATGGCACCTTTTGAAGTATTATACGGACGAAGATGCAGAACCCCGGTAAATTGGGTTGAATCAGGAGATCGAGGATTCTATGGGTCAGATTACGTAAAGGATGCTGAAGAGATTGTGCAAAAGGTACAACAACACATCAAGGCAGCACAATCCCGACAAAAGAGCTATGCTGACACACGAAGGAGACCCTTGGAATTTCAAGTAGGAGACTATGTTTATCTTAAGGTCTCACCCATGAGGAAAGTCCAACGTTTTGGAATTAAGAAAAAGCTAGCACCTCGATATGTGGGACCGTATCAGATCATAGCTAAAAAGGGAGAAGTGGCATATGAAGTGCAGTTACCCCCAGAGATGAGCGCAGTCTTCCCAGTGTTCCATGTGTCCCAGTTGAAGAAGTGTCTTCGAGTTCCAGAACAAGAAGAAGTTCGGATCCCAGATGTCGCAATCAGATCAGATCTGGAATACTATGAACAACCTCGGGAGATAATGGACACCAAGACCCGAGAAACTCGCAACCGAACAGTGAAGACTTACAAGATTCTCTGGAGCAACCACGGACCCAACGATGCGACTTGGGAAACCGAGGAGTACTTGCGAGTGAACTATCCCGCTTTTTATAAAGATTGGTACGTAACTCAAATCTCGGGACGAGATTTCTTTAAGGGGGGAAAGGCTGTGACACCCTAGTGTCAAGCACTGCATTAGGAACCCCATTAGCTACTAAGGAGCATAAGTAATGCATTGCATCATTTTATGTGCATATGAGTGCTTTTTGCCTTTTGTTTATTTATCTGGATTTTGGATTTCTATTTGACTTGATGATTAAAGTGGATTTCTGTGTTGGCAAATAGTTTTATAAAATAGAGAATAATGAGTAGAGTGCTTTTCATGTTGATATTTTGACCTAGTTCAAATAGTTTGTTAAATAAAAATGAATTAAGCAAAATGTTTTATGTTTCAAAATTGGCTTTAATTATAAGGAGATTGTAAAAATGGTTTTCAGAAAAAGTGTCTTATATGAAAGTTGTAGAGAAAATTATTTTGAGCAACTTTTATATTTGAGTCAAAGCCTAGTTTGGAGTTTTTGAAACTATTTTTGAATGGTCAAATTAAAAAAAGTTTTTGGAAAAAGAAAAAGGAAAACGATTTTTTCCCGCGCCCTCACTTTTGGCCCAACCGGCCTTTCGGCCCAGCTCACTGCGCCGGCCCAGCGCTCGCCCGCTCGCCCACGCGCGCGCCCGCCCGCGCACGGCGCGCTGCCGCCGCTGACACGCCGCGCCGTACGCCGGCCGCAAGCGCCGCGTGGCCGGCGATCCCTGCGAAAAATCTCGCGCGGCCACTCCCTCTCCGATCCTTCTCCACCCGATCACGCCACGATCGGCTTCGCCCACTCCGCGCTCGCCTCGCCTGCCGAGCCCCTCGTCGACCGCACCTTGCCTCGCCCGCCGCGCCGCCGTGGCCCCCGCCGCGACTGGCCGTCCGCCCGCTCCACCGAGACCAAAACCCGAGCGCCTCCCTCTCTCCGCTCTCTCACTCTCATTTCGCACACACCCGCCTGCTCTCTCTCCCTCTCCTCTCCCGCGAACACGCCGAGCACTTCACTGCTCGCCGTCGTTCGGCACCGAAGAACCGCACCCCCGTTCCGCCCTAGCCGAGCCACCACCGACCGATTAACCTCGGCCACCACCCCGCCATCATCCAGACCACACGGTGCGCACCTCCGCACCACCTGCTGAGCCTCGCTGACGTCGGAGTCCGAGGAGCCACGCCGCGGACGCCATCAGCGCCATCCGGAGCTCGCAACTGTTCTTCCTCGACCGAAGCTTCTCCGCTTCCCCTCTTCTACGTCGAGCATCACCAAGCCAAGGCAAGGTGAGAACACCGACTAGCCTCAACGCTACCGCTCTCTCCCACCTCTTCTTCCCCGGCCGAACGCCATGGCCGCCGCCGCGGCCATGCACGAGGCCAAGCTCCCCTGGAGCCATCCGAGCCAAACCAACCCACTCACGTAGCTTCCTAGGGTTCACAAAGCACTGCGCACGCGCCAATTTGGCCGGCGACCGCCGGACACGACCTCCCCGAGCCCCGCCACCGTCCGCCATGGCCGCTCGCGTGGCCAAGCTTCCTCGGAGCTTCCCGAGCCAAGCCGAGCCCTCCGATAGCCTCCCTAGGGCTCGAGTAAGCCTATGCCTTCCCCAATTTCACCGGCGACCGCCGGAAACAGCGTAGCCGTGTGTCGCCGCCGCCGTCCGCCACCGCTCGCCGCCGGCACGCTTCGGTCACCCTCTGGCCAAGCCGACCCCACCGCTGGATGCGCCTCGTCGAGCCGAGTCTATCGAGCCTAGCCTCACCGCCGGCGACCTCACCGTCGATGAGCTTTCGCCGGTCAACACCTTCCCCTGCTTCGCCCTCTCTGACGGGTGGGTCCCGTTGACCAGCGGACCCCGCGCGTCAGCCTCACCCGGTCCGTGGACCACGTTCACGCAGGCCAGCCGGGAAGATTCAAATATGTTTTCCTTTTTGTTTTATTTTCCAGAAATGCTTGTTATTTTTGTGTAGCTCGTTTTAAAAGTCCAAATAAAGTACTTTCAATTTTGTTAGCTTGTTTATGAGTAGATCTATCATGGAAAAATATGAAAGTATTTTTGGTGAAAGTTTTTATTACTGTTTTTTATTTAATTCAGTTTGTGAGCTTTTGTTTAGATAAATGAAAATAGGTGTTTTTTGGTTGAGATAATTCATGGGAAAATTTGTGTAGGTTTCTTATCATGATTTGCACCTCTGAAAAATATATACTGCAATGTTTATGTGGAAAAAGTTTCTGTTATGATTAAAAGTCTATTTTGGCTGTTTTCTTAGAATAAATATAAAGGTGTTTTATATGTCGAAATAAAATATGGGAAAAATTGTGTAGTCTCTCTATGACATGTTCAGGCTAAGAAAAATGTTAAGCATGAGCTGTTGTATGAAAGAATCTGAAGTTGCTTTACAACTGTACTTTTCTGTGTTTTCCTTTGGAAATTCATGTAAGAAATAATATAATGTTTCTGTTCATGAAACTTCCTTGATAAATATGAAATGTGAAGTAGAATCTGGGAAAAATATGAAAATGAGTTTAGCCCCTTTTTTCAGTAGGGTTGTAGTTCAAATGGTTTAATTTGGAATAGATTTGTTTATTTTGTGTAGGCTTGTATATTTATGTTCTGACAGTAAATTTTCTACAGTAGAATGTTTATGAGTAGTTGAAGCTAGGAAAATTATGAAATCTGCTGTTGAACAATTTTTGTGTAAAAAGTTAGTTCAAAGCACCTTTTGAGCAGTTTATTTGTTATTTTTATATCTGTAGTTCTCTATTTTATTTCTGGCAGAAAATTATTCAGTGAAGTCCAGCAGATGCCATTTGCCTTCTGGAATTTTTGTGGATTTTTCTGAGTCCAGAAAAATGCACTTGCAGTTCAAACTTAAATTTCTTTTGAATTATTAAATAAGAAATAGGTGGATTAATGAAATTGTTTTATGAGATAATTAAGTGTTTACCTCAATGTCAAAAATGGTTCAACAAGTTGGTTTTGTTGGTTTGCAAGAAATATTTACACTCATACCACCCCATCTCACACTACGCATTATTTATTTATTATTTTCAAACGCATTGCAATAGGATCGATAGTCCAGGAGCAAGACCTGGAGCAGGAGACAAGCGCCGAGCAGGAGATCCCAGAACTGCATCAAGCCGAGGAAGTCGACCCCGCGGCCGACACTAACCTGCCTGAGTGCCCCTCCCACGAGGCCTCAGTCTTCTCTCAAGGCAAGCCCCGGAGCATATTAAGCCTCCTACCCTTTGCAATTAAAATTACTTGAGTCCTTTTATATTGTGATGCATTAGGTTTAGGAGTTGGAATGAAACCTACTTGCTGCATTACCATTCCTTGGTTATTAATTAATATCTACCTTGTTATCCTGTTATTTATTTACAATGTAGAATTGCTTAGCTTGCTTAATAAAAGTAGTAGTTAAGAATGTTCCCGTAATACCCTGATGGGTAGTTACCGGATCACGGTTGGCTATATTTGCTATCGTGGAAAAGAACCTGAGTAGTAATGAAATACGGTCAGCTGGAAGGCAAGGCACCAAGTTGGAACTTGGGGGCAGTCCGTCTGTTGGATCATGTAGGTTTGTATCGATGTTGGCCCTCGTTCATTTTTGAACGCGCCCTTTTACTTAGGGATACGTCGGTGCCATAATCATCGACCCCAAAGCCGGTTAGAAGCTGTTCGGGCCGGTTTCGACCCGTGTCGCGCCCTCTAGTATGAAAATTGCGATCTGCCGCGTGAGGCCATCGCCAGGTTCCAATTGGGCGGTCCGTGCTTGAACCGCGACGATTACCACCACGAACAAGCGTCGAGCGGTTGCCCAATGCATGGACCCGACGGGGAAAGTGTGGGCTGGTATTAAAGGTCTTTCACCAGCTGGTTTGGAATTCGATTCGAGTCGCCGTCTCCCCCGGTTAGTGGGAAACTGTGGCGAGCTTCACCACGATATAACTCCATGTGATGTTTTAAAGGTTCAACTAAAAATGTGGATAAGTCAACTGGATATGGTTATATTATTGTCTGTTAGACTCAAGTGTGTGCAGTAGTTCAGGTGCAAACCTAGAGTAAAGAAATAGGTCTAAAAATGACAGCTCAGTAATATCATTAAATCCTCACTTATCTTAATTGAGCTTTTCGCAACTAAAGATCCCAGATCCACCCAAAAAGGCCTTGCATACCCTTGGTGTCTTTATTTTCAGTTGGACGGGTAAGTCTAGCTGAGTACATTCCCGTACTCAGGGTTTATCCCGTTTGTTGCAGATGGCCAGGTCTACTTTGGCTATTGTAAGCACTGCCTCTACCCGGTGGAAGGTGATGAGGAGTAGGCCCAGGGCAGGGTCGTCCAGAAGCTTCCCCTTTTCTTTTGCTGGCCTGAGACTCCTAGTGGCACATTACCTAAAAAGGGAAGAGTGAGTTGTGTTGAGTTGGATTTGTCAAACAATGTTTTATTTGGACCACATGTGTAGTGGTCGAGTTTCAAACTATTTCAGCTTCCGCACTTTTAAATTCGGTATTGTAATAACTCTGTTTTAAATTCGCACTCTGATACCTTAAATTCGGTTCCGTTTCGCTGTGATGTATCTTTGCGAATGTAATTCTTGAACAATGTGATCCTGTATGTTGTACGGTGATAGAAATCCTTCGAGATTTCCGGACTACCGGGGTTATATGGGTTCAAGTATGAGTCGAAGTCAGACGGATTTGACTAAGACGGTACTTGAGCTCCTATAATCAGGACGGTTCCGCCACAACAGGTCCCTACTTGTCCTTCACCTCACCTTTGACCACTGCCTGAGCTCTGCACCTGCACATCAACACAGCCAAGAGACATGTTGCCCGTTGATCGATCACTCATCACTCAGGAAGGGAACCACAAGGGCACATATCAACCTTGTGTTCTCATATCAGCCATCTTATGCATGATGAGGTCAACATTCGGATCAGGAGCTGCTTGTGCCTGCCCCCCAGGATGTAGCCCTGCCGAACTCTTATAGCCTGGATTTGGAAGAGCATTAATTGAGCTATAATCGATGAACTCATGATATCCATCTCCAAACATATTCTTCTGTATCCTGTTTGCTACAGGAGACACTTTAGAAGCAGATGGCGGGACATTCCCTGTCGTGCCGAATGCGAGCTGGCCATAGGTCTGAGGAGGTTGCTGCGTTTCATGAGGAACCATCCCACCTGTGCTTGGGCCAGCTCCGCTCTCTCCTGCGATCCTTTGACGTTGAGGTACTGGGAACAACAACGGCCCCTGCTTCGGACCAACAGTTTCTTCAAAGCATTTATCCACGGCTGGACTAAAAGCATTGACCATGATAGCGCGAAAAGTGTTCAGGAAAGTCGACTGATGATTGGTTACAACTTCTGATACAACCTTATGCATTATTTCAGTCATCTTCCGAATAGCTTCTTCTTCATTGGGGATATCAGGTTGATGGTGAGGAAGAATCTTTGGGAACTCCTGCTTCTGGAAGACCCTGCCGCTCTTGTTCTTGGAGAAAGACGTCAGGCACTTGCGTTGGAATTCATCGCAGGCCTGCTGTACCAAGCTTTTCGACTCCAGCGGCAAGTCATCCATGACCACATCCAGAACTTGATCGTCGCTGATATCAGGCATCTTGAAATGAAGTTGTCCCACCAGGCGTGCCAAAAAGTGTGTTGACGCAAAAAGTGACACCTTGTGCCAAGACACAGCAAGCCGAACGAGGCTAGCTTCAATCGGGTGCCCGGAGCGTGTTGAATCCGGAGACGTGTCAGTCGGTTTGACCTAAAAACCAACAAGGGATAAAGCGTGAGAATACCTCTGGAACGTGCTGGGTAAAACCAGACAGTTCCATATGTACGGCTTTGAAAGCCAGTCACGACGGCACACAACTATAGAAGCTGTTTGTCAGAGCATGTTTACAAAGCCATTCGGCAAGTGCGAGAACAGAGTATGTGAAGCATATTAACTGCCGAATGCAAAAGGAAGACATGCTTGAATAAATCAAAGATATTATAAACAGGCAACTTGCAAGAATAGATCTATCCAAATAACACATGCATAAGCCAATTCAACTAATCTGCTGCACGTTTAGTCTTCATAAACCCGTCAAGCATAAACTTAAGCGAAGCTAATCCACCGCATGATACCACTTGCTATAAGTCTATACCACTTCTTATAATTAGATTAATCCACCGCATGATACAATCTAATTATAACAAGCTAAAAGCATGCATATATTTGAATAGATCTATAAAAACTCATTACTCGTGTAAGCATAACCAAAATCGGCAAACTAGCCGAGTTGGGGTCCATGAAGAAGGAACATACAAGCAAGCATGATCAAACTAATCTAAAACCTGCATCTGCCGCACGACACCCAGTTCTATCAAAGCATAAACATGATTGACATGTATGAACCCACAACATGTAACAACCTAGATTGAAAGCTGATCCGGCCATCATGATATTATGATTAGCAAAGCACAAGCAAACTTGTGAAACAAAGCTGAATAGAGATCAATCTAGATTGGGCAAAAGAGTGTTACAGGAATTAAATAAATAAAACACATAACACATGATAACTTAATGAATCTACTAGATCTGCCAAATCTAATAGAGCCGATAACTATTTTTACTCATGTCTTAATCCGCCGCACGATACAAGGCATAAGCAAAAACTTCCCATCATAAGCTTAAATCCGCCGCACGATACTAAGCTTAACATACGAGACTACTTGCATCATATCTAAATCCACCGCATGATACTAGACATGATAACAAGGTTGCCAGTACTTACGGAGGTCAACGGATCGATGTTTCCTCTCGAAGAACTCGACGACACGACTTAGGGACTCGAAGATGGCACAAGGCCGGTTTGTATTGATGTGGTTGTGAACAATTTTACAATGGTCGAGGGCTTATATTTATACCCTGGACGAAACACGAGTCCTAGACGATTACGATTTACAATGATAAAATATGGAAAGATACGAAATCTATTCCTAATCTTCTCGGTATCTTTAATCGCCATATGTCTTCTCATGCAAGCCGGCTTCACCTGCAACATCCATTTCCCGAATGGAAACATCTCCCTGCAAGATAGCCGACCGCACAGACATTCATCGAAATCTTGAGGACCACATAGCCGTCTGATTGCTTGCCGAATCCTTTCTTCTCTACTGGCTGGACCCATCTGTCATATCCTCATGCGTGCGAAATTCTGGTGTTAACAGGCACAAATGAGATCTTATTGTTTATAGAAGTGCCAAGCCCATCAAAGCACTAAATTCAAAATCATCATCATGGTGGAGATTATGAGGCTTGGAACAAAGGTATACCACTTCATGAACTCTTTATTACCTTTGTGCATCTAGGCCCTTACATGCTAGTGTGTGCATGTGTATGTAATATTTTGGGTCACACCATGAGTTTGTTCTTATGGTGACGATCAGAGAATGAGTTAGATATTTGGTTGATACCTCTTGTGGTGATTATGTGAGTTTGTCTCATTTTATGTCACCTATGTGAGGTATGAGCTAAATATGTAACCTCTTGAGAATCTTGACTTAAAGTGTTGCATACTTTGTTTGGTAGAAAAACATAGAAGAGAAATCATATATGCTAAACTCTTACCTACCTCTTGCCCTCACTTGTCTACCATCATTTCTTCCTTTTGGTGGAGAAATCCTTTTTGGAGATTAATGCCAAAGGGGGAGAAATTTTGGGGGATAATGTAAGGGAAGAGAGATTGATATAAGGATGGAAAGGGGTAAAGGAGAGGCATATAAGATTTTTCAAATTACTGTGTGATGTGTGCAAGGATAGTTTAAATTGATGCTTTTGATAAGGAACCTTTATGCTAGTGTGCGACATTCATGCCTTGAGTGGTGCTTGTTTTCTCTAGTGTTGGTCAGGCAAGTGCAGCAGTGGCGCTCTCTAGTGCGGCAGTGCCGCCCTCTGCTGGTCAGCAATCTTTGAGTGCATGAACTGTCATGAGCATCACGGTTATCATGTTGACACCTTGCACTCCACGAATGCTAAGATATAGGAGAATTTCCACACTTTGTCTTAAATATGTGCATTTGGCATTTGAGACCAAAATTTGAAATTCCTTTCAATGCACACATTTAGGGGAGCTCACTATATCATAGGATCCAAAATCTTAATGTTTGTCAATCTCTTGTAAGCTTTAATTGTGTTGTCATCAATCACCAAAAAGGGGGAGATTGTAAGTGCATCTAGCCCTTAGTGGGTTTTGGTGAATTGAGTGACAACATAATTAAAGGTCTAACAAGTTTGCTAAGTATATCAAAGGTTCAACAAGAAAAGCAAACTTGATGGAATTCCACATAGTGTTGAAATGAAGACCAAAATTGTGTATTGTTGTATTGGAAGATCATGGAAACAATCTTGTTCAAGCAAAAGACAACAATGCAAATAGAGTTGATGATATGGCTTCTATGTTGTGGGATATCATGGCATCATGAGAAAGCAAGCATATTTGGCAAATGACAAGTGAGACATGGATTGATGATTTTGGAATGGTCTCAACAATGGGTTGCTTTTCATGAGCAAGAAGAGTTTGATAGTGAACTAGCTTTGATCAAGGTTAAAGAATGAATCAAGAATGCATAAGTGAGTAAATGCCAAGCAAAGGTCAAATGACAAGGACTTAACTCATATTGGATATATGTCATCTCTACATTGGTTTGCTTGTATGGATAAATATTTGGAGAATCACTTTTCATTGATTTGATCAAGCTAGAAGTATGAAGATGGAGATTGAAGTGAGTGTTGAGTGTCAAGCCAAAAAGAGAGGATATAAGGAATCATGAATTGGCTTGACCTTATTAATGATGATCCATATATGTCTCTATGTGAGTCAAACTAAAGCTTGATTGATCTCAACATTCATATCTATAAGATGTTCAAGCAAGGATCACAATATTGAAGAAATGGTTTTCAATGGATGCTCAATATGATGTGACTTGAGTGTGGCTTGATAAGGTGAAGATAGCAAGGAAAGGGCTTCGAGGTACTAAGCGAAGGTGAAGGTCGAGGAGAACGAGGTACTATGGCTAGGGTGAAGAAGAGAGTACTTGCATTGAGTCGAGGTACTAATCAAGCTATGAGGATTCATATTGTGTTGAGGATCAAATCATTAGTGGAAGTGACTTGAAGCCATGGATTGAACTCATATGTGTGGAAATGGTTCAAGTCACATGCTCAAGGTGTGCTTGCTCAAAGAAAGGAGACAAAGATGATTGCAACCCCTTTTGAAGTGATATCAAGAAGAAATGGCATATGAAGACATTGAAGACTCAAGTGGTTAAAATGGTTATATTTTCTTTATCTTGAGTATAGTTATGCCGTACTATCAAGGGGGATGCAATACGAATCATAGACAAGTCTCAAGTGCTCAAACTAACCGAACCCGAGTGCTAACATGAGAGAAAACACTTAGCACTGCACCTGCACTTGTTGATCTTGGGCTTGTTCTCTGCAGGGTTAGATAGCCCTCGAAACAAGCTTTCCGGAAAGTCCAAGATCACTAAAATCGGAGTTCGGAGTAAAAAGTTATGGTGTTTTTCGTGAGGTCACCTGTGCTGTCTCAGGGAGCTGCGGCAGTGCCGCTCTGTTGAGCGGCAGTGCCGGGCTAAGTGCGGCAGTGCCGGGCCTGTACAGCCAGTAACGGCTAGTTTCTGACCTCTAACGGCTAGTTTTGAGTGTGGGGGGTATATATACCCACCCCACGCTTCCAGAGCTGGCTGCTGATGCTCAGTTCACTCCCAACCATTCCCAAGCCATTTGAGAGCTCTCCCCAACCCTCTCTTGTGAGAGTGACATGCTTAGTGCATGATTAAGTGTTGGGGCTATGTGATTAAGAGTTAGAGAGCATATTAGAGCCTTCCAAACCTTGAGCACTTGTCGGGCTTCGTCGATCTTCGTTGTGCATCTTTTACTCTTGGAGGTGAAGCCTCCTAGACGGCTAGGCGTCGCCCGGTGAGCTCCTGTGCTTGTGGTGAGCAGCGCGAAGTTTGTAATCCTCTTGTGGAGCTAGTGGAATTACCCCTCAATTCAAGGATTTGGTTCCTTGACTTGAGATCGAGGAGAGTTGCAAAGCTCTTGACCTAAGTGGTCATCCTCAACAACGTGGAGGTAGGCAAGCCTTGGTGGCGAGCTGAACCACGGGATAAATCACTTGTCTCTTGCATTTACTTGTGTTCATTCATCATACTTGTGAGCTTGTGATTGATTCTAGGATTTAGCCCCGATCTATTTCATACAACATATTTGGCTTGGTTGAGTTGGTTCTGCAGGTTCAGGAAACCAAGAGCAACACTTCTATTCATATAGATCTGGTTTTCTGTGGCTAGTTTTTGAATTGCAGACTCGGGCAGTTTGTTGGCGCGGTAGTACCGGGCTGAGGCCGGCAGTGCCGGGGTGCGGCAGTTCCGGGCTCAGGGCGGTAGTGCCGGGCATCTCTAACAAAGTTTTGAGCTGTGATTTTAAACAGGCCTATTCACCCCCCCCCCCCTCTAGGCGACATCAAGGTCCTTTCAAGAAGCTATGTACCGTGCTTCTGACCAATTAAAACCATGTAGTATTGCTCTAAGAATGTGAGTGATACCGAGCAAAACTACCATATGATAAGCCTAATTTGCATGACAAAAGATATGAATATACCAATGCAAACCTAGGCAATGAAGGAACTAGATGCTAAAAGTAATTGCAAGAATTTATACCAAATGAAAGTAATTGCAAGAATTTAAATCTAGTTACCTAACATGGGAAGGGAAACTTGGATTCATAGTGCCCACTAACATACTTGGCAATGACATGATCCAATGTGATGCACCCCATGATATGCACCCAAAAATTTGCCAAGCCTCCAAATTCCCCGTAGTCCACTTGACTATTTACTTCCCTTTCGGGACCCAAACCTTTTTGGTGCTCTTCATGGTTGAGATGATGTCCTTAGGCACCCAAATGCGTTTGGCCCCATTGTTGGCTTGCTTGTTCACCTTGATGGCCACCACCTTGTCATTCTTCTTCTTTTTCAAAAGATAAGGTGTGGTGGCCTTCTTGTTCACCTTGTTGGTGTAGGTGTTGGAGAGCTTGCTTGTTTGCCTTTGGTTTTTATCTTTCTTCTTTTCTCCCCCATGCTTCACCTTGCACTCATAGGACTTATGGCCTTCCTTGTGGCAAACGTAACAAACCACGGTTTGCTCCTCATCAAGCTTCTTCACTCCTTTGTTGGTGTTATCTTGATGAGTTTGGGTTTGCTTCGCCTTGCCTTTTGCTTGGATCAAGTCCTTGGTGAGACGAGCCACTTCTTGCCTTAGTAGCTCATTCTCCATTACAACCTCTTGTGTGCATGTTTCTACAATCATACATTCAACACAAGCTTGTTTGCATATGGGTGAGTCTAAATCAAGTAAATCAATGCAAGAACTAGAGGTATCCTTTTTAGGCAAATTAAAGATTGATTTTTCCATTTTAGGTGCCTCGGTGGGGTTTGCTCCGATGGTTTCAAGATTAGCAACTTTGTTAGTTAGCTCATCACAATGCTTGCACATAATTTCCATTTTAGCAAGCAAGCTTTTGTGAGCATCTTGTGTGCTAGCTAACTTTGCTTTTATTTTTTCATTTTTCTTAGCAAGTTGCTCATCATTACTTGTGCTATCATATGTGCTTATACTAGCCTCAAGTTTCTCAATTTTGTTAGATAGCTCAACATTCAAATTTGAAAAAGTTTCATATTGATCAAGCATAGCATTATAGGCTTGTTGAGAACTATCTAATTTTTCTTTTAAGGTATTAATTTTCTTTTGTTGGCTAGTACAAGCTTTAGCATATTTAAGATTATCTTGCACAAGTTGATTGTAAGAAGGTAGCTCATCATCACTATCACTATCTCTATCACTATCACTAGAGATGGGGCTTGTGTTACCTCGTGCCATGAGACACATACGTGAGGAGTTTGATGATGAGTGCTTGCGGCCATGCCTCTTGTGTTGGACTTCATCATCACTTGATGAATCATCCCATGTCTTGATGGTGGTGAGAGCTTTGGCCTTGCATCCCTTCTTTTTCTTGTCCTTGGGTGTGGGCTTTTGTTTTGGACAATCTTCCACAAAGTGCCCTTTCTTGCCACATCTATAGCATCCTTTTTTTCTTTGCTTTCTTCTTTGATTAGTGAAGAGGCAATCTTCTATTGTGATGGGCACACCCTTGACATTGAGCTTGCGGATCATCCTCTTCACTCCTTTCATGAGCTTGATTGTTTCTTCTTCATCTAAGGAGGAGTCGGATGAGGTGGAGGCTTTATCATCATCACTTGATTCTTTATCTTCATCATCCTCTTCTTCATCTTCACTTGAGGAGCTTGAGCTTGTCTCAACTTGCTTCTTACCCTTCATATTTTTGTGCTAATCACATGTGAGAGCAATGCCTTTGCTTGATGAAGTGGCTTCTTCTTGACCCATCTTGCGTGACATCTCAAATGCCACCAATTTGCCAATGACAATGGTCGGGGTCATGGTGCTCAAGTCCTCCATGTTGTGGAGGATGGTGATGATGGTTGCATATTTGTTCTTTGGAAGCACGGAGATGATCTTCCTCACAATATCCGCATCACCTAGCTTTGTAATTCCTATAGAATGGAGCTCATTGATAATTAGGTTCAACCGAGAATACATATCACGAACAAGCTCATTATCATTCATTCTAAAGGAATCATAGCTTGTTTTAGTTAGGTGATGTTTTTGCTCACGTACATTACTTGTACCATCATGGAGCTCATGTAGTTTTAACCAAATTTCATGAGATGTTTGCAAAGTAAAAACTTGGTTAAAGACATCCATGCTAATAGATTCAAACAAGCAATTCTTAGCTCTAGCATTAAGATGAATTTCTTTTTCATCACCCGCGGTAGGCTTCTCGGGATTCTTAATGGGTTTCATCCTGTCGCGGGTGACTCTCCAAACACCTAGATCAACGACTTCTAAAAAGCAAGCCATTCTAGCACTATAGTAAGGGAAGTTAGTGTCGTCAAAGTGCGGAGGCCTAGAGGTATCCATCCCAACCACTCTTAGGGGCGTCGGCTCGAAGGCGATGAAGCCAAGAGTCCACAAGAGAGCCAACCTGCTCTGATACCAATTGAAAGGACCGTGACGCCTAAGAGGGGGGGTGAATTAGGCAACTTAAAACTTCTACTCTAAACTATGGCTTCTAATTTCCACCTAGACAAAACCTATGCAAGAAAGTAAATTATCTACTATGCATCTAAGGTTTTGCTAGGTGTGTTTGCTATCTCTACCGCAAAGGGAGTTATGCTACCTAGTTTCCAAGCCTATCAACTAGCATATCAAACTAGGAAAGGTAAAGTACATGAACAAGGTAGCAATGTAAATGCGGAAGCTAAAGGGTGTGATAGAGATGCAAACTCCCGTCGATGACTCCAGTATTTTTACCGAGGTATTGAGAAGCGTGCAAGCTTCCCCCTAGTCCTCGTTGGAGCCCCTCGCAAGGAATCCCTCGCAAGGGCCAAGCTCCCGGTCGGGTGACTCCGTGGATAGCTCCGGACCTTCCCCACGCGCAAGTGGGTCTCCGGTTAAGCCACTCGTGGCAAAGCCTCTCCCGGATGCTTCCCGCCGTCTTCACTATCAAGTTTCCGGCCGAAACGCCGCGGGCCTTCTTCCCTTCGGTACATGGAGGCGGCCACACCACAAACTCGGTTGGTGTGGTCTCGCAAGACTACAAGCCCCGCCGATGTACAACAACGGTGCACGCAAGCACCAGTAGACAAGAGGTTTTCAACCTCACTAAACACTAGGCCTAACACCTAGAGCAAGCGCAAAGCGGTGGTCTAACTAGCTTAAGCACTTCGCAAAGCACCTACACTAATCACCTAGTATATCACTGAAGCACTTTGGTGACTAGAGCAACTAAATATGTGTCTATACACTTGGTACACTTCCTTGAGCTCCAACCATATTGTTTTGGCCGGCCATGGGGGTATATATAGAGCCCCAACCAAATAGAGTCGTTGGAGAAAGTCATGGACTTCATAGCGTAGCATCGGACGCTCGATTCGTGACCATCGGACGCGTCCGATGCTCCTTTAACGGCTAGATGCCAGCCTGGCACTGTGTCGCAATGGCTATTTAGCGTCCGATGGTAGATCAACGGACGCGTCCGATGCTCACAGAGCCTCTCTGGAACCTCTCTGCATGGTCATCGGACGCAGGGTCCTGTAGCGTCCGATGTTAGCAACGGAGTGTCCGATGTTCGCTGTGCAGGTTTGCACAGTGTCACAGTCGCGTCCGATGCCTCGGTCTTTAGCGTCCGATGCCTCTGCTGGCGCTGACACGAGCTAGGGTTTACCAACGGAGCGTCCGACGCTTGCGTGGGCAGCGTCCGATGCAGCATCCGATGTCCCTTTCTTCTCGTTTCTTCGTGATTTCTTGCGCCGTCTTGGTTCCATTCTTGTGGCTTGGACTTTGCTTGATCTTTAGGGTCTTCAACTGAGCTTCTAGAGTCTTGCTTGAGGTGTTGATCATCGGATCACCACGTCGCCTTAGTCCAAGTCACATTTGCATCCTATTGGACTACAAAATAAACACTTGCAAACACATTAGTCCAATTTGGTTATGTTGTTCATTAAACACCAAAATCCGAAGTTAAATGGTCTGAGGTCCATTTTCCTTACAACAATGTTCAAGAGTGGAATTGGTCAAAGATGGAGATCGTAATACCTTCTATTGATGTCGAAAGTGATCTGAATCACACACCAGTAGGGCTAGAACGCCCGAAGAGGTTGCAGTTCAACCTGAGACAGCAAGAACCCTAGCTAAACCGAGGAAAACCGATCTAGAGACCGGTCTAAATCGATCTAGGGTTTTAGGCTCTTGTGTTGGTAACTCTAGAACTCCTCCCGGGAAGACCCGTCGGGGAGAAGCACGTAGAGGTTGTTCTAGGACCAGCAAGGCCGCCTAGAACGCCGTCGAGTCTCGCCGGGAGACGCGCCGAATAGCAGGGTAGAGAGGAAAAAAGGGTAAAAGGGATAGTAGATTGATTTGATCAATTGGTGTTGGATGCCTCAATCGGCCATGATCCTCTCATATATAGAGAGGGGGCTGGTCTTATCCCAATAGGAAACATCTCCAGATGCGATCTCCAAGTTTCCTATCCGGACTCTATCAAAATATAGAATCTGATTCGGACGTAATAAGGTAACCCTGATCTCGCCAATCCTTGGATCGACCAGATCGGTTCTAATGGGCTTTATCAGCCTACACTGATCAACAAATCGTCCTTACAAGAAAAAGGGACCACATATTAGCATCGGATCCAATATTCATTATAATCTCGAAGCCTCCATCCAGAGCCACCTGGTCGGATATAATATGAGCAATCGGAAACCCAAAGTAATCAGGCCTATTTAACCTGGAGCATCCGATCTCTTTAAAGACAGATTCAGCCCTAATTTTATAGGTCGAATAACCCTTCTAAATTCATTTTTATCTATGACACTTTTGAGTGTCAACATATGGCCCCCTGTTTTTAGGTGATCCTTGGTAGAACCTAAAAACAAACCGAATGACAACGATGTCCAACTCATCGGCTATCCGGTAAATAGGGATAAATGTTCTGACTATTTTTGTTCTAAGGGCGATACATGTATCGACCGTTGCTTGGAAGGCACTTAGGCTTCTTGTCAAACACTTGGAAAGTATTTTTTCAAATACCTCCCATTTATTGCTCTGGAGACTTTCACTTTGTAACGTCTCTAGCATATATGCATTCCCAAATATCACTCTGACCACTTTATAAGGACCCTCCCAGCTCGGCGACCACTTGCCAAACTTATTGCTTCTCGATCCAAGCGGTAATATAGTCTTCCACACTAATTCTCCTACCTGGAACAATTTGCTTTTCACCCTTTTGTTGTAAGCCCTGACAATTCGAGCTTTGTCTTTCTCCATCTCCTTAAGAGCCTTTAATCTTTTATCAGTCACCTCATCAATGTTGTCCATCATGGCATCATGATACATAACAGCAGATAAATCATTCTGTTTAGCTAGTCTATATGCATCCAGATTTACCTCGACGGGCAACACTGCTTCTTGTCCATATACCAGCTCGAAAGGAGTAACTTTTGTAGCACCATGTCTTGACACACGATGGGCCCATAGAGCTTCAGACAAAACCTCATGCCACCTCCTTGGGTTATCCTCAATCTTCTTCTTAATAAGCTTGATCAAAGTCTTGTTACTAGACTCAGCTTGGCCATTATCTTGAGCATAGTAAGGAGATGAATTGAGCATCTTTATCTTATATAATTCGGCAAAATCCTGAACCTCTTTAGGATAAAAGATGTCCCTTGATCTGTAGTCAATGTTTGTGGAATGCCGAATCTATGTATTATATGCTCAGTAATAAACTCAATTACCTCTTTATGCGTCATATTCTTCAAAGGCACCGCTTCAGTCCATTTAGTGAAGTAATCTGTAGCGACCAGAACAAAACGATGTCCTTTTGAAGATGGGGGATGAATTTGACCAATGAAGTCTAGCCCCCAACCACGAAAAGGCCACGATTTGATAATAGGATGAAGCATAGCAACAGGCGCAAGTTGTATGTTTCCAAACTATTAACACTCTTCGCATCCTTTGTAGTAACGAAAACAATCGGCCATCATCGTGGGCCAATAGAACCCAGCTCTACGTAATAGCCATTTCATCTTTGGTGCAGATTGTTGTGTACCACAAATACCTTCATGAACTTCTCCCATAGCCACCTTTGCTTGATCAGATCCCAAACACTTAAGTAACAGGTCCTCGGCAGTCCTTCGGTAAAGCTCATCATTGTGCAGTACATACTTAAATGCACTCCGCCGAACACTTTGATCAACCTTAGTACTCGGATCAAAGAGATACTTCAGCAAGGGAGTCCTCCAATCTTCTAGATTAGTCCCACCCCCATCAATCCTTGATTCAGACCAATTTAGAGTCCTTTCAGACAAATTAATCGTTCCATGATCAACCAGGTCAATCGGACGAATTAACTGACTTGGCCCATAAATAACCTGGTCGGCCATAGCATTTACCCGATCATGCTTAACATGCACCTGATCGCTGATGCAAGGTGGCCGAACTGGTTTTAAAACAAACTGGTCGGCCTTGTAAGCCGACAATATTTCCGCACGCTGTTGCATCGGCTTTATGTGAAAATTGTGTCTACTGATGCTATAGCCAGATGCTTGTTGGGCTAACATGTTAGCTTTATGATTTTCATGCCTTGGTACATGTCGAATCTGGAATTCGGTGAAATGAGCAATGATATCAAGGCACATGTCAAGGTAAACATTTAACGATCCCTCTAAGCATTGAAACTCACCAGCAACTTGGTGTACTATTAACAAGGAATCGCAAAAAGCCTCAACATGTCTAACCTCCATGGAACATAAAATTTCTAAACCGAATAACAGAGCTTCATATTCGGCTTGATTATTGGTGCAAGAATAATCTAATCGGCTTAGCATTTCAAATTCAGCGCCGCTAGGAGAAATAATGACCACACCAACACCTTGGCCCTCCTTACAAGCCGATCCATCAAAATAAAGCTTCCATGGAGTAAAAGTAAAATAACCGATTTCATCTTCTAAACTAATACCATGCTCAACAATGAAATCGGCAAGAACTTGACCCTTCAAAGTCTTCAATGATTCATAGGTCAAGTCAAATTCAATTAATGCATATGCCCATTTGCCAACCCTTCCTCTAAGGATAGGCCGATATAACATGTGCTTAATTACATCGGCCTAGCATGCAACAACACATGTACTAGATAGCAAATAGTGTCTCATTTTAGCGCAAGCATAGTACAGGGATAAGCATAATTTCTCAATATGGGCGTACCTTGTCTTGGGATCAAGAAGACGGCGACTAATATAAGCAATTACGTACTCCTTACTTCCATCTTCTTGTGTCAAAACAGCTTCAATAACCTTCTCTTCGGCGGCGACATATAATCTGAAGGGGACTCCTGTCTTAGGCGCCCGAAGAACTGGTGGAGATGACAAATCTTCCTTTATCTTTTCAAATGCTTCTTGTTGCTCTGTCCCCCAAGCGAATTCAGTCTCATTTTTTAGCCTCAATATAGGGGTAAAAGGAATAATTTTCCCGGACAAGTTTGCAATAAATCTCCTCAAGTAGTTCACTTTTCCCAAGAACTTCTGCAAGTCCTTTTTGCATGTAGGCGCTTGAACTTTCTTGATCTTCTCTATCCTTTTAGGATCAATCTCTATGCCTTTGTCATGAATGATAAACCCTAAGAACTTCCCAGCTGATACACCAAAAGCACATTTTAATGGGTTCATCTTCAAACCATAACAGCACATTCTCTCAAACGCTAAACGCAAATCGGCCAGATGAGATACATGGGCAGCCGATTTTATCACAATATCATCAATATATACTTCCATGATTATCCCAATCAAATCATGAAAGATCAGATTCATAGTGCGTTGATAGGTAGCACCTGCGTTCTTTAAACCGAATGTCATTACGACCCACTCAAAGAGACCAACAAACCCAGGACAAATAAAGGCCGTTTTGGACATATCCTCTTCGGCCATAAATATCTGATTATAACCAGCGTTGCCGTCAAGAAGACTAACAATCTGGTGTCCTGAAGCATCATTGATTAACATATCGGCTATAGGCATAGGATATTCATCTTTGGGAGTGGCTCTATTCAAATCTCTAAAATCTATGCAGACTCTGATTTTCCCTGTGTCCTTTTTCTCCACTGGCACGATATTAGAGACCCATTCCGCATATTTGCATGGCTGAATAAACCCCGCTTGTAATAACCGATTAGTTACCTCTTTAATCCGGTCATATATTGTAGAATTAAAGCGGCGAGGATGCTGCTTGAATGGTCGGAACCCCGGTTTGATAGGAAGCCGATGCTCAACAAGTTCTCGACTTAATCCGGGCATCTCTGTATAATCCCATGCAAAGCAATCAACAAACTCTCTTAAAAGCGCGATTAACCTTAGCTTATAATCGGCCTTAAGATTTTGATTTACAAAGGTCGGCCTAGGTACAAAACCATCTCCAATGTCTACCTTTTCTAAAGGGTCGGCCGACGTAAAACCTTGACCCAACTTATTGAGCTCATCAAAATCATCAATAGCCTCACAAGTATCGGTCTTATGAGTCCGATATTGTTCGACACGATGTTTTAACCAATCAACATTATCATCCATTAATTTACATAATAATGTTGAACCGATTGTCATTTGGCTTTAAAGACACCGGTACAAAACCTTCCTTAGTAACACTAACAAACTAGAAATCAGAAAGGTCCCGACCAGATAAGCAGGCAATAGTATCATGCCCCCCGAGCAAAGGAGTATCGGTCGTAGCTACATAGGCCGATGAATCTGAGTGTACCACTTCAACATTGTCTCCCACCCATTGGATAAGAAAATGATGAAGGCTAGAAGGTATGCACCGATTAGCATGAATCCAGTCACGCCCAAGTATGAGATTGTAACTACCTTGTATGTCAGCGACGAAGAAAGCAGTGGCCAAAGTATTGCTCCCAACGATCAACTCCATGGATGCAACTCCTTTGGCTGGAATGGGATCTCCTCCTCCGACTCCAGTGATAGTCATGTTAGTCTTGATCAAATCTTCATCGGTACCGCCGAGCTTCTGGTAAAGCGAGTATGGCATCAAATTTAAGATTGCCCCGCTGTCGACCAGCATCTTGTGGACTCGTGTACCATTGATGTGACCCTTTATATGCAACGGCTTAAGATGATTGACAGATTCCTCCGGCTTCTGGAACACAGCTGTCTGCGTAGCGAAGTTGAACTCCGTCGCTGTCGAATCATCTCCGACCACATAGTAGTCGGCTGACAAGTAAACTACATTGACCTCCGCCCTTTCTGGGGAAGGTTCATAATCCACCATCTCCTCATCTTGTTCTTCAGGTAATTCTTCGCTGGTCGCAGCAACACCAGTAGAGGAAACAGGGTCATTGAGAAGCGAACCTAGTCCCATCAACATGCGAGAAGCTGATTCAGTCTTAGATTCTGGTCCAGTAGTAGTTGGTTCAGCCTGCTCGACCGTTGAACTGGCTGGCATCTGTCCTGAGGTGGTCGGATCGGTGTCCGACCTGATTGATTCCGAAGCTACTTGAGTAGATTCGGTGTTCAACCTGGTCGATTCAAGATCCGACCTATTTAGTTCTACGATTGTTAAAGTCAGCTTTTGATTACAAGTCGGCTGTTGACACTTCTTAAAGCAATTGCTTATAATAAACTTTAATGAACTGATTCTAGCAAAAGCCTTCAGAAATGTACAGGACACTCCTAGCATCACTTAATGTCAAGTTGTCATCCCCAACATGATACTAGAAATGTAAATTATATGTGACACTAGCTCAAAAGATATAAACAAATATTTATCCGCAAGCGCACAGATAAATATACCTGTTGTAGCAGCATTTCACCCAGGTTATCTAGGTATCATTATTTATATTTCACCGAAGATAGTAACGAAGCTGGGAACTAGTTAATTAAATATGATTCAAAGATAGAAGAGATTATTATTCATTCATTCATTCACTATCCACATGTCTAAACAGGGGTAAGACAAGGTAAAGATAAATAATGATGATAAAGATAACAGCGGAAATTCTAGAGATAGAGCGAACTACATAGATCAAGCAGAGAGTCAGGTGATTAATTAAGAGATTCGAATCCTAAGTTACTTCACATTTACTAAGCCTAGTGATTACTCTAGTTAATATACAATCCTTTATAGCTAATTAATCTATCATCCATGATCAAGGGACATTACTAAATTAGAATTAAGAACAAAGTAATGAATTCTAACTCGCAACCGCGTCCTACTAAGATCTACACTCGGAGGGAGGACTACAAAGGACTCAACAGGACTGTCACTCCTGCGATCTACCTCTCGACCCGGAGCATAGGATGTATTCGCAGGTAAACTTAGCCTAAACACCATGTTTACGCCAGGTTGACCACTTAACTCTATCCGGAATAAAGCTAAGTACTTTACGAATATGATCATAAACTCTATCATAATCAGATCTATATTAAATATACAACTAGAATAAACTCCAAAACTGAATAAACTGAAATATATAAAAGTAGCATAAAGTCGAATAAAGATACAAATTACCGAGTCTTCGACAATGATCCGGAGACTCAGAAGAAGCTTCTAGCCGGATATGCCAACGAAGTCGCCTGCCTCTACTTGAATCTAACTAGACTAAACTCTAATCTTGATGTAGAGCTCTAACTCTTCTCTCTAGAAACCCTAATTTCTGTCTTGTCTTCTGATCTTGATCTGCCTGATGATCTGGAGGGGGGTCAGGGGTCTGGTTATATAGCCCTGGGCGTGGAATCGTGATCGTTGGATCAAACCAACTTGGGGTACGGTCGAGATGCATCCTGGAGGTCGGTGGAAGTAGCTTGCAGAGGACGAAAGCGAGAAGCCTCCGTGGCCGACCGACCGGTGGGCCCTGTGGCACCGGTCGGTCCCATAGGTCAGCCTCCTGTGGTGCCTCTTCTCGTGGTGTCTCGTGGTGTCTCGTGGAGTCTTTAGAGATATCCCGACGTGGCGGTGAAGAAATCTGCGTCGGGTTCCTTCTTGGAGAAGCAATATGGTTGGTTTTCCTGTTTAATCCCTGGAAAATGTAGAATCACCAAAACTCATGGAATTTGTTAGTTTAAACCTCCTATTTCTAAGTTGGCAATCCTTTTTGACATTTATTCAAGTCTTGTTGATGGTAAACAATAATAGTTAATAGACGTCAACATCGGCTCTTCACCTCCTCGCTTACCCTGAGGGAAAACAGGATGTGTCGAATTAAATATGTCTTCCCTCATTTTGTCGAGCCGTTCTTTCCTCTATTTGTTGTAGCGGGCCCTCTGCAGCTTCCTTCGCTGAGTTTTAGTCAAACCAGGAGGACACCACCTGGGTTGCATGTACTTAGGGTCACGCTCAACAGGCTTTTCCACCTCTGCCCTGGCTGGAGTATCTTGAGTTTTCGGACCTCAGCTGGTCTCTCGACCACCATCGGCTCGGGTTCATTGGCAAGAGGAACTTCCATAGTGAAGGACCGAAAATGCTAAAGCAAGGCGACCAGAGGGGGGTGAATGGGAGCCTAAAATTTCTTCTCAGAAATTACGGCCTCTGTCCCAATAAAATCAACCCCAAAAGCTTCGGACTCCAACGTGATGCCCACGACCCTTGGAAGAGGGTGGATGATCCCTAGGATCACAGCGAGGCACCACACAAGAGAGCAAACCAAAACTCTCAAAACCCCAAGACAAGTTCGTGCCTAAAAGACCCACTCCCAAACGTAGATAAAGGGCTACGTCGGGATTCCTCCAAATACCGATGCTAATGCGTAGCAAAGATATGTAGAGAGGTTCCTAGGTGAACTCTAGGAGCAAACGAGAAGTCCGGAAACAAAGCGGAAAAGCCAGGAGAGCAAACGCACTGAAAGTCAGCTCTCAGCAGGATCCCGGACAGTCTGCTGTCAGGGTCCCGGACTGTCCGTTCAAGGGCGGACTGTCCGCGCCTGGGACCCCGGACTGTCCGCCGGCAAAAGATAAAAACAGCAACGCTGCTGATCCTCCCCTGCGCGACTCGCGGACTGTCCGCACTTAACACTGCGGACTGTCTGCCGCTCAAAAAGACCGTGAGCAGTGCGCGCTGCGCTGTTCTGGTCTGGCCAAGGCCCGATGGCCGGACAGTCCGCTAATAGGGGGCGGACAGTCCGCCACTGCCAGAATGCCCAAAAACACCACGGTTCAAAACCAAAATCGATTGGATCTTCACCAAATCGAACGGGGCTGCAACCAAACTTCTCCCAAGTGTTCTTCTACGTGTTGGGAAGCTAATCCTAGGATATCATCGCTTCAACCCAACTAATCCATGAGAAATCCGAAGAACACAAGAAAAGGGGAAGAGGGAAGAACAAAAACGATTTCGACCCGATCTCCTTGTTCGTGAGGGTAGAGATAAATTCCTTCGGTGGAAATGTTCTCCTCACATCAAAGAACAAGTTGATTCAAACGGAATCGCAAAAGATGCAGCGTAGAGGGAGATCGGGGGAGGAGAAAATTGTGGAGAAAAGAAGAACGCGAAAAACAAATTCAAAACACGAATTCAACCACGAATTTGATCCTTGGATTCAGAGGAATGGATGATTGATTAATCACTCGGTGTCGGGCTACAAGCCACTCCTAGCAAATCAAAGCTTGGATGGCAAAAAGCTCAAGAACAAGAGCCAACTCTCCCTAACCCTAGCCTTCTCTCACAGGAACAAAATGAGAGAGACACCGTCCAAGAATTCCCCAGGATGGCTGCCCTAGCAGCCCCCTTCATATATATATATATAGGCGCATGTTCGAAGGCCAAAATGCCCTTACATTAAGCACTCAACCCAAATACCCCCCAGGGGTAAAACTGTCCAACCCTAGCAGTTTCATCCGACGGCCACGCCCGCACATCCGGTAGCTTCGCCTTGACGCGACCTCCCTGATGCTGCCACATGCCATCATGTCGACCACCGCGCCTTCCTCGTGGATAGCCACGCCGCCGCGCCAGCCTCTCCACGCCGCCACGCGTCGACCGTCCTTTCGGACCAACCCCCGGTTTTGAGGCCCAAACCGGGAAACCCGCCAGCCCAGGTTTTGAGGCCCAAACCTGGCAAACCGTCCACCCCGAGTTTTGAGGCCCAAACTCGGAAACCCGTCAGCCTAGGTTTTGAGGCCCAAACCTGGAAACCGTCCACCCTGAGTTTTGAGGCCCAAACTCGGAAACCCGTCAGCCCAGGTTTTGAGGCCCAAACCTGGAAACTGTCCACCCCGAGTTTTGAGGCCCAAACTCGGAAATCGTCGATGGTAGCTTTTTGAGGCTCAGCTACCGAACCCGCACCGTAGACGGGATGTGGTTCGCACACCCCGACCACCGGCACCGATGCCGATGCATGTCCAGCCTCCATGCCGGGCACAACGCCTTCGCCTTCCTTCTTGACTCGGCCGACGGCACTTGCGCCGCACGCAAGCCCGTGTCCGACCTCCCGCCAGGTGCCACGACGCCATCGTCTTCCTCCCGACTCGGCCGATGCATCGCACAT
The DNA here is from genome assembly GCA_009763385.1 of Coix lacryma-jobi var. lacryma-jobi. Classification (NCBI taxonomy): domain Eukaryota; kingdom Viridiplantae; phylum Streptophyta; class Magnoliopsida; order Poales; family Poaceae; genus Coix; species Coix lacryma-jobi. Next base: position 142,132,928 of record CM019826.1, read on the forward strand.
CCCATGTACTCTCGCTCGTCGATGCCACGTGCCAGCTACCACAGCTGGTCCTCTAGCACGTCTCTACTTGACCTTCACCTCGCCATCGACCACTGTCCGAGCTCCACACCTGCACATCAACACAGCCAAGAGACACATGTCGCACACGCACACCAACACATAAACACCACAACTCAACGCCACCGGTTAGTCATAAACATTAAGCGCAAAGCGAGATAATGACTTAACCGGGTAAAAGCCTCAAACCTTCCTCATCAAAGTCAATCATTCATCATATATGTTCTCAATCTCCCCCTTGATGAATGCATTGGCTAAAAATAAAACCACAAAGGAAGGGTTTGAAGGCAAGCCTCATTCAAGTGCCCAAAAGCCAAGCAAAAGCAAACAAAGGCCACTTGGAATGAGGAAGGATCATGAAGACTCCAAATAAAAGTTCTCGGTCCCAAAAGAAACGGGAAAAGCGGGCAAAGCCTCCACACAACCGAAGAGTCAAGATAAAACAAGAGTTTCATGAATCCCAAAAGGCACTCGAAAACCAATCTCAAATAAATTGTCAAACAATCATCACAAAAGAAACCAAGGTACTTATCCACTTGGATTCACTTGGGGAGAAGATTTCTCCCCCTTTTTCTCTTTCTTTTTCTCTTTCTCCCCCTTGATGATTGAATTGACAAAAACTAGGCACAAGAGATGGTTTGAGATACCAAAACCAAAAATCTCATTCAAGTGATCAAAAAGCCATAGAAGGGCAAAGAACAAAGTCACTTGTCATGAGAAGATTATCCATTCAAATGCCCAAAAGCCAAAGAAATGCTAAAGAGGGGGCAATTTGAAATGAACATAACTTGGTCCCCAAAGACATGGGTAACTGCTCAACGCAACCAAGCAAGGGATCGGAGCAACAACTCATCAAAGAGCAAAACTCGATCACATAGAGCGAAAAACTTGGTTCCCAAAGACATGGGCAACGGCTCGACGCAACCAAGTCAAAAATGAGCTAGTCCTCAAGAAGAGGTAGAAAAGGCTCAACACCACTAGCTCAAGGCTCGATACCAATTGAGGCTGAATCAACGCATAAGAATACAAAACTGATCACAAACAGCCAAGAATTCGTGAAAACAGCTAGTTCCTCAAGACAGAGGCACATAGGCTCGACGCAACTAGCTGAAGGGTCCATACCAATCGAAAATACCAAGCAAAAACTGCTAGTCCCTCTAGACAGAGGCAAAAATGGCTCAACACGACTAGCAGGCTCGATACCGACTGAGAAAAATCACAAGAGAAGCTCAACACTAAATGGAGCACAAACACTCGGAGCACGCGGAGAAGCAGCAAGACAAAAGTGACTCCCCCTGAAAGCAAGCCTATATACAAAAGCTATGCAACAAAGCTCATGACACCAATTGCATTCCATACCAAAAAATGGATACCAATTGAAACACATAAAAGAGCTAAACTCCCTCTTGCTCAAAGCTCTCCCCAAAAATGCATGACTCTCCCCTTTATGCCAACACTAAAGCTCCCCCTTGCAAACAGCTTCTCCCCCTTGACAAAAGGGAACATGCTGAGGGGTTTCAAAATTTTTCACAAGGTTGACACAAACATAGGACAAGTCATCAATCAAAAGCATATGGGGGCTATGAAAAGCATTGAAAGTGACCACAAAGTGTATCGGAGCTGGGGGTATGTACACTAAGCTAAAAATGCATGATATGCACAATGCAACAGCTTCAAGTGTATAGCAATTAGAATGAAAAGATGCTCAAAAGGGTGCTGCCCTGAAAGTGTAACAATCAATACAAATGCTAGCAAAGGCTCAAACTGATCAAATGAGTACGAAATATGAACAATTAAGCATATGAGCAGTTTTAAGCCATTTGAAAAGGAGTTCACCACTAAAATAGCACTTAGCATGAATAGACAGGAAATCAAACAAGTGCTAATTCAAGTATAAAAGGTGAACTACCCCTAGCAAAGTTCAATCATCATGCCATAGAATGAAGCATAGACTTGTGTTATTATCAAATTTTATCAGAGATTGCAACGGTATTAACACAAGTTCATATTAAAGCATGTGATTGCAAGAGGTTGAAAGCATGGTCGTTGCCTAACTTTTCAACCGGGCTAAGCCTATGCAAGAAAAGCAATCAGAAGCTTAAAGCACCAGTTTCGGTCTTACACTACACGGCTCAAGTTTAACTCAAATGTGCAATGAGAAACAGTCTCGATACCGTGAGGTGCTGACACATGCAATCCCATCTCGATCTTTTCATTTCACTTAGACTTGGATCAAATTTTAAGCATAGGGTAAATATGAACAATCCAAGCAAGTGAATGACTCAGTGCAAGAGACATAGCAACTTTGCATACAAAAGATAGCACAAGTGATCTCAACACATCCTACCCATGCTAGTTGCATAGATGATTAGTCAAGTTCACCATTTGCAAAAATAGCTTAGCTCATAACATGTATCAAGTGATCAAAAAGAGCCTAAGCTACAAGCATCATCATGAGTAAATAGGGCATACCAAAAAGAGCATAATCCCATTCTCATTGCTCTAAACATGAAGCTCTAAAATGCACTAGAATACATGATGAAATGCATGCAAAAGCTAGTCTATCAAAGACAAAACAAAACTAGCCTAAAAAGGAAAACCCAAAACAAAAGGGTATCGGAGAAGCCCAACTAAGATACAACAAGCAAAATGCTTCCCCTACTAAAAGGGAAACACGCACCAAAGACACAAATAAAGAGCCAAGAAATGCTCAAGCGACAGCCAGCAAAATCCACATCGAAAAGACCACACAGCAGAAAGGGGTCAGAGAAGAAGAGTACCAGAAACCGAACTCCGAAGTGTGTCGGGGTACCTCATGATACGCATGACCGCCTGCTGGTGTGATACTCGAGGGGACGCCTGAATCTGCTGAACTCCGGGGCACCCGCCTCGCCGAAGTCGTCTCCCCCTCGCCTGATGCTGTCGCCCACACAGGTGCAGCTAGTGCTCGCTGGAGAGCTGCTCGAACGGAACCCCAAGTCGTGGTCGAAGTGGGATCGGGTCCGTGAGCTGAAATGCTCTCTCCAGGCTCCCGTTCTCCTGCACACTCAAAAGCAGAAGAAAACACAAGGCATTGTCTCGTCCAGTGTGACCTCAAGGTCTCCACGAAAACGGTTAGTCACATAATAAGCATAAGGTGAACTCTCAACAAAAAGATATCTACCTATGAATGATACCGCAAGGAGATCTGAACTCAACCTAGTCAAGACTACCATGCAACAGGATAAAGCACTGTATAGCAACATGCAGCCTAGAGACATGATCAACACAAACATAGCCTAAACCTCAAGACATGCTACAATGCAAAATAAAGATAGCAATAGATCCAAAAGCATGTAACATGATAAAATTGTGGAAAGGCTAGTGCTCAAACTAAACATGTCAACAGGGTACATGTAGCTAACCAAAACTAGCACCTGAAAAGTGACACCTAATGAACATCATACCTCTACAAGTAAAGCTCATGGAGAAGTATGGTAAAGCATGGTATAATGTTCATGAGGATCACAGACTAACATGAAAAGTGGAATAGCCACCAAAGCTGTATACAAGGCTAGCAGGACATGATATACAGGATAGCACATGCTAGACCAAAGCAAAACATGATACAAAGGAAAATGTACATTCAAGAACTATACAAGTGAGCACATGAAGAACCAACTCATACCACAAGACATAGATCATGGATGTACAAGGTATGAGTGTATTAGAAAGCTCACCAAGCTATAAAAGCCTCTTTGGAGGCAAATCTAAGCGGGGTGCAGAGAACCATCAAAACTTGATCACATCTAAAAGACCAAGTTCCATTCAGCACATGTTCTCCACCCCGCGTCCTCATATCTACACACAAGAGGACAAAGCAGCCCGAGTCTTGGATCCCGAAGGGTTAGCAAGTATGTACTTGGGAACCCAAGACTTGGTCACAAAACTCAACTTATCATGTGGGTTAGCATGATGCAAATGTTGGTTCAAATGCAATTGTGAAACGCCCTTGGAAGCATTCCTCAAAAGGACAACTCGAGGAGAAGAACGAGTCGTACCATGGGAAAAGAGGCAAACATCTTCCAAGGTTTTTGTGGAAGAACCAATAGATGCACCATGAGAAGCATGACGTGGACCAAGAGAAGTAGCACTAGAAACATGTCCACGACCATGACCTAACCCATTAGAAAAGGAGTCATAAAACCCATCAACAAAGAGGGGCTTCTTACTATCAACAGAAGTGTCCATGCCATGAGAAGGGCTATGAACCACCATCTTCCTAGAAGAGCGAGCTTGGTGCAAGCGTTTGGCACGCCGATAGCAAAAGCTTTCTTGATGCCCATCTTTCTCACAAAAAGAGCAATGGTACAAAGGCCTACTGGAAGGCACACCATTCTCCGACAAGTGAGAAGTCCCTTGGGACTTGGAACAAGAAACATCAACGTTCAACTTGGTGCCAACACTAGGAGCACACGTGCCATGGGAAAGGCTACGCGGCTTCCTAAAAGCCTTAGTTCGAATACGATGCTCGTGCTTGACACGGCGAAAACAAAAATCGAGCGAATGTCCATCCTTCTTGCAAAAGGTGCAATGAAAAACCGGATTGGGAGCACGAGTCCCAAAAATATGAGAAGCACCCTTGTCAAGAGAAGTCCCTTGGACATCACTCGAAGAAACAGCAAGGTTAGGAGTAGCTATGAAAGAGCTATCCGAAACTTTGACACTAGTGCTAACGTCAAAAGACTCACGCGCAAAACAAGAACTCAACTCCGGTTGCAAAGATGCAGACTTGGAAACATCAACATCGGATTTGGAAGAAATGCGTGACTCAAAAGACTTAGCACAAAGACTCTTGCATCTTTTGGCCAAAACCTCATTTTCAAACATGAGGCGGTCACAAGTACCACAAGGAGTGTTTTGCAGATTTTCCATCTCCTCTCTAATGCACTCGGCATATGTGGTACGCAAGAGCTCGTTTTCTTTTTCAAGGTTGGCACTCATATCACTGTGCTCAACCAACTTGGCGCTCATATCATCGCGCAATTGCTTCAAAACCAAAACTTCTTTTTCTAAATCCATGCATGATGTGCAAATGAAATCGGTGGAAGGAACATCACCATTCACATCAAGCAAAGAATCATGAATAGCACAAGAAGTAAGGCAAGCAATTTTATTCAAAGAGCATGAGCTACAAGGCCTAGAATTTATATCAACAATTTCAGCCCTAGCATGCTCAAGTTCTTCTACACATGTGGTGTGAATCAATTTCAGTTTATTAATTTCAGCATGTAAAGACTCACATGAAACACATGGTAACAAAGCATTTGACCTAAGCAAGGCTATTTCAGTTTTAGCACAATCAAAATCCTTGCGCAAGTCAATGCAAACTAAGCATGGTATGGAAGCATTGGATATCAACATTTCATTTTCAGATTTTAAGCTAGAAAGAGAAAAGCATAGTTCATCATTCTTCCCAACCATGTCACTACAAGAGGTGCAAGGTGAAGATGCACTAGACTTCCAATAAAAAAGACCATTTTTTAGCCTAGTGATGGAGCAATTCAACTTCTCAATTTTATTACGCAAGGTATCACAGTGTTCATCAAGTCTATCATTATACTCATCACAAATCTTAAAACGTTGGGACAAAATCCCAAGGCTAGCGACAAGTGTACCTTTCTTGGCTTTGCCAAGTTCGCGTATAATATCCTCATTTGAGTGCTCATCATCCCTGAGGAAATCCAACAGATCATCCACCTCGCATTCCACCTTATCAATTGCATGTCCATCAAACAAACCTGTGGACAAAGACATGCTAGAAGAAGAAGCTGGTGCCATTTCTAAAAGCACGGTTAGTGTTAGCCAAACAAAAGCTCAACACCTCGACAAGAAAAGTTGGAAACAAAAATGCTCTCAAAAGGTCGCCTTTTCGGATCCGGAACCGATTAAGGTAGAGAGATCCTTAACTGGCTCCGATACCAATTGAAGGACCGAAAATGCTAAAGCAAGGCGACCAGAGGGGGGTGAATGGGAGCCTAAAATTTCTTCTCAAAAATTACGGCCTCTGTCCCAATAAAATCAACCCCAAAAGCTTCGGACTCCAACGTGATGCCCACGACCCTTGGAAGAGGGTGGATGATCCCTAGGATCACAGCGAGGCACCACACAAGAGAGCAAACCAAAACTCTCAAAACCCCGAGACAAGTTCGTGCCTAAAAGACCCACTCCCAAACGTAGATAAAGGGCTACGTCGGGATTCCTCCAAATACCGATGCTAATGCGTAGCAAAGATATGTAGAGAGGTTCCTAGGTGAACTCTAGGAGCAAACGAGAAGTCCGGAAACAAAGCGAAAAAGCCGGGAGAGCAAACACACTGAAAGTCAGCTCTCAGCAGGATCCCGGACAGTCTGCTGTCAGGGTCCCGGACTGTCCGGTCAAGGGCGGACTGTCCGCGCCTGGGACCCCGGACTGTCCGCCGGCAAAAGATAAAAATAGCAACGCTGCTGATCCTCCCCTGCACGACTCATGGACTGTCCGCGCTTAACACTGCGGACTGTCCGCCGGTCAAAAAGACCGTGAACAGTGCGCGCTGCGCTGTTCTGGTCTGGCCAAGGCCCGATGGCCGGACAGTCCGCCAATAGGGGGCGGACAGTCCGCCACTGTCCAGAATGCCCAAAAACACCACGGTTCAAAACCAAAATCGATTGGATCTTCACCAAATCGAACGGGGCTGCAACCAAACTTCTCCCAAGTGTTCTTCTACGTGTTGGGAAGCTAATCCTAGGATATCCTCGCTTCAACCCAACTAATCCATGAGAAATCCGAAGAACACAAGAAAAGGGGAAGAGGGAAGAACAAAAATGATTTCGACCCGATCTCCTTGTTCGTGAGGGTAGAGATAAATTCCTTCGGTGGAAATGTTCTCCTCACATCAAAGAACAAGTTGATTCAAACGGAATCGCAAAAGATGCAGCGTAGAGGGAGATCGGGGGAGGAGAAAATCGTGGAGAAAAGAAGAACGCGAAGAACAAATTCAAAACGCGAATTCAACCACGAATTTGATCCTTGGATTCAGAGGAATGGATGATTGATTAATCACTCGGTGTCGGGCTACAAGCCACTCCTAGCAAATCAAAGCTTGGATGGCAAAAAGCTCAAGAACAAGAGCCAACTCTCCCTAACCCTAGCCTTCTCTCACAGGAACAAAATGAGAGAGACACCGTCCAAGAATTCCCCGGGATGGCTGCCCTAGCAGCCCCCTTCATACATATAGGCGCACGTTCGAAGACCAAAATGCCCTTACATTAAGCACTCAACCCAAATACCCCCCAGGGGTAAAACTGTCCAACCCTAGCAGTTTCATCCGACGGCCACGCCCGCACATCCGGCAGCTTCACCTCGACGCGACCTCCCTGATGCCGCCACGTGTCGTCATGTCGACCACCGCGCCTTTCTCATGGATAGCTACGCCACCGCGCCAGCCTCTCCACGCCGCCATGCGTCGACCGTCCTTTCGGACCAACCCCCGATTTTGAGGCCCAAACCGGGAAACCCGCCAGCCCAGGTTTTGAGGCCCAAACCTGGCAAACCGTCCACCCCGAGTTTTGAGGCCCAAACTCGGAAACCCGTCAGCCCAGGTTTTGACGCCCAAACCTGGAAACCGTCCACCTCGAGTTTTGAGGCCCAAACTCGGAAACCCGTCAGCCTAGGTTTTGAGGCCCAAACCTGGAAACCGTCCACTCCGAGTTTTGAGGCCCAAACTCGGAAACCGTCGATGGTAGCTTTTTGAGGCTCAGCCACCGAACCCGCACCGTAGACGGGATGTGGTTCGCACACCCCGACCACCGGCACCGATGCCGATGCATGTCCAGCCTCCACGCCGGGCACAACGCCTTCGCCTTCCTTCTTGACTCGGCCGACGGCACTTGCGCCGCACGCAATCCCGTGTCTGACCTCCTGCCAAGTGCCACGACGCCATCGTCTTCCTCCCGACTCGGCCGATGCATCGCACATCCCATGTGCTCTCGCTTGTCGATGCAATGTGCCAGCTACCACAGCTGATCCTCTGGCCCTCTGGTCCGTCAGTCCAAGCCTCACATCCGCCCTTCACCGCTCTAGGTACATCGGCATGGCACGTCCGCCGCACGGCACGCCCATCCTTCACCGCTCCCGGTCCGTCGGCACGGCACGTCTCTACTTGACCTTCACCTCGCCATAGACCATTGTATCCGAGCTCCACACCTGCACATCAACACAGCCAAGAGACACATGTCGCACACGCACACCAACACATAAACACCACAACTCAACGCCACCGATTAGTCATAAACATTAAGCGCAAAGCGAGATAATGACTTAACCGGGTAAAAACCTCAAACCTTCCTCATCAAAGTCAATCATTCATCATATATGTTCTCACATAGACACGATCGTAATAGTAGGCACAGGATCGGGTCTGGTCGGAGAAATAGTGGGGACATTCTGCACCTTCTTAGGCACATAGATTTGTCGCGTTGGTGCCTTTCCCGTTTCCTGGGAGGTTGAAGTCCTTGATGCGACCAGCCGATTCTGATTTAAATTACTAGAGCTCAGCCGATCTCTCAAGCGATCGAACACTGAAACCCTTGTAGGCTGATTGGTTGGCATTCCCCATCCTGGTTGGTAATACATATGCACCGGCATAGGATAAGGTACCCATACTCCTTGGGGACCCCATTGTGGTGGTGGCGAAATAGGAGGAGCCCATGGATGGTAGTAAGGACCAGTCTTTGGCGCCGGAGATGCTGCCTGGGACACCATCATCTGTTTAGACTTCTCGTCCTCGCGCTTCGGAGGAGTAGACTCTCTCTTTTTTAAGGGCCGATTCTGGGAATCAGCCTTTTGCTGTTTGTATTTGGCCATGAGCTTATCAAAAGTGCATGGCTCCCTAGCAACTTTCCCCTTACTCCTATCCTCGTTGGTCTTCCAAGTGCCGACCTCGGGTTTCTGCGGGACAAACGTGCGGACAACACGTGTTCTGGAAGGAGTAGGGTCTTTCGAACCAGCTATACCGGTTGTATCAGTCGTTTTACTGGTCTCACTAGGGTTAGTAGAGACCGACTTGACCTGGTCGGCCCCTTGTACTGGCTGTCTTGAAGACGATCCAGACTGGTCGGCCTGAGAGCCCGACCTGGTTGGTCTTTGTTGTGCTGCTCTGGCCTCGAAATACCTCTGTCTATGCAAGTGCCATGCTGACCCTGCAGTGATCGTGAGCTTGCTTTTGCCATCGTCACCCTTTTCAAGCACCACCTTGCGCCCCGAATCACTCTCAGTGTTCGGTGCAACCCGTGGTTCGCCGATGACAACATTCTTCCCTTTGGTCGTATCGGCTTGCTCCGGACGAATCAGAATAGCAGGATTCCCTGCTTCCACCATGTGAACTGGGAAAGGAGATGTATTAATCTGCATCTCAGTAAGACTCAATCGTCCTTCGTTAAGGGCCGATTGAACCTGATGACGAAAAAAATTGCAGTCATTAGTGGCATGAGAGAAAGAATTATGATATTTACAATAAGCCCTTCTCTTCAGTTCGTTGGGTGATGACAAAGTATAATTAATTTTAAGATAACCGAATTTAAGCACTTCATCAAATATTCGGTCGCATTTAGAGAAATCAAAAGCAAACTTCACCTCCTCACCCCGATTCTTCTGAATCGGTTTAAGGGATGGACACGTGACTAGTTTATTCTGCGCTGGCCATAAAAACTTGGTAGTGTAACAATCTTTAGACTCACCGTCGGAACTATCGGAATTTATCTCAACCATATGTACGCCCGACCGATGAGTCTTATGGGGATCATAAGGTTCTTTAAGGTGTGATTCTATTGAAACGGCCTTCTGTAACAACTGATTTACATTAAAGAACTCGTGATGCTCAAGCTTATCCTTAATCTCCCGACATAAACCAGCGAGACATAGATCTGTTATATCTCTGTCGGAGATCATTAGATGGAAACATCGGTTCTTGATTTCTTTAAAACATTTAAAGAAGTCGACTACAGGCTCGCTGCGTCCTTGTCGAACTGATGCGAGATGCGATAACCTAGTTTCCTGGACCCCATCATAAAAGTGATTATGAAACTTTTCTTCTAACTCGGCCCAAGATCCTGTAGTGCATTCTGGTAGTGACGTAAACCAGGCGAAAGCCGTGCCAGTAAGAGATAGAGGAAAATGTCGTACATTCATATAATCTAAAGTGTTGGCTTCACCCATTTGTGCTAGGAACATGCTGACATGCTCCATAGTTGTTTTACTCCCGTCACCGCTAAATTTATAAAAATCTGGTACCCTCCAGCCATCGGGTGCTTTCATGAAATCGAAGCACGAAGGGTAAGGTTTAGAATACGTGGTCCTAGTAGGTTTGAATTGGACCCCTAAACTGGTTTCAAGCGACCTAGTTATTTCTTCCTTAAACCGATTTATGGCTCGTCCAAAATCGGTGTTGGCAAGGTCGGCAGTACCACCATGCATGGGATTGTGGCCTGGATGCTGTGGTGGATTGGGCAACATTGTTCCCTATCCTCCTGAGGTCCTATTCGTTGTTGTGCCTTGGTCGGTCTGCGTAGTCTGACCAGAGTTATGATGACTATTATTGGTAGTTGCCGATGTACCGGCTTCACCACGTCTAGTCTCAGCAGACCCTAAATGCCCAAAATTAATGTGTGACGTTTGTCCTCTAAAGGAATTAAAAGGCATGCCGAACTGTGGTTGCCCAGTTGGAATTTTGGGTTCGGCGGTTTTACCTTCTAACTTATTCATGCGATCACTAAGTAATTTAAACGAATGCTGGATAGTATTGGTAAGAGTTTTTGAAGTATCGACCAGCATGGCAAAAAAATTAGCACGGGTAGGGTAAGAATCTTCAGGTACCTTGTCAGTGGTGTCTTCAGCGTTTGCAGTGGACGTAGTAGGCATGATCTCGCTGAAGTCCGGCCCTTTGTCCTGAGTGACCCTTCCACGCCGATCTTTAGAACAGCTTTCCAGCAAAGCCTTCAGGACGGCGTCGAGCTTGGCCTGTGCTTGTTGCTTCAACTCGTCGGGGAGTTCGTCAATGCCCGCAGGACGGACCATGTTATCCTTATCAGTAGCACCGTCTTTGCCGCACATGTTGGTAGTAGATGAGATTTCAATCTTCCCCAGCGGAGTCGTCAAAAAGTGTGTTGACGTCGGAAGTGATCCGAATCACACACCAGCAGGGCTAGAACGCCCGAAGAGGTTGCAGTTCAACCTGAGACAGCAAGAACCCTAGCTAAACCGAGGAAAACCGATCTAGAGACCGGTCTAAATCGATCTAGGGTTTTAGGCTCTTGTGTTGGTAACTCTAGAACTCCTCCCGGGAAGACCCGTCGGGGAGAAGCACGTAGAGGTTGTTCTAGGACCAGCAAGGCCGCCTAGAACGCCGTCGAGTCTCGCCGGGAGACGCGCCGAATAGCAGGGTAGAGAGGAAAAAGGGGTAAAAGGGATAGTAGATTGATTTGATCGATTGGTGTTGGATGCCTCAATCGGCCATGATCCTCTCATATATATAGAGGGAGCTGGTCTTATCCCAATAGGAAACATCTCCATATGCAATCTCCAAGTTTCCTATTCGGACTCTATCAAAATATAGAATCCGATCCAGACGTAATAAGGTAACCCTGATCTCGCCAATCCTTGGATCGACCAGATCGGTTCTAATGGGCTTTATCAGCCTACACTGATCAACAAATCGTCCTTACAAGAAAAAGGGACCACATATTAGCATCAGATCCAATATTCATTATAATCTCGAAGCCTCCGACCAGAGCTACCTGGTCGGATATAATATGAGCAATCGGAAACCCAAAGTAATCAGGCCCATTTAACCTGAAGCATCCGATCTCTTTAAAGACAGATTCAGCCCTAATTTTATAGGCCGAATAACCCTTCTAAATTCATTTTTGTCTATGACACTTTTGAGTGTGAATACCTCCTTTTATCAGTCCATGGAGGGCGAATGCAAAGCGCAATGCGATCACCTCTCTCAGCTGTCACGACGGTTCCGTGCCTGCAACATAAGAGGACATAGAAGCTATAGCCACTGAGTTCTATGCAAATCTGCCTTTTTTTTTGTTTTGCCCAGGATAAGTTATCTCTAAAACTGATTCTGGAATACGTTCCTAGGAAAGTTTCGAAGGATATGAATGAATAGCTTGCCTACCCATACACGACTGCTGAAGTGGAAAGAGCACTCCACTTAATGCGAACCGGCTTCACTGTTGGGATCTATCAACTGCACTAAGATCTTCTGGGTATGGAGGTCATGTAGCGGTGTTGAACTTCTTGAATGGAGGTAGGTTACTGGCTGATATCAATCACAACACCACTATTGTTCTAATTCTCGAAACTAGGAACCCCCAGATCATGAAAGAATTCAGGCCCAATACCCCTTTCCTTTATAAGATATGTTAGAAGGTTTTGGCTCAAAGATTGAGGGGTTTCTTGGATGAAATCATTTAAGAGGAGCAAATTGCATTTGTACCAGGCCGACTGGTCATAGATAATGTGTATTCAATATTTGAAGAGATAAAAAAAAGGAAGAATGGCGCTTGTGCTATTAAACTTGATATGGCCAAGGCCTACAATCGGACTGAATGGGATTGTTTGCAGGGTATTATGCTGAAACTTGGCTTTCAAAAAGCGTTTTAACTTGGTCATGAGGTGTGTCACCACGGTTTCTTTTTCGGTTAAAGTTAATGGAGTGTCGACCTAAGTTTTCAGGCCCACGCGTGGTATTAGGAAGGGTGATCCCATATCACCTTACCTAGGTGTTGTTTGGTTTGTACAACGGTAACGTAAATAGAAACAAAATTAGTTCATTTCCATTCCCTTAGGGTAACATGCATAGCTTTAGTTTTATTGCCTTTACGTTACAATACCATAACCAAACAACATACTATTTCTATTATGCTTGGAAGGATTTTCATGCCTCCTAAGATTAATTGGCCCAATGCATTTCTCCAGGGGTGTCAGAGTTGGTGTTCACTCCCCCCCCCCCCTGAATTTCACATCTTCTCTTTGTGGATGACAGCATTGTTTTTCAGAAGCATCGAGGGGCTGAAAAATTGATGGAGATTCTTGATTTATATAATCGTGGCTCTGGACAGCTGATGAATCGAGAGAAATCTGCAGTGTTCTTCAGTAAAAACTATCATGAGGAGACAAGATCAGTTGTGTGCCATGCTTTGAACATACACAAGGTGGCGCTTGCTGAACGGTATCTGGGGCTACCGACTGAGACGGGCAGAAGCCTGAGTGGCCTTTTTAAATTTTTTACCGGCTCAAATATAAGAGGTAAAATTGATGGTTGGTGCAATCATGAAGCAAGTTGTGCAGGTCGTCGTCGTGGGGTGTTGCTCGAGTCTATATATGGCGCAAGCTAGCGGCACCAACGTGTATTCCAAGAGATGCTTCCTTCTTCCAATCAATACATGCAACAAGATTAGATTCGCCATAGCAAATTATTGATAAGAAATTTGACATTGATTGTGGTTATGAGTCTGGCTCCTCCTCTAATGGTCCGTGGAAAATCATTTGGGAAGTTGCTAGCTTCTCTGAAGGTTGAAGTCCTTTGGTGGCGTCTGGCGTGTGATCTATGAATTTCTACCGTCAAAACCTGGATTACCCTGATATTTCAATATGACCTCGTATCACGTATTTGATATGTATCCACGTATCTGTATCAGATACTTCGATACGCCACTATAACTTTAGTTTTCTAAAAAAAACTAATGCATCCACGTATCTGTCCAGCCGATATGGGATACTTATTCGTGCCGCATAGGTCAAAACAGATTGTCTCAAAACAGCATATTGAACCGGTTGCATTCTGTAAAATATGTGGTGCTCCAGAGTGTAAGGAAAATGGACCTCAGCCCATTTAACTTTGGATTTTAGTGTTTGATGATCAACATAACCAAAATTGGACTAACACGAGTCTCAAAAAAAATTGGACTAACACTACCAGAATCTTGAATTACCTTGGCGGCCACCGATTTTCTTGAGTGCCAAAATAAAACCGCCAAGGAAAGTGTAGTTTCCTTGGCTCCATACATCAACCTCCAAGGAAATAGATATTCTTGAGTGCTAAACTAAACCGCCAAGGTAATTCCATGTTTCCTTGAGTGTTGTTACAAATCGCCAAGGTAATTCCATGTTTCCTTGAGTGTTGTTACAAACCGCCAAGGTAATGTTAATTTCCTTGGGTGCTATTTGAATCCGCCAAGGTAAATCTTATTTCCTTGAGTGCTATTCGAAACCGCCAAGGTAATTCCTATTTCCTTGAGTGCTATTCAAAACCGCCAAGGTAATTCTGAGAGATTTAAAATTCAATTTTTTAAAATTTTACAAATGACCTCGGATGGTGATTTGGCCTAAACAAAAGTTGTAGTATTCGACGAGATCTTAAAAGTTTTAGTTTAAACTTTTTACATTTGAAATCATTTAGGGTTTCAAATATCCACTACAAGATTTCATAAAGTGAATATAAAAAGAGAAGAATAAGTTAGGTATTCACAAATAATGCAATGGTGCAGTGGTTAGGGCATTTCAATCTAAAGCTTTAGGTCATGAGTTCGATGGGTTCGATAGCTAGGAGCTGCAAGTGGAGTATGTTTTTGCTGATTTATGATTTTTGCTCATGTTTCCTTGGCGGTCGCTTGCCGTGAAGAAAAATAATTTCCTTGGCGGTAAGAAACATTTTCTTGGAGGTTAACGGCCCTTAAGGAAACTATTTTACTTGGCGGTTATAGTATTTTCTTGGCTCTCTGGGAAATTAAGTAAGGTCTCAATTTGCTTGACGGCTAGCCTTCAAGGAAATCATCCTTGAGTGTCAAAACGGCCAAGGAAACTAGTTTCTCTTGCCTCCTATCCTTGAGTAAATTTGCTTGACGGTTTATGGTCAAGGACTATTACCTTGGCGGTTTTTCCCCTTTCCTTGGCGGTTTTTGGCACTCAAGGCAATTCAGGATTCTGGTAGTGTAATGTGTTTGCGAGTGTTTGTTTTATAGTCCAATAGAGTGCAAACGTGACTTGGACGAAGGCAATATGGTGATCAAATGATCAACACCTCAAGCAAGACCCTACAAGATGTATTGAAGGATTACAAAGATCAAGCAAAGTCCAAGACATAAGAAACAGAGGCCCGAACGCAAATAAAGTTAAGCTGCTCAAACCGAGACAAGAGCTGATTGAATTGGAACTGTCTCATGATTTTGGATTTTCTGAAACTGAGATAGCATTTGCATAAAACTGTAGAGCATTTCATTAGCTTTCCGAAAAGTCCAATATCATCAAAATCGGAGTTCGGAGCTAAGAGTTATGCCTGCTCAAGCCGAGACAAGAGCTGATTGAATTGGAACTGTCTCATAATTTTGGAATTGTTCAAACTGACAAGGCACTAGCAAAAAGTTGTAGATAATTTCATTAGCTTTTCGAAAAGTCCAAGATCATCGAAATCGGAGCTCGGAGCTAAAAGTTATGCCCAAAATACGAAAGTCTGTCTCACTCGAAATGGAGCAACGGGCGCGCGTCCGATGCAGTGTCCGATGACCTCCGAAATCAGCCCAGAATGAACAGTGTGATGGTAGAGTCCGATGCCAGCGTCCGATGCATTACTGTAGCGTCTGATGCCCCCAAAAAACAGGTCTAACGACTAGTTTTCCAACGGCTACTCATCACATGAGCATAGGACGTGTCTCATGTCATCACTGTAGCGTCTGATGCTCTATAGAAAGTTGATTTCAGCCCCTCCAACGGCTCTATTTGATTGGGGCCTATATATACCACCTCTAACCGGCCAAATGAGTTGTGGAGGAGTGAGGAAACATACCAAGGGCGTTGCTACACCATATTAGTGCCTCCATATGCATAGTGCTTAGTGATTCACATGGTGATTAGTGTAGGTGCTTTGCGAAGTGCTTAGGCTAGTTAGACCACAGCTCATGTGCTTGCTCTAGGTTTAGGCCTAGTGTTTAGTGAGGTTTGCATACCTCTTGCTACTCGGTGCTTGCGTGCACCATTGTTGTACATCGGAGGGGCTTGTAGTCTTGCGAGACCACACCAACTGCATTTGTGGTGAGGCCGCCACCGTGTACCGAAGGGAACAAGGCCCGCGGCGGTTCGGCCGGAAGCTTGATAGTGGAGACGGCGGGGAGCATCCGGGAGAGGCTTTGCCACGAGTGGCTTAACCGGAGACCCACTTGCGCGTGGGGAAGGACCGGAGCTATCTACGGAGTAACTCGACCGGGAGCTTGGCCCTTGCGAGGGGCTCCAACGAGGACTAGGGGAAAGCTTGCGTGCTCCTCGATACCTCGGTAAAAATACTGGAGTCATCGACGGGAGTTTGCATCTCTACCTCACTATTTAGCTTCCGCATTTACTTTGCTACCTTGTTGTGTGCTTTACCTTTTCTAGCTTAGTTGATAGGTTTGGATCATAGGTTGCTAAACTCTTTTGCGGTAGAGATAGCAACACACCTAGCAAAACCTTAGTTGCACATATAGATGGTTTACATTCTTGCATAGGTTTTTACTAGGTGGTAATTAGAGGCCTTATTTAGAGTAAAAGTTTTTAGTTGCCTAATTCATCCCCCCTCTTAGGCGTCAGGGTCCTTTCAATTGGTATCAAAGTCGGTTGGCTCATTTTTGGACCCTTGGCTTCACCACCGTTGAGCCGACGCTATTGAGAGTGGTTAGGATGGATACCTCTAGGCCTCCGTACTTTGACGGCACAAACTTTCCCTACTATAGTGCTAGAATGGCTTGCTACCTAGAAGCAGTTGATCTAGGTGTTTGGAGAGTCATCCGCGATGGGATGGAACCCCTTAAGAATCCTGAGAAGCCTACCGTGGGTGACGAAAAAGAGCTTCATTTTAATGCTAGAGCTAAAAATTGCTTGTTTGAATCTTTTAGCATGGATTTGTTTAACCAAGTTTTTACTTTACAAACATCTCATGAAATTTGGTTAAAGCTACATGAGCTCCATGATGGTACAAGTAACATTAGAAAGCAAAAAAATCACCTAGCTAAATCAAGTTATGATTCTTTTAAAATGAATGAAAATGAGCTTGTTCGTGATATGTATTCTCATTTGAATCTAATTATCAATGAGCTCAGTTCTATAGGAATTACAAAGCTAGGTGATGCGGATATTGTGAGGAAGATCATCTCCGCGCTTCCAAAGAACAAGTATGCAACAATCATCACCATCCTCCACAACATGGAAGACTTGAGCACCATGACCCCCGCCATTGTTATTGGCAAATTGGTGGCATTTGAGATGTCACGCAAGATGGGTCAAGAAGTCGCCGCTTCATCAAGCAAAAGCATTGCTCTCACATGTGATGAGCACAAAAAGATGAAGGGCAAAAAGCAAGTTGAGACAAGCTCAAGCTCCTCAAGTGAAGAAGAAGAAGAAGAAGAGGATGATGAAGATGAAGAATCAAGTGATGATGATCAAGCCTCCACCTCATCCGACTCCTCCTTAGATGCAGAAGAAACAATCAAACTTATGAAAGGAGTGAAGAGGATGATCCGCAAGCTCAATGTCAAGGGTGTGCCCATCACAATTGAAGATTGCCTCTTCACTAATCAAAGAAGAGAGCAAAGAAAAAATGGATGCTATATATGTGGCAAGAAAGGGCACTTTGTGAAAGATTGCCCAAAACAAAAGCCCACACCCAAGGACAAGAAAAAGAAGGGATGCAAGGTCAAAGCCCTCACCACCATCAATACATGGGATGATTCATCAAGTGATGATGAAGCACAACACAAGAGGCGCGGCTCCAAGCACTTATCATCAAACTCCTCACGTATGTGCCTTATGGCACGAGGTAACACAAACTCTATCTCTAGTGATAGTGATAGTGATAGTGATGATGAGTTTCCTTCTTATAATGAACTTATGCAAGATAATCTTAAATATGCTAAAGCTTGTACTAGCCAACAAAAGAAAATTAATGCCTTAAAAGAAAAAATAGATAGTTCTCAACAAGCCTATAATGCTATGCTTGATCAATATGAAACTTTTTCAAACTTAAATGTTGAGCTATCTAATAAAATTGAGAAACTTGAGGCTAGTATAAGCACATATGATAGCACAAGTAATGATGAGCAACTTGCTAAGAAAAATGAAAAACTAAAAGCAAAGTTAGCTAGCACACAAGATGCTTACAAAAGTTTGCTTGCCAAAATGGAAATTATGTGCAAACATTGTGATGAGCTAACTAATAAAGTTGTCAATCTTGAATCCATCGGAGCAAACCCCACTGAGGCACCTAAAATTAGAAACTCTATCTTTGATATGCCTAAAAAGGATGCCTCTACTTCTTGCATTGATTTACTTGATTTAGACTCACCCATGTGCAAACAAGCTTGTGTTCAGAATGTGATTGTAGAAACATGTACACAAGAAATTGCGATGGAGAATGAGCTACTAAAGCAAGAAGTGACTCGCCTCACCATAGACTTGACTCAAGCAAAAGGCAAGACGAAGCAAACCCGAACTCATCAAGATAACATCGTCAAGGGAGTGAAGAAGCTTGATGAGGAGCAAACCGTGGTTTGCTACGTTTGCCACAAGGAAGGCCACAAGTCTTATGAGTGCAAGGTGAAGCATGGGGGAGAAAAGAAGAAAGAGAAAAACAAAAAGCAAACAAGCAAGCTCTCCAACACCTACACCAACAAGGTGAACAAGAAGACCTCCACACCTTAATTACCTTTTGAAGAAGAAGAAGAAGAATGACAAGGTGGTGGCCGTCAAGGTGAACAAGCAAGCCAACAATGGGGCCAAACGCATTTGGGTGCCTAAGGATATTATTTCAACCATGAAGAGCACCAAAAAGGTTTGGGTCCCGAAAGGGAAGTGAGTTGTCAAGTGGACTACGGGGAATTTGGAGACTTGGCAAAGGTTGGGTGCATATCATGGGATGCATCACATTGGATCATGTCATTGCCAAGTATGTTAGTGGCTACTATGGACCCAAGTTCCCCTACCCATGTGAGGTAACTAGATTTAATTTCTTGCTTGGGTGCATATCATGGGATGCATCACATTGGATCATGTCATTGCCAAGTATGTTAGTGGCTACTATGGACCCAAGTTCCCCTACCCATGTGAGGTAACTAGATTTAATTTCTTGCTATTTATTTTTAGCATCTAGTTCCTCTCATTGCCTAGGATTGCACTTGCATGTTTAAATCCTTTGTCATGCATACACTAGGCTTATCATATGGTAGTTTTTCTCGGTATCACTCTCATCCTTGGAGCAAACCTACATGGTTTATATTTTGCTTAGGAGCACGACACATAGCTTCTCTTACTTGTATTTATCCTATATGTGCCAAAGTCCAAATAGTAGATAAACTACCCCGATTACCATCTTCAATTGGTGTCACATTTCTAGTGATGTCAACTTGCAAAATGGTAGTTTGACCTTACAAGTCAATGTGCATGTCTCCCAAAAGTATTTCAAACTTGTATGCACACTTTTAGGGGGAGTTTACTCTACAATTTGGAAGCTTTGAGACTAACACTACTTTCAAGTTTATCATGTGTGTAGTAGTCTGATTGCAAGGAAAATGGAGTCCTCGGAGACAAGCATCATGTGTGGCGATAATCCAATTGGTATCTACATGTGGTATTCCTAACCGATATCATTATATTGATTTCAATTTGATACTCTTATATGCTTTCTCCATGCATTATATAGATTAAACTCCTTTGTGCATTAATTTGCCGGTTATGCATATGCTTTGCCATACACCATATGTATGCATACACTTAGGGGGAGTTTAGTTTATATAATGTGAGAGTCAAATTTTGTGATCAATTTCACTCCACATAAAAAGGATCACAAAATTCGACCCTCCCTTGTGCCACTAATGTCTTCGTTTTTTGTGTTTGATTCCAAAGGGGGAGAATTTGAAGGACCAAAAGCAAGCCCAACTCAAAATAAATAACCAAAACCAAATTCAAAATTTCTGTGGTTATTAATTTGGGAAGTTTCATATTTTGGGGATTGTCCTAGAAAGGGAGGAAGTGGATTATGGAGTTAGGGGGAGACTTAAATCCATAATGCCACAAACGGACTCTATGGCAAGGGCAAGATAAGTTATAAAAGTATTTTCACTTTGGTATCTTTTAACATCATATGATCTTGTCATTGCATTGCATCCTAGCAAGTAGATTGCATTTTAAAATTATGTATCTATTATTTGCTTGCTTTGGTTGTATTGTTATCAATCACCAAAAAGGGGGAGATTGTAAGGAAAATGGACCTCAGCCCATTTAACTTTGGATTTTGGTGTTTGATGATCAACATAACCAAAATTGGACTAATGTGTTTGCGAGTGTTTGTTTTATAGTTCAATAGGGTGCAAACGTGACTTGGACGAAGGCAATATGGTGATCAAATGATCAACACCTCAAGCAAGACCCTACAAGATGTATTGAAGGATTACAAAGATCAAGCAAAGTCCAAGACACAAGAAACAGAGGCCCGGACGCAAATAAAGTTAAGCCGCTCAAATCGAGACAAGAGCTGATTGAATTGGAACTGTCTCATGATTTTGGATTTGCTCAAACTGAGATAGCATTAACATAAATCTGTAGAGCATTTTATTAGCTTTCCGAAAAGTCCAAGATCATCAAAATCGGAGTTCGGAGCTAAGAGTTATGCCCGCTCAAGCCGAGACAAGAGCTGATTGAATTGGAACTGTCTCATGATTTTGGAATTATTCAAACTGACATGGCACTAGCATGAAGTTGTAGAGAATTTCAATAGCTTTCCGAAAAGTCCAAGATCGTCGAAATCGGAGTTCGGAGCTAAACGTTATGCCCAAAATACGAAAGCCTGTCTCAGTGGAAATGGAGCAACGGACGCTCCGATGCTGAGCAACGGACGCGCTTCCGATGCAGTGTCCGATGACCTCCGAAATCAGCCCAGAATGAACACTGTGATGGTAGAGTCCGATGCCAGCGTCCGATGCATTACTGTAGCGTCTGATGCCCCCAAAAAACAGGTCTAACGGCTAGTTTTCCAACGGCTACTCATCACATGAGCATAGGACGCGTCTGATGCCATCACTGTAGCGTCTGATGCTCTACAGAAAGCTGATTTCAGCCCCTCCAACGGCTCTATTTGACTGGGGCCTATATATACCACCTCTAACCGGCCAAATGAGGTGTGGAGGAGTGAGGAAACATACCAAGGGCGTTGCTACACCATATTAGTGCCTCCATATGCATAGTGCTTAGTGATTCACATGGTGATTAGTGTAGGTGCTTTCCGAAGTGCTTAGGCTAGTTAGACCACAGCTCATGCGCTTGCTCTAGGTTTAGGCCTAGTGTTTAGTGAGGTTTGCATATCTCTTGCTACTCGGTGCTTGCGTGCACCATTGTTGTACATCGGAGGGGCTTGTAGTCTTGCGAGACCACACCAACCGCGTTTGTGGTGTGGCCGCCACCGTGTACCGAAGGGAACAAGGCCCGCGGCGGTTCGGCCGGAAGCTTGATAGTGGAGACGGCGGGGAGCATCCGGGAGAGACTTTGCCACGAGTGGCTTAACCGGAGACCCACTTGCGCGTGGGGAAGGACCGGAGCTATCTACGGAGTAACCCGACCGGGAGCTTGGCCCTTGCAAGGGGCTCGAACGAGGACTAGGGGGAAGCATGTGTGCTTCTCGATACCTCGGTAAAAATACCAGAGTCATCAACGGGAGTTTGCATCTCTACCTCACTATTTAGCTTTCGCATTTAGTTTGCTACCTTGTTGTGTGCTTTACCTTTTCTAGCTTAGTTGATAGGTTTGGATCATAGGTTGCAAAACTCTTTTGCGGTAGAGATGGCAACACACCTAGCAAAACCTTAGTTGCACATATAGATGGTTTACATTCTTGCATAGGTTTTTACTAGGTGGTAATTAGAGGCCTTAGTTAGAGTAAAAGTTTTTAGTTGCCTAATTCACCCCCCTCTTAGGCGTCACGGTCCTTTCACAGAGTAATCAATAGGCCATGTTTTACTAGACTATCACTACCGGAATCCCTAGCTTTGCTGAGTGCCTGACATTTTGACGAGTGCATTCTTTCGGACACTCGGCAAAGAGACTAATATGCCAAGCACCAACTAAGAGGCACACGACAAAGAAAAAACACACGGCGAAGGTTCTCTTTGCCGAGTGGCAAGTAACAGGCACTCGACAAAGACGACAATTGTAACGAGTGCCAACCGTAGGCACTCAGCAAAGACTGGGAGCAACTGTCGGTCACAATCTGCCACTGCAAATATTCTCTCCTCCACCTCCTCCTGGAAACATTCCTGTGAGTTTGCTTTATGTACCTTAAGTCTATATCTCCAACTTAGACTACACTTCCAAGTTTTTATAACCTTGTCTGACATAAATTCTCATTACAGTAGAATCAATCGGGGGCGGCGTCGAACACTCGGAGGACCGTCGTGGGATGGTTGGGCCGGATAGAGGTAATTGGGAATATTTGTGAGTACTATGTGATGTTTGTGGACTATTTGTGAGGACTATGTGATGTTTGTCAACTATTATGATGGTTATAGATGATTTGTGATATTTGTAGATTATATGTGAGAACTATTGTGATGATTGTGCACTATAGATGTTTCTATGAGATATATATATGTGTGTGTGTGTGTTTGTGTGTGTGTGATTTGCATTGCCTGTACAGAAAATGAAGCAAAAAAAAATTACCAGCTTCGCCGAGTGTAACACACGGCATAGAGGCACTTTGTTGAGTGTCATGGTCAAAGCACTTGGCAAAGAGCCTGTTGCAGAGAATTCTGGGAACAGCCTTGGCCGAGTGCTATGATCATGACACTTGGCAAATAGCACCAATATGTCATGTGCCATCACTAGGGCACTCGGCAAAAAAAATTCAATTTTTTTATTATCTTTGCTGAGTGTCATGTGGTAGAGCACTCGGTAAAGAATTTTCAAAAAAAAACTTTTTTTATCTTTACGGAGTGCCGACCGGTCAGCACTCCGCAAAGGTTTTTTTAAAAAAAAAATAGTCTTTGCCGAGTGCCCGGCATCAACCCTGACCCTGCCATTCGGACACATTTTTTCGCCGAGTGCCTTGGTCAACCCTGACCCCACTGGTAGGGCACCTTTTTTCGCCGAGTGCCCACCAAGGCACTTGACGAAGGCTTTGTCGAGTGCCCGATAAAAGGCACTCGGCAAAGACTCCTTTACCGTCACATTTTTCGTCGAGTGCTCGTTACCGAGTGCGACACTCGGTAAAGGCTATAGGCATTCGGCAAAGTGGGCGAATCCGGTAGTGTGTACTGTATTGCTAACGAATTTTGGCATCAGGTGAATATCCCAAAGTTGAACCCGCTAACCTAGACTACGAACATTATATCTGGGGTGTGTCCAGAGAAGTATATAGCTGTGATCAGAAGAAACAACAGGCGCCATGGTCAACATCTGATCAGCTTGCGGCAGGCTGTGATATGGGTGAGGGATACCGCGTTTGATCTCTGGAACATGAATCATCAGCTGAAGAACAAGGGGCCGGTGTAGGAGAAGATGAAGTGGAGGAAACCGGGGTACCAGGCTGGCTTCAGGTCAATCCTGATGCTGCTTTTCAGGTGAATGGACATTGATGGTGGTGTATTATTATCCTGAGATCACCAGGGAATGTTCAGAGTGGCGCAAGCGCTGTGGTACGCCATAGCTTGCACGATGGAAGCCATAGCTTGCACAGATGGCCTGGAATTAGCAAAAAGACATGGTGCGCAAAGGGTGATGCTTGAGACAGATTGCCTAGAGAGCTCATCAACTTGTGGGAGACAAAGGACACGGAACGCTGAAAGAAATTGATGCTTTAAGATTTGCCTTTCAAGATTTTTCATTTTCTTATGTTACAGTAATCACTATCGGATTTTCCTTCTTTGCCGAATGTATTTAGGGCTTTACCGAGTGCCACACTCGGCAAAGAGCACATGACAAAAAAGATAACGACAAAGAGCTCTTTGCCGCGTGCTTTTTGTCAGGCACTCGGCAAAGCCTTTGCCGAATGTCAAAATTACACTCGGCAAAAAAATACTCATCAAAATAAAAATCCGAAAACACTTAGAAATAAATAGGAAAAAATTATTTAATCGGGAGAGGGTCTTTGCCGAGTGTTTTTTTCTGAGCTTGGCAAAGAACGTGGCACTCAGCAAAGTTGAGTTTTCCGGTAGTGAATAGATCAACTTGTAATAAGATAGCACATATTTTAGCGAAACAAGTTTTGGACACTCTATCAACGGAGAAGTGTAGCATATAACTCCGGAGTGTGTGTGTGTCTGAATTGGTGCTGTCTGAGGCTTCCGTCGATTGATTTAAGGAAAGGCGAAAGTAAAAAAAAAAAAGTTTCTTGAACTATATGTAATGTAATATTGTAATTAGCAGTGAATAGAAGAAGAACCTTTTACTTGTATGCCATTAAAAAAGATGGTGTAATCGTCCATGTCCTTCGAAGATGGGTTCTAATGCTCTTGTCCTTGGGTCTGAAAAGTTTTCTCTCTCACGTCATTCCGTCTGTTTTCAGCACTAACGGTGTCAAATATGGATGGCAAAGGACTTAAATGCCCCTGAGAACTTTGTTTCTCATGCGCCACTGGCTGTTGGGCGTCCCGACTAGAAAAAAAACCACGAGACACGTGTGAGTTTGAGTAGCACAAAAGCGAAAGGCGTGTGTCAATCTGAACCATTGATTTTTCATATTTTATAAATTACTTAATAAATAAATTTAAAAATCTAGGATAACAAAAAATAATCATTACGGATTAACGGGAGAAAATATCCTGTATTTGCTATATGCACGCTGCCGGGGCTCGATGGCCTGCTCCTAAAAAACCTCGGATGGCGGCGGCTTGGAGCAGCCGGGGCGCGCGCTGTGCTGCTCCGTGCGGCCAGGTTTCTCCCCCCTTTGCATGTGACTGAGGATGATAGTCCTTTATATAGGCCAGCTGCTAGGGTTACAATCGTCCACGGGTGTGCCTCCGTGCATTTGCAACAAACCGCCAATCTCGCTGGCTTACTCTGTTGGATCGATATCCTTGTTTTGCAGAATGAATAAGTCATCATAGGAAGGCAGACACACGTGCTCGCTAACCTATGGAGTTCGCTCCGCACGTTTGCCTTCCATGGGCCGTGTGTACACATAGCTTAGGCGGAATAACACGCGCGCCCGGCCGCTACAGTTATATACTCCCTCTGTCCACAAAACAAACAATTCCTAGAATCCGTGTCAAACTTTGACTCACTTTATAGAAAAAAGTAATAACATCTATGGTATAAAATTGACACATTATGAAAATATACTCTATGATATATCTAATGATACAAATTTGAGATCATCAATCTTGATAGTTTTTTTCTAGAAATTCGATCAAAGTTTAAAAAGTTTGACTTAGGACAACTCTAGAAATCTATTTATTCGTGAACCGAGGGAGTAGTATTCATGTATATCGAGCTGTGCGCATTTAAAGCTACTAGTAGCACAAGTAAACCTTGGTGCGGCTGGACAGAGTTTTCTACAACGCTGAGTGGGAGATATCTTTCCCAAATTTTGCACTAAGTGCATTGGCAAGCGGCGCCTCAGATCATTGTCCCCTCATCCTCACCCGCCAAGACCGACCAGTAAGGAAAGCGTTGTTCAAGTTTGAAAATCACTGGTTGAAGATTGATGGCTTCAAAGAGGTGGTGCAGGCGTCCTGGAGCAAGCCACAGCTCGGATCGGCACATACTGTCCTTAAAAAGAAACTGGCTGAGACTGCACGGGCGCTGCGCAGTTGGAGTAAACCTCTATTCAGCAATGCGCGCCTTCAATTACACATTGCAAACGTGGTAATCCTAAGGCTTGACACAGCGCAAGAGCATCGGCAACTGTCAAGTGCGGAGATGGCACTGAGACATGATCTTAAAGTCAGGGTGTTGGGCTTAGCGGCACTAGAAAGGAGTAGAAGAAGACAGGCATCAAGAATCATTCATATAAGGGCAGGAGATGCATGCACAAGATTTTTTTCACTTAAAAATGTCTGCCAGGAAAAGAAGGCAGTATATCTCCTCGCTTAAAAGGCAAGATAACACCTTGGCCTGGAACCATGCAGACAAGCAGCAAGTTTTACACGATTACTTCGGAAATCTGTTGGGGAAAAAAGTGAGTAGACTGCGGACCTTCCAGTGGCAAAACCTTCAGCTAAACACAGTACAGCAACTGCACGGTCTCGAATTGGACAGACCCTTCACAGAATCTGAGATTGAGCATGCTGTTAGATGTCTGCCAAATGAAAAGGCGCCTGGCCCAGATGGTTTCACCAACGACTTCTACAAACATTGTTGGCATATAATCAAGGACGATGTCCTCAACGCATTCCATGCCTTTCATATACAACACTGTGGTGCCCTGGAGTACGTACTTAAACAATGCTCAGGTGGTGTTGATTCCAAAAGTTGAAGTGGCAACAGAGCCAAAAGATTTTCGACCAATAAGCCTTATTCACTCCTTTGCAAAGCTACTAACAAAGGTCCTGGCAATCAGATTATCACCCTATATGGACAGCCTCATCTCCATAGCTCAAAGTGCATTCATCAAGAAGAGATGTATCCAAGAGAATTTTATGTATGTCAGGGGACTAGCAAGACACTACCACAGGTCAAAGACGCCTGCTTGCCTCATCAAGCTGGACATAACAAAAGCCTTTGATTCGGTCTCATGGGAATACCTGCTTGAGCTGCTGAGTAGAAAAGGCTTCCCGACAAAATGGGTTGACTGGCTCGCAACAATCCTCAGGACATCCTCCTCCTCTATACTCTTGAACGGCTGTCCAGGAGACAACATTAGGCACTTAAGAGGGCTCCGGCAGGGAGACCCTCTGTCACCATACCTTTTCATACTGGCGATTGATGTGCTAAACAACATCTTCGAATGGCGCCAACTGGAAACAAAGGCCTGGAAAGTTTGCTGCCATTGTCGGCGCAGATCCCTGGAATGGCGCCAACTGGGCCAATTATTTAGATGGTTACCTTCCTTTCTAGGTGTGATAAGACATGGTGTAAATTAGATTAAATTACTAAACTGTAGGGGTGGCGTGGACTCACTAAACGTGAGGCCATGCGGATGGGCGCTCCTTGCGCCTTCAGACATGTAAATGCTCAACTTTTCTCTTATCAATGAAAGCCGGTAATGGATCTTTTGGGGAAAAAAAAACTTGCACTCGAGCGCACATGAGCCATGTTAGCTAGCAGGTACTAGTAGCTTTGGTTCTTCGATCTGACTCACGTGAATGATGGCACTGTACCTCAAGGAAGCTCATAAACTTGCTAGCTTCTTCACTTCTTTTCTTCTCTTATACATAAATAACACACATGAATGTATATGCGCGGCTGTATATATGTTATTTATATATTTTCTTTCTCTTCACAAGGGGCACAAGATATCCATTAATAGCACGTATAAATCTACGCACTTGTAACAAAAATTTGGTACAAAATCTCATCAAACAAATGTGCAACAACCTGAATATATCTTAGCGAGATATTTTGTTTATTCATCGGCAGAAAAGATAAGCACGTTGTTATCCTCAGAAACGGATAAGCGTTCGTTAGCTTGTACTCGGCTAATAATGGGATCACGGCTGGGATCACCGTATAGCTAGCCAATATTTTGTCAGGGTAACGTACACGCATTACAGCCTGAACTTCGTACGTGAAGCCTCGTCACACATACATATATAGATACAGTTAGTATACACGTCCATGCATGGATGAACGTGCATATACCGAATATAAAAGTCCAGCTAATATGCATGCACACGAGCTTACTAGCTTGTCGATTAGTAGATCAACAATATAGCTTATTTCTTTTATTATCATCTCCATATATGAGTATCGCACGTGAATATACATGCACACATATATATTGCCTAATTTCATTTATGTCGTCGGACATCAGATACTTGATAGCACATAAATAAATATGCACACAATATCTGAGAAAATTTTGTTTAAAATCTCGTCAAACAAATGGCCTGTCGGCGTCCTGTGGAAGAAGCACCGCCGCGAGAACTCTGTACGTCCCCTTTCTATGACATATGGGCCTGAGCGCTAGCTTGTCAATATGAGCCTGCTTGGAATGCCATGTCACCAAAACCAGAAGCCAAAACTACTAGAAGGGGTTAAATATCTGGTTTGAGAAAGGGAGCAGCAGCTAGTCGTGGATTTTTTTTAGTCGGGGCGTCCAGCAGCCAATGACGTATGGGAAACAAAGTTCTGAGGGGTATTGAAGTCCTTTGGCATCCACATTTGACACCGTTAGTGCTGAAAATAGATGGAATGACGTGAGAGAGAAAACTTTTCAGACTCAGGGACAAGAGCGTTAGAACTCATCTTCGAGGGACATGGACGATTACACCATCTTTTTTAATGGTATATAAGTAAAAGGCTCATAGAAGAAACGCGTGTATTATTGGCGATTTTTTTTGTAGATTTTGTAGGCGTAGATTTTGTGTAGTTTTACGATTGAAAATAATAAATTTGCGAAGCTCATCGTTAGCATTGGTAAAAGGTTCTAATTTTCTCGAGGCGAGCGATGGGGCTGCGAAGATTCGCGCGCGCGCGTAGTCACTGGGCAACAAGTGGCCGATAGCTGTTATGGGCTAAAATGCCCATTTTCTCGCCAGGTCCAATAGGCTGCTTTACGAGACCAAATACCACGAGGATCAGGTCCACTTCAACTAACGCTTTAATAAGGCCTGCTGAATGATGAGAGTAGTTTCGGCCCGTTAAGTCGTTACTCTCCATCTCCCTCTTCAGTTCAACGTATTCGAAGGCCCCTATTTGATTATTTGGAAATGTCAAGCATTAATATTAACATTTTGTATATAATAAAAAACTGAGAGTAAATTCATATTCCAAAATGATTACATAATATAAAGCCCCTCTGGTTTCTTTTGAGGCATCTCAAGACTGAGAAAGTTACCGGAACCGTCCATTCCTCTTAAATAAATTATTATAACAAAATGAACGACATGTAAAATAATGCATGATGATGATGTATAAATATGTTAGGACCTATTTAGATTCTTGGAATTTAATTCATTTTAAGAATCATAATTTAGACATATTTTAATTATGTTAAAATAGTTATATATGGATTATATTTGTATATTGTTGTTGGCTATATAAGAGATACTCATGTGTTGCATTTCTACCGTAGGGAAGTGAGTTTAAGAGAGCGCTATAAGTTGTAAAATAAGAATATAAAATGGTGATCTATAGAATCTAAATTTAAGATAGGCTTATATGTGAACTTTGGAAAGTGGTGGGTTGTCAAATAGCCTAGTTTATTAAAGGATTCCAATTCTTCCAAAACGAAGGGATCCAAACGGCCCCTTAACACAAACTAATATAAAATGTCTGAACGCAATTGAAAAATTTGGATTTGATCGACCAAGCCAAAACAAAATATGTACCCTTATTAGCTTGTAACTGTTGAACTAATTAAGGGATGGGATCGGAGTAGGTCCTAAGGAAACGAAGTAAAAAGGGTGACGAACATAGTGAGGAACCAATGCGTGCAATTAATTATTTACACGTTTTTTTATTTTTTTTTTCTTTTTCGCCGGAAAGATTGCTACAGCTACATACGATGATGGTTCTATTCATTTTATTAGGGACGAAGTTTGTACAATGAGTGTTTTCGCTAAAGTCATGTGGTGTCAGTCATGAATTGATGACTCCTGGTGAGTGGGCAAAGCACTACTACTTGCTAGCTAGAGATGAATGAACTCTCTGTTTCGTGATGTCATGGGGCACACTGAAATGAACTCCATTTCGAATCTATCTGTATATATCCTATTATTACAGACAGAAGCCTGAGATCAGAAGGTTTGCATTGCTAAATAATTAAGATTGCAGCTAATAATTAATGCAGACGATCGAATCCGCAAGCGGCACTGACGATTGATCACACTAGCTTGCTGGTCGCGTATGAAAACAAAGCATCTGTTTGAATGAAGAAAACTGGAGCCGCTGAAGGCCGATCGACGACAGCACTGAGAGTGCGCCAAGTGGTGCTGCTCTGCCTGGATGTATCGTCAGATATTTTTTGCCGTTGTTCGCATGCACCAGCAATCCAGCATATAATAACCTTATCTGATGAGTTATCTCTTGCGGCAAAGCCAGCCGAATCGACAGACACCAACACATTCTTGCAGCTGCATGCATCCATCCATCATCACATTCACATTTCTTGAATTTGCGTGGTAACTAAACCTGTTGTCTTGATCGCACATCATTCACAATATCTTTGGAGATAGCCAGTGGAGGCCTACATGATGGGTTCATCACAATTCAACGATCATCACCACCGTACAATATATTTTTGCATCCTAGCTAGTAAGGCATTGGTTTCGTAAATTTGTCTCTCATCACGATGAAAAGGTAAACGCACATGGGCGGCTTTTGCAAAAGATAGTGTGGCGCCAAATATCTATCCGCCGAAAAGCGAAAACTAGCTAGCATGCATATTGGGTGACATGCTCTCACTAATCACTATGGTGGGCTGTTTTCTATGTGCTAGCACACAGAAAATGATTGCACGGTAGTTTTGAAGTTGGTCCATATGTCTAAACACCCATGTGACATGCATAGACGCAACCTGATCTTCCAATAGGTACCATAACTTCGATTATTGGAGAACTCGACATTCACAATCTAGACTTCGAATCAGGTCTGAATCAGATCCCCACAACTGTTACACCATTGCCCCGTCGGTAATCAACCACTTACAACACGACTGACCTCGACGAAAAGGGTTCCTACAAGCGAGTTGAGAACACAAGTAAGAATGGGTTGAACACAATCTGAAATTGCAAGTAAATATGAAGCTTATCAATCTGATAAGTCACTACAACAGAATAGACCTTTGGACGATCTATCAACTGAGCTTTAGTCTCAGCCAAAAATTGCGTCCGGGACTAAAAGTCTTTAGTCCCGGTTGGTAAAACCAACCGAGACTAAAGTGAAACCTTTAGTCCCGGTTGGTATTACCAACCCAGACTAAAGGTCCCCCAACCTTTAGTCCCGGTTGGTAATACCAACCGGGACTAATGGTTCACCTTTTAGCCCCGGTTGGTGTTACTGTCGGGTACATATATATACAAGGGGTACCCCAAAACCTCGGCCGAGAGAAACTAAACCTTGACAAAACCACTATCATCCCTCAGCCCTAATTTCCAAAACCAAATGTCAATCCATACTAGGTCGGTCCACGAACGGGTCTCAACGGCTCAGTCTACGTCACCCTTGAGGAGTCCATTCGGGGTACCCCTCGATTACGAGAATTTCCCAAGCGAACGAGGCACTCCTCGAGCACGCCTCGAGAGGCACCCCTCGAGTACTGCACAGGCACGCCTCGAGAGGCACCCCTCAAGTACTTCTCAGGCAGCCCTCGAGAGGCACCCCTCGAGTACTCCTCAGGCACCCCTCGAGAGGCACCCCTTGAGTACTCCTCAGCCCCTCGAGAGGCACCCCTCGAGTACTCCTCAGCCCCTCGAGAGGCACCCCTCGAGTACTCCTCAGCCCCTCGAGAGGCACCCCTCGAGTACTCCTCAGGAACCCCTCGAGAGGCACCCCTCGAGTACTCCTAAGGCACCCCTCGAGAGGCACCCCTCGAGTACTCCTCAGCCCCTCGAGAGGCACCCCTCGAGTACTCCTAAGGCACCCTGTGACACCCCAATTTTAAGAACAAAATTGGAGCACAATATATGTATGCCAGGATCAATTTTCATACATATATCCACATCATAGTAAATATCAAAACAATGTTTTATTAATATATCGAACATTATTACAAAAATGACCCTCGGGTCTGAAAGAAAAGTACAGACTCTCATGTAGACTCTGATGTAGACTCGCGGAAACTGGACGCCATCTCCACAGGAAGGTCGACCGGGGGCTGCGCCATCCTAGTACAAGTCGTCTGGGTCGTATCCACCGTCTTCTCGGTACTCCTGCTCCGCGTCGAAGACTCCAGCGTCTGGGTGGGGTAGCAGGGGGTTCAAAGAGGAAGGGTGAGTACATCGAAATGTACTCCGCAAGTGTAAGAAATATATGCTTATGAGGCTAAAAATAAAGGTAGGCTGACTTTGTTTGACTCAAGCGCCTAAAGCAACACATCCTATTAAATCATATTTCCTATGCACCTAATTACTATGTTATAACCACAGTCTCCAACAGAAACAGTAACCACACTCGGAGTCGCACCGAGCAAACCACACTCGGAGTCACACCGAGCAACCAACACTTAGAGTCCACCAACCACACCTGAAGTCACACCAAGCAACCACACCTGAAGTCCATCAGGCAAACCACACCTGAAGTCCATCAGGCCACCCGAACCAGGCCGTTACAAGAAGTCCTATGTGTATTAGTTCCATACGTCACGACATAGAAAGCTACCTTCCGTAATAACACCAGGTCTGCGCCCGAGCCTGGGAGTCACTCCCGTACCAAGCAGTAACCCGCGTAGAAGAAGCCTCTGTACCCATGTCATATGAGACTAATAACCACATAAGGCTTCTCTAACAAACCGGAACCAACCCACCAACTAATCTCGAAGAAGTCCAAGCCCGCTCGTGACCGTGAGCACAACTGATATATCAGTTTTAATACTCTGCAGAGTTCGCACATCTTTACCCATGAGTCATGTGTTCCCCATCACGCCAAACACTGCCAAGGTGCACAGCGGGGTCGCACTACAAGGCCTTTACAAAGCCTCCTCCAAGTCCGTTCTACACGTTCACTAAGGTTTCACCGCTAACAGTGGATATACACACCACTGCAGAAGCCCCCTCTTGTGCCACAAATCCGACCCCGTGTAAACCCTCAACTTAGAGGAAACTAATTACTTAGCCAGTCCTAGAGCCATATAGGCCTCATGGTTTGCGCTGTTTTGCCGGGTTACATGCTCCAAGAACCGGGTCCTAGGGATCCAGGCAGGTTAAATCTAGCACAAGCCCAGAACCAAAAACCAAAAGCAGCTGCCGAGTCCACGGCACAAAACCACCAATACGGTCCATCCTGCCGGATTTACCTACTCACCAAACTACTCATTACCAGACCACATGTTCCATAGATCATTAATCAGAATTAATTATAATTAACCATCCCAACCCAAGACAGCAGGGCTAAGCATAACCTCTACCCAACACATCCCAAACCAGGTGACAAGGATAATATGAACAAGTTCTAGTAAACCTTATCATGGGATTCAATTTAAGACTGCATGCATCTACAGGATCTAATTACTCTAACTCAAAATAAAATAAATACGGGAGCAATATGTGCAAGGACACTTGCCTTCGGGCTGGGGCGGATTGACGAAGGCACAAGCTGGATCGGAAGGTTCCACGTAGCTCGCACTCGCTGGATCAAACATCATCACATGGCCCAAACAAAGCAATATAAGAAACAATACAACATACAGTAGTAAAATAGAACGTAAACTGATCTACTGCGTAGAGCTCGACGAGACGAATCTAACGCAAGTTGAATGGGTCGAATCGGAGTTAAAACGCAAAAGTTATAAGCGTTTGAAGTTAGATGGCATTTATGTAAATAGATTGAACTCATTTTCGTAATTTAAATAAAATAAAAATGAAAAGAAAATGTCACCGGACCGGGCCTCATTTTCCCGAAAGCTCAGGGGCTAGGATGCGACTTTTGCAAGACTCAGTGAATAGGAAATGGGGTGTGCAGGTTGATTGGATTAAATGCCGAGGGCCCTTTTGCAAAAAGAGGCGGAGCGGCTGAGTTGGCGATGACTAGGCGCCACATGGCGCTTGGCGACTGGTCGGGTGCACCAGCTGTGCTGTGGACGCGTGGGTGTAGCCAGGGTGGACCAAGTCCATGGTTCCATGAACCCGGTCTATACCGGTTCATCTGGTGTTCTAATCTTGTTCGCTGATCTGAAGATGGACGGCAGGGAGAGGGTTTGGCCGAGGCGCCGTGGCCAGCGCGCCATGGCTTCGGCGACGCCACCCCGGGGCGCGGCGAAGGCTAGCCGGCGTGCGGCCGTGTGCGGGTTGCGAGCCCCGATTCGCCGTGCGGAGGGTACCAGGGTGAGGATCTAGGAGGTGCGGGCTCACCCGAGGCGAGGGGGAGAGGGAGTGCGGCCATCATCTACCCCTGGGTACGGTGGCGCCATGGATGCAGTCCACCGGCGTGCACGGGGAGAGGTCCACACCGTGGTAGAGACAACAGGAAAAGGGGAAATCGATCGAATAGCTTACTCCGGTGCCGATGGAGGGGTGGTAGTCGTTGATTAGGGTTCGGAGGAGGAGTGCGACGCGGAGAGGTGGCGGCCGATTCTCTGGAGCTCTGGCATGGTCGAACGACGAGGCTGCGGCCCCGTAACGACTCTGCAAAGTGGCTCCTGGGCCTTGCAGTGGCACTGCGAGTTCGGCGCCGGTGCTCCCTTTGATAGACGACACGGAGGAAAAGGGACGGTCGTGAGCTCGGTCCTCCATTCATGGCGGCGGCGGCTGGAGGCGCCGGTGAGGGAGAAAAGGCAAGGGAAAGAGTGCGGCGGCTGCGGCGCGTGGAGGCTCGGGGATGGCCTTATAGGTCTAGCGGCTAGGGCGGAGAGGAGGGGCTCGGTGGTTGAGAGGCGGTGGCGGCGCTGTCTTTCGCCTGGTGCGGACGGAGGATGGGGACGTCCTGACGCGTGGGGGCCACCGGTCAGTGACCGTGGGTGGAGGGGAGAGCGCTGGCGGCGTATGCGCACGCGGCTGACGAGCTAGGCCCACCGCACAGTGAGACAACGGAAGGGGAGGGGGAAGAGCAGCGCGCTTGTGCGGCTGGGCCGCGCGTGCGGTGCCCTGGCCGGCCTGCGGCGCTGGGCCGAGCGGGGAGAGGGTGTGGCGCGGCGGGCTGGTGCGGGCGGGAGGGTGCGCGGCTGGGCCGACCTGGGCGCGAAGGGAGGAGGGCCGGTGGGGAGGGGGACAGATGGGCCGCGGGCTGGCGGAGAGGAGAGGGAGCTCGGTTGGGCCAGGGTGGGCTGAAGGGAAAGGAGAGAGTGGGAGGCCCAGGTGGGGAGAGAAGGAAGGGAGAGGGGTGGGCCGAATCTGAGAGGGTGACGAGAGGTCCTTTTGCCTTTTTTTTCATTTTCAAACTTTTATAAATTCATTTGAAAACACATTTCAAATCAGTTTGAAATCAAAACTAGTTTTAAAACTTTTGAAAATATTTTCCCTAGATTTTGAAAATAAAATTTTGAGTTTTTCAAATTTGTAAAATTTTATAAACCTTTTATTTATTTCTAAATAGAATAAATTCGATTCGCCCTATTCGGGTTTAACAAATTTATTTTTCACCCAATAAAAATTATGCAACGGCATGAATGCAACAAACACCTGGTTAGGATTTTCC
Source organism: Coix lacryma-jobi var. lacryma-jobi (assembly GCA_009763385.1). Classification (NCBI taxonomy): domain Eukaryota; kingdom Viridiplantae; phylum Streptophyta; class Magnoliopsida; order Poales; family Poaceae; genus Coix; species Coix lacryma-jobi. The sequence continues at coordinate 142,168,469 of CM019826.1, forward strand.
TCCATCTAGGATTTTGACCATTTCTCCTAATTAAATTCTATTTATTTTATTAATTTAAAAAATTGGGGTGTTACACACCCCTCGAGAGGCACCACTCCTCAGCCCCTCGAGAGGCACCCCTCGAGCACCTACTCCTTGTACAATTCCACGAGCATTGAATGCGCTCTACCTGCTCCCGTCTAAATCGCATGGCTACAGCAGATACCACAGTGGATCGTACCCCGGTCAAATCCAACTTTTACCGCCCATACCCAGGAAATGAGCGACTCGTACAACACTGTAACGCCATGCCGCGCAATGTGCCTCGTCAGGCGTCCCCTCGAGGCACGTTTGTCAACACCATTCCCGCATCTTCCGGAGCTCGACCCCACCCGCATGGGCCTCGACCATCTCGACCAACCACTCGAGCAGGACTCCGCCAGGACCAGTCAGCACTCTAAAAACTCCTGATGCAACGTCTCCGCGCACACCGGCGCATGGGCTACGTCCTTCACCGCCATCGTCGAGTGCATCGCCACAGGACAAAGCACGTTGCTACAGCAGCACCGACATTACCGGTCTCATCATCACCAACGTCATCACTGACATCATCGTCTACGACAGCCCTAGAACTATGTAACCCTATGCTTCCTCTTCGCCTATAAAAGGGGACGCCAGGACTTAGGGCAGGGAGGTTGGCACCCAAGCATATCAGCTTCCCACCATAGTCTAGGACCCCAGAGCTCAGTTCTCTGGTTCTAGCTTCCTTCTTAACACCCCCCGTCCTCTCACACGCTTGTAATCGCCTCTGTACAAGCACTTCGGTGCAAGATAATACAATCTCCCCACCGCTGGACGTAGGGCCTTCTCTTGCCCGAACCAGGATAAATCGTTGTGTTCTTCTTGCATTACCATCTGGACTAGTGAGCGCACACATTTAAATTCACTCGTTGGTGTAGACCCCCGGGTCCGGAACACCGACAGTTGGCGCGCCAGGTAGGGGTACCGCGTGTCACTGATGATTTCCCACCATTTTTCCAGATGGCCGACTCTGCTTCACCACTCCCGCGCGCTATGGTGATCCGGTTCGGGAGCCTAGAGTTCGTGTCTCTTGGCCACGGCTACGACATGGCTCTGCTCTCGGTCGGTGATTCGAGTGGAGAGCGCGACTGAAACATCCTCAATTTTCCGCGAAGGGAAAATCCACAGAATGAGTTATAATATGACAAAACCAGGAACTGATCTTATCATATTATCATATATCAGTCAATACCACAGTCATACATCGTAATATTACATTGTTATAAGCATTACATCACTGGGGTATCACCTATTACAGAGTTTATTCTAGCGGAAGCCTATCGAGCGAAGGCTCCTCCTTCATGGGCATCATCAGAGTTTTCGTAGCGCAGCATCGACCGGATCCTCCGAACCAAACTTGAGCGTAGGCACGAAACCTCCTAATCCTTCTAGAGTCAGTACCTCTAAAGCAGGAAATCTGCACACCGTCAGATGTGTGCAGGCCATGGTCAGCACTGATGAGCTTTAGTGGAAAAGATAAAACAAGGGATCTAGCGATCCTAAGATTTGGCTGTGGATTTGCATCCTAGCGCATGAGCAGTAATAAATATAATAATGTTATCAAGTTTTAACATATTCACACTCATCCACATCCATCCACCATATCCATACCCATCCCAATCATCACCACACCATCACCTCATCTCATCTCACACACACTCACTCAGGTCGACAAAGGCCAGCTCCCTCCCAGCCTTGTCTCAACGGCCCGCAACCTCACACCAGGCTCACGGCCGGCACTCACATACCAGGGGGAGAAAAGAGATCTCTCGCTAGTCGGAAACAAGTCAGGGAAAAGGTCTGCGACCAACGAATTGGCCAACGTATCGATCGATCAACCATACACTCTGCAGAGGTTCTACAAAATCCACAAGATCGCCATCATCGGCACTCCGAAGATGCCTAGGCGGATACCGGTCGCTTGCCAGCCTAGAGTAATGTCACCCTACCTCTCAGCCCTGGAACACCCCAAGTCTGTCTGGGGTGGCTAAGTATGTGAAGTCACGTTCCCTCTCCTGAAGTGGGAGCCGTGATCGTCTCGGAAGGGTGTGGGACTCCCATACCCGTACCTTCCTCGCACTCTCTCGCCTAGTAGTAGTGGCATTACCCTACCAGGTAGTCCGACCGTCCCCATCCATAAGGAGCGAGTGGCATGTAAAGGTATTCCCCGTGGTCAGGTTCCCGTTCCACCTAGGGTGACTAAACTGGAATGTCTTCTCAAAGATTTTCGTTATCCGTGCCACCACAACACGCTCCTGACCCGGGCTCCACCAACGGCTCACACTCGGATCCACCTCAAGTCACCACTTAACCCGCCACAGGTTTCACCACCACAGGGGCATCCAGATCTGCCCCACGGCAAGACTCGCACCAGGCTCGTCGTATATTCCGGCTCGGTCGACACAACTCTCACCCTCCACACACCCAAGTCACACACGCAGCACGCTCACCCATCACCAAGTCCGGCATCACCCGCCAAACCATTCCCAGGGGTCACCATCTGCATCACATCTAAGATATAATACGAAATGGAGTTAAATAATATAAGGGAGAATTAGCTCTGGGACATTCCGAAAGGCCTAAATTGGCCGGTGCACACATCCACTTTGAATATTTGCCAGAAGACACTATGGTTTCGTGTAATTGGGCCAATAAACATCGACCCTCATCCAATATGTTTATAAAATAGATATAAAATTATATAAGTGCCAAAAAATTATAATATAATTTTTTCGACACTCTACATGATAAGAACTACATACTAAAAATATTATTTTGCACTAAAATAATAATTTTGCCTCTCTTCATGAATAGACAAAGATAACCATGATTAATTAGTTAATTTATTTGTAATATATTAAAAATACTAACAAAATCACAGAATGCATACATCACCAAATCTTGTCTATCATAAAAATATCATATCAAAATAACAAAGTTTAATATATCAATTAAGCTCCACAAGAGATAAATCTATAATTCAGTCATGCTAAATATGTCACTATAAACTTTATTATTTTGAGCTAATATTTTTAGCATTGTCAAGATTTGTTGATGTACGCATTCTATGATTTGTCCCAAGATTTGTAGTGACCTACAATCATATAAGCAAATTAACCATGGTTATCTTTGTCTATTCATGAAGAGAGGCAAAATGATTATTTTAGTGCAAAATAATATTTTTAGTATGTAGTTCTTATCATGTAGAGTGTCGAAAAAATTATATTATAATTTTTTGGCACTTATATAATTTTATATCTATTTTATAAAAATATTGGATGAGGGTCGATGTCTATTGGCCCAATTACACGAAACCATAGTGTCTTCTAGCAAATATTCAAAGTGGATGTGTGCACCGGCCAATTTAGGCCTTTCGAAATGTCCCAGAGCTAATTCTCCCATAATATAATGGTGAACATGCAAGCAAGCAGGCGAGTAAGCAGGAATAACTGGGCGAATGCACAAAGCAGGGTGTTGTGGTAGAGTGGGTTGCAATCAGGTAATAATGGCTTAGGTAGTATCATGCACCAATATACTAGCAAAGGAGTAAATATAAAGCGCTAGCAAGACTACATATTTGCAATGTCTAATAGGATTCTCTAAAAAGAGGGTGCTGCCATGACACCTGCGAAGTAGTCGTAGTCGTGGTTAATTATTCCCCGTTGGTGTTTCATCTGCGAGGTCGTCTCCTTCTGAGTTAACTCCATCTCGCGGTCCATGTTGACGTCCATGCTCTCTTGGTCCAATCGTATGCTACTCCACGAAATGACATGCATGGCAAGAGAACACTCACACCATAATTGAAAAGACAACAGGACGCAGAAAGATCCAATAACACCAATGAGACATCGAAATTACATAAGGTTTAGCTCTCTCTGCGTTTGTCCGATTTCCTCGAGCTAGGAACAAGGTGGTGGTTTGCCAGTTTAAGTCTTGGCCAAGCCAATACGGCTTTATGACATAGGTTTCAAACCATGGCCTATCCTTAGCAAACACCACGGCTCACATCCTTCGATTGGGTCATCATTTAATCAGGGCAGAAATCGGAGGATGGGCCTAACAAATAAAGTACGACGGGGTTCGGCTCTTGTAGCCTTATCCCAAAGATTAACACCATTTGACTTGTCTCCAAGGTACCTTGGCTTGCCCGCTATGGCAAAAGCGGTAGCACAAAAGGATTGGAGATCTACAATCCTCTCGATCCACACGACACAGTACGTCGGGAACCAGGACTCAGGGTCACTTATGAGAGCAGGGTTAGCTCAGCACATCTATGCCATGTCCTCAGGCACATCGCTGAAGAAATGTGTTTAGGTGGTTGATCAAGTCGACGCGCGGGGTACTGAGATACAACATAGACCATAGATTTTCTAACAAAAGGAATAGCAAGAGTACAAATATACAAGTCCAGGGTTCATTCTTTCCAATGCTCACGTCACGGTAGACGACGGGGTATTGGAAGGAGTGACACAATATAAGATGCAAGTGCGCAACTACTTGTAGGGTACCCGACCGGGGTGCTCTGGCACTAAGTCATTTCTAGATTCGTAGCGGTGCGGTTGTCACCGCGAGAATCAAGATATGCAGTGGTCAACGGGTACAAGCATACAAGAGTTGGTGCACGAAGAAGCATGTTTAAATAATTGAAAAAGAGCGTAGCTCCATGGTCATGGCGAGGAGTACTCGCGACGACAAGATACACTAACAAGGGTCGTGTTACATTCGGCATCACGGCCATGGCGAGACAGGTCTCGCGATCGTAACATCCGAACGAGGTACGATCCCTCAGCCGGCTTAAAGGCTTGGCTCACACAGACAAACACACGAACATCCAATAGTACAACGAATAGAACCATAAAGCGACACAAAGACTCATCGAACCAAATAAGTGGAGTAGCACATTCCCATAGCATGAGATTGGATGGATCCTGTATCACAAGTGCATATACAAGTGGTCGTAAGAACGAGGTATAGCGTGAGTACAGATAGATAAATAAGAGAATTTTCCAGGGGCTCGGTAAGTCGACGATAAGATGACACGGGTTCTAACGGGTCATGGTAGCAACAGTCACGACATCGAGGGAGGCTCGAGGTAAGGCGCGTCGAGGGGTGTCATGGCCAGTGTACTACGCGGCGCGGTCGATGCCAGAGTTCGGCATCGCGGTCGAGGGTCACGAGGTCTCCTCCATCGTCATATGCTACGGTTTCCATCGGGGTCGCCCAGGGCTATATAAACAGCCCCTGACCCCCCTCTTCAGCAATCAATCAGGGTTTGATCATTAGACATCATCAATAAGAGCTTCAGAAGGAGATCAATCGGAAGCCCTAGAACTTCATCTACCTAGATTAGTAGATAGAATAGGATTAGAGGAGGCAAGCTTCGCTTGGATTCCTGACCTAATCACGAGAAGGCTCGGTAAACCCAAGATCTTCTCTCTTGTATTAACATTATGGATCTATTTCATAATTGCTCTTCTAGTTCATCATTGTTCTTCATTGCTTATGTTCTAGTTCATCGTCTAGTTCATGTTCATCGTTTAGTTCATCATCTAGTTCATAATCTTGTTCTACTTCATGTTCTAGTTCGTACTTTAGTTCTTCTCGATGATTTAATTCACCTTATTGTTCATCATCGTGTTCTAGATAGCAATACAATTGATATGATTAAGACATCAATGATTATATTCTTAGTTATAATGCTTATAGTCTGCTTTGATTATATATTTGGCATAGATAGTTCATCTTTATGTTTATACTCATGTTCGTATAGAGCTCATCTTAAAGTACAACGGGTGGGTGATAGATGCTGTGTAGGCGTGGTGCCTATACATTATTTATCTGCGAATGCGTCCTATGTTCCGGATAGAGTGGTAGATCGCGGGTGTGACAGACCTGTTGAGTCCTCTGTATTCCACCTCCCGAATATAGTGTTCAGTATGGCTCAGTTAACTCATGGTTTAAGGGTTACTTTGTTTGACACTTTTACTATGGAGTTGCCTCTTGATTATAAATATGATGTGACCTAGCCAATGATTGCCCAATATAATTGCACTAATCAATGTATGCTATGACTTGTAATTAGAATAACTTAGGAATGTTTCTCATTAATACCTGTTCTAATCATCACTTGCTAGGTAGTATTGTTCTAAGTTTATCCTTGATTGATCTGATCTCTGTTATCCTTTATCAATTATTTATCATATCATTTACTCTGTAACCTGATTCCTGTTTGAAGTAATTAGTGTGTTATCAGTCTTATTATAAGTGTGCCATATTAAATGTTGTTAAGTCCTTACAATGCCATCATATCTTGAATTGATTAGTCTCTAGGCTAAATATAAATAACGATACCTGAGACTAGCTTGGGTGAAATGCTTCTACAGCGGGTATGTTTATCTGTGCGCTTGCAGGTAAATATCTATCTTTAAATCCAGTGCCCTGATATATTTGCATTGCTAGCTTCATGTTGGGGATGACAACTTGACGTTAAGTGGAGTTAGTAGTGTCCCGTACACTCTTTAGTGCTTTCACTAGTTTATTATTTTATGTGGCTCTCTTCTTAGAGTGATTCCATTAAGGAGTGTCAACAAGCATTTCTGGCGCCGTTGCCGGGGACCACATCAATTCAATTAGGGATGGTACCTAGGGTTAATTATTAAAATCTTTATGAACACTGATAGGACACTGCATTAGCAGCATTTAGAACGGTAGCTAGAACATATCATTTTACTTACACACATGTGATAATGCACTGATTATTTACTTTTACTCAAACAAACTTACCCTGGCTTTGTTTATCTTTTATATCTTATGCAGGGTGATGTATGACTGGTTTCCAACTTCCGAAAAACTACATTGAGGATCCTGAAGCTCTACTAAGGAAAATTAGACGCAAACTTAAGAGACCCTCAGCACCACTACCAGAAGTTAGCCAGATAAGAAGAAGCTTAACACCAGTGTTGGACACCATGGCTGACAAGACACTCCGCGAGTTCTCTGCACCAACCACTGCGAACATTAGGACTGGACCAACAGTCAATGTGGGGGACAACAAATTTGAACTCAAGCCAGCTTTGATCAACATGGTGCAAGCTAATCAGTTTTGCGGAAAGGCACATGAAGACGCAAGCGCTCATCTCCAACACTTTCTAGAGATTTGTAGCACTTTCACCATCAAAGGAGTCGAAAGGGACGCCATTCTACTCCGCTTATTCCCATTCTCACTCTTGGGGAAAGCAAAACAATGGTTCTACGCCAACAAAGATAAAAACACCTCGTGGGCGATCTGTTCAACTGCCTTCCTAGCAAAGTTCTTTCCAGTGGGCAAGACGAATGCCCTCCGTGCCAAGATTTCAACTTTTCAGCAACAACATGAAGAATCAATCCCAAAAGCTTGGGAACGCTTTCAAGACTACATATCAGAATGCCCTCACCATGGGATGGAGAATTGGCTACTCATGCAGACCTTCTACCACGGGCTCACTTCAAGTACCCATGAGAAGGTGGATGCCGCTGCTGGAGGATCATTCTTATCACTCATAATCAACAATGCAACTACACTCATAGAGAAGATGGCCTCTAACCAAGGTTGGAACGAGGAACGCTCTCAGCCACGCAAGAGGGGAGGAATACATCAACTAAAGGAAGTAGACATGTTGTCTGCCAAACTTGACCTACTCATGAAAAAGTTCGATGAACACACTCCCAAGAGAGAAGACGTCAAACAAACCTACGAATCTCGCATGACATGTGAAGAGTGTGGAGGAACTGGTCATTCAGGGAGCAACTGCCCTGAAATTCAAGAGGATGCAAAGTACATCAACAACAACACCAACTATCATCCTCAACAAACTCAAGGATGGAACCAGCAATCAAGGCCTAATTACTCAGGTAACTACCAAGGTAATACTTTTAATCAACCACCTTTGAGAGAGATGATATCCAATCAAAATAAAATTATTGATAATATGTCTAAGAAGATAGCCTCCAATGATAAACTGCTTGAAAATATTAATACGAGAATGGATACCTTTACTTCTGCTATAAAGAATCAACATGGCTTTAATAAAATGATAAAATCTCAGTTATCTCAGTTAGCAGCTTCAGTCCCTATGGCTGAAAAAGGTAAGATTCCAGGAAATCCAAAAGAGCTAGAAACTGCAAATCTTGTAGACATCTTTGATGCAGGACACCTCATACCTAGACCTTCAAGAGAATGGATGGATGACTCCATTGCCCCAAAGAAAGGAGATCCAGGAAGACCTGTGATTCCAATTCATATTGGACCTCACAGTTTTGAAGAAGCAGTCTGTGACCTTGGAGCAACCGTCAACATTATGCCAAGGGTAATATACGAACAAATACATGGTGTACCTCTATTATATACAACTATGTGTTTACAGCTCGCAGATCAGACACTGTGCTACCCATTGGGAATTCTAGAAGATATCTGTGTACGAGTGGGACACTCGTATGTGTGTGCAGACTTTATGATCATTGAAACAGGTGGAGACAAAAGAGCACCCATCATTCTTGGACGCCCGTTCCTAAGCTCAACGAAAGCCATCATCTACACGGACAGCGCCAAGATCTGTTTCACAATCACAGGCAACAAAGAAAGATTTAGTTTCAAGAGACGTACACTCACTACCAAAGTCCACCCTCAGATGCCCTACGAAGATGCAAACATCATATCATCAAAGAAGAAGAATAGTAATAGAAGGAGGAAGAATAAGGCTACACAACCACATCAAGACACAGTATGGATGGTCAACTCTGTCCAAACAGAACACGACCACCTTCTTGCATCATCATACCTCGCCAAGAGGGATGGCCCAGGCGTACCCACCATCGATTGCAAGATCGAAGGAAGTACATTCCACAAGACGTTCTGCGACATTGGCTCAAGTGTCAATATAATGTCTAAGGTAACATATGAGCACTTATATAAAAATAGACCTATGTATCAAACATATGTGCAGCTACAGATGGCGGACCAAACTTATCGATTTTCGGAGGGAATAGTAAAGGACGTGATGATCCAAATTAAAGACCACTATGTTCCCACCGACTTCTTAGTACTAGACATGGGAACGTTCACATCATCCTAGGAAGACCCTTCCTCAACACCACTGGCGCCATTATCTACATGAGATCTGGAGAGATCCACTTCCAGTTCTTCAGAGAGAAGGTACGTTGTTACTTCAATAGTTATGCCACTAATGTACAGGAAAAGAAGAACCACTCAAGGAGGAGACGCCGCACATCCCAACGCAACAAGAATCGATAAATCAAGGATGGATGGGCTGACTATGAAGGAGAAGTTACCAGGAGTGAAGATATCCTATTAAAGGAAACGAAGGACGAAGAAGTAAAGGAGACAAGACCACCAGTTAAACAAGTATGGAAAAATAAAGAGAATTCTACTGACGTGCAATCATCAAGGTCCTCCTCAGGATCTGCTGATGCACCCAAGGAAGAATAAAGAGCGTACAAGGAGTCTTGTTCGATAGACTATAAACGTCGAATCCTCGCCGGAAGGTAACTCGGTAGTTATCCATATTCATTAGCATCAAATTCATCATTGCATAATTTCAGCATAATCATATTAGTATCATATTTACTTCCTAGCAACTATATCTGCATTAGAAAACAAAATGAAAACTCTAAGCCCCATGAGAGTATACACTTTCTGTGGAGGCACAAAAATAAATTATACATTTGCATTGCATATAAAATCTAAAAAGAGATACTATGTAACTCTGCTGAAACTCTGCTTAGTGGAAAGGAAGAATATAAATAATCTTAAGAGCTTTAAGACAACTAGACAAATGGAGGAATATTTATCACTAACACTTAATCAAGTTCCATTAGTTGTGTTGTCTATCTTTGAATTCAGCAGGAAGAGAAGAAGAGAAGGACTCAAGAAACCACTAACGGTCTACTCGTCTTCTGGAAAAAGAGAATACATCAAGATCCAGCTTGGGGGAGAGCACCCTCAGTTATCACGATAAGTATCACGATTTTTTATCTATTACTATTAGTTCGATTTAGTTAGATCAGGTCAATAAATATAAAAACCCCTAAAAATATGAATAACTATTATAAAACTAAATAAAGATATTATATAATGAATAAATGTCTAGGTGGATACAAACTTAATTTTGCTCATGATGAACAATTGCTCTGCCTTTCCTAAGTACCTACTATTCAAATTTTCTTGAGTTTTAGACAAAGCTGTTCTGAATAAACTCTGAACCTAAAATATGTGGATGGCAAATGCTTAATCCAAAGTCTAGATAATTGTGAGATATGATATAAAAAGGTTTGAGCTGCTGTTTATCTAATTACTAGAGATACTAGAGTTCTGGAGATTTACACTTTAAAAATATTAAACACATGATGAGATCTTGTATGACATAACATGAATTCCTACCCAGAGCCATTAATATGATTTTAAGATAAGGCTACTTGTTTTGTTATAAGTTTTTAGTTATGGTTGAGAAATTTATCATGCTCTAGAGATCAAGAATGTTTTATTAAAAGATTCACTCTTCCGAAGTAGTATTGTGTTAGAGGCATGGGCTATGCAAAAATATGAAAAGGAGGAAATAAAAAGGGACAAGTGTCCGACTACCTCAAAGAAAAGAAAGAAAAAAGAGTTATGATAAAAGTATGAGAAAAAGAATGATAGCCCATGGTCCCTCTAATTACAATATGCCAGCAAGAGATGACAAATTTCAAATGTTCTAAAGTCTTGATCTATGAGTATGACATCTTTCTTCCTAAACTTTGAACTTTGACTTGGTAAGACATGCTTTCTACTTCTTAAAGCTCCAGATATATAGAAGGTAAGAAAATTGCATCAGTGAGGAATCATAAAATATAAAAGAGCGATTTGAGAGTGTCATACAATGGAATCTCTAATTTTTTTGAAAATATATAAAAAAAACTCCAGAATGAAGGTTGATCAAAGAGTTAGAGATACAGTGCTTAACTTGATTGTTCTATCTTTCAATCGTTTAAAGACCCAGGTGAAGGCAAAAGCTCCATAGTTAAAGGAAATATGAGAAAGTCAGAATAGTTAACTCTGAACCAAGGGAAGTTTTTCGTTTGAACATATGAACTCTTAAAAGTGTGAAGGCATAGTAGCAATTCCTGATTCATCATAAATATTTGCTAAGGGACTAGCAAAAGGTAAGCTTGGGGGAGTTGTTGACACTGGTTATCTATCATAATTAAGGGATAAATAAATATAAAAAGGGGCAAGAATTTGATCACCAACAAAGGTTTAGGGTTTCAACTGACAATATTCCACGAGTTTTGGTGAGTTATGATTTTGCAGGGACTAAACCAGGAAATCAGCACAGATAGCTTTCCAAAGAAGGAAACCGACGGGAGATAACGCAACCACCACGTAAGGATTATTCTAGAAGACTCCAGAGGACGCAAGAAGACACCAGGAGGTCGCCACCGTGACAGGCCGACTGGTGGGACCGACCGGTCCCACCAGGTGACCGACCGGTCGCCCCCTGGGCCCGCTGGGTTCCGTCCTCTGCAAGCTATCTCCACCGACCTTTAGGATGCATCTCGGCCGTACCTTGAGTCGGTTTGATCCAAGGGCCACGGTTCATCGCCCAGGGCTATATAAACAGCCCCTGACCCCCCTCTTCAGCAATCAATCAGGGTTTGATCATTAGACATCATCAATAAGAGCTTCAGAAGGAGATCAATCGGAAGCCCTAGAACTTCATCTACCTAGATTAGTAGATAGAATAGGATTAGAGGAGGCAAGCTTCGCTTGGATTCCTAACCTAATCACGAGAAGGCTCGGTAAACCCAAGATCTTCTCTCTTGTATTAACATTATGGATCTATTTCATAATTGCTCTTCTAGTTCATCATTGTTCTTCATTGCTTATGTTCTAGTTCATCATCTAGTTCATGTTCATCGCTTAGTTCATCATCTAGTTCATAATCTTGTTCTACTTCATGTTCTAGTTCGTACTTTAGTTCTTCTCGATGATTTAATTCACCTTATTGTTCATCATCATGTTCTAGATAGCAATACAATTGATATGATTAAGACATCAATGATTATATTCTTAGTTATAATGCTTATAGTCTGCTTTGATTATATATTTGGCATAGATAGTTAATCTTTATGTTTATACTCATGTTCGTATAGCGCTCATCTTAAAGTACAACGGGTGGGTGATAGATGCTGTGTAGGCGTGGTGCCTATACATTATTTATCTGCGAATGCGTCCTATGTTCCGGATAGAGTGGTAGATCGCGGGTGTGACAGACCTGTTGAGTCCTCTGTATTCCACCTCCCGAATATAGTGTTCAGTATGGCTCAGTTAACTCATGGTTTAAGGGTTACTTTGTTTGACACTTTTACTATGGAGTTGCCTCTTGATTATAAATATGATGTGACCTAGCCAATGATTGCCCAATATAATTGCACTAATCAATGTATGCTATGACTTGTAATTAGAATAACTTAGGAATGTTTCTCATTAATACCTGTTCTAATCATCACTTGCTAGGTAGTATTGTTCTAAGTTTATCCTTGATTGATCTGATCTCTGTTATCCTTTATCAATTATTTATCATATCATTTACTCTGTAACCTGATTCCTGTTTGAAGTAATTAGTGTGTTATCAGTCTTATTATAAGTGTGCCATATTAAATGTTGTTAAGTCCTTACAATGCCATCATATCTTGAATTGATTAGTCTCTAGGCTAAATATAAATAACGATACCTGAGACTAGCTTGGGTGAAATGCTTCTACAGCGGGTATGTTTATCTGTGCGCTTGCAGGTAAATATCTATCTTTAAATCCAGTGCCCTGATATATTTGCATTGCTAGCTTCATGTTGGGGATGACAACTTGACGTTAAGTGGAGTTAGTAGTGTCCCGTACACTCTTTAGTGCTTTCACTAGTTTATTATTTTATGTGGCTCTCTTCTTAGAGTGATTCCATTAAGGAGTGTCAACACATGCCCGAGCCATCGACTCTCGAGGGTCGACGCATACGAGACGAGATGCAGAATCTGCTCCAAGTTGCGGCCGTTCAACAAGCCGAAAGTTCGGCCTCGAGACATCGAGGTGCGGCCTCAGAGCGACCGGTTGAATCTTCCCGCCACAAGAAGGAGGCCTCGGTCCACCAGCCAGCTGCCCCTCGAGCCAAAAACGCTCGAGGCCGTATCATCGACACCCGCGAACCACGCGACCCAAATAATGCCCGCCGCGACATCATCAAAATCCGGCGGTGCAAAGACAGGGGAGCCGAGGACCAAAGCTATAGCGACCATCGAAGGGGGCGTCACGCCAACGACGAGGACCGCGGGGCTCCCGAGCCTACGGGGCCTCGAGTCCTCAGCAAGGCGATCCGCAACATGCCGCTGCCCGACCCGTTTCGACCCCCCACGAGCATCGTCAGGTACAACGGCAAAACCGAGCCCGCACTCTGGTTAGCCGAGTTCCGCCTAGGCTGCAAACTAGGTGGAGCGCGAGGCGACGATCGCGCCATCATCCGCCAGCTGCCGCTATTCCTCTCCGACACCGCCCGCAGGTGGCTCGAGGCGCTACCCCCCGATCAGATCTACAACTGGGCCGACCTAGTTCGGGCCTTCGAGGGGAACTTCAAGGGCACCTACATCCACCCCGGCAACTCGTGGGATCTCAGCAGCTGCAAGCAGCAACCCAGGGAGTCCCTCCGCGACTTCGCTCGACGCTTCTCCAAGCGGCGCACCGAGCTCCCACACATCTTCGACCATGGTATCATCATGGCATTTGTCTCAGGCACCACCTGCAAGGAGTTGGTTCGCGAGTTGGGACGCAACCGCCCCAAGACCGTCAACGAGCTGATGGATGTAGTCACCAACTATGCGACCGGCGAGGAGGCGGTTGGAGTGTTCTTCGACAAAAGGGACAACAAGGGTGAAACCTTCGCTGACGCTTGGAACATCGAACAGCCTCAAGCATCGGCACCTCCATTACCATTGTCGTCCACCTCACTATCTGGATCTTCTTCGTCCACGTCGAGGCCATAGTCTGCCACATCACCAATGACTCCCTCGACGTCGCGGGCCTAGGGCGGGAGCGCAACGGGCAGATCCGACGATGGAAGGGAAAGGTAATACCCCGCATTTAATGCGTTCACTTAACCGTCCCTCAAGAACATGCAACAGGTACGTGCGTCGTCTCCTTGACTCCTTTCCGTTGCATAGGCCCACCACGATCACCGTTTCGCAACAGTCTTTGCCTAAAAAGATGCGCCCAACGGACGGAAAGAACCGTGTCCGTGAAGGATCCTTCCTCAGGGAGTAAAACTGGCTCCGACCCACACAAAAATCTCGAGGTAGCGAAGGCTGACCCTCGAAGGGTTCGAACAGCCGACCTCAAGTACCCGAGTCAGGGACGCCGAAGGGGAGCTCACTCGGAGCATAGCTCGAGAACGAACTCTCGAGACCCCTGACACGTATCCAAGGCAAGACAAATGGGTCGCCATGGAATCTCCACGTGGAGAGGCATCGAGCCGCCAGCTCCTATCGAATGGAGCTGGTATCCAGGCATCCGTGCGTCCTGCTTCAATGAGACCGCCTCCGGGCCACAGTCGATCCCTATCGAACGGGCACAAGCTCTCACTTGGATTCTCCCGTTACCAGCTCACCGAGGACGTTGAGACTCGCCCAATCGAGGGTAGTATGACGCTTCTCACCTCACACCCGACCGAAAGGGCTCGTGAGAAGGACGTTGGAGATAGCAATGCCCCAAGCCGCACGAGGCTCGGGGGCTCGACTACGCCTGGCACCACTCGACGAAAGAGGGTCGAACTAACCCAGGACTCCGATAGCTCGAGGCCCACCGTGGCTAAGAGCCATCACCCCGACTCAAGTTGATTTAATTTTGCGGGAGTCTCAACCGTATTCGACCCCATGCGCAACAAGCGACACAAAGTCAACAAAGCCCTCGAAGGAGTTATTCCCACTCCTCCGAGGCCTCGGGGGCTACCCCCGCGGGGGACGCTCGCGCGCCTCCACGGAAAAGTTACCCTTCGCTCCTGGTTCATGATCCCCAGCTCGAGTGCCAGCACTCGAGCAGGGGCTCAGGGGCTACTTTCGGGTACATATAAAAGGGGTACCCCAAAACCTCGACCGAGAGAAACTAAACCTTGACAAAACCACTATCATCCCTCGGCCCTAATTTCCAAAACCAAATGTCAATCCATACTAGGCTGGCCCACGAACGGGTCTCAACGGCTTAGTCTACGTCACCCTCGAGGAGTCCATTCGGGGTACCCCTCGATTACGAGAATTTCCCGAGCGAACGAGGCACTCCTCGAGCACGCCTCGAGAGGCACCCCTCGAGAGGCACCCCTCGAGTACTCCTCAGGCCCTCGAGAGGCACCCCTCGAGTACTCCTCAGGAACCCCTCGAGAGGCACCCCTCGAGTACTCCTAAGGCACCCCTCGAGAGGCACCCCTCGAGTACTCCTCAGCCCCTCGAGAGGCATCCCTCGAGTACTCCTAAGGCACCCCTCGAGAGGCACCCCTCGAGTACTCCTCAACCCCTCGAGAGGCACCCCTCGAGTACTCCTCAGCCCCTCGAGAGGCACCCCTCGAGTACTCCTCAACCCCTCGAGAGGCACCCCTCGAGTACTCCTTAGGCACCCCTCGAGCACCTACTCCCTGTACAACTCCAGGAGCATTGAATGCGCTCTACCTGCTCCCGTCTAAATCGCATGGCTCCAGCAGATACCACAGTGGATCGTACCCCGGTCGAATCCAACTTTTACCGCCCATAACCGGGAAATGAGCGACTCGTACAACACTGTAACGCCATGCCGCGCACTGTGCCTCGTCAGACGTCCCCTCGAGGCACGTTTGTCAACACCATTCCCGCATCTTCCAGAGCTCGACCCCACCTGCATGGGCCTCGACCATCTCGACCAACCCCTCGAGCAGGACTCCGCCAGAACCAGTCAGCACTCCAACAACTCTTGATGCAACGTCTTCGCGCACACCGGCGCATGGGCTACGTCCTTCACTGCCATCGTCGAGCGCGTCGCCACAGGACAAAGCATGTCGCTACAGCGGCACCGACATGACCAGCCTCATCATCACCAACGTCATCGCTGGCATCATCGTTACGACAGCCCTAGAACTATGTAACCATGTGCTTCCTCTTCGCCTATAAAAGGGGACGCCAGGACTTAGGGCAGGGAGGTTGGCACCCAAGCATATCAGCTTCCCACCATAGTCTAGGACCCCAGAGCTCAGTTCTCTGGTTCTAGCTTCCTTCTTAACACCCCCTGTCCTCTCACACGCTTGTAATCACCCTTGTACAAGCACTTCGGTGCAAGATAATACAATCTCCCCCTGCTGGACGTAGGGCCTTCTCTTCCCCGAACTAGGATAAATCGTTGTGTTCTTCTTGCATCACCATCCGGACTAGGGAGCACGCACATTTAAATTCACTCGCTGGTGTAGACCCCCGGGTCCGGAACACCGACAGTTACCAACTGGGACTAAAGGTCCTTTTAGTTTCGGTTGGTGTTATCAACCGGGACTAAAGGTCCTTCACGAGTGAATTCAAAAGGAAAACGCCCTAAACTATATCACGTGGGTTGTGTAGCCGAGTTGGTAAGTGTGCGTGAGGCGAGAGGTGCTGAGTTCGAATCTCACAGATGCACATTTATTTTTCTCGTGGGAGCATTTAGCCCCGGTTGGGAGCAACCGGAACTAAAGGCTCCCACCTTTAGTCCCAGATTGCTAGTCCCGGTTGGGAAAACCGAGGCTAAAGCCCGTTCCCAACCGGGGCTAAAGCCCTTTTCTGTACTAGTGAGTGTCTTTATTCGAAAGGACTAGTCGTCACATGCGAACAAGATCAAGAATAAGGGCCCTGGTTAAGAGCAAATGATCTTGGCGATATACGAGAGCATATAAAGTATGTTTCACGAAGAAAACAAGAATGCAACAAAACGCAAGCCCTAACAAGAGCGACGACTCTTAAATATAGAGTATTTGGGTGTCACCCCTTGGATGCGCACCTAATGGGCTCTAAGACAACACGTCCCAACTAATCAAAAGACAGTGTCACAGTACCCTAGCAAATTCTTGATGCTGACTTGTTTCGATGATTCTTGTTGACTTAGGGTGAATTTTAACGTCAAATCATAGTCATTTGTTAACTTATCAAATTATGTTTCCTAGCATATGTGGATCATTAAAAAAGGGGTCAGTATGCGCCCTGGCATCGATTTTACCTAGACTGCTTCTAAAATCCGAGATCGACTCTGGCTCGAGTTTGATTGGGACCATGGTGTAGATGGGTTGAATACCAACGCTGGTCCTCCTCTCCTTGGCTTAGTACTTGAAGGAGTGATGTCATCATCACCTTGTGTTTTTTTCAAGCATTATATGGCCCTGTGTTGCATGTATATGGGAAATAAATCTTAAGACAAATTGTGGGAGACTTGGTGCTTAGCTATTTGGATCAATTAGGGTTAGTTATTAGCTACACTAAAAATTAGCTTAAACTAGTTGGAGATCATTAGCTAGTTGGCTGTCAGATAGTTGAAGGCTTGGCTAACAAATTAGTCCACCTTTTTGTTTTATTTGGATAGGCATAGGCTAGGCTAATTAGATTAAACTAGTTGGAGATCATTAGCTAGGTAACAATAAGTCATCCTTGGTATCCCCACAAACCCTTATTATTATTGTATTTAGTTTGCTTTCATTAGGTGAGCCATTATTATTTTTGTATTATTTAGTTTGCGTTTATTGGGTGATTCTATGTGAGTGGTGAGTTTCTAGTTTGTACCATGTAATTTTAAATAAAAGCAAGCAAATAGGGTTTATAAAGTTTGTAGCGTATGGATAAGACAATAAGAGTGAAACCAGTCAGGGGCAGATGTTTTTCTCCTTATTATTAGTCCAGTATATAAACTTCCATGCCTGTGGTACCCTAGAGCAAGAACCCAATGAATTTAGTTTGTGACCCCGCACATAAGGATTGGATCATCTATTTTGTTTACAAATAAGAAAAAGATGTATGAGAAGGAAGACAATATATATTATTGAAATATAAGTAACTACCGATGGTAGCTACCTATATAACACCCGACGTGGTCACGTTGCCCCACCTAGCCGCCACATGGCTGCCTGACGCGTGACCGAACATGGGCTACCGCCTTGTCCGGCCATCGCGGTCGTCCAACAAGCACACAAGGGGCACGAATGTTCCCAAATCCAACCCAATTTCTCTCAATCCAACAAGAAAACTTCGGATCCGACCTTTCCCATAGTGGATCTACCAATTCATGGGTCGTTGAGGCTAGTTTCTCACTTGGAGGGGTGGGTCTGGCTGGGCAACGCGGTTGGGAACCTATGGTTTCCTTGCCGCTACCACTGACTGCGATCTTTGCTATCGTTGCACCTCTGCGTCAGTAGCGGCTGCCCTAGGGGCATTAAAGGCTTGGGAGTTCGGATGGAAGAAGCTATCCTTGGAAGCATTGACAGAGGGATTTTATAGAGACGACGAACATGGTCCCAATGACGGTAACTGCCCTATGGACACAAAAAGCCTTGGAATCCGGCGAAGCGGAAGCAAATCCTATCATCTTGCATTAGACGATGATGGATGAAGGTATGTAGGCTAACCGGGGACACGTGGTGCCACCTCACTTGAAGCGGATGAAGATGGCACCAGCGGAGACTCATAGCAATGGTGCACTACCGACTTCCACTTGTTGAATTTGGTCGTTTCAAGAGAGGATGTCGGGAAGCAGAGATGTTCCAAGGTTGTATTTTTTTTTTCTTTTTTTGGTTGTGTGTTTCTATTTTGTTGAGGCCACATAACATTGCCACGGTTAAACATGGTAAACTAGTTGAGGCCGGCCAAATAAAGGAGGTTCTTGTTGTGCGGTTATAGCTAGTGATGCGCCATATACCTTACTAGCATTGATCATCCGGAGGTACAGAAATCGCGAATACCATGTAGCCATGTATGTACACGCCTAAACTCATCTGAGAATTGAGGCGTGACTGCCGCCGTCGTCGCCGCCACCGCTCCTATCTTCTTCACCGCTGGTCCCCTCTCTCCCCCTCCGATATCTCACCGGAGGTCGGAGGGAGTGGGGATCTATCATTTTTAATAAGTTTTCTAGTAGATCGAGTCTTCTAGAGTTAGAGTTTCTCCATGCTAAAGATCTTGGTATTGGGGGTGTATTTCCTCCTCCTCCCCGGCGACGGCGAGGGGGTAGGGTGGATCTGGTCTCTCCATGGTGGCTCTGTTGAAGATGAGGACGACAACTTCAGTGTCAACATCTACATTCGACAAGACAACATGAAGACTTTTATTTCCAGGCTTTGACATCAAGACGGAGATGATGTCGCCGCTATGGAATAATTTTCTCCGGTCCCTTCTTCGTTTTGTTGTGGTTGGATCTGGCCACGATGAAGGACTAGGGAGAATAATTTTCAGATCAGTCTTCCTCATTCTTCGGTGACAGAAAGAAGAAGAAGGAAGACACAAGGAAGAAGAAGAAGTTTCTCAACTCCGCCTGCAGGAATGTTGGTCATCCGTTGGGCATCTGTTCTCAGGCCAAAAACAACTGTTGCCGAGTATTTGCCTGTGCGGTCATCTATACGAAGCGTCAATAAGGTTTGGATTTGAGAGTTTGTGTCTTTCACAGCATGAGTATAATATAGATGAGAATCAGTTTCTGGATACATATTTTTTCCAGAGTACCTGTAATGCGATGATGTACCCAGCTATAATTTAATATAATTCTTCTTTCATCTCAAAAAAAAAATATAGCCATGCATGTAGGCAGTTGGTCAAGCAGCAGCTAAAAAAAAAGCTGAAAGTAGACAATTCCTCCGCTCTTTATTAATGTGTAGGATTGCCCAAACAAATGCAAAAATCTCGTCAGTAGCTGCAGCGGTAAGCAAAGCAAGCACAGCAACGGGATGATCGATTCCGTCGTTTATTAGCCCAATGAATGACTGATTGGAAGGCAAACCGATCGATCTCTATCTTGGAAAGCGATGAGCATGATGCCCCGGATCAAAATTCTTGGCGTGTAGAATTCGCAACACCCGAAATCAACCACCACATTTCGCTCTCATCCATGGCGCTCTCGCTTTGGGTCACTAGCACATTCCATTCTTACATTTCAAATGATTTGCCTAAAGATCGATATTTGGTCAGCAAACGTCTTCTATACATGGAAATTAACATGGTGCCCTTTTGTTCTCCATGTGCTCTTTTTTTGTAATGAAACTCGATCATGCTTCTCCAGGAAGAGTAGTAGCCAAGTATGTGTGTGTACTGTGTAGAGAGAGAGAGAGAAAAGAGGCTGCGCAAATAAATAAAATAAATTATTTACAAATTTTCATAAACAAAGTACGCGTTTGCTGGTTCCAAACACATTGAAACTTTGCACAGCTAGCTAGCTGTGTGGTTGACGACGACGCCATCGATCTAGCTTCGTCCTCAGCTCTCTCTACACATATGTATATCGATATCCAATCCATGCAAAACTTGAACAGAAGAAGAAGAAGAAAAAAACATGGCCCGAAGTCAAAGCTTGTATTCTGTTTCTTTCTCATTTGAAAGAGAAGGAAACCAACAAAGTTACAGTTTAAGTTCGCACTGTGACCACCAACCACTCCACTAAACGTTAATCATACATTGATGCATGTCAGTGAACACTAGCACACGGAGGCCCCAGTGGCAAACTTCTCGATGATCGTGTGTCTGCTAGCTAGGGTCTGAACACTACCAGACTTTGAATGGCGAGGTTTGCATTGCTTGCTTGTTTAGCAGCATTAGGCTACTAACTACCCTACCCTAGGTAGCTAGGCAAGGATGCGTCACGCTCATGCATCCGTGTGAAAGGACAGGGACTTGCATGCGCGATCGTGTTCGTTACAATGCAAGTGTATGTAGAAAGGCATGCAGGCGATCGAATAGCTAGGGCTTGTCGATCGATTCCCCCTGCTTGCTGACTCCGGGCTGGCCGCGAGTCGCCAACTCGCCATTGATGATGTTTGGCATCACAAAGGCAACTTGGATTTGGACATTTCGTTTGGTCCCTTTTGGATGGGCGCTGCGGCACCGTTCGTGGCCGCGCGCGCGGATGCTTTCATTTTCGCCGCCCGGTCCAAAGTTTTGTTTGGAGAAGAAGACCTCCCAGTCCCCGTACGTCCGCCTCGCGGCATGGCGGCGACAAGTGATTGATTGGGCAGCAAATTTGGCGGGGCGATTTTGACTTGCTGAGCCCTCACGTCTGGTAGTTCGCAATGCAACATCACTGCAAGCTGGCATCTATTTTCGCCCTTCATCTCATGGATGGACATATATATATATGTACGTCATGCGTGTATCATATTCTTTGGTTTATAATACACATATGACATATTGACATACTATACGTAGCTATTTATATATATCATATATACGGCTTATACGCTAATCCAACATATAATGTGAGATTAGGACGCGTTGTCATGCATGTACTACTTTGGTTCGATCTGGTCAATTGACGTGTGCCTCGCTCCATTATCGTCCACACTAGTACTATTCCTGGAGAAGCTAGCTCATACTGAAATGGTGCTCAATATTTTTCAGCCGCATTTATATGCAAAAGGAAGCAGGTTTCTTTTTTTTCTTCATAGATGAACTACAAATTAAGGACCATCAGAGGATCGGAGTTGGTGTGAAGATTGTCCACGCAAAGTCTCAACGGAGTCACAGTACACACACATATTGTCAAAGGTTGCAAAAGAAGCATACATGCAGTCCTTGCTAAACTTAAGTTAGGTACAATTACAAAGCAGAACAGAGGTGAAAGCAGACCAAGGAAAAGAGTTCGCACCGTCAGCATCAGGGTAATTAAGCTTGCCAGAGTGCTACACAGCTGGACTCCTGTCTCAGTTATCCAAACAACATTATTATAGTCATGTTTGGTACCGCTCAACTTCACTAGTGAAGCTATTTTTAATAGAAAATAACTTTATGAGCAACTTTATTCGTGAAGCTAACCTATTTTTTTTAAAAAAAAAGTGTCTGAAAAAAAAACAACTTCACCAACAATTTTATGCATGATTGAGAGACAAATGAGGGAATGAGCTGTGACAAGCTAATTTATTCAGTTTCATTTTAACTTATCCTTTTGCGAGAGGAAAAAATTGCTTCAAAAGTAAAGGTGTTTGCCAAAAAAACAGTTCACAATTACTCATGAAGTTACACCAAACAGACCATATATATTTACACAGCCCACAGACATGATTATTGGTCCACAAATGAATAGTAATATGCACATACATTGCACTGAAAAATACTAAGGGCATCTGCAATGATATAAGTTAGCCACTAACTCTAAGTCAATCTCTATAATAGTATTAGTTTTTAGCAATAGCTCATAGTATCATTAGACTCAAATGATACTCCCATATGATCTTAGAATATATGTATAAGTCTATCTTTTGATCGAGAGCTAGCTTTTCTCTCTTATATTAAATTATAAAAATAATACTTAGATCTTGCTTATAAGCCAATCATTGCGGGTGCCTTTATCAAGCATATAAGCAGTTCGTTAGATAATCTTAAATAAAGCAGCCACCAGCCAACAAGAAGTCAAGACCTGGACTTTAATTTGAAGATTTGAATACCTCTAAAAAATATCTGATATTCAGGACGCAAAAAAAAAAAAAAACAACGGCACATCATGCATGGCCCCATGTGAGCTTGAAGCGTGCATGGAGGTCCCCAATAAGGTACAAGAATTATAGAAACTTCTCTGTAGCCCTGAGATACGTGCACGTCATCATCATCATTATTATTAGAACTTCCCTCTAAACTTAATTGGTTCTTACGACAGCGGACAGCTCCAACAATATTAAAACCAACTAGCTTATAAAATATTTTATTCAATAAACGCATGAGTGAGAGTCATGAGTGCCGAGGCAATTCCTCAATCCCAGCTCTCAAATCTATAAACCCCCAGCCTCCCGGCAGCACAGGATAGGGTTAGAGATTCTTAGAATGTCTCTTTAAAATAAAAATATACATATATCATTTTTTCATAAATTTTTTTTATAAAAACAAGAGGTCAAAGTTGTGTTTTAAAAATCTATCGCCGTTCTAAACGACAACTAAGGCCTTGTTTGGATGCACATGTATCTACCTCAAACCATGTGGATTGAAGTGTAACTTAGTTCAAATACACTTCAACACACGTGGATTTAGCTAAATACTCCCTCCGTATCGAAAATAGAAGTCCTTTTGGAAAAGGTTTGGGTCAAACATTGGGAATATAAATCATGAATAACTTTTAAATTATTAAGTTTAGAGATGTAAAAATCATATAAATAAATTTGTCTTGAAAAGTACTTTCATAAAAATATACATATACCACTTTACAATAAATATTTTTAAAGAAATAAGTGGTCAAAGTTATGCTTTGAAGACCGTGTCGCTGTTCTAA
Organism: Coix lacryma-jobi var. lacryma-jobi; assembly: GCA_009763385.1. Classification (NCBI taxonomy): domain Eukaryota; kingdom Viridiplantae; phylum Streptophyta; class Magnoliopsida; order Poales; family Poaceae; genus Coix; species Coix lacryma-jobi. Next base: position 142,192,033 of record CM019826.1, read on the forward strand.
AGGACTTCTATTTGTGATACGGAGAGAGTACATGTACATCCAAACAAGGCCTAATATGGATATGGATGGAGTAATTTGGAATATATGGTATACCTCTCAACTTGGCCCCATTAAATACAACTTTTCTGTTAGAATCCTTTCAACGCCAGGGCACCAACTATTTGTTTTTTCTAGTCTGATCCATATGTTGTTTCATGATTTGGCCGATGTATGCGACAGTATGAACTGGCGGCTTAGCAACTTGATGCATTGATACAGAAGGGAAAAAATGATGTGAATCCAAGCCAAAAGATTGGATGGACGACATGAGTCGTCACTCGTCACAAGTGCTACGTATTTTGACAAATTAATAAGCCGCCGGGAGTCCAAACGCAAGTGATAAATAAAATAATTCAGCTGCTCGCTCCTTGACGACCACAACCGTTGCGTGCCTGTACAGCGCGCAGGTGTACTGCGACGTGGTGTACAGGAACCTTCTAATTTTGTATTATTACCCAAACACTTTGCCCTAAGGCCATATGCAATGCTCATTATTAAAACGTGCAGGGCACTAATCATTGGTATATGTATGTTATACTGCTATCTCCAACGACTTCCAATAGTTGCCGTACGTGTTTTTTTCCAGGAGAAAAGGACAATATGATCTACTAATAACGGGTAAAGCAAGCTGCTCGAAACAGACTCTCTTTTCTGTTGCTTTGCCTCTCCACCATTCACATATCATATAGTAATTAGTATTAGTACTCTCTTCATTCTAACTTATAAGACTTTTTTTTTCTAGATATATGGTTTTACTCCAGCAGATACACCCAAGTTATCCAATTCCATTATTTTCTTAAGGCACGGGTGGTAATGAATCATGACTCATATGCTTCTTTCACAATCTATCTTGGTGCTATCTAATTTTAGTTTAAAATCATATAATATTATATTCCGATCTATATTGAGCCCGATCTTTAAATTTGTTAGACTAAATTAGAGGACCCTTTACCACCTCTATCTTAATTAGGGAATGTTTATGAGTGCAGGGTTGCAGACTTCACGGGTCTCAATGAAATTTTACCGCGTGTGTTTTCTTCTGACGAGGACGTGTTGCTTTTCTCAGTTTGAGGTTCTTCTGCATGCCTCGTTGTCTGGCTCGTCTGCTCCATCAGTCCTGCCTTCCGACCCATAGTTTTGGTTCTTGATGCCAAAGGGGAAGAGGGAGCATATGTTAGATTCAGGGCGAGCACGTGAGAGGGTTCCAGTTCTTTTGATGTGGTCTTTCATGTTCATGCACTCATGTTTACATTATGCACTTGTATTATATGTGTACTGACTTACTTTTGCTTGTGACATGCTTTGTTGATCTCCATATGTATATCATGTCACATGTCATGCTCATTTACTTTACTTCCGCACTTATTGTCCGATAAATGAGCTTTTACTGAAGTACTTGCGTTTAATTCATATTTGTTGAGTACTTATGTTGGCTTGGTTTGTATAAGCATGCCTAACCCCCTTTATTACTCTTATGTCACATGCTTATATAAACCAAGTGGTTGAAAACCTCACCTCTCTTTCAAACATACTTGAGGTTGTCATCAATCACCAAAAAGGGAGACTGAAAGCATCTACGCCCCTAGTGGGTTTCGGTGATTAATGACAACGAAAGATTATTGTGACTAACGTGTGTTTTGCAGAAACAATTGAGTTAGGTCGCAATAATGATGATCGTTTGGGCAATATGGTATTCATGCCTCTTAGCGATGAAAATCGATTTGGTTTTCAAAGGATGGATGACAAGGTTGGAGATAGGCTAGTTCTAAGTGTCGATTGATGTTGGAGAGACACTTAGAGTAGCATAGGACTTTGTTTTTTTCCTTTGGTCGTACTATTAAGGGAGTTTGAATGGGTAGCTTGATCTAGGTAAGACTATTGAGTTAGGTGTGATGCACACTTGTTAACCATAGTCCTAGGTAGCCTAGAAAGTTCCCAAAGATCATATGGAAGAAAGTATGTTCTCAAAGTGTCGCAATTCAGGAATAAATAGGGCTTAATTTAAGTGAACTAGGGTTTGGTCGCGACCGAACGCTGCTACAGGATCGGACACGTCTGGTTCACCTGCGCATGACCGGACGCTCCAGCTAGTGTTATCAGACGCGCCTGAGGGCTATGTCTGGTCAAACACAAAGAGGTTCCAAAGAGGATTTTTATTGTTCGGTCAAGGGTTTGTACTGTTGTCAGAAGTGGCGTCAGCTAGCCGTTGGGCACTGACTGAACGCGTCCAGTCACCCTGAAAGACGCATCCGGTCAGTACTTAACTGGTTGGTTGTACCCCTTCGAGCATGTTTTGAGTTGGGGTATAAATAGGCCTTCATCTCATTCATGTTATAACTCTTGCTCATTTCAACAGTAGACACAACCCTTGTGATTGCAAGTGAGTGCAAGAGACCTAGTGAGGTTAAGAGATTTGATAATTGTGTGATCAAACACCTCATTATAATGAAAAGAGAGTAGCAAGTGTGCATCCACCAATCTCATTAGACTTGCGTTGGTCAAGTGAGAGTTCTTGCTTGTTACTCTTGGTGATCGGCATTACCTAGACGACTTGGTGGTGATTGAGAGCTTGGTGATCATCCGAAAAGTTTGTGGATGACTCAGCTCAAGTTGTGACTGGTTATGGGCGATTCACCGGTCCGAAGTGGTGAAGAATCAGCTCAAATTGAGGATTTGATCCTTGCGCGGATCAAGGGGGAGCAATACCCTTGCGCGGGTGCTCCAACGAGGACTAGGGTTTGCGCCGACACCTCAATACCTCAGGAAAACATCACGGTGTTTCCTGTCCTCTCTTTACTTTTGCATTTACTTTGAGCAATTCACTTCTTGCAAGTTACATTCATAGAATTGTGATGCTAGAGTAGGATTGAAACTAGGTGTTAGACTTTTGTGTGGTAGATTAGTGAAAACACACTTCTAGACACAAATGGGGTGAAGTTAGGCTAGTGTAGGTCTTAATTCTTGCGAAAAAAATTAGATTAGCCCAATTCACCCCACCCCCTCTTGGGCATCTTGATCCTTTCAGTATGTTCAGAATTGTACTTTTAATGAGTACTTAGATGGCTCATAATCTTTCTTAATTGTTGCAGAGGTGGATATGTAGAATGGACATAACTCATCTATGTGGTGCCCATGTGTTGACTGTAAACATAAGATGCAATACACAGCTGCGTGGTCAGTCCTTGTCCACCTAATCCTTTGAGGTTTCATAGATGGCTACACATGTTGGAACAAGCATGGAGAAGAAGGTGTCAATGACCGAGACCTGCAGGCACAGACTGATGCTGAGCAAGGACTTCATGAAACTGATGATGCCAGTGGCGATGAAGCACCCTTTGATAATGAGGAAATATGTGATGATGAAATAGCAGAGATTGTTGTGAACCATGTCCCTATGGTTGTTAATCTAGAGGACATGGTGTGTGATGGCTTTGGCTTTGATGAGTACACTGGTGCAGAGTTCAAAAGGCTGCAACAATTGTTGAAAGATATGAAAACTCCACTCTATCCTATTTGCAACGAGAGATATACGAAGTTGTCAGTTTCACACTGTTGCAGAGTTCAAGAAGCTATACAATCGCTTGTTAGTAAAGCGTGTCTGTACTATCTGAAAATCTTATAGTCGTGTGTACAAAATGCGCGTCTATAAGGTCTGCAACTGTTACAGTCACATGTTGGTAAAACATGTTTGTACTTATATCCTTAATAAATACGCGTGTCAGTGACACGCTATGTAATAAGGACTATTGCGGACACGTGTCAACGACGCCAACCTGTGTTAGAAGAAATTACAGACGCGCTTACAGATACATTTTTTGTGCATCTATAATAAGACCTATTTATAGACACAAATGAACAGACACTTTTTGTGCGTCTATAATAAGCTCCAACACACGTGTGTAGTGTGCTTTTTTATATAGTGTTGTACGACCTTTGCTGCCTGGGGGAGCATTGATGAGCCACGTTTGATCAATCAACATGTAGATCTGGCAAAATATAGACTTCAATTTGAGGGGGGGATGGTCTCGATCCAACGACTTCTTTGAATGGTCTCTAAATATTATCATGCTCCATTTTGATTTTTTTGCTAGCTAAGTATCGCTAATAATGTTGACTCTCTATAATACGCATAAGATATAGAAAAGTTGTTTAAAGATGAAAAGATATAGAGAATGATTTTTATCTAATTGATTTTCTAAATGATGATTTAAAAGGTGAGATTAAAAAACTCTAAAAGAAAGAGGGACTTCGGAAATGCTCCTATATATATTAGTCGTGAGCTATATACGTAGTGTTTATATATACTAATATTTCGTAGCCAAATATCTTGGCGCAAGACACGGATCCAAAACTTAGGCTCGATCTGTTTGCTTATAGTACAAGCGGCTTCTACTGATTTGTATGCTCGGGTTTTTATGAAAAGAAAATATTGATCCACAATTAATTTATACTTACAGATTAAAGCAACAGAGTAGCGAGTCTTAGGGGTAGTTGGATCAAGGCTAAAACTTTATCTGTCACATCGGATTTTGTGGCACTAATTTAGTGTATTAAAAATAGACTAATTATAAAACTAATTAGACTACCATACAATAATTAACAAGACGAGTCTATTAAGCCAAATTAATCTGTTATTAGCAAATATTTACTGTAGTACTATATTATTAAATCATGAACCAGTTAGCTTAATAAATTCGTCTAGTAAATTAGCATCTGGCTATCAAATTTGTTTTTTAATTAGTCTATTTTTATAAACTACGTTAGGATGATGACATATATCCAATAAAACTCTTTGTACAAGGTAAGCAATAAGTACTACTAGGTAGTACGCGCGCCTAAGTTGGCTGCACATCGACTTCAGGGTGGTAACGACAGCCGCTGTAGTTGTTGTCATCGTCCTCGAAACGAAAAGGAAAAAGAAAAGAAAAAGAAAAAGAAAAAGAGGAAGAAAAAAACAGCGGCACCACCGTACCAATTGTGTGCACGATATGCTTGCTTGGAGGAGTTGCTGGCACGGAAAAAAATAGGTTAGGATCATCCCTATACGAATCTTGTACGGACTGTGTGACTGTAGTGTGGGTCTATTTTATTTTTTTTCTCCTCTCAAGTTTGGTTACGGCCCACTTGTCATACACTCAATCCCCACAGTGCGGCGTGCGGATGGTCCTCACCAGATTTGTTTCCTGCTGGCACGGCTACTAGATAGCAGCTAGGTAGGCCCTGTTTAGTTGCTCTCAAAATTTCAAAAGATTTTAAATTTAAGCTATTTTTTGGAAGTTTAGATCTACACAGGGGTCTGTAAATTTTGAGAAAAGAAGTCTGTAAAGATTTGGAATTTGGAACCTTTAAAACCTAAAAACCTTGTAATTTTACATTGGAGCTCATATAGGTCAATTATACAGTCAACAATCCATGTAAAAGTTTATAACCAACTAAACATCTACTTGTAAAGTTTTAGGTTGTAAAGTTTACAGTCAAAATATTTGGAATGTAAAGATTTGAGATCTAAGGATGCCCATAATATACTAATATGGATAGATACGACCGCTCTAATATACTTTGGGCATGTTCAGATTCAAAAAAAATTAGAAGATTCCTCATCACATCGAATCTTTAGACGCATGCATAGAGTATTAAATGTAGGTACAAAAATAGGGAGATGCTATATCTCAGTTGCCTGAGATCCGATGTTTCATCTCAGGCGACATGGTGGACCATCAGATAACCATCGAACGGCCAGATCTGTTGGTTTGTTCATTTTCGGGCGGGCTCAGTAAACGGGTCCGAAAAAATCCAATAAGCGACCGAAGCGGACTACCGGGCCCGCCAAAAAATAACGGATGCAAGCTCCAAAACCCGGTAACTGTTTCCTGCTGATTCAGGCCGTCTTTCCGTCTGATTCGGCCCACCTCTCCTGCTGTTTCGGCCCGCAATACAACTATCAGCCCAATACACTAATACAGATTTTACAGATATACCATTCACCCTCCAGCAAGAAAGAAACTGGTTTTAGATCTACGAACACACTCACATTCATTATGCGAAAAATACAGAATTGGAGAAGAAATCAAAAGGAAAATTACAAGATGCTGACCAAGGACAAAAGATATCAAGACCATCGAAACAAAAAGGTACTAACCATAGCAATTTTGCTGTTTCTAATGAGCATCTCCTTCATCCTGCTATCGATTTGAGCACTTGTTTTCATGCTGCTGGTCTAAAGAAAATTAGGATCCTGCACAGATCCTAATTTGTTCCTCCTGCTACAGTAAATTGCAATTGAAAATTAAACAAATTGCACAAACCAAAATCTGAAAATTATGCTATACCTACGTGTAATTTCTGAATAAATTTAGAGTTTAAGGTTCAGTACATGCAGACTGAAACCTTAGGCCATGCAACCAACAAAACGAGCATGCAAAGATTTACAGCTATATACATACATTCAGTGCATGTGCATAAACCTAGGCAACAATAATGACATGTGCACATTATCTTACCACTAAATATGTCCACCAAATTTTTTTAGAAATGATAGACATCAGCTGCACAAAAACGGTGATGTAGATCACATCATATAAATACTTGCATGGCAAGAATTAAAAATATGGTTCAACAGTTTAAGGGAGTCAAAACAAAAGGTTCCATATATGCAAGTTGGTGTAGCAGATGACTGGTACACTGTCTATCCTTACTCGCAAACCCCACCAGTGCTCAAATCAAAGCCATCATGCAGTAGTTCTCCATTATCAGAGTAAACTGGCTTTGCCATACTCGCGAGTTGCTTATATGGAATAAAATATGCAGCTCATGGTACCATAAGGCCAATCCAATACTTCCAGGTGAAGGATGAATGCATTATAGCCATCCTCACCACTATATAAATAGCCTGTAGAACAATGAAACATATATGAGCTAGTCCTTATAAACCCAACTTAGCTGGCAGCATCACTTCCAGCAGTTCAAGACAGATGCAATAGACAGTGTACGAGTCATCTATGATCAAATGCTGCTGCTGCTGCCTTGGCCACCAGCATGCCTACTTGCCTGCCTGCATTTGGTCATACAATCAAATAACAGAAACAAGAGACAAGTTATTCTATAGGAAGACAAGTACAAAATTGAGATCTTATCTAGCACAAATAACAGATTCTGGCCTATTCTACCACAAAAACAAGGCACGAGATTTTCTATGGAAGGACAAATACATAATATAGATCTTATGTAGCACAAAATACGACAAAAAAACTCAGATGTTCAAAGAGTTAACAAAAACCTTCATCTTTATACAGGTCCAGCATGAAGAACTTCATGAAATACAAGATGAAGATTTTTACAGGCAAGTGGGTTTTGGATGTGAAAACAATGCAATGGAACTAACTCAAGTGTCAGAGATAACTCCTCACATTGATTTTCAACAGGTATGAAATATAATGAACAAAATGAGTCCCTTTGCTGAATTTTCTCTTTCAGACTTGTGCAACTCGATTATCCTAATACATCTACCTTTCTATATGCAGGGTGTCAATGTAGAGAGTTACTACCACTGGGAGAGAAACACAATAAATCTGAATTACACAAATGAGGTAAACATAAATCCAATTAATTGCAAATTCACAAATCAATAATTGCAGTGATACAACCATGTAATTTATACTATTGTCATTTGCAATTACTTAAATTTCAGTTCAATCTTTGTCTTTGAAATAAACAGGCTGCTTCAAGAGCCATACTAGAGAACAATTACAAAAGACAAGCCCCCATGATCCAACAGGCGACCTCTACACCATCAATGAACTACAAGGAGAAGGACGACAATGTAATATTATGCCTTAGAGGGAGATTGATGACAATAAGCCTGGTGCCTTTGTATTATTTAAAGCACAATATGTGTTATGAGTAGTTGTGAGTGCTATGCATAATAGGTTTATCGTTTTATATTAAAGTTTTGCAATATCAATTGTAAGAAGCTCCAGTAAAGTTGTTGTGTACAAAATTATAACTAGCAACTGAAAACTAATATGTATTTCTATATTGAGCTTGTTCAAAATTACTAAACAATAATTAAAAAATTATCGTTTTATATTAAAACTTATAATTCCTAAATGTGTAACAATGCTAACCAACTATAAGGTAGCAACACAATAAAAGAAGACTTGACTTGATTTAGGGACGTACAAATATTTTAAGGAGACACAATTCCCAGTCTCATATGCGATATGTCCTATGAGCTTGTTCAACTTCAGATCCCTGTACGACCAAACCATTAGCACACAAATAAACTAATCAGCAAGCCAAATCTAGAATGTGTCGGCTTAAAGAAAATAATTAAATAGTACTAAGGAACTGCGTCGCATCATGGCACGAGGGGTGAAATCAGATGAGGTTTAGTAGGATTGAAAACAGAGATGCATGTATAGTCAAATGCATAAAATCTTAGGCGGATGCAGGAAATTGTATGGTTTTTCGAGTCATCCACTTACTCTGCACGAACTGTAGGCTCTTGAGCTGCCCTATAGACGACAAGATCTCCCATCCGAGGTTTAGATTTGACAGGTACCTGTTTTTCCCACAGAAAACAATCTCATCACAAGATTATTTGTTTTTTTAAAAGACCATTTACTTCTCCCTAACAAATTGAGTAACAAAAACAGAGCATGTATGGTTCGAGTCAAATACAACCAAGCAAACCAAGTTTGGGTAAAAAACGGAAACAAAAAATTACTGCAGCTAACATCAACTCAATGATACGACTAAAACCCCACTAATGGATTAACTAGTTTAAGGTCATATATTTCTGTAGTGACCAAGTCATCATCCATTTAATTTGCTACTCATTTAAGCATAGACAGAGTGCTAAAGTTGGGATTTCACTGCAGTGTGTAGCATAACTAGGACAGTAGAACCTATTCAGGATTCAGTAAAATGTCAAACTCTCAACTCTGCAAGTATGAACTTGTTTAGAGTTCTAGATCAAAGGTCGAACAAAAAAAATTAAGACAGCATCCAGGATGTTTACCAGAAGGACAAGCAACTAGCACATGATGCGCGATGGATATAACAATCTGTGATGCTTAGTTCAACCCGAACTCGATTCAATCTACTAGATCCCAAAAGAGACGATAGAATTTTAGCTAACTCCTGCACTCCGGTACTTGCATTGCATTGCTTTCCCTGACTTTAGCACATTGCATTGGAAGAGTGGGAGAGAGAACAGAGAGGAACGGCCAGTTCACCACTCGAGCAGGCAGCTACTAGGCTAGTGCGGTGTCTGCTGGGTGTTAACGGGTGCAAATTGTATTGGATGATATCTGAACCCGAGACAATACAAGACAGCGACATAGGACAACACATGGATCTCAAACAGCAATGGAACCAAACACGCCCGAAGAAATGCCAAAAATCAGGCGACTGTTCAATAGGAAACGTGGCAAATTAAAATTGACAGGGTACAAATTGTATTCTACTGTTGTAAAAAAATGGACAATGAATATGATCTCAAAAATTACAAAACAAGAATATGAAAATTGCAGGTTTCAGATACTGCAAATACTACATATTGTTACCGCAATTATACTGCATATGCATATAAATACAGAACATGTAAAGTTTTCCCTTGATAATTTGTTTGCCAAAATTTGTTTGCCAAAGATCATCATTTTACCTAATGATGGACAACTTTCTTCTATATACATCTCCTAGTAATACAGTTGCAAAATACTGGTTAATAGTTTAGACTTCACGCATGTAAAATATTTAATCAGACTACTGGGTCATTCACACCAAACTTTAGTAAGCTATCTAAGATAGATCCCAACAGAACATACAAGGTATAGTCGTATAGCCACACATGCACATCAGTAAACAAAAGCCAAGACTTACCCCAACGAGCAACTGCAGCCACTTCGGCCCCTTCAAATGCTTCTGGATAAAAGTGAACCCTATTCCAAAGAAACAACCAAATAATAAACAAAGATGTGGTGTGTGTTGGCACCAATCACAAGGAACGAGCATTGTGCAACAAGAACTTAGACAAAGAGAAGGTTTATATATAGCTGTTACCTGCTTCTAGGGCAGGGAGAGAGAGAGACAATGATCTAGGTCCAAGCAATGGCAAAAATCAAAACAAACAGAAATACTACAACTATACATAGTCATTAGCAAATATATGTTCAGACTCGATTGAACAAACATACACTCTGATCTAATCTACAGGTGCTGAAACCGATCAATACCTGCAACCAGCTGTGTACCTAAAGAACAGAAATTGTGCCACATGTAATGAAAATCATCATAAGAGGAACACATAACGAGACCTATTTGAACAATAATACATTGAAGTATAGCAATGAATTTGAGCAGCAATACATATGTAACCATTCTGGATTTGATGCACTATACAAGTCAGCTTACATTTAACTTGACAAATATCAGCAGCAGATCTATTTAGTACTTATTAGCAATTTAAAGAACCATACAAGTATAGCACTAAAATCCTAATCAAGAGTAGAGTAAGGATAAAATACCTTTGGTGGAGCCGTTGGATATTCTTCGGACAAGAATAACTCGAGCTTGAAAAAGCCTCCTGCAAGTAGTCAAATTAAAGTTATTAGTGACCATATTAGAAAGCACAAAAATAACAAAAACCAATGCTTTGTGGCAGAAAAGATGCATTAGTGGCAGGAAAAAGTCATATGAGACTATCAGAAGTCTATGGCTAAAAAATTACTATGGGAAAGTACAAAATATCAGGTTTGTGACAACTAACAATTTTTTTCTATAGGAAGACAAGGACAAAAATGTAGTGTGTGCTCGTACAAATCACAGATAACAATAAGCCATGTAGCTTTGTCAATAAGAACAATTTTTGTCCCAATCTAACAATACGTCATGGAATCATAACATAGAATATTTTCATTACTTTAAGTAATCCATGGCTTGCATTGATCATATAAACTTGTAAGCAACAGAGCAACACAGGTGGAACAGGTGGTGCTCAACCATGAAGCCACAGGTGGTGCAGGACTTCAGTAGTGTCACTGAGGCAAGGAAGCATCCCCGGCAAGCGATGGTGTGCATACATGCATGGTGAGCATCTGACAATTGCCTCAGCTCCACGGCAGGCAACCTTCAACTGGCACCTTTGATCTAAAGCGCGCTCAGTGAGTCCCTGCAAATTCTTTAACTGGTCAGACCAATCAAACTCATGTAGAAACAACTTTTCAAATAGTCTACAAATGATTATAAACTATTTCTTGACAACAGGGCATCAAAGGCAATTCTAATTGTTTCACAACAAACCATACATGCTCTGACATTGCACCTCATCATGCAGGCAACACAGTATTATGAAGGCAGGGGACAAGCTGCATCCCAGCTTCACAAGTTCGACATATGATGCAGGAGTCACTCCTGGGATATGGAGTCTGATGCACAAACAACAATATTAGTGCAGCATTATTCTGAGCTTAACCAACATAATAAGCATTGTAAGTTTGCAAGCAGGCAACCCTTACCAGGTAATTGTCCCACTGAGACTGGAAGAAAGAGAATCTCATATTAAGACTGGACTATAATAAGCCTGGACTCAATCAACCCAAGCTTTCTTGAAGACCCAAACTCAATCAAATTAGGCTTCACTATAGGTCCAGAATCATTCTTCTGAGGAAGAAACCCAGACTCAATCAAATTGGGCCTTGCAGGTACACACTCAACCAAATCAGGCTTTTTTGGAGGTACAGATTCAATTAGATTAGGCTTTTTTGGAGGTACAGATTCAATCAGAGCAGGCTTTACTGAAGTTACAGGCTGGTCAAGTAAACTCAGATGAACTGAAATCATGAGATAGCAGCATCAATTACTAAGCATATTGAGAAAGGAACAACTTCAGTCAATCACAAACGATAAAGTGGGCAAATCAGCGTCGATCAAGATTTTCAGAACGGCCGTACGCCTGTACCTAGGGCTCAAGCTCCTCATCCATCCCCTTCCTCTCACCGCTCTGGTCCGCCCATGAGCTTGCCGCCGCCTGTGCCGCCCTCGACCCCTCATCTGAACCAAAACAATACAAGCTAGCAACACCAGTAAATAAAACAAATAAAATTACAAAGTTTAGGCTTCAATTATGATATGTAACTTCACACAAGACAAAAACACATACTCAGATTGTCTAGTAGAAAAAAATAGTGCAATGCATTCCACATCAAGTTGCAGCAGCCAGCAACTACAAAAATCAAAGGGAAAATCAAAATAGGAAACATCGAGGCCTGTACAGCTGCAGCAGGGAGAAAGCAAATAAGCCAAAACGATGCCTGAGAAAGCAAATAAAATTAAATAAGTGATGTTATCCCAGCAGGGAGGCAAACTGCAGCTGCTCGGAGCCTGTCATGCTCTCGGCGAGCAGCACGACTTCACAACCCACAAAAAAATCAAAGAAGAGAAAGACGAGACAGATAGGATAGTTGCTGATAGGATAGTTGGAGTTGCCACCTATCCTCACCAATTTATTTCACTTAGATAAGGTTGTTGCCGTAGGCAGCTGATATGATAATTAAAAGGCCAAGCATTTTGATTACAACTGTTCATAAAGCCATCATGAGAAGAGTTTGTTAAGCATATGTTGTTATCACTAAATTTTGTCTATAACAAGATAGTACAGTTCAATACTAAACAATTGTCCTTTCCAGTCACAACCCTATGCTACAGTCAAATAAAGGCAATAGATATGGTCAACTAGCGAGTCAATTGTTGCAGCCAGTCAAATAGAGAAATCAAGAACAATAATTAATTACAGAAATAACCTTTATATGCAAAATAACTCAATTGTTGTGGAACACAACTAGCGAGGAGAGCTAGTAGAGCTTACAGGTCCTCAAGCTGCTTGAGCTTCGAGATGGAGAAGGGGATGTCTCCATACAGGAAGTTGCCACACAAATCCCTGCAGAGACAAATTATAGGTGTACAAAGACAAAATCAGAGGTATGTGTTGGAACAAATCCCAAATCATCAGAGTTACCTTAGTTCCATTTATGACATCCTCGAATCTCAACTTCTCTTCTAGTTGAGTTCATTTATATGCTCCCACCTGTCAGCTCAGTTGTGCCATACAAACAAACAGGAACATAGCCAACATAACAAGTATTATATTTTATTTAGAAAATGACACAATTAAGATATATAACCACCAAATCTTCTCATCGTTCATAGATTATTCTTTACACACATCCATGAACAGGTACAATAAAAAACACCCTATATAGCTAATTATATGAAGCTCATGTCGTCTTGTAGTACTTCTCATAGACCTGAGAACAAAGAATTATAACAAATTATCTACAACATGTCACATGGCACAAATTGACTTTGCAAGTGTTGTGCTATTTTTTACCTCAGCATCATATTCCATAACTTTACGTCGACCGTCGTCTGAACAGTTGAATTCATTGAAGATCATCTCACTAACATACTTGATGCGAAGGTGAGGAATATCGGCTTCAACAAACTTATCATTCAGAGATACGCTTGGTTCCCACAGTTCCATATACTTCATGGCAAATACACCACTATCATTATCAAAGCTGAAACAAGATATGAGAAACAAAACTACAGATGTGTTAATATATAATGTGCATATATACGAAAAAGGTTACAAAATACTAAACGTACTTCTCAGATTGCTGAGGCACATTTCCAAAGATGATACCATACGAATGAAAGCCCATTTCAATCTTAACGATATCTTTCCACAGTGTGGCAAAGTTTTCCACCTGAAACAAGTTCGATCAAAATTATTACACTACATGTATATCTTTTGCCTTGCACAAAAACAAGTTCAATGCAAGGGGTATGCCTACTTACAAATTCATCTAACACAGCTCTATGGAAATCTGAGTCAACTCCAGACCACGAATCCAAGATAACGAACAACCTTCTTTTTATGTGCACAACAACTACATACCACCGGTCTTGAAAAAGAATTGGGAAGTAAAGCTACCAAATTAAGGAATACCATAAGACAAAGACATATACTACTAATACTATGCCCACAACAATAACAGAAACTAATAATTTACTAACCAAGCTGGAATTTGCTAAAGGCCTAGCACGAGAAGCACCCTCGAAGCACCTCTTAGCATTATCACGAAGCAATTGTTCCTTAATGTCGTTGGGACCATGATTTCCAATCAAGTAGTCCTAAACAAACAGATTCAATCACATGCTCACATGCAGTTATTGCAGAAAATAAACAAATAACAATTGAATCATACTTACCCCAACTTTTGAGAAGAAGTAGTGCTTGTAAGAGGTCCTGGGATGTCTCTTATGGAATAGGAGTTTACACAGTGCATTGACTACAAAATAATTAACCTTGTCATCTGGTTTCAGAGAACTTCCAAGAGCACTTAACTTAACAATCACATGTCCATAGTCAATCACTGCAAGACTGCAACAAACACAAGCAAAACAGTTACCCACATGCTACTAAAATATCAACAACTAACAAACCAATATAATGACTAGAACTTACTCTGAGAATTCACTTTCGGCCAACCTCAACACAACATCATAGACATCAGCCTCAAGACTTGACACTATAATATTAGCATGAGGAATGATGTAAGGGCTCAGCTTGAATTTGCTTGGGACGACAACCCTCCTTGGGCGATGAACTGCAATCTTATAGCTGGAACAATGATATGAAGCTTCACCACCATCTTGATTGAATAAGAAGCCAGTGCCATCGCATGAACCATGACTCCTTGAAGACAAATAAGTCTCATGAACAATTGGAACATCTTGATGCATAGGACTTTGTGTTGCACAAGGTAACTGCAAAATCCAGAAAAAAAACACATAAAATTGTTCGAATTACACTAGACATACAAAGAAGAAAAAACAATAGAAAGCATTCCATTGTCATTGTTTTGGATATACACATCACTAGTTCCACCAAAATATACATCCCTCATCCAACTACTTGTACTAGCTACTATTACATGGGTCACCCAGCTACTACCATTCCTCATCTAATAGAGGGCATAGACTAATTGAAAAACCACAAGATTATTCCAACTTGCTTAAACTAGAAACCCCAATGCAAGAAATCTTGTCGTACTCTAGGAGGAACAATAGCAGCAAGTGGTACTGGCTCAGGAACATCTTCTTCTTCAGCAGCAGCAATAGTCTCATTAACTGCAGTACCACTTGTCTCATGAACTCCAGGAGGAACACTAGCTGAAGCATCACCACTATCATATTCGGTCCAAGGCAAAGATTCCATAGTGATACATTCCTATACATCATGTTAACATGATATTAGCACACAACATTTGAAAGATTAAAAACAGAAGCTTCGTACTATGATACTAAAGAATCTTACATTTCCAACATTCTTGTTATGTTGTTCCTCTACAATATTTGCCTCTGAAGGATCATCCAAGACAGGAACAACAACGACATATCCTTTGGGTCCAGCACAAAATTGGAAATTAAAAGGGGTTTCAGATTGCACCTTCAGAAAAATCCAAACAAATAACGATAATTAAGTATAGACACTGAATATGCACATGCACCATCAATAATTAACACAAAAAACTACGACATGTACCTCAGAGTGAACTCCAGTACCAATAGGACGCCTAAGTGTACGATCTTCAACATAGTTGCCCAAATCATCTTCATCTTCTAGAATCCTAAACGAAGGCATGCTAGGACTATTGAAATAAGGAGTCCTTTTGGACAAAGATTGTTGAGCAGGTGCTTTTCCTCCTAAATTTAATCGAAAACAAATAAACAACCATAATTACGAATGCCAAATCTACTACTTCAATAATAGAAAACTCAAACATGCATACGAACCAGAAGTATCCAAGGCAGCACGGACAGTGTCAACCAACTCATTTTCCTTTGAAATTGGGGCTGCATGCTCTTCATTCACAGCCTCCAAGATCACCTCCTCAGTGCACTATAAAGAAATAGACAATTGCATCTATAGGTTATTTTTTGCATCTCCTCAATACAAAAATTGCACTACTCAATACTTGCAATTTACATTAATCTGTATTGCAATTAATTAACATAAATTATTTAGTGCATTTTCATGAATAACCCAAATTCACCAATTAATTAATTAACATTTACCAAAATCCAACCCAAATTCACAAAAAACGGGTCTCATATAGCAGGAGTCAAACATGGAATGCCATGGAATGCTACAACAGTCAACATAGACTCCGCCAAACTCACCTTTTCTTTGAGCTTGTCAAATTTACTTGCATGTTTCATAGAGCCTTCAGCAAATTCTTCCACAATCAAAGGATTTTTTGATGTGAAACCAACACGAGTAGAGTCCAGACCAGTTCCCTGAAGATACATGAATTAACATAAGCAACAAAAAAATATAAATAAACACGGCAATACAAAGATACATGAATTCACATAAGCAACAAGATAATAACCTGAGCATCATCAATGTTCATCCGACTAAGAGGAGACTTATCAAGACCTTGAGAGTGTCTACGTTGTCGAAGCCTAGAACCAATGGTATTAGAGACTTCAGGACTAGAACACTCGGTAGCAAAGTTCCTCCCCTTCCTCTTCCTTGTACCAGAAACTAGAACTGAGTCTGCAAGTGACAAATATGCATAAAAGTGTGTTAAGAAAACTAACAAAGTTAACAAAGACCATAAAAAGTTGTTATACAACAATGCACATGTACCTGGAATTGACGACTCATTTGAAGGAAGGATTTCGGTTGCTTCAGAACCACCACAAATCTCAGTACTAGAAGCAACATGGGAACCACCTGACTCAACTTGCTCAGTCACAGTTGGTTCATTGATCTTTTCAGTACTACCAGGAATTGTCGGATGCACAGCTTCTAAATTTACATTTTCATCACCACCAGGTATCGGGGCTACAATTTCAGTTTCCATTGCATCAACAGCTTCCTCTCTACAATGGCTCCCTGAAGGTCCTTCATCGGTTCTCTTCCCAAAACGTTCATGCATGTACGTGAACATTGACAGCACCAATTTATCAACACCGTACTCTGGGATCATAAAACCTTTTCTTTGATAATCATCAAAAATTGAACAAAGATCGTCCCGAACCTGCAAATAATTATAGAATTATAAGCACCACTTAAGTACAGCAATCAGCCATTCAAACATTTTTAGCAAAATTAGGCATAACAATAGCACATCAGTAAATAATTCATAACTGGAGATCTATAAGTCCAAAGGCCATGAGCCAATACATTCTGGAAAGGCTATAA
Organism: Coix lacryma-jobi var. lacryma-jobi; assembly: GCA_009763385.1. Lineage (NCBI taxonomy): Eukaryota > Viridiplantae > Streptophyta > Magnoliopsida > Poales > Poaceae > Coix > Coix lacryma-jobi. The sequence continues at coordinate 142,209,347 of CM019826.1, forward strand.
AATTTTCTACAAATCATCTTCAAACCTAAAAGTATGATTCACAAGTTAACATATTCGAAATGACCAAACTTCAGAGACAACTCAGGCCGGACAGAGAGCAAACATGCAACTTTGAGCAGCTGTAACTCCCACAACTTTGAGCAGCTGTAAATCCCAAACCACTAAGCCACTTGGCCTAAAAATTTAACAGCACCTATATAAATTAGTTGTCAACACTTTCTGTATACAAAAGATTCCCACAAAACCAACTTAACATGCTGCATTTCATACATTGCATAAAACTGTCCAGAAAATGCAATTATAGCCAAATAAATATTTATTCATTTCACAAACTCAAGTATTGGTCACATCAAACAACCAAATATGTTACATATCAATAAAGAACACCAGAAAGAGTACTGGTTCAGCCCAACTACAATTATTCAAAGCATTTTTTAATTTAATAGATCTGTAGGTGGACAACCTAATATACATAGAGACCAAAGTTCACATACACAAAGTAATATAGATAGAGACACATACACTTGCTGTGAAGATTTCGCATTTATCCATACCAGACCTAAAGGAAGCACTAAGATCAGGTGACAAGGAAGGCACGTCATAACAAGTTTGCTCAATAGATTTCACCTACACAAAAATATATTGTAGTCAATAAAATAACCCAAATGGAAGCCACATTTTGCACCCCCCAAATATACTCAACAAGATTATCGAACACTAACCGGACGCTTTCCAAATTTATCACACGAGACACAATCATAAGAAGCAAATTCCTTTATCATAGATCCTCTCCAACATAGGATCCTTGGCAATGTCTCAGGAATAACATGTCGTGATCCAAAGTTCAAGAAGTCGAGATAGTAAGCCTGAAGGAAAAAGTTGCCAATACATGATTAATTAGTATATGCTGACACCAATTACAACAAGATAATCAGTTGTGTGAGGAAAACAACCAACAAGATAACAACAATAGGAAACAACACTTACAGCAAAAAAGTATATGCATCCACCAATTGTATGTCTCTTCTTCTTTCTGTACAATGATATAGAGTTGAAGAGCCACTCATACACAAACTTTGACCAGTCCCATTCTTTCACAGTTGATATTTCAAGCAAAGGGTGGAAATATTTTGGGCTCGGTACAGTGTTGGAGTTTGGGCATAGGAAGGTTGACAATGCCACAATCAAGAAGTAACGAACCACATCTTCTTCACTCAAACTACTAGTCAAAAGCTTTGAGCCAAATGTTTTTATAAGAGGCTTCTTACTCTCATCAATCTTTTTTGAGAAACTTAGAAGTTGCAGACTCATTGCTGTTATCTCTGATATCCTTGCCACCAATTGGAATTCCCAAGAAAAGATGAACAGATTTTGGGGAACATGGAATCACTTTGCCTCCAACTACAATATCCCAACAATTCACATCGACTTGATTGGCCAACCATTGCACAAATCTCCTAGGAACAACACATCCATCATAATCAAGCAAACTTCCAAATCCATGATCCCTTATGATCTTTTTCTTATCATCATCCAAATTTCCTACTATCTCTCCAAAATAGACATTGTTGCACCTGCTACCTGCTGTACCACTGCAACCAACTTGAGATTTTCCTTTGCCAATTTCTTTACGCTTCTGAGCACCACGAACTCTTGGATTCTCTTTGTTCGCATAAGACTTCACTAACTGCAAAAAAAATGTAACACTAGACATCAGTCCCAACAGTGTTAATTAGAGACAAAGAAAACAGAATACACCAAAATGAAAAATCAAACGTACTCCTTTCAAATCCTTTAGTGCTTTGCCAAGTGAAACTGGATCAATTCCTTCATCTGGTGACTTCGGATCATACACATATAAAAATGAGTCAACATCAATGTTGGATCCTATACATACAAAATGACCTCGGATCATAAGCAATAATGTTGGATTGCGTGGAAATAATCCTTGAATTGATAGAGAGGCATATTTACATATATATAGAGAAGATCTCGGTGATTTATGGAAACAATACCACGGAGATCTCCCACAACTCTCTAACCAAAACAGAGGAGGACTGGCCGGCAGGTATATCAGGCCCAAGCCCATATATACACACGCATATATATAAAATACAATCTAATAATTTTTTCTAACCTGCCCTTCTTCAGACTCAACTTCAAAACTATCATCCTCGTCAACACTTGCTGAATCACCATCAGACAAGAGTTCCTCATCCATGGCTACAAAAAAAGTCAAAAAGTAAAGAGATATGTTAGCTTTGAGGTTACGATTGATAAATAGATTGCTATTACAGTGTAAAGGAAAACAACAATTTACAAAACAACATCAGATACTAGAGCTTTACTCTTAAAGTTGAGAACTACTAACTAGAGTTTTACTCTAAACAAAATAGCAGCACACATGTTCACATTTAGAAAACAGATTACACAAATATCAAGCGGTGTGAAATGTCAAGAGCTTTGTAGAATTTCAGGAGCAGCACCAGCAGCTAGACAAGACCCATTCTCCAATCCCCATCATGGCAATGTCAAGACAGGGAGAGGGGCACTCAGCCACAACACAACACAGCAAGCAACTCCTCCTTAATTAGCAGGTCAGTCCTGCAAATGGCATGGCCCCAACCTCCAGTGGCTGGCTGGCTGTGGCGACAATCAAGCAAAGATCTTTTGTTCAAGCAAAAACCACATATGGAACACAAAGTTATCATAATGGCAAGAAAGTATATTGCACATGACAAATACAATAATTGCTACTATTCAAATATGCAATTTACAACTAATAAAAGTGTAATTTACTGATAATAAAATCATACATGATATTGCATATTAGAATATGCAAGAAATACCCTGACATGATAGACATACTACTGAAAGTTGAACTAACCTATTAATCTATAGCAATATTTTCCAAAAAATGATATATCATGCTCTTGCTCATATATTAATCACATTGAAATCATTGGTATTTTAGCAAACATAAAGAGTGCCAAAGATAGAAACACTTATCCAAACATTTATCCAAACCTATTAATCATTGGCAGTTTACAGCATGACTAGGATAATACAACCTATTTAGGATAGAGTAAATATCAAACTCTCAACTATGCAAGTCTGAGCTTATCTAGAGTTCTAGGATCAAAGGTCGGACAAACTAAAATTATGACAACATCCAAATGGAAGCAGCTAACCTCTGCACTCAGTCCTCAGCACATTAATTCCTCTCAAGTACTAGGGCAGCATATAAATGGCAGTTAGACCACACACTAAAACTTCCTTCGTATGATTCATGGCGTACACTCTATTCACTAGGAAGGACAGTTGAGACATGGACTCATGAGCTGCATCTCTGCTCTGTAGCATCAAAGATGGACAGAGGGGGCAGGCACAGAAAGACGGCTGAAAGACGGCTACAGCCAGACAACAAAAACAACAAAAATCCAGCAGATGAAACAGATCACAGAATACACAGATCAGCTCCAGCTGAAAAGCACACACAGACTAATGTTCACAAGATGGCAAACTCATTAATAGCCCTACATTTACCCTGACACAGTTTCTGAGTTAGCAAAGAGATGACATATGCATGGATGTAAACACATTCTCTATTGTCCAAAAATAGACTTAACAGATAGGCTAAACTTTAATCGACAACTGCATATCGCTATCTGACATGCACATGCTAATTGTGCATCGCTTCATCAACGGGCCAGTGCACGAGATAAGCTTGGTACTGGCCCCAGACTAAACAGACTACGCATGGCTTCATCTGAGAGCCCTGAAGCTCGGTAACTAAACAACTGAATCTCTGCATTCAATTTAGAAAAAAAAAGAGTGTCGGTCATCTCTACGATAAGAGGATGCAAACGGTCACAAGAGCTACAGAATTTCTATACGTATTCATTTTGGAGCAAAACTAATTAGAGTGATTTGCAATTTTGCATTGGAAACAAATTAACAGTAGCTAAATGAACAACCTATCCTAATTAAATCATGCCAATGAAGCATGCAACAAACATTGCATGCCAGGTTACTCTCTATCCTTCCCTCACTGTCTGCTTGCTTTGCTTCCCCTAGGCTTCAAGATCTCTAGGCAGCTCGACATCCCGAGGTCAGTAGCAGGAGACTCGTCAACAGTACCCCAACCTAGCCCATGAGACGACCATCTCCTTCGCCATCCGTCCAGCGAGAGAACACTCAATCCTAGATGAAATCAAATCCTAGATCTACTGAACAAAGCTCAAATCCAGTCCCAAATCAAATAACAACATGCAGCGGAGGAAGGTACCTGCCGACCTCTATGAATGTCGCCGTGACCGAGCCTCTAAACCAGCGAGGAAGAAGATCCAGCGCGCCGGGACGCGAGGAGCAAGGAGAGGGGCAGAAGAATCGCCGCTCCGCCGGACACTATCAACACTGAGTCCCTTCCTGTCTGAGGGCGTGGAGCCGTGGAATGAGGAATGCGCACAACAACGGTAGACGCAGAGACCGGGAGGGAACACGAACAACTCAACATATTCCACCCCCAAAGCTACAAATGCACAAGAACTCAACATATTCGCCATTCCCACAAATCCGAACATCCCCACATCCCACCAATCACCAGATCTAGAGAACTAACATTCACACATCCACCACATCGGCACATCGAACACAGAGCACACAGCAGGGAAAGGGGAAAGGGGAAGACGATGGCGTAGCCTCATTACCTCGACACGACGACGGCGACCCGGCCTCCAAGTCGCCGACAAGAACTCCGATGCGCCGGGAAGGGGAGCGGCACGGAGAGGACAACTGAAATCGCCACCTCCGCCTGGACAACTCCACCCTCTTCCACTGTCTGGGCGTGGGCGCGTCGATCGAGTTCGAACAGTAACTCCCCCCAATAATTTCGCGTCCGGGTGCGGTTCGGTAACGGGTTCGATTCCGACCCGACAACAGAGTGGATGTCAAGCGGACCCGCGCGCGCTGGCCAAGCGACGCCGATTCGACGAACCAACCAGATGGCGACGCGTGTCGCCTGAGACAGAGCGCATGCATCAGGCGACAGATAGATAGGAAAAGTGTAAAAAATAACTAATTGCATAATTTGTCAATAAATGTTGACATGAATCTTTTGAGTCTAGTTAGTTTATATTTAAATAAAGTTTATCAAATAACAACGAAAATATTACGAGAACTTAGCCTTTGTCTCGCATAATTCGCGAGGAGGTCGGGAGGAGGAGTAGGTTGTCGCATTCATGTGAAAATCGTGGGGTGCGCTAGGTAGCAGGAATGCCCGCAGGTCGCAGGATACGGATCAGTGGAAGAGGGAAGGGGAAGGTGTGCAGTTGTGGCAAACGGGTTTTAGGGTTTGGATCACCATTGGTTCAATCATGCAACCGAAAGTCAAAAGGAGATGACGATGGATCACGGCCGGCGTACGTGACGCTGGCACGTGCACGCCGCACGCTACTACTTGCTGATGAAACTGTATGCATGCGGCCCGCCGGGCAGCTTGCGGTACGTACTAGTAGACTGGGTAGTACGTCATCCGATCCGGAGGCGGATGGCCGATATGGGCCGGGCCTCGCTCCAAATCAATGCGGTTTGGTTGGCGCCCCGACTGCGCGTGGGTGGTGTGTGGTACGTGGCCGCACATATAATAGGCACGGGCCGGGGCAGATTGCACGCGCACACGGCACACCTAGTACCCTAGTGATAGAGTGATGAGGTCCGATCCTAAGCAAAAGCGGCATGTAGTATACTCCCACCATGCCAAATTATAAGGTATTTCAAGAATTTTAGAGAGTCAAAGTTAAAATAATGATGATGGAGTGATGAGATCCGGTCCTAAACAAAAGCGACATATAATATACTCCCTCTATGCCAAATTACAAGTCATTACAAGAATCTTGAAGAGTCAAAAATTTTTAAATTTGACCAAAATTATAGAAAGGAATATAAAGATTTATAACATCCAATATGTATATTATGAAAATATAACTAATAAAGAATATGTACTTAGTTGGTATCATAAATATTATTATCTTATTATATAAATTTGATTAAAGTTGAAGAACTTTTTGACTCTCAAAATTATTGGATGTCTTATAATTTGGAATGGGGAGAGTAGTATACTATACAGCCGCGAGATCTGCATGCATCCTTGCGCGGCGCACCGAGTGATCCGTGACATGACCGAGAAACGAGAAGATGAGAGGTGCTGGCAGCAGCAGCTCGCCCTGGGCACAAAATACCGAGAACCGAGTACGGAACCGAATTTACCGAGAACCGAACCGAATTTACCGAAACCGAAAAATTCGGTTCTATGTTCGGTTCTGAGTTTCCAGGAACCGAAGTACCAAGGTAAATACCGAAACCGAACCGAATTTACCGAATTCACCTGAAATGTGATGAATTTAGATGTTGTTATATTATTGATTGTACTATTATAGACTATTATATTATATATTTTTGGTACTCACACTTGTAGTCATGTGAACTTTTATATGTATATGTATTTTGCACTATTATTCTCTGTAAAATCATATAAAAATTAGCTTTTGAACCCACTACTTTGATAAGTTCGGTACTATTCGGTAAATACCGAAACCGAACCGAATTTACCGATACCAAATTTCCTTCGTACCAAGTTTTTTAGGAACCGATCGGTACCAGGTTTATAAGAAACCGAATTATCGGTACCAGGTTTATAAGAAACCGAATTTGCATAGGTACGGAAGTACAGAATGTCCCGGGTGAGCGGCAGCCGCCGCGATCGTCACGTCACCCAGTGAGTTTGTGACGATGTGCTGACGTACTTTACTAGTACACGCGTGCGTGCGTGCGTACGGAGTACTCCGTACGTACTGTACGCGGCAATGCATGATCCATATCGATCCTGACCGACTCTTTTGTCAGTGCTGTGCATGCAAAGGGAGGACGACGATGATGTACGGGCCCAGCCCATGTTGAAGAACGAGTGGTGGACGTCCGTAGTAGTATACGTGCATGTCCAAGCCGACGGGACGGTAGTATATCGGTAGTAGAACGAGTTGAGTTGGCTAGCCTGTGTAGTGCAGTCTGATTGTCTGAATGGAGCACCGAAAATGCATGCATGCCGGAACCATGCGTCCCAGAACCGGAGGCGGCGGAAGCAATATGCCGTGCCGTCGTCGTCTGGCATACCGGAAACACGACATGCATCTCGCGCGCAGGCCGGTGGCCGGTGGATCCTCTCCGTCCCTTGTTGGCCCGTTGCCCAAAAGCTCGTACTACAACAGCATGCATGGCACAGCACTTTCCGGCTGGCCTGGCCCGACACCGAAACGGACGGAATTCGGCCGGCCGGCCGACCGACACTGTCAGTTTGTACAGTACCATCACTACTACTAAGAGCAAGTACTATAATACAGCCGATTTGCTGGCTGTAAGAGTCCTTGCAGCCTTCTCTTAGCCCACTTTTACAGTGATTGAGCATTTACCATTAATACAGGACCCACTTGTCTCTCTCACAAATTTCTTGGTTCTTGTGCCCAAGCCGGCTGTAAGCTTACAGCCTGCTTCTCCTCTCTCTCCTCCCTTCTCTCCTCCACGTCAGCATTTAGCCGGCTTGCAGCCTTCTATAATACTTGCTCTAAACCACCAAGCACCGCACCGGCGGCAGCAGCACAACCCGAATAATGCATGCATTCCCAACGCAAGCAGAGTAAAGATGGCAATGGGACCCGACTACCCGATGCATTTTACCCGATAAAGAGATGGGTATGGAAAGAATTTTATACCCATAGGTATACTCACGGGTAAAAATCTCTACCCAGCGGGTACGGGTACGGAAACATACTACCCACACCCATGTACCCGCGGGTAATTTATACCCACCTTAACAACATATATGTATTCATTACTTATTATAAAATATACATATATCTAATATATCTATGACTATTTGACTATTAGTTAGTGTAGTTTGTTGTTATGTTATAATTTATTGAATCTTATTCACAAATTATCGATGAAATATGATTTTAATAATATATTATATTCATATTTTTTTACTTCATTGCGGGTATGCATTCAGGTACGGATTACTCGTCGGGTAAAAATACCCGTGCAGGTAGAATTTTTTTTATTAATAACCTCATTAAATAAAAAATTGCATAAACAACACTGTCTATTTTTTTTGCAAAACTAACCCTTTTGCCGCGCCGTCCCCAATGGCGCGGCAAAAGCGTTAGCCGCGCCATGCATGGCGGCGCGGCAAAAGCGCCACCGTGGCACCGCCCGGCCACGCAGGCCCGGGTGGGCCCCGTTCGTCAGTTTGCCGCGCCGTCCCCAATGGCGCGGCAAAAGCGTTAGCCGCGCCATGCATGGCGGCGCGGCAAAAGCGCCACCGTGGCACCGCCCGGCCACGCAGGCCCGGGTGGGCCCCGTTCGTCAGTTTGCCGCGCCAGGCGGCGTGGCGCGGTCAACGGCTTTGCCGCGCCAGGCGGGGTGGCGTGGCAAAGCCGATCTAGATCTGGCCGCACCGGCTTCTTCCTCCTTCCTCCTCCTTCCTCGCCCGCCGTCCTGCCTCGCCGCCTCCCTCCGGCGTCCCGTCGCCCGCCGCCGTCCCTGCCTCGGCCGCTCGTCTCCCCCTCCGCCTGCCCGAGCACCTCGCCCTCCATCCGGCCGGACAGGGCAGCTCGCCGGCGGCCAGTGGTGCTCGCCGATGGCCGGCCCCCTCCCCCCGTTCGCTCTCCCCAGCTCAAGCACCTGAATCTCATGTTTATTTGTTAGTTCATTTTAGTTTTTCTTTTTTTTTTGCAAAGTTAGTTAGTTATTTAGTTAGCAAAATGTTAGTTAGTGACTTAGGTTAGGTAGTTTAATAAGTTAGGGTTAGTTAGTGACTTAGGGTTAGTGAAATAGGTTAGTTTAGTGAGTTAGGGTTAGGTAGTTAGTGACTTAGGGTTAGGTAGTTAGGGACTTAGTTAATTTAGTGTTTTAGGTTATGTTAGTTACTTAGTGACGTAGGGTGTTAGTAAAGATATGTTAGTTAGGGTTTAGGGTATTTAGTTAGGGTATGACGAAATATTACCGAAGACACGTTAGTGAAGACAACTTAGTAAGTAGTTACGCCATTCTTTAATTCTGAGAAGACCATCACTTGACCTTAGTTCCACTATTCATTTTGTAGATGGACACTGTATTCAGATTGTTTTATGGAGGCACAGTTAGTACACGAGATGGGTTGTTTGATGATAACATGGAACAAGAACTCGAAGTATTTGATGAGCGTCCTCCTTTTACGGAGCTTATGTTGCGTCTGAAGAAGAAGTTTGATGGTGATTTCTCGTTGAAAGGGAGATTTGACAGTGGCAAGATTAGGGCGAACTATGTGTTTATGCCCTTGCGCAACCAGGCCGACTGGGAAAAATACCAGACGCTCGTTATGGCATCCAATTCGACCATGGCCGAGATCGTGGTATAGGACGGTTGGAGGAAGCAGGCAGAGGCGTCCAATGATGGCAACGAAGGTGAAGCACAGGAGGTAGGGGATGATGACGATGCAGCTCCGATGAGTATGGACGTTGATGGTCACCCCACGCGGCCACGCAGGAGACGGTGTATCCATCTGAAAATGCCCACGCTGACGTCGGTCAAATAAACAATGATTTTGATGTGGCCGACCTAGAGCGGCTGGAGCAGGAGGAGCAGGAGGCACAAATGTTTGATGAAAACTATGATTCTGATGATGATTCAGATTATGACGAAGAAGAGGATAGTTATATTTCTGCTATGCCTGAGCCGGTTCGTGCTATTCCACAACTGGTTCGTGCTATGCCACAACCGATTCCTCAGAATATGCATCCTCTAGGGAGACTAGTCACTGATATACCAGAGGATCATACAAATTTTGATTCGTGGAGGCGTTTGAGCGAAGCGAGGTATTATGTTGCTCCTGATCCTTTGACTGAGACAGAGCTGCAGCAATTGAGGTCGGTTAACATGCACTTTAGAGGCGTTCCAAGTTATAGGGATGTCAGTATGGTGGACCAGGCAGTTTGTGATACTGGATTGAATCTGTGCAAGCAAACACTGCATAACCATACAGATTGGATTCTTCAGAAGGGTATGATTTTCAACACTATGACTGAGCTGAAGCTTTTCCTTCAGAACTATGTTGTGCATCATCATCGACCGTACACGGTCAGCCATTCTGATATTAATTTGAGGTACCACGTCAAGTGTTTGAGTCTTGGTTGTTCGTGGAGGCTGAATGCTCGCAAGAGAACTGATGGCAAGTGGAGGATCAGTAAAGTAGTACAACCGCATACCTGTTTTACAAATAAGGGACAAGAAGAACATCCTCAATTGACGGCAAGATACCTTGCACGGCGCATTTTGGCATTTGTTGATGATGACGCCGACGTATCTGTTTCAAAATTGATTATCTCCATATTTGGATTCACAGGCTATAAGGTGACTTATGGAAAGGCATGGCGTGCGAAGCAGATCGCCCTTGCAATTCGTTGGGGTGGTTGGGATGAAGCTTACAACAGGATTCCTCGGATTTTGTGTGCAATGGCATACTATAACCCTGGCCTTAAATGGTTTCCACACACCAATGGGCAGTATATAGACCGCAACACCGGCAAGGTTACACATGTGCTTCAGCGTGTATTTTGGTCTTTTGCACAAACAGAGCATGCGTATCAGTACTGTCGTCCAGTCATACTTGTGGACGGTACTTTCTTGACCGGAGCGTACAAGGGTGTGTTGATGATGGCGGCGGCTGTTGATCCCGAGGACCAGATAGTTCCAATTGCTTTCGCCTTGGCTGAGGGGGAGAACGTTGAGTCTTGGTCTTGGTTCATGGCCCTGCTACGGATACAAGTGTTAGGGCCTTCTCGGACAATATGTTTGATTTCGGACCGTCATGTTGGGTTGCTTCGTGCCGCAGAGGAGGAGATAGAGGGTTGTCCTCCTCTAGTGCACAGATGGTGCATGCGTCACTTTGCCGCCAATTTCTGGCGTCGGCAGAGAAAAAAGGAGGTTTGTGCCAAGGTGAAAGAGCTATGTTGTGTTAAAACTGAGCACAAATTCAAGGAAACAATGGAAGAGTTGGACAAAATGTTAAACAGTGCTGCCAGGGCCTAGATCGAGAGACAGATGGAACACAAGGAGAAGTGGGCGCTTGCTTACGATGAGGGCGGTTTCCGGTTCGGCATAATGACCACCAACTCATCGGAGTCTTTCAACAAGGTATTCACGGGTGTTAGAGCTTTGCCCATTTCTGGAATCGTTGTGTACTCGTTTCACAAGACCAACGAGTGCTTCGTGAAAAGGTGGTCCATTGCTCAAGACAACCTACAAACGGATGGTGAATTTGGAAAGGCGGGAAAGGAGCACATTCAGGAAAATGAGATCTGGGCAACGCAACAAACTTGTGAGGCTTATGGACCAACCAGACAAATCTATAATGTTCGAGCAAAGGGTGGAACTACCTTGGGCGGGGAACGTTATGGTGGTCGCAACTATCGGATCGATCTTGAAAGAGTGGAATGCAGTTGTAACGTGCCGCAGATAATGCATGCCCCTTGCTCTCACATGATTGCGTCCTGTAGAGCGCGCGAATATAACTACAAGGCCCTACCATATATGTCCGAGTACTATCGCCGGAGCAACACCGTCGCAATATGGCAGAGCAGCTTCGAGCCTTACCTTGATCCCACTCAATGGCCTCCATACTTGGGTAGAGACTTTATGCCTGATCCTGAGCTGCTGAAGGTAGGTAAGGGTAGGAGGAGGAAGAAGAGACTAAAGGGGGACATGGACAATATGGATAGGTATGGCGGGGGGGACTTCGACCAGACACCGAGCACGAACCTATGCTCTGTTTGCCACATGCCAGGGCATAATGCAGCCTTCCATCGTAGACAAAGACAACAGGTGTACAACGACACCACTTGATTTGTATCTTTACTTATATTAATTATTTGAATGTTTTTGTTATTTTTGTACATATGTCTTTCATTTGTTTCAATGCTTTATTATTTTAGACGCTGTACTAACCTGATCACATGTTTTGTTTAAACAGGATGGCGAACCCTCCGGCGTACCCTCTCCTTGAGCCGTACTACGACGCCGAGCACCGGGCGCACAGGCTGACGGACTACGCCCCTCCGGAGTGTTTGACGTTGCTGAGACCGCGCACCCACCTCTGGCACCGGTGGGACGAGCGCTACGCACCCTTCGTACGACGCGCGGGCTTGTTGGTGCTGGCCCACGTTGCCAACGACGCAGTGTGCCAGCTCGACCCAGCGCTCCTGACCACGCTGGTGGACAGGTGGCGTCCCGAGACGCACACCTTCCACCTCGCCTGCGGGGAGATGACAGTTTCCTTACAGGACGTGGCCAAGATTTTTGGTCTACGCCTGGGCGGGCTCCCCGTGACAGGGATTGTTGACTCGGACACGTGGATGGACACCGTCCACCAGTTCTGTGGTCGTAGGCCCCCGGACGACGCAGATGCCAAGAGGAACAAGTAAGCTACAATTTGTTTTTCTAATTTAGTTGCATACGATTGCTACTATCATGTCCTAACTTCAACTTTTTTAAAACAAACAGGAAGACTTCTGGGGTGCCTTCGTCGTGGATCACCGAGCACTTTGCGTTTTGCCCCCCAAACGCCGACCCACAGGTAGTGGAGAGGTATGCCAGAGTGTGGTTGTGGCACTTTATTGGGGCCTTCCTGTTTCCCTACTCATCGGGGAACACGATCAGCTGGATGTTCGTCCCCATCCTCGCACAGCCGTGGGAGAACATCGCTGGCTACAGCTGGGGGAGCGTTGTGCTAGCCTGGCTGTACAGACAGCTGTGCGAGGGGTGCCGGCGGAAGCAGGCCTCCTCTAGCTTGGGAGGGTGCCTGCCCCTGCTCCAGCTTTGGGCCTGGCAGCGGCTGCCTGTGGGTCGTCCCCGTTGTCGAGAGGATGCGGTAAGTACATACATCTTGCGTGCGTGTGCTTTTACAAATTTACAGTTATTTAACTGATTCAAATTGGAATGCAGGTGTGGACGCACGAGGACACCCGCCCCACTGCTCTGTATGTCTGGTCCACGATAGAGCCAGTTAGAGGCAACCCCAGCGCCGCTACCACCAGTACACGGACTTGGTGGACGTCTTGACACAGCACCAGGTAAGTCCGGAATTAGTTCATTTTTTTATAGTGAAACAGGAACTTGACTAACTATGTTTGTTCATTAAAAACAGGTCTGTTGGGAGCCCTGGGACCTGTACGACAACGTGTTCGACCCTGCCACGGACCTGGACCGTGTAGACTGGCTTTGCACCGTCCCTCTTATCTGCTTCTACGTGGTTGAGATGCACTTGCCCATCAGGGTGATGCGTCAGTTCGGCCTACGACAGGAGTTTCCTCCACCTCTTTTTAGCACGGATCAGAGGTTGCACAAGTAAGTATCGTCCACAATCATGTTCAATTACTCTAGTAAAATATAATTGTAAGGTCGCACGGATGGGTTTCCTTTGCATTACAGGGTGAAGCGCCAAACCAGACGGAAGAACCCTGTTGATTGGCGTGCGGAGCACGCCGATCATGTCCTGAGTTGGACAAACAGGTACCAGCAGGACGTTGAGCACGACGAGCCGTACGACCAGGGCATCTTCGACCTGTACCTGCAGTGGCTGCACCGGAGCACCAGGTTGCACATTAAGCCACCGTACTACGAGGTCACCGCTGAGGACGAGTCGGACGACGACGAGGACCCGTATGATGGTATCACTAGGGCAGCGATTCAGCCTGACAGAGCCCCTCTACAGAGCTACGTGGTAATATATCATGCCCTTCAACTCTTGTTTGTGTTTCTGTACTTGGTGGACTTACCCCCTCGACTTGTCTCGGCAGGCGTCGCAGCTGTCTCGGTACTCCAACGAGGCAGCGCAGCTTATACACCACACCAGCTCTACTGGGGACCACGGCCCGGTACAGGCTTTTCTGCAGGTATCATAACACATTCGAACCACACTGGTAAATCTTAAGAAGTCATAAACTGTACTAATATATATTATTTCGTGATTAGCAGAAAATCAGGAAGGGCTACAGGAAGCTTGCTCAGAAGCTAGGGTGCATGGACACAGCGTGGGCCCCATCACACCTTCCTCAGCCTTCGAGCCCTTTGGTGTCCAACACTGTCCCAGCAGCAGCAGCGTCATCCGACGCCCGGACGGGAGGCACTTCTGTGGATCCACGCTGAAAGGGCACCACTATAAAGGAGCAGCCCGAGGAGGAGGGGGAGGACGAGGAGGAGCACGACGAGCACACCACACCACCCTACACAGCTAGTGTAGGCTACATGGCCCTCGGCCATAGCTCGCACTACGCTGGAGGGTCCTCCTCCAGAGGTGGCTCGCACCACTCCTCGGACGAAACGGCGTGGCAGATACCTGGTGCATACCAGTACCCTAGTGGCTACTACACCGGTGCAGACTGGCAGCCTTGGCCAGAGCAGGGCACAGCACAGGAGCTAGGGTACTCACAGCTAGGTGGAGCTCCACTACCTACTCAGGAGGACGTGCAGGTGCATAAGTTGGCCTCTGTTCATTTAAGTTCGTCAGATACATTTAAGTTGTTTGCTAACATTTATTTGGAATGTTGCAGGGACCTAGTCAGACGCAAGGGTCACCACGTCGGCTGGCACGCGCACGAGACTGCACGGACGTCACGTTCACGCCCAACATGGACCTGTCGCAGCCGAAGCGTCGGAGGCGGCCTCCTCAGCCGTACACACCTAGCTAGGCTTAGTGTTAGACTATATGGATAGCTGATGTATTTATTAGATAACTTGTTTGAGAACCCTATTATGTACTTCGTGGAGTGTTAGCCACTTTGAAGGACCGAAAATGCAATAGCAAGGCGACCAGAGGGGGGGTGAATGGGAGCTCAAAAATTTCTCTCGAAACTTTGGCCTTTTGTTCCCAAAATCAACCCCAAGAGCTTCGATCGAAACTGTGATGCTCACAACCCTTGGAAAAGGGTGGATGATCCCTAGGATCACAGCGGAGCACCACAAAGCGATAGCAAACCAAACGGCAAAAACACCGGAACGAGTTCAACCCTTAACAACCAAGTCCCGAACGTAGATAGACGACTACGTAGAGAAATCCCCAAATACCTATGCTAACAAGTAGCAAAGATACCTAGAGAAGTTCCTTGGTCAACTCTAGTGCCAAGCAAGAAGTCCAGAAACCAAGCAAAGAAGCCGGGAGAGCAAACGCACTAAACCGGAGCACACAGCCGATTCGCGGACTATCTGGCCCTGAGGTCCCGGACTGTCCGGCCCTACTGCGGACTGTCCGTGAGCAGGTGGCGGACTGTCCGCCGGCTGAAAGTGCAAAACTGCGCAGCTGCTGAAGTCCCCTGGTCGACTCGCGGACTGTCCGCGATCGACTACGGCGGACTGTCCGCCGGTCTAACAGCAGCAAAGCGACCGAGCCACGCAACCACTGACTAGGCTGAAGCCCGACCCGCGGACTGTCCGCGCCCCTAGTGGCGGACTGTCCGTGGATGAACAGAGAGGGCGATTTTAGTCGCCCCTCTCACGAATCCTCTCAAATTCGAAACAAAACTCAATCCCATGTTCCCAAACTTGGAGAGGATGATCATAAGGTAGTTAGGAGACTATCCCCAAGAAATCATCTGCTCAAATTGATTCAATCACTGGGAAATCGAAAGGGGAGGAGTATGAACGAAAAGAACACCACGAAAACAAAATCAATCTGATCTACTTGTTCGTGAGGAGTTAGATGAATTCCTTCGGTGGAAATGAACTCCTCACTATAAAGAACAAGTTGATTCAAATGGATTTCGCAAAAATGCAGTAGAGAGGGAGATCGAGTGACGGGAAAATCACGGAGAAATGAAGAACGCGAAGAACACGAACAAAACGCGAATCAAGTCATCGATCTGCAACCGTGTGGCTACCACACGCTACAATAGTGAGATTACGGTCTGACTTCCTCAAAATCTCCAGTACACAGAGGTATGATTCTCTGCGGATCTCAGTAGCTACAGCAGGGGATTGGGAGAGCAGGAAAACCCTAGAAGCAAAGAGCAAATGACTGAGATAGAATGGGAGGAGGGTGTCTCCCTCTACTTATCCTAATTCTAATTCCTACTCTACCCCTCTCTAATTACAGAGCGAACCAGCTAAACCCTAGGGTTATTCTGGACCAACTCGAAGATGCTGGTGATCCGACGGTGTAACACCTCTGGTGTTTAATATGTAATTAACCTGACATGTCATCATCATCATTAGTCATTAATCATTCTTGTCATGCATTTAAGTTTGCTTAATACCTGTGTAATGATTTCTTTTTCGAAAACCCTAAAAGCCCAAATCTTCCTTTAAGGGCAAAAATGGTAATTTCACCTCTGTGCCTAGTCTTGTGTATTTCTTGTTCAGTTTAGTGTCTTGAAGCTTTGTTGTGTTGTTCAAAAATCAAAATCAAAAATCAGATTTCAAAGTCCTTTTGAAAAACCCTAATTTCCAAACCATGGTTTTTACCCCTCTTTTAATAATTTAAAAATTATTCAAAATTTGGATTGGTCCAAAAAGCAGAGTTGTAGATCTTGTCAAGAGGAACAACTTTGGTGTTTGCAGATTTTCGAGTTCCAATATAAAATCAAAAGTAATTTTGAATTTATTCAAATCCCAAAAGTGTTCCCTTTTCTGTTTTCGAAAATAATTCAAAAACTGTTTGGAATTTGAAAATGTTCTTATGGACAAAGTTGTAGATCTCCTTTTTCTGCACAACCTTGGTATTCTGAGTTTTTCCCGTGCAGTTCAAGTTTTGGGAGTAATTTGCAAAATTCAGAAAGTCAAACCCTAGACCTAGCCCTGTTCATCTCCTACCTAGGGTCAGAGCAGAGCAGGGAGGGGGCCCGACCATGGCCGCTCGCCGGAGCTGCGTGCGCCACGCGCCTGGCAGCCGCACGCCCGCCCCCGACTTGTCGCCTGTGACCGCGCCATCATTCTGCCCCCGCACGCGCAAGCGCTGACCTCCGCCCCCGTCCCCCACTGTTCCCCGACGTCGCCGCCGCGTGGCCGTCGCCGGCAAGCACGACGCCCGGGTCCCAAACTGATTTCCGTCCCTTCTTCATCATGAGATCGATAGCACGCGCCACGGGCATTCTTATCCACCCCCGCGCGCTCTCTATCTGCCCCTGGCCGCGCCTATAAAAGGCCCGCCGGCCGGCCGGAGCTCCGCACTCACCCCACCACCGTGGCCAGCACACTCCAGAGTCTTCGCCGATCAACCAACTAGCCCAGCAGCTCCGCCTTGAGCCCGTGCAGCTTCCCCACCCCTCAATTCCATCGCTACCGCCTTCCACCGCCGAGTGCGAGCCCTTCTTCCTCAGCACCAGTGAGAGACCGACCGGCTCGGATCGACGGAATTCGCCGCCGTCGCTCCACCTCTCCTTCCTCTGATCTCTGATCTTCATTCCTTGCTTTGTTGCGTTCCTAACCGGCTACTGGTGGCCGTGCCTGGTGTACAGGGTCGCCGAATCGCCGGAGTGCCGCCGCGGCCGTCTCCTTCCTCGAGCCGTAGCTCTCGAACGTGTCGAGCCTCACCCTCGAGCCTCACCCTCGAGCACGTTCCCGAGCCACACCCTCGAGCACGCCTGCGAACCGCGCTCCCTCGAAGCAGCCGAGCCCTGCCTCCGACCCGTGGTAAGCACTCGAAGCCCCCGGTCTCTGCTTCCACTCCGCTTCGCCCGAGCCAGGCCTCGAGCACACACGTTCACCGTTAGCTCGAGCCAGGCCTCGGACACACGTTTCCCGTCTCGCTCGAGCCAGGCCTCGAGCGGACACACCTCACCGTCTTCGCCGAGCCTAGCCTCGGTGCGGACTCACAGACCCTCACCACTTCGCTCGAGCCAGGCCTCGAGCGGACTCGCGCACCCTCAGCTTCGCCGAGCCCAGCCTCGAGCAAGCATGCACCCTCCGCTTCGCCCGAGCCTCCCGGCCAGGCCTCGGACGAAACGATCGTTTTCCGATTCGACCGAGCCTCCCGGTCAGGTCTCGGACGCCCGAGTGTTTCCGCCTCGCCCGAGCCCTGCTGTCCGCCTCGCCGCGATTCGCCCGAGTCCCTGCGAGGAAGGAGCACAGCGCTCTTTTCTTTTTCTTTTTTTTTTGAAAGAGTGTGAATAGTGTTCCGTTTTCTCTTTTTTGTGTGAATTAATCTGTTATTCCTTAAATCCTGATAAAATTATGGTATGCTCCTTGCACTGTGTAGTATTTTATAAAAATATGAAACTTGACTTTTCTGCAAGAATTTGAAAATGTAAAATCCCTCTTATAATTAATAAATGGATGGTTCTGGATTTTTAGAAAATCATTTATAACTCCAAAAATCATGAGATAAATTTTTGTGAGCTTCCTATGCCATGTTTAGTCTCTGGTGAAATTTTGAAGTCTTTTGGAACAAATTGATTTTTGAGCATTTATCTTTAATTGTTAAATAGTGCCTTTTGTCAATTAATGTCTGATTTTATTGGAGCACCTTAATGACCTCCAAAAATTATGAAATTTGTTTTTCCATCTATCTACACCATAATGAACTTATGTGATTAATTTGGTAATTTTTGGAGCAACTGCATAAAATGACCTTTTTAAATAACTAAGAAAAACAAAAAGGTGATTAAGGTTCATGTTGTATGCCCTGTGTTGCATTGTTCATACTAGCATACTCATGTGCATGCATCATTGCATTCGTATAGTCACCGAAGGAGAAGGCGTCAAGATCGAGGCAGCCGCTGACGAACCTGTCCCTGAGGCTACCCCGAGCTCCGACAACTGCCCTGCCGCCCTCGAGCCTGCCTTCTTTGCTCTTCAAGGCAAGCCCCGGTGCATTTAAACCCCTTTCCTTGGATTTATAAAATGTTTTCCTTAAATGCTTTTGAGTTGAATTATTGCATTAGGTTTATAGGAGTTGTGTGTTATCCTAATTGATGCACTATCCACCTTGACCACTGATACACCCAATACCTGCTTTTCAAAAGTATTTGAGAAATGCTTAGCAATGCTCATTGAATTAGACTTTGCAATAAAATGCCAATTTCAAAAGTGTGATCACTGAAAGAATCTTTATGGGAATTTGGCTTTACTTCCCGTTCGATGGCTGCTTGCCTAGCTAGCATGTGGTCATTGTCGAGAAGAGGTTGTCCGCGCGTACGGTGCCGTCATGTTGTAGTCCGGGACTCAACAGTTGACACCGACCGGGACAGGGTTGAAAAACCGACAGGACCTGTACTCTTGGGTTAGAGTCCCGAGGTGCTTGTTGCTGACGGAAAAACTTTAGGGACCATCCGTATGGGGGCCTGCTGGTCAAGACTTGTAACTATTCACATACTTCGGAAAGCTCTGGCTCCGAGGAATCCTTTATTGGACCGACAACTGCGCACTGGGAGTGGAGAGATGGCGGGAGTACTAGTTACCCTCGTGGGTTAAAGTCCCGGATTGGAGGTGTACAAGTACTTCCGGGTGGCGTAGGACCGGGCCCAATCTTGGAGGAATCGTGGTAGACGAGTTGGCATATGCAAGCTTGGGTGCTACATATGCAGTGTGGATAGGGATCCTCAGCTGAGTATTATTTATCTGGATTAAAGTTGCTCCTCGGTTATGGAGACTTGGTCACTGACTGTCAACGGAGAGTGGTTCTCAACTAGGAATGTTTTGAAATGTAAAATGAATCATGAACGATGAAGAATTGAGGAATACTGAATCTTTCCAAAATAAAATAAGGTTTACAAAATGCTTTTCTGCAAAATACCTGATCTTGCTTAAGCCTTACCTTGACTACCCTAAGCCTCTCATTCCTGAGTCTTCTCCCTTTTCTTTAGTCGGGTAAGTCTTGTTGAGTACCCCAGTACTCAGGGTTTGTTACCCATGCTGCAGGTATGAATGAGACCCCGCTGTGTCTTGCGCCCTGCTGCATGACCGTCGTCCAGGAAGAGGCCGATGAGGCCGAAGAATAGTTGTACACCCTCGGGCTGGGTGATTATAAGTATCTTTGCTGTTCTCCACTATGTTGCCTATGTCTATCTCTATTATCAAAACTTGGTTTGTAATAACTGCACCTTAATTTCTATTTGGAACCCTGCTTTGTAAAACTATTGTTATTTAAGTCTTCCGCTCTTTATTCCGATGTTATTTGTAAAAGTATGCAATGCTGTAACCGAATTGTGAGATGATCCTGCGGACATTGGGCACTGATGTAGCCCGGTGGCGAACAGGTCTTAATCACATGGAACATAGGTTCGGCTGTCAGAGGTTGACAGGGACACGTGGGCCATGAGATTAGGGTCGTTCCGTCACAGACGGCCACGCCCGCACAACTGGTAGCATTGCCTCGACGCAACCTCACCGATTGCCGACACGTGCCGCCACCGCTCCGCTCGTCCTTTTCACGGACTTCGCCCCCGGTTTTGAGGCCCAAACCGGGAAACCAGCCTTCACGACCAACCTCCGGTTTTGAGGCCCAAACCGGGAAACCAGCCGACCGTAGCCTGAGTTTTATGGCCCAAATTCAGGAAACCCGCAGTACCCAGGTTTTGAGGCCCAAACCTGGAAACCGTCCTCAGCCCGAGTTTTGTGGCCCAAACTCGGAAACCATCAGCGCCCAGGTTTTGAGGCCCAAACCTGGAAACCGTCCACTCGGTGGTTTTTCTGTGGCTCAACCACCAAACCGAGCCGTAGAAGGGATGCACCGCCAGTGCACCCCGTCCACCAACATGTGTCCCCAAGTCCTCGACTCGAGCAACACCATGCCCGCAAGTCTTCGCTCGTCGCTGTCCCAGGCCGTCAGCCACCACAGCTGATCCTCGGGCCACCGGTCCCTCAGTCCAAGCCTCACGTCCGCCCTTCGCCACTCTCGGTCCATCGGCACGGCACGTCTCTACTTGACCTTCACCTTGCCTCTAATCACTGTATCTGTGCTCGACACCTTCACAACACAAGCCAAAGAACATGCGCATTATCCCAGTTGACAATCACTCATCACTCAGAGACTCGGCATACACCCATGTATCCGCAATCTCCCCCTTGATGAGTGCATTATCAACTATCAACACAAATCATAATGGAAACAGAAGAAGGAAGGAAGGAAGAGAGAGAACTCAACCAAATGACCCAAAAGCATGTCAAAGCCGAAGAAGGTCAAGTGGAAGGAGCAAGACAACTTCGTCCCCAAAGACATGGGCAACGGCTCGACGCAACCAAGCAAAGCAAAGCTAGCCCTCAAGAAGAGGTAGAACAGGCTCAATACCACTAGCAGATACCAATTGAGAAATCGAAGCAAAATGCTAGTCCCTCAAGATAGAGGCACAGAGGCTCAACACAACTAGCAGAAAACGCTCCGAACCAACTGAAAATGCTCAAAAACTCAGCAGCAAGCAAAACGAGCAAACTCCCCCTCAACCGGTGCACACAACTAGGAAAACTCCCCCTTGGTTCAACTCGGAAAGCTCAAGATTTGAAATTTTTTTCTCCCCCTTAGTTGAACACAGGAGGGCACTCATGATTTGTCACTCATGATTTGTCAAATTTCTCCCCCTTAGTTGAAAATGCACCATCAAGCAAATGCACCATCAAGCAACGGATGCAACATCGTGTAAAATTTCTCCCCCTTCCAAAATGCATATGAGTCAAAATGCAAGTTAGCAGCTTCAGGAATATAGTCAAGAGAATGCAAAGATGCTCTACACAATATAACTCTAATGACACAACTGAAGCACACAAGCTAGCAAAGGCTCAAACTGATCACCGAGTACGAAATATGAACACATGAGCAAAGTGAGCAGTTTTAGCCAAAAGTATTCACCATCAAAATAGCACTACACATATATAGACAGGAAAGCATACAAGTGCTAAGCATGTATACAAGGTGAACTACCACTAGCAAAGTTCAAACATCATGCTATAGAATGAAGCATAAACTTGTGATTTCAATTTTTAGATCGGAGTTGCAGCGGTGAAATTACACAAGTTCAGAATTTAGCATGTGATTGCGAGAGGTTGAAAGCTTGCCATTGCCTAACTTTTCAACCGAGCGAAGCCTATGCAAAATGCAATCAGAAGCTTAAGGCATCAGTTTCGGTCATACACTACACGGCTCAAGTTTAACTCAAAAGTGCAATGAGAAACAGTCTCGATACCGTGATGTGTTGGCAAGCAATCTCATCTCGATCTTTTCAATTCACTTAAAACTTGGTTCAATTTTAAACAGATTATGAGCAAACCAAGCAAGTGAGTGACACAGAACTAGAGACATAGCAACCTAGCATATATGAAAAGCACAAGTGACTTCAACACATTCTACACAAGCTAGTTGCATATCTCAATGGTGAACATTTTTCAAGTTTTATGTTCATTCATCAGATTCACCATTCATAAAAATAGCTCTGCTCACAACATGTATCAGTGATCAGAAAGAGCATAAGCTACAGCATCATCATAAAGCATCGGAGCAAATACTCTATAGAGCATAGTTACATTCTTCAGATTATATACATGAAGCTCTGAATGGAAATATGCAAGATGAAATACAAAGATGCATGAAGAAATCAAATGAAAAACAAAAAGTCAGTTTATATAACACGAGTCAAAATGTTTCCCCCATCTAAAAGGGGAAACACACACCAAGCTCACCTCTCAACCTAGCAAAAGTTGATTGGTCCAAAGGCTTGGTGAAAATATCAGCCAACTGATGATGAGTATCGACATGGCGAAGGTCGATATCACCCTTCTCATAGTGGTCTCACAGAAAATGAAAGCGCACATCAATGTGTTTGGTCTTAGAGTGCAGCACGGGGTTCTTAGCAACGCTAATAGCACTCGTGCTGTCACAAAACAAAGGAACGCGAGAAAAACTCAGACCAAAATCACGCAAAGTGGTCATCATCCAAAGCAACTGGGAACAGCGGCTAGCCGCAGCAACATACTCAGCCTCCGTGGTAGACTGGGCGACACTAGACTGCTTGCGAGAAGACCACGAAACAAGAGAAGAACCAAAAACTAGCAAGTCCCAGAAGTGGACTTGCGATCAATGCGACAACCAGCAAAATCAGCATCGGAATAACCGCAAAGGGAGAGGGTGGAGGAAGCAGAATACCAAATCCCAAATTCTGGAGTGAAGGATAAGTACCTCATAATGCGCTTGACCGCCTGACGGTGCGAGGTGTGCGGCGACGACTGAAATCGCGCGCAAAGACACACCGCAAACTGAATGTCCGGGCATGTCGCCGTCAGGTACAGCAGCGACCCGATCATACTTCGGTACTCCTTCTGGTCCACCGCTTCTCCATCCACATCCGCATCCAGGGCCATCATGGTCGACATGGGTGTTGGAAGAGGCTTGGCCTCACCCATATCGAACTTCTTCAATATGTCTTTGGTATACTTACCCTGGTGCACGAACGTCCCTTCCCGGGATTGCTTGATTTGCAACCCGAGGAAAAACGTCAACTCGCACATCATGCTCATCTCAAACTCCCTGCTCATAGTATCTGCAAACTTGGCAACTAAAGCGTGAGAAGAACCACCAAAAATGATATCATCCACGTAAATCTGGACCAAGAGAGTATCAGTGCCTTGCTTGAGGAGAAAAAGTGTTTTATCCACACATCCCATTTTAAAACCCTTAGCAAGCAAAAAGGTTTTCAACCTATCATACCAGGCTCTAGGGGCTTGTTTCAAACCATATAAGGCTTTGTGAAGTTTAAAAACATGGTTTGGAAACTTGGGATTTTCGAAACCGGAGGGTTGTCTCACATACACTTCCTCTTCTATGTAGCCGTTTAAGAAGGCACTCTTGACATCCATTTGAAAAAGTTTAAACCCTTTGGATGCAGCAAAAGCCAAGAGTATCCTAATTGCCTCCAAACGAGCTACAGGAGCAAAAGTCTCCTCATAGTCTATCCCCTCCTTCTGACTATACCCCTGGGCTACTAGTCTGGCCTTGTTTCTCACAACATGGCCATCCTCTCCTTGTTTGTTTTTGAAAACCCATTTTGTCCCAATAGGGTGACACTCAGGAGGAAAAGGAACCAAAACCCAAACCCGATTTCTTTCAAAGTTTTCAAGCTCCTCATGCATGGCATTGACCCAATCTGGATCAGATAAAGCGTGTCCAACATCTCAGGGTTCAAAATCAGCAATAAATGCAGAATGAGCAAAGTGAGAGATTGTTGTGACCTAGACCGAGTGACGCGATCGTTGATGTCGTCGATCATCTGTTGAGGCGGGTGTTGGCGCTGGATGTGACGTGGCACCTAACGAGCTGATGTAGCCTCCCCCTCAACAGTAGCTGGCGCCTCCTCGGGTACAAAGGGTACCGCTCGAGGTGGCGGATCCCACGGCCCCCAAGATGAAGAAGTGTCGGGGCCGTGAGTCGTAGTAGAAGCAGCTCCTTGCGGCACAGCAGGTGGAGGGGTGCTGGATTATCCATACCTTCAGCACCCTCATCCTCGTCATCAAAAAGAGGCTCACCAACCTCATGATCACCTGCACGCTCAAAACGAGAAGAAGGACAAACCATGGTCTCGTCGAAGGTGACATCTGATGTCTCCATGACTCGGTTAGTATCAAGGTTAAGTACACGATAAGCACGAGTGTGAGTGCCATAACCCAAAAATACCCCGTCAGAAGAACGAGACTCAAACTTGTCCAAGTTGCCCTTTTTGAGTATAAAACAATGGCAACCAAAAACTCGAAAATAACTCACCTTGGGGAGTTTTCCAAAACGCAACTCATAAGAAATCTTTTTCAAGAAAGCTCGGAGAAAGATGCGATTGGAAATATAGCATGCAGTGCTCATAGCTTCGGCCCAATATCGCCTAGGAGTCCTATGCTCATCGAGCATCGTCCTGGCCATCTCTACAAGGGTCCGATTCTTCCTTTCTACAACACCATTCTGAGGCGGTGTGTAGGGGGAAGAAAACTGATGCTCAACATCTAGTTCAAAGGGAACCATCATCGAGCATCTCAAAATCCGAATTCTTGAATTCGGAACCATTATCACTCCTAATAGCTCGCATCGAGTTCAAAGGGAACTTGTTCTGAAGACGCAAAATCAGATTGCGAGCAAAGGAGAAAGTCTCGGTCTTCTCAGCTAAAAATAAGACCCACGAATATCTCAAAAAGTCATCAACAACAACAAGCACATACCACTCCCCCCAACCGAGCTCACCCGAGCCGGACCAACAATGTCCATGTGCAAAAGCTCTCCAGGGCGCTTGGTCATGACCTGAGTCACTGGATGGTGGGGAGCGGCAACCATCTTCCCATGTCTACAAGAATGGCAAACAAGATCCTTCTCCATGGATAACTTGGGCAATCCTCGGATTAGGCCAAGTGAACTAAGCCTTGCAAGCAAGTCGAAGCTCAAATGTCCAAGTCTCCTATGCCACTTCCAAAGATCAGAGGAGGAAGGTCCAGCCACAAGACAACGAGAAATGCCAAAAGACTCCGAGAAATTCGCACGAAAGACTTTTTCAAAGGGCGAAATCAAACACACAAGATTGCCCTGAGGATCCAAAATACGACTGAGATTCGGTTTAAAACGAATCTCATAGTCATCATCGAAAAGTTGCGAAACAGAAAGAAGGTTAAAATGCAAGTTAGAAACAAGAGCAACATCGCGCAACACAAAGTGCTCATTAACTCGCACCGACCCACGAGACAGCACCTTACCTTTGTTGTTGTCGCCGAAGGTGATAAACTCCTTTCTGGCGACCGGACTAAGACTGGAGAACCACTTGGCGTTTTCGGTCATGTGCCTCGAACACCCGGAATCCACCAACCAAACGTTCTCCAATCGTTTTACCTACATCAATAAAAAGACATAGGGTGAGCATACGGTCCAACACTGGGGTGAGTGAAATAGGAATTATACCAGTGTTGGGCCGGCTGCTCAAAAGAACGGTTAGCAAAAAAACCATTCCTAGCACGTCTACGTGAAGAGCGATCACCACGTAGAGGAAAACGTGATCCGCTAAGGGAGGAGCGTCCATCACGATACTCAAAACGCGGTGGTGGAATACGCTCAACTACAAAGCCACCGCCACGGGGTGCATAGCCTACAACTGCAGGCTCCCGCCGGGCACGCTCTCTCCGCGGCCTAGGCCTAGGAACTTGAGGTTTTGGACCTCTAGGCCTAGCAGCACTCCTCTGAACATTTGGCACATGTACATCATGGAAAGGATGGTACATGTCCGTGTTGTTCATCTCCTTTGCACGGCGCGCCTCTCTCTTGCGCCGAAAGCAAAACTCACTTAAGTGACCATCTCTCCCACAGTGCTCACAATGGTACATCACCGCTCTCAAAGGGGGTTGTTGGTACTCACGGTAGTGGGTGTGGATCACTTTGCCCTTCTGTGGCATAAGCTCCTCTTGGATGGGTGGCATGGTGTCCAGCTTGTTCTTGAGGTGGTTTGGTTTGGGAGCCCATGATTGTTTCTTGGCTGGAGCTCTCGGAGGTTCAACAAAGACCCCATCCTTGGTGTTAGGCTTGAGAGGCTCTTTGGGTGGAATCTTGGTAAGCTTGGGAGTAGTGGTGGAGTTGGGCTTCTCACATGGGTTAAGACTACTCGACTCTCCAGTCTTCCCAAAAGACGAAACATCAACACCCGGAGCAAAACCTACACCTGGACCTCCAGCAGCTCGCTTGAATTGGGAGATCATCATCCCGAGCTGTGGCTCACCGCTAGACACCCATGACAAGATGGTCCGAAGGTATGTGTTTTCTTCCTCGGTTTGCATCTTGTCATGCTTCACATTCGCAATCTCCATCTCCAAACCCTCACAAAGAACACACCTAGCCACACATGTGCTACCTGAGTTGGCCTCTTCAAGAGACACAATCTTGGCATTCTTCTCTGCCAACTCAGATTGCAAGCCTGCATAAGACTTGCACGCACCCAACAGTGAGGATCTAGCCTTCAGCTCATCCACCTCTCCTACCAGCACAACATACTTGCTTCTCAAAGTGAGAAGGTCAGTCATGTGTGTGGTGCACATCTCACATTCCTCCTCATCGGTAACAACTACGGTGGACTTGACAGATTCAAGTTCCTTCAACGTATCCTCCCACTTCTGCCTAAACTCCTTGCGCTCTCTAGCAGCACGCCTAAGCAACTTATCCTGACTAAGGAGCGCAGCAATAAGCTTCTCGACCTCAGCAGAAAGCTCGTCGGGGGTCTGAGATACCTGGGAGGTGTCGTCGTCGTCGTCGTTCCGAGGAGTGTCCTCCTGCTCGCCGTCGACCTCCTTGCCGAGGGCCATGGTGCAGAAGCCGTCGTCGTCGGCGAAGAAGCAGAGTCCGTTCAGCTTGTCCTCGATCCTCTTCTTCTTCTCGGACTCGTCATCGCTTGAAGAAGCGGAGTCGTCATCCGAGTCGTCGACGTTGCTGAGCGTGGCGAAGAACGCTATTGACACTTACTAACGTCGCTACCAAGAGTAGAGATAAACTCTATCCCCGGCAACGGTGCCAGAAATGCTTGTTGGTATAAATTAACGCACACTCTACTTTATCCGCAAGCGCACAGATAAAATCTACCGATGTAGCACTTCACCGGAGTAACCCAGTTTTAATATCGAACCCAAAGGAACGGATAGTGTTAAGTCTTAAAGTCTAACCCCTAAGTAGCTAACAAGGACAGAGAATCTAGAAGTATAGAGGGGATCATTAAGGCGGTCTAATTCCAATTTAAGAGTGATATATTTATATTATTCTTAGTGGGGAAGTTGCCATAAAAGGTCACAAACAGAATATGAATCTTTTATGCAAATGTATAATCCTACCGAGCCTACACACGGGTAAGTGGACTATAGAAGAATCAAC
The DNA here is from genome assembly GCA_009763385.1 of Coix lacryma-jobi var. lacryma-jobi. NCBI lineage: Eukaryota > Viridiplantae > Streptophyta > Magnoliopsida > Poales > Poaceae > Coix > Coix lacryma-jobi. Next base: position 142,237,227 of record CM019826.1, read on the forward strand.
AAGGCTATAAGAGTCACCCTTGCGAACAACCACTACTACCGGCGTTATAGGAGGCATATATGAGCTATCAAGTCTAAGCACCACGCTTACACTATCCAACTACTCTAACTCTAGAATGACTAGAATTAAAGTACTCAAAAGAGAGTCATAAATCTTTAAGAATAATAAGAACAATAGCTCAAACTTAAATATAGACGTTGATTACTGAAACAATCGCTGAAGTTGATGATGAACTTGAATCCACAGGTACAAGATGAAGAAGTGGATCCGACAGGCCGGAGCTCCTTCTTGATCTCTTCCTCTCTCTCTCTCTCTCTCTCTCTCTCTCTCTCTCTCTCTCTCTCTCTCTCTTCTAGTTCTAATATAAGACTAGGTTCTAAACCTAAACTAGAGGGGTAACTAGTCTTCTACTTGATAGCTGGCTCTTGATTACAACTAGATGAACTAGATCTAATTCTAGATGAACTAGAAGAGATTCATCTAGAGGGACCTCTACTTCTAATTGAAACCCTAGTTTCTGATGTGGAGATGAATAATGAAGATGGAGATGCCTGGAGAGGGGGGTCTGGGGCTGCTTATATAGCCCTGAGGGATCAACCGCGGCCGTTGGATCAAACCGACTTCAGGGACGGTGGAGATGAGTCCTAGGGTTTGGTGGAGGAAGCTTGCAGAAGACAGAAGCCAGCGGGCCCGGGGGGAGACCGGTCGGTCTCATGGTGGGACCGATCGGTCCCACCTAGCAGGGTCCCGCGGTGCCCGACCTCCTGGTGTCTTCTGGTGTCCTCTGGAGTCTTCTAGAAACTTCCTGACGTGGCGGTTGCGTTATCTCCCGCCTGTTTCCTTCTAGGGGAAGCAATCAACGCTGGTTTCCTGGTTTAGTCCCTGCAGAATCACAATTCACCAAAACTCGTGGAATATTGTCAATTAAAACCCTAAACCTTTGTTGGTGATTGAATTCATGCCCTTTTCATATTTATTTATCCTTTAATTTTGATAGATAACCAGTGTCAACAAACGCACGCTGCTCATCCTGGGCCTTCTCCAAGTACTTCGTCTTGATGTACTCCTTGTTGAAGCCGCCCTTCCGCTTGTGCTTCGCGGGGACGTACTTCTCCTTGCGCTTGCTGGAGTCGTACTTGTGCCCATGTTCCGCCTTGTCGAAGGTCTGCTTGTTCTTCTTCGGGCAATTGGCGATGAAGTGGTTGGGGTCGCCGCACTCGTAGCATCCCGAGCGTCCTCCTCCGCGGCGACGGTTCATGCGGTTGTTGTGAAACCGCGAGAACCGGTTGGCGAGCAATGCCAGCTCGTCATCCCCCAAAGACTCCAGCTGCTCCTCTGTGACAGAAAAGAGAGAAGAAAGTGCAAGGCCTCCAGAGGTGTTAGCAGAAGAGCCAGAAACCAAAGTCATCGACGGGCCGGAAGGATTTTCATAAGAAGCCCTCGTCATGGCATCAATCTCACTGGACTTGAGCTTACTAAAGAGCTCGTCGCACGTGAGGGTCTCATAGTTAGGCGATTCGATGATCGCCTGAACCTTGGAATCCCACACCGATCGATCAAGAGTATGGAGTAGCTTGAGAGCTCTCTCATGATCGTCGAAAGGCAACAGCTCCTTGTTAGCCCTCATCCTGTTGACAATCACCTGAAAACGAGCGAATAAACTTTCTATGCTCTTGCCAGGCATATGTCGAAAGTTCTCATACTCTCGCTTGAACGACTCGTAGAGACGGGTTTTGACTTGAGAGGTTCCCTCATGGAAACGCATGAGGGTAGCCCAAATCTCCCGAGCCGTGGCGAGGTGAGAAACGCGATCAAACTCACTCATGCTCAAGCATGAGAAAAGAGCATTACGGGCTCGGCTATTGGCATCGTGCTCATCGATCTGAAGCTGAGAGACACGAGCAGCCAAGACAACGTAATCGGCAGAGTTTCAAATATCCCAAATGGAAGCACCCAAACTCTGCAGATAGGCCGACATGCGTATCTTCCAATACGCATAGTTCGTCCCATCGAAAAACGGCGGTTGCCCACGCCGCGATCCATGTCGCCTTCTGTGGATCTGGAACCGGCTAAGGTGGAAGATCCTTAACCCGCTCCGATACCAATTGAAGGACCGAAAATGCAATAGCAAGGCGACCAGAGGGGGGGGGGGTGAATGGGAGCTCAAAAATTTCTCTCGAAACTTTGGCCTTTTGTTCCCAAAATCAACCCCAAGAGCTTCGATCGAAACCGTGATGCTCACGACCCTTGGAAAAGGGTGGATGATCCCTAGGATCACAGCGGAGCACCACAAAGCGATAGCAAACCAAACGGCAAAAACATCGGAACGAGTTCAACCCTTAACAACCAAGTCCCGAACGTAGATAGACGACTACGTAGAGAAATCCCCAAATACCTATGCTAACAAGTAGCAAAGATACCTAGAGAAGTTCCTTGGTCAACTCTAGGGCCAAGCAAGAAGTCCAGAAACCAAGCAAAGAAGCCGGGAGAGCAAACGCACTAAACCAGAGCACACAGTCGATTCGCGGACTATCTGGCCCTGAGGTCCCGGACTGTCCGGCCCTACTGCGGACTGTTCGCGAGCAGGTGGCGGACTGCCCGCCGACTGAAAGTGCAAAAATTTCTCCCTCTACTTATTCTAATTCTAATTCCTACTCTACCCCTCTCTAATTACAGAGCGAACCAGCTAAACCCTAGGGTTATTCTGGACCAACTCGAAGATGCTGGTGATCCGACGGCCACGCCCGCACAACTGGTAGCGTTGCCTCGACGCAACCTCACCGATTGCCGCCACGTGCCGCCACCGCTCCGCTCGTCCTTTTCACGGACTTCGCCCCCGGTTTTGAGGCCTAAACCGGGAAACCAGCCTTCACGACCAACCTCCGGTTTTGAGGCCCAAACCGGGAAACCAGCCGACCATAGCCTGAGTTTTGTGGCCCAAACTCAGCAAACCCGCAGCACCCAGGTTTTGAGGCCCAAACCTGGAAACCGTCCTCAGCCCGAGTTTTGTGGCCCAAACTCGAAAACCATCAGCGCCCAGGTTTTGAGGCCCAAACCTGGAAACCGTCCACTCGGTGGTTTTTCTATGGCTCAACCACCAAACCGAGCCGTAGAAGGGATGCACCGCCAGTGCACCCCGTCCACCGACATGTGTCCCCAAGTCCTCGACTCGAGCAACACCATGCCCGCAAGTCTTCGCTCGTCGCTGTCCCAGGCCGTCAGCCACCACAGCTGATCCTCGGGCCACCAGTCCCTCAGTCCAAGCCTCACGTCCGCCCTTCGCCACTCTCGGTCCATCGGCACGGCACGTCTCTACTTGACCTTCACCTTGCCTCTGATCACTGTATCTGTGCTCGACACCTTCACAACACAAGCCAAAGAACATGCGCATTATCCCAGTTGATAATCACTCATCACTCAGAGACTCGGCATACACCCATGTATCCGCACACTTTGTTACTTTATGACCGCTATTACATTTGAGTTTATTCAAATTGTGTCAATGTTTGATTCCTTGTTATTGCGTTTGTAGAAAAATACAGGAAAAACGAAAAAACACATTCTGGGGGCTTTGCCTTCTGGACCTCTTCTTGAGGCTTTGCCGCACCAACCCTGGGGGCGCGGCTGACGCTTTTGCCGCGCCAGGCGGGGTGGCGCGGCAAATGCATTAGCCGCGCCAGCCCGCCTGGCGCGGCAAAAGCGTCAGCCGCTCCCCCAGGGTTGGCGCGGCAAAACCTGGCATTTCATTGCATAGCCTTTTCAGTGTCGTGTCCTGTCTTCATAAGTCTCTGCAGTTTTGATTCCGATAGACTTTTCAGTGTATAGGCTTTTCAGTATATAGGCTTTTCAGTACATAGGCTTTTCAGTGAATAGATTTTTCAGCGAATAGCCTTTTCAGTTGCAATAACTACATACTCACAATGCAGCTGAGATAATTCACAAGTTCAAAACCAGGGCTCCGCCTATATAAACTCATCAGTGCCTTCCATATTGAACAACTTCATTAGAGGTTGCGAGGTTCGTAGTAGAGATGTCTGGAGGTTCGTCCAAAGGCGGGAGAGGAAAGGGTGGGAGGAAGGGACCTCCCATTGTGTGGGAGGGCTCTCTCGGTCCTGATTTCTTCTTAGAGGCACTATATGAGTTTCCCGTTGAGAGCAAAAAGGATTTCAGTCGGGACCGTCCTCTTAGGGGATACGATAACCACTTAGAGGACTGGCCAAAATGCCGCCATGGTGAGGACTGTTTGGTGCAGATGCTCCACGACGACTTGGAGGCAGGCTGATGTTTCTTCAAATGCCCGCGAGCATGGGTAACTTTATTTAATTGTTGTTGCTATGTCTCTCATGTTTGCTAATACTTAGTCATTTTGTGAATGTCAGTCTTCTATTTTTGAAGAAAACTGCGGCTTCACCAGATGGGTGGATCCTCCTCCAATATGGCCGCATCAGCAATACATCTATTATCTGTAGGGTCGTATCGACGATCTTGAAAGAGAAGTTAAAAGCATGCTCAAGGACTATGATGATGACGGCAGCGATGCAGGCGGTTCAGATGAAGCAATATGCCTTGATCCATATTGCAACTGCCCGCATCACAAGAACAAGGGGCCTCCACCGCCACCGCCACCACCGCCACCACCACCACCACCCACAATGGGAGGCTATTACGGAGAAGAGTCTACTCAGTTTGCTATTTGGGACCGCTTCTAGAACTACTTAGACCACTATGTGTGTGTTGTGTTGTGTCAATCAATTACCTAAGGCATGTTAGGATTAGTCTAGGACCTTTTAACCAAGTTACGGTAAAAGGTCCTCACATGCCATATACTAGTTTGTTGTTCGTGTACTGGTTTTCTCTATTCTATTTCTCGTACTTTATCCCAGAAAAAATCGATGACACATGAACTACCGCAAAACAATACAACAACATATAAAAAAGTCGAACAAAGTGCAGTTCTACATAATCGAAGATCAGAAATAAACGGTACACGAAAGTACAAACCAACAGTTTAATACTCAATAATGACAACAATGTTCATTACTCAATAATGACTACTTAACCTACCACACTACTGAGTGCAACGAGGCCACTTTTCCTTCCTCACAGCATCCGGATCCTGCTCCATTGCAGCCTTGGCACGACGCCCACGCTCAAGCCTCTTCTCCCTATCCCCCTACGCTTAGCTGCATCCCTCAGTTTTGCCTCTTTCTCATGCTGCTTTTGTGCTGCCTCTTCTTTGCGTCTCTTCTCCAAACGCTCCTTGTCCTGCGCAGCCCACTTTTTCATCCTCTCTACGTGCTCCTTGTCCTCCGGCTTCATCTCAGTGTCGATCCACTGCTCGAAGTCACATAGTGGTGGAGGCTCCTGCAAAATACGACTAAGTCATTAGGTAATAAAATATAAATGATTTGTCATTCATGTATAGAACAAGCCATCAGCTTCTCACCATCAGTCCAATACGGATCTGTTTAGGTGTAGGGTCAAAGGCATAATTCTCACACATCCAATACCTCTGACCGTATATGTGCTCCTCATCAGATATTGCGACCTTACAATCATCGCCGCAGTAGCACATGGCGCCGCCATACATGGCGCGGCTAACGCTTTTGCCGCGCCGGGTTAGTTTTACATAAAAAAATAGACAGTGTTGTTTATGCAATTTTTTATTTAATTGAGTTATTAATAAAAAAAATTCTGCAGGTACGGGTAAAATCTTTTACCCGTGTGTGAATATGGGTATTTTAGCGGGTAAAATTTTATCTCATGGGTACGAGTATGAAATAGCACTACCCGACGGGTATTTACCCGTTGCCATCTGTAAAGCAGAGCAGGGCAGGGCATGCACATGTTATGTGAGGAGCACCCGTGGTGGCCGCGGCTCCGTGCACGCGTGTCTATGCTCGATCTGCCAGTACTGCTGCCACCACCGTGGGGTGCCCAAGCCAAGCGCCGATGCCACGCCCATCGAGCTCTCGAGCCCGCCGTCCGCACGCCACCGCACGGGCCCGCGCACCAGCCACGCCGCGGACGCGTCAGGCGTTACGCGTGCGTGCTCAACGCACTGGTCTACGACTGGAGGAATGGTTCACTTCTCTCCTCTCGCGTACGGAGTATACTACTGGAGTAGTACGTATACGGTATACTCCGTATCCGGGTTGAACGACCGCGCCCATATCAATCCATCACGGCCCGTTCGCCGTCCGGGGCAGGCCGCCCGCCGGGCCCCGGGACCAGCCAAGCGAGCGAGAATTTTTTTTATTAATAACCCAATTAAATAAAAAATTTCATAAATAACACTGTCTATTTTTTTTTTTGCAAAACTAACCCTTTTGCCGCGCCGTCCCCAATGGCGCGGCAAAAGCGTTAGCCGCGCCATGCATGGCGGCGCGGCAAAAGCGCCACCGTGGCACCGCCCGGCCACGCAGGCCCGCGTGGGCCCCACTCGTCAGTTTGCCGCGCCAGGCGGGCTGGCGCGGCTAGTGCGTTTGCCGCGCCAGGCGGCCTGGCGCGGTCATCGGCTTTGCCGCGCCAGGCGGGGTGGCGCGGCAAAGCCGATCTAGATCTGGTCGCCGCGCCGAGCAGCAGGCTCCTCCTCATTCCTCTCTTCTCCCAAACCAATTCAATCCAATCCATTCCATTTCATTTCATTTCATTCCTCCTCTCTTCATCTCCCTCCCTCAATCAAACTTGTCTACAAGAGGTATTTTGATCCATATTATTGTTCTTTATCCATATTTGCAATGTAGGATTGAACCATATTTTTGTAAGTTAGGGTTTGTAGACAATATTTATTTTGATACTGTCGTGACGTTAGTTGTTAATTAATGATGGATTTGTTCATGTATTAGACTTTTTATATCTGTTTTGCTTAATATTTTGTTCATTTTGTGTACAATTTTTTGTGTAATATTTGTTACGTCATTATGTAGATTTATAATTAATCATGAATGTATGTGTAGCGTTGACATATTTTTTATTGTTAGGATGCCGCGGCGTGGCAAAGCTAGTAAGGCAAGGTAAGATCGGTACATTGTTGATTTATTTGTCTGTTTTAATGAAGTAATTTTGTGTTATGTTCATTTGTTATTGCGTTGATGATTGTAGGCAGCCTCTCACGGGCAATGCCTATGCCCGTTTGCCATTGCCTAGCGGTGTTCCGGTGCCCATGTGCTACTGCGGCGATGATTGTAAGGTCGCAATATCTGATGAGGAGCACACATACGGTCAGAGGTATTGGATGTGTGAGAATTATGCCTTTGACCCTACACCTAAACAGATCCGTATTGGACTGATGGTGAGAAGCTGATGACTTGTTCTATACATGAATGACAAATCATTTATATTTTATTACCTAATTGACTTAGTCGTATTTTGCAGGAGCCTCCACCACTATGTGACTTCGAGCAGTGGATCGACACTGAGATGAAGCCGGAGGACAAGAAGCACGTAGAGAGGATGAAAAAGTGGGCTGCGGAGGACAAGGAGCGTTTGGAGAAGAGACGCAAAGAAGAGGCAGCACAAAAGCAGCATGAGGAAGAGGCAAGAATGAGGGATGCAGCTAAGCGTAGGGGGGAGAGGGAGAAGAGGCTTGAGCGTGTGCGCCGTGCTAAGGCTGCCATGGAGCAGGATCCGGATGCTGTGAGGAAGGGAAAGTGGCCTCGTTGCACTCAGTAGTGTGGTAGGTTCAGTAGTCATTATTGAGTAATGAACATCGTTGTCATTTGGTGGACTTGTTAGTGTATTGTACTGTTGGTTTGTACTTCCGTGTACCGTTTATTTTGGATCCTCGATTATGTAGTCTTGAACTGTACTTTGTTCGGCTTTATTATATGTTGTTGTATTGTTTGCGGTAGTTCATGTGTCGTTGATTTTTTGTGGGATAAAGTACGAAATAGAATAGAGCAAACCATTACACGAATAACAAACTAGTACATGGCATGTGAGGACCTTTTACCGTAACTTGGTTAAAAGGTCCTAGACTAATCCTAACATGCCTTAGGTAATTGATTGGCACAACACAACACACACATAGTGGTCTAAGTAGTCTAGAAGTAGTCCCACATAGCAAACTGAGTAGACCTTTCTCCGTAATAGCCTCCCATTGCGGGTGGTGGTGGTGGTGGCGGTGGTGGGGGCGGCGGTGGAGGCCCCTTGTTCTTGTGATGCGGGCAGTTGCAATATGGATCAAGGCATATTGCTTCATCTGAACCGCCTGCATCGCTGTCGTCATCATCATAGTCCTTGAGCATGCTTTTAACTTCTCTTTCAAGATCGTCGATACGACGCTGCAGATAATAGATGTATTCCTGATGCGGCCATATTGGAGGAGGATCCACCCATCTGGTGAAGCCGCAGTTTTCTTCGGAAATAGAAGACTGACATTCACAAAATGACTAAGTATTAGCAAACATGAGAGGCATAGCAACAACAATTAAATAAAGTTACCCATGCTCGCGGGCATTTGAAGAAACGTCGGCCTGCCTCCAGGTCGTCGTGGAGCATCTGCACCAAACAGTCCTCACCATGGCGGCATTTTGGCCAGTCCTCTAAACGGTTATCGTATCCCCTAAGAGGACGGTCCCGGCTGAAATCCTTTTTGCTCTCAACGGGAAAGTCATATAGTGCCTCTAAGAAGAAATCAGGACCAAGAGATCCCTCCCACACAATGGGAGGTCCCTTCCTCCCACCCTTTCCTCTCCCGCCTTTGGACGAACCTCCAGACATCTCTACTACGAACCTCGCAAGCTTTGCTGAAGTTGTTGAATATGCAAGGCGCTGATGGGTTTATATAGGCGGAGCCCTGGTTTTGAACTTGTGAATTATCTCAGCTGCATTGTGAGTGTGTAGTTAATGCAACTGAAAAGGCTATTCGCTGAAAAGCCTATATACTGAAAAGCCTATACACTGAAAAGCCTATACACTGAAAAGCCTATGGGAATCAAAACTGCAGAGCACTTATGAGGACAGGACACGACACTGAAAAGGCTGTGCAACAAGATGCCAGCTTTTGCCGCGCCAACCCTGGGGGCGCGGCTGACGCTTTTGCCGCGCCAGGCGGGATGGCGCGGCTAATGCATTTGCCGCGCCACCCCGCCTGGCGCGGCAAAAGCGTCAGCCGCGCCCCCAGGGTTGGCGCGGCAAAAGCTGGCATGAAGTTTTGCAGCAGGCAAAGCCCCAAGGTTTCCCGCCGACTGGTCGAGTTCCTGATCGATCTTTGTCCTAATGTGTTGTCTCTGTTTGATCGAATGTGTTTTTCCGTTTTTCCTGTCTTTTTCCGCAAACGGAATAACAAGGAACCAAACATTGACACAATTTGAATAAACGGAAACATAATAGCGGTCATAAAAACCAGGCTTAGTGGCTCAGGCTCCACGAAGTACATAATAGGGTTCTCAAACAAGTTATCTAACATATACATCACCTATCCATATAGTCTAACACTAAGCCTAGCTAGGTGTGTACGGCTGACGAGGCCGCCTCCGACGCCTCGGCTGCGACAGATCCATGTTCGGCGTGAACGTGACGTCCGTGCGGTCTCGTGCGCGTGGCCGCCGGCGTGGTGACCCCTGCGTCTGACTAGGTCCCTGCAACATTCAAAATAAATGTTAGCAAACAACTTAAATATATCTGACGAACTTAAATGTATAGCGGTCAACTTATGTACCTGCACGTCCTCCTGAGTAGGTAGTGGAGCTCCACCTAGCTGTGAGTACCCCAGCTCCTGTGCTGCGCCCAGCTCTGGCCAAGGCTGCCAGCCAGGGCCGGTGTAGTAGCCACTAGGGTAGTCGTAAGCACCAGGTACCTGCAAGGCCGTGACGTCCAGGCCACCTCTGGAGGAGGACCCTCCAGCGTAGTGCGAGCTATGGCCGAGGGCCATGTAGCCTGCACTAGCCGTGTAGGGTGGTGTCGTGCGCTCGACGTACTGCTCCTCGTCCTCCTCCTCCTCCCCCTCCTCCTCGGGCTGCTCCTCTGCAGTGGGGCCCTTTCCGCGTGGATCCGCAGAAGTGCCTCCCGTCCGAGCGTCGGACGACGCTGCTGCTGCTGGGACAGTGTCTGACACCAAAGGGCTCGAAGGCTGAGGAAGGTGCGGTGGGGCCCACACTGTGTCCATGCACCCAAGCTTCTGAGCAAGCTTCCTGCAGCCCTTCCTGATTTTCTGCAAATAAGAAAATAATAATAATAAATATTAGTACAGTTTATGACTTCTTAAAATTTACACGTGCAGTTCGAATGTGTTATGATACCTGCAGAAAAGCCTGTACCGGGTCGTGGTCCCCAGTAGAGCTGGTGTGGTGTATAAGCTGCGCTGCCTCGTCGGAGTACCGAGACAGCTGCGACGCCTGCCGACACAAGACCAGGGGGTAAGTGCACCAAGTACAGAAACACAAACAATAGTTGAAGGACATGATATATTACCACGTAGCTGTGTAGAGGGGCTCTGTCAGGCTGAGTCGATGCCCTAGTGGTAGCATCGTACGGGTCCTCGTCGTCGTCCGACTCGTCCTCAGCGGTGACCTCGTAGTACGGTGGCTTAATGTGCAACCGGGTGCTCCGGTGCAGCCACTGTAGGTACTGGTCGAAGACGCCCTGGTCGTACGGCTCGCCGTCGTCAACGTCCTGCTGGTACCTGTTTGTCCAACTCAGGACATGATCGGCGTGCTCCGCGCGCCAATCAACGGGATTCTTCCGTCTGCTTTGGCGCTTCACCCTGCATTGCAAAGGAAACCCATCTGTTAGAGCATAAGATAGAATTTACTAGAGTAACTGAACAACACTGTGGAGGATACTTACTTGTGCAACCTCTGATCCGTGCTAATCAGAGGTGGAGGAAACTCCTGTCGTAGGCCGAACTGACGCATCACCCTGATGGGCAAGTGCATCTCGACCACGTAGAAGCAGATAAGAGGGACGGTGCAACGCCAATCTACACGGTCCAGCTCCGTGGCGGGGGTCGAACACGTTGTCGTACAGGTCCCAGGGGTCCCAACTGACCTGTTTGTAATGAACAGACATAGTTAGTCATGTTCCTTTTTCAATATAAAAAATTGAACTCATTCCGGAATTACCTGGTGCTGTGTCAGGACGTCCAGCAAGTCCGTGTACAGGTGGTAGCGGCGCTGGGGGTTGCCTCTAACTGCCTCTGCCGTGGACCAGACAAACAGAGCAGTGGGTCGGGTGTCCGGGTGCCTCCACACCTGCATTCCAATTTGAATCAGTTAAATGACTGTAAATTTGTAAAAGCACACGCACGCAAGAGGTATGTACTTACCGCCTCCTCTCGTACGCTGGGACGACCCACAGGCAGCCGCTGCCAGGCCCAAACCTGGAGCAGGGGCAGACACCCTCCCAAGCTAGAGGAGGCCTGCCTCCGCCAGCACCCCTCGCACAGCTGTCTGTACAGCCATGCTAGAACAGCGCTCCCCCAGCTGTAGCCGGCGATGTTCTCCCACGGCTGTGCGAGGATGGGGACGAACATCCAGCTGATGGTGTTCCCCGATGAGTCGGGAAACAGGAAGGCCCCAATAAAGTGCCACAGCCACACTCTGGCATACCTCTCGACTACCTGTGGGTCAGCGTTGAGGGGGCAATACGAAAAGTGCTGGGTGATCCACGACGAAGGCACCCCAGTAGTCTTCCTGTTTGTTTACAAAAAGTAAAAGTTAGGAAATGATAGTAGCACATCGTATGCAACTAAATTAGAAAAAAATTAGCTTACTTGTTCCTCTTAGCGTCTGCGTCGTCGGGGGGCGTACGACCACAGAACTGGTGGACGGTGTCCATCCACGTGTCGGTGTCAAGAATCCCCGTCACGGGGAGGCCGCCCAGGCATAGACCAAAAATCTTGGCCACGTCCTATAACGTCACGGTCATCTCCCCACAGGCTAGGTGGAAGGTGTGCGTCTCGGGACGCCACCTGTCCGCCAGCGCGGTGAGGAGCGCGGGGTCGAGCTGCAACACCACGTCGTTGGCAACGCGGGCTAGCACCAAGAAGCCCGCGCGCCGTAGGAAGGGTGCGTAGCGCTCGTCCCACCGGTGCCATAGGTGGGTGCGCGGCCTCAGCAAGGACAACCTCTCCGGAGGGGCGTAGTCGGTGAGCCTGTGCGCCCGGTGCTCGCCGTCGTAGAACGGCTCAAGGAGAGGGTACGCGGGAGGGTTCGCCATCCTGTTTAAACAAAACACGGTAACAGGTTAGTACAGCGTCAAAAATAAAAAGCATTAAAACAAATGAAAGACTTATGTACAATAATAGCAAAAGCATTCAAATAATTAATATAAGTGAAGATAAAAATAATAAAGCATTAAAACAAATGCAGACATATGTACACCTGTTGTGTTTGTCTACGATGGAAGGCTGCATTATGCCCTGGCATGTGGCAAACAGAGCATAGGTTCGTGCTCGGTGTCTGGTCAAAGTCCCCCCCGCCATACCTATCCATATTGTCCATGTCACCCTTTAGTCTCTTCTTCCTCCTCCTACCCTTACCTAACTTCAGCAGCTCAGGATCAGGCATGAAGTCTCTACCCAAGTATGGAGGCCATTGAGTGGGATCAAGGTAAGGCTCGAAGCTGCTCTGCCATATTGCGACGGTGTTGCTCCGGCGATAGTACTCGGACATATATGGTACGGCCTTGTAGTTATATCCGCGCGCTCTACAGGACGCAATCATGTGAGAGCAAGGGGCATGCATTATCTGCGGCACGTTACAACTGCATTCCACTCTTTCAAGATCGATCCGATAGTTGCGACCACCGTAGCGTTCCCCGCCCATGGTAGTTCCACCCTTTGCTCGAACATTATAGATTTGTCTGGTTGGTCCATAAGCCTCACAAGTTAGCTGCGTTGCCCAGATCTCATTTTCCTGAATGTGCTCCTTTCCCGCCTTTCCAAAATCACCATCTGTTTGTAGGTTGTCTTGAGCAATGGACCACCTTTTCACAAAATACTCGTTGGTCTTGTGAAACGAGTACTCAACGATTCCAGAAACGGGCAAGGCTCTAACACCGGTGAATACCTTGTTGAAAGACTCCGACGAGTTGGTGGTCATTATGCCGAACCGGAAACCGCCCTCATCGTAAGCAAGCGCCCACTTCTCCTTGTGTTCCATCTGTCTCTCGATCCAGGCCCTGGCAGCACTGTTTAACATTTTGTCCAACTCTTCCATTGTTTCTTTGAATTTGTGCTCAGTTTTAACACAACATAGCTCTTTCACCTTGGCACAAACCTCCTTTTTTCTCTGCCGACGCCAGAAATTGGCGGCAAAGTGACGCATGCACCATCTGTGCACTAGAGGAGGACAACCCTCTATCTCCTCCTCTGCGGCACGAAGCAACCCAACATGACGGTCCGAAATCAAACATATTGTCCGAGAAGGCCCTAACACTTGTATCCGTAGCAGGGCCATGAACCAAGACCAAGACTCAACGTTCTCCCCCTCAGCCAAGGCGAAAGCAATTGGAACTATCTGGTCCTCGGGATCAACAGCCGCCGCCATCATCAACACACCCTTGTACGCTCCGGTCAAGAAAGTACCGTCCACAAGTATGACTGGACGACAGTACTGATACGCATGCTCTGTTTGTGCAAAAGACCAAAATACACGCTGAAGCACATGTGTAACCTTGCCGGTGTTGCGGTCTATATACTGCCCATTGGTGTGTGGAAACCATTTAAGGCCAGGGTTATAGTATGCCATTGCACACAAAATCCGAGGAATCCTGTTGTAAGCTTCATCCCAACCACCCCAACGAATTGCAAGGGCGATCTGCTTCGCACGCCACGCCTTTCCATAAGTCACCTTACAGCCTGTGAATCCAAATATGGAGATAAGCAATTGTGAAACAGATACGTCGGCGTCATCATCAACAAATGCCAAAATACGCCGTGCAAGGTATCTTGCCGTTAATTGAGGATGTTTTTCTTGTCCCTTATTTGTAAAACAGGTATGCGGTTGTACTACTTTACTGATCCTCCACTTGTCATCAGTTCTCTTGCGAGCATTCAGCCTCCACGGACAACCAAGACTCAAACACTTGACGTGGTACCTCAAACTAATATCTGAATGGCTGACCGTGTACGGTCGATGATGATGCACAACATAGTTCTCAAGGAAAAGCTTCAGCTCAGTCATAGTGTTAAAAATCATACCCTTCTGAAGAATCCAATCTGTATGGTTATACAGTGTTTGCTTGCACAGATTCAATCCAGTATCACAAACTGCCTGGTCCACCATACTGACATCCCTATCACTTGGAACGCCTCTAAACTGCATGTTAACCGACCTCAATTGCTGCAGCTCTGTCTCAGTCAAAGGATCGGGCGCAACATAATACCTCACTTCGCTCAAACGCCGCCACGCATCAAAATGTATATGATCCTCTGGTATATCAGTGACTAGTCTCCCTGGAGGATGCATATTCTGAGGAACCGGTTGTGGCATAGCACGAACCGGTTGTGGAATACCACGAACCGGGTCAGGCATAGCACAAATATAACTGTCCTCTTCTTCGTCATAATCTGAATCATCATCAGAATCATAGTTTTCATCAAACAATTGTGCCTCCTGGTCCTCCTGCTCCTGCCGCTCTAGGTCAGCCACATCAAAATCATTGTTTATTTGACCGACGTCAGCGTGGACATTTTCAGATGGATACACCGTCTCCTGGGTGACCATCAACGTCCATAGTCATCGGAGCTGCATCGTCATCATCCCCTACCTCCTGTGCTTCACCTTCGTTGCCATCATTGGACGCCTCTGCCTGCTTCCTCCTACCATCCTCTACCACGATCTCAGCCATGGTCGAATTGGATGCCATAACGATCGTCTGGTATTTTGCCCAGTCAGCCTGGTTGCGCAAGGGCATCAACGCATAGTTCGCCCTAATCTTGCCACTGTCAAATCTCCCTTTCAACGAGAAATCACCATCGAACTTCTCCTTCAGACGCAACATAAGCTCCGTAAAAGAAGGACGCTCATCAAATACTTCGAGTTCTTGTTCCATGTTATCATCAAACAACCCATCTCGTTTACTAACTGTGCCTCCATAAAACAATCTGAATACAGTGTCCATCTACAAAGTCAATAGTGGAACTAAGGTCAAGTGATTGTCTTCTCAAAAGTAAAGAATGACGTAACTACTTACTAAGTTGGCTTCACTAACCTAACTAACATATTAACCTAACCTAACCCAACCTAACTAAGTAACTAACTAAATATCCTAACTAACTAACTAACAAACTAACTAACCTAACCTAAGCTAACCCAACCTAACCCAACGAAATAACTAACTAACTTACTTACTTAGTAACTAACTAAACTAATCTAAACTAAACTTACCTAATTCACTAACTAACTAACCAACCTATTAGTACTAACTAACTTACCTAATTCACTAACTAACCAACCTATTAACACTAACTAACTAACATAACCTAAAGCACTAAACTAACTAACCTAGGCCACTAACTAACCCTAAGTCACTAACTAACCCTAAGTAACTAAACTACCAAATCTAAGTCATTAACTAATATTTTGATAATTAAATAACTAACTAACATTTGCAAAAAAAAATATAACAAAAACTAAAATAAACTAACAAAGAAAACTAACCTTAGCTTCCGGTGCTTAAGCGGGGGAGAGGGAGAGGGGGGTGGCCCCCGGCCACTGCCTGGCCGCCGGCGAGCTCCCCTGCCGTCCGGTTGCACGGAGGCTAGGGAGGAGGGCAGCCGGTGCAAGGAGCAGGAGGTCGGCCAGGCGGAGGAGGGAGCTCCGGCGACCACGGCGGGCTGGAGCGGCGGCGGCGGCGGGCTGGAGCGGCGGCGGTGGCGGCCGTTGCGGGCAGCAGAGGGAAGGAGGAGGAAGAAGGGCGCGGCGGCCAGATCTAGATCGGCTTTGCCGCGCCACCCCGCCTGGCGCGGCAAAGCCGTTGACCGCGCCAGGCCGCCTGGCGCGGCAAACGCACTAGCCGTGCCAGCCCGCCTGGCGCGGCAAACTGACAGGCGGGGCCCGCCCGAGACTGCGTGGCCGGGCGGTGCCACGGTGGCACTTTTGCCGCGCCGCCATGCATGGCGCGGCTAACGCTTTTGCCGCGCCATTGGGGACGGCGCGGCAAAAGGGTTAGTTTTGCAAAAAAAAAAGACAGTGTTATTTATGAAATTTTTTATTTAATTGGGTTATTAATAAAAAAAACGACAAGCCAGACGTGGGAACAGGCAATGCTGCTGTCTCTCGCTCTCAACACAACGGTACGGTAGGCCGTAGCTGTAGACCTGTAGTAGTCTTGCCTGCTCAATGCTGACTAATGCTTCAGATTGCACCGAGATTTCGATTTCGACCTCGTCTTTTTTTCCCATAATATATACGTATCCACCGTTTACCTCTCTACATCAAAGGGTCTGTTTTGTTTAGTATAGCTTACAACAACTTCCATCACTCATGAAATTGTTTTATTTCCTCTCTTCACAAAAGTATAAGCTGAGATGAAATTGAAAAAGCTTTTTTTCCCATAATATATACGTATCCACCGTTTACCTCTCTACATCAAAGGGTCTGTTTTGTTTAGTATAGCTTACAACAACTTCCATCACTCATGAAATTGTTTTATTTCCTCTCTTCACAAAAGTATAAGCTGAGATGAAATTGAAAAAGGTAGTTTTCCACAGCTTAGAACTTTATTTCTCTTTCTCAACCATACATAAAATTGTTGGTGAAACAGTTTTGTCAAACATTTTTTTTCAAAACAGCTCAACTTTATTTACACATCTACTCATAAACCTATTTTTTTTAAAAAAAAACCAACTTCACTACTGAAGTTGATTTTTGAATACCTGATGGGCTGGTAGTACTTTCGTACGAGTTGGAATCGATGCAATGCAAGTAAGGGGGTGTTCCTTTGGCTGACAAATTTTTTTTTTGGCTGTCACATCGGATATTACGGCACTAGTTTAGTCTATTAAAAATAAATTAATTATAAAACTAATAATAGGGTCATATGCTAATTACTAAGATGAATCTATTAAGGTAAATTAATCTATCATTAGCGAATATTTACTGTAGCACCATATTGTCAAATCATGAACTAATTAAGTATAATAGATTCATCTCGTGAATTAGTCTTCGGCTGATAAATTAGTTTTTTAATTAGTATATTTTTAATAGGCTAAACTTGGACCGTAATTTCGAACATGCCCTAACTAAAAAAACAGGCATCGATTCTTGGCAAGAAACGAAACTGCAAACACCGTTTCATACGGACTCTCTGCTGTTTCATGTGAGACACCGCGCGGGGCGACGTTCCGCTTCCGCAGCACATCCCAAACACACCCGTGGGCTTGCATTCCTAAAACGGGTAATTGGGCTTCCGATCCAGGCGCTCTTCAAGACAAAATAAAAAAACGTGATTACACATGTTTGGGAATGAAAAAGCAAAATATGCTCATGCATGTTGGGCGTTGAGTTGCGTCTTCTATATCTACGACTCAGTCTTCAACCTCTGCAGCTTCTATACTTGCGAGGCCTTCGATGGTCCGTGCTACCAATAACCGGTGAGATCGCCGTGTTCGTTTTGGGGCACGTTAGGGACTCATCGACTCTTTTGGGTCGATCGCGTGCAGAAATCTTTTTTAAATTACCTTGTTCGATTCCTACTCTTGGGCTAGAATCTCTAAAAGTAGATTCTTCTATCTTGGCACTTCGTGTTGTCTCTCGTGTAATTGGGTTGTTTTCTTACCTAATATCTTGTACTCACATGCTTAATATAATATATGTGGTTCTTGTCAAAAAAAAATGCATGTTGGGCGTTGGGCGTTGGGCGTTGGCGAAAGAAAACGGAGGAGCTCTTCGGTTGACCGACACCGTTGCTGTACTTCACGTTGCGACGACCTGTTGTTTTCTGCCGGGAAGTGTGGAATGCATAAATGTAGTAGTATAGTACAATAATAAGACATAATAATTTCCATCAATATAAATATATATATATAAAAAAAGATAAATGGAGACGGAGCGTGGGCGCGGAGCATGGTGGACCCGTGCACCCGGTCCATGTGACTCACGTCCTCGTCGACAAAATCGGGCGCCCTTCTCCTACCCATCGGGCATCGGCCGCTCTGCAGTGCAGGCTGCGACTCCTGCCTCTAGGGACTCCGCGTCCCCATCCGGCGTCCGCCCGCCCGCCCCGCCCGCCACCACCACCGGCCAACCCTCCCCGCAGCCCCCGGAGCCCCGCGCCGCTGATCCACTCCGGAACTCACCCATCTATATAAACCACCACCTCCCCCGGGCACATGACTCCACTCCACTCCACTCCAGGCAACCCAACCAACAAACGCTTGAGTTCACTTCACCTCGACCGTCACAGGAAGACAGCGCACACCCCACCACCACCGCTTCTCCCGGAAGGCCAAATCCCCCGGAAAGGAGGGAGAGAGAGACCCCGTCGTCCCCTCTCCCTCTCCTCTCCTCTCCTCTCCTTCCGGTGCGTGAGGCGGTGTGAGCCATGGAGCCGGCAGCAGCAGCGGCGGCGGCGAAGACGGTGGAGCGGCTGGCGCAGCGCCTGGTGCCGCCGGCGGAGCCCACCCCCACGGGCCCGCACCGCCTGTCGTGGCTGGACCGGTACCCGACGCAGATGGCGCTCATCGAGTCGCTGCACGTCTTCAAGCCCGACCCGGCGCGTGACGGGGTCAGCCCCGCGGAGACCATCGAGCGCGCCCTCGCGCGGGCGCTGGTCGACTACTACCCGCTCGCCGGCCGCCTCGCCGTGTCCGACGGCGCCGGGGGCCTGCACGTCGACTGCACCGCCGAGGGCGTCTGGTTCATCGACGCCGCCGTGCGGTGCCGCCTCGAGGACGTCGACTACCTCGAGTACCCGCTCCAGATCCCCAAGGACCACCTGCTCCCGCACCCGCTGCCGAGGCCCAGCCCCGAGGAGGAGACCAAGCTCATCCTGCTCGTCCAGGTACGCGCGCGCCGCGCAGCACGCACAGGCGGGTTAATTAATTAATTAATTCCAGCTGCATTGCGCGGGATCGCCTCCGTTCGCCGTCGATTTGGGATTCCCGGCCACAGCTCGCTGACCGCCCCACCGCCGCCCGGCTACCGGGCTTTAACCCGTGCGTGCAGGTGACGGCGTTCGCGTGCGGCGGCTTCGTGGTGGGGTTCCGATTCAGCCACGCTGTGGCGGACGGGCTCGGCGCGGCCAAGTTCATGGGCGCGGTGGGGGAGCTGGCGCGCGGCGCGGGGCAGGTCTCCGTGGCGCCCGTCTGGGCGCGCGACGCCATCCCGGACCCGTCCGGCGCGCTGGTCGGCAGCCTGCCCGACCCCACAGGCGCCAAGCGCCTCGAGTACCTGGCCATCGACATCTCCGCCGACTACATCGACCACTTCAAGTCCCAGTTCGCGGCGGCCACGGGCGGCGGGCGATGCTCCGCGTTCGAGGTGCTCATCGCCAAGGCGTGGCAGAGCCGCACCCGCGCTGCCGGCTTCGACGACCCGGCGGCCACCCCTGTGCAGCTCTGCTTCGCCATGAACGCGCGCCCGCTCCTCCTCGGCGGCGCCGGCGGCGCCGCCGCCGCCACCGCCCGCCTCGGCGCCGGGTTCTACGGCAACTGCTACTACATCATGCGCGTGGCGTCCACGGCCGACAGGGTGGCGTCGTCGTCCGTCACCGACGTGGTGAAGATCATCAGGGAAGGGAAGAAGCGGCTGCCGTCGGAGTTCGCGCGGTGGGCGGCCGGGGAGGAAGGCGCCGACGGCGTGGACCCGTACCAGATCACCTCCGACTACCGGACGCTGCTGGTGTCGGACTGGACCCGCCTCGGCTTCGCGGAGGTGGACTACGGCTGGGGCCCGCCCGCCCACGTGGTGCCGCTCACGAACCTGGACTACATCGCCACGTGCATCCTCGTCAAGCCGTGGGCCCACAAGCCAGGGGCCAGGCTCATCACGCAGTGCGTGACGCCCGACCGCGTCTCGCGCTTCCACGACGCCATGGTGGACATGAACTAGCGTCCCACCACGGACCACCGCCAGCCCAGCCTCCCCCGTTTGTTCTTGGGTTTTCTTGTTTTTTTTCCTTCTCCTCTCATCATCAATCAGTTACCGTGGTAATTAGCAGTGGGTATAATTACTAGTCACATTTCCTCCTCCTGGGGAGTGGTCAAGCGGAATAAACTAATAATACGTATATACTACTAATATAAGAAAGCAAAAAAAGAGAGAAGATAATAATAAGGTGGTGGTGTAGATACAGGTAGCCAGCCAGCTAGAGCCAGGTGAGGTGAAGGACGAATGGGGGACAGGTAGACAGCTAGATAGTACTAGTAGTAGTTGGCAATAGTGGGATTGTGAAGGACAAATGGGGGACAGGTAGACAGCTAGATAGTACTAGTAGTAGTTGGCAATAGTGGGATTGGTATTGGATTCCTTATTTCCTTTGGATGTCTTCTTTTGTTGGTGTTGGTGTCTGGTGCAAGTACATGCATGGCCTTCTTTTTTTCTTCTTCTTCTTTCTTGTTCTTTGGTAGCTTTGATTGAAAGAAGGATCAAAGCTGGACTTGGTGGGAAGCCACCAACTAGTCTGCCCTAAATACCATGATAAGATTTTTATTGTAATATATACTATTCAACTCTTTTTATTTTTTATCAAATACTCTCAAAAGTTTATATGAGCTACAAGACAGTTGAGCTTAAGACCACGTTTAGTTCCCTAAATTGTTGCAAAAATTTTACATAGTACCCGTCACATCGAATCTTTAGACGTATACATAAAACATTAAATGTAGATAACAAATAATTAATTGTACTTTTAGTAAATGTCTGGACTAATTGAAGCATTCATGTTTGACAAAGTTTGTCAAATAATAACGAAAGTGCTACAGTAACTTTTTTTCAAATATTCGCGAAATGAACAAGGTCTAAGCTTCAATCAAATAGGAAACAAAAACGCATGGGCAGCCCTCAAAATTTTAGAGTGTGAAGCCGTGGCTTCCGATATGATGCTCGTCCATGTGGGCAATCAAGAACTGTTTGGTACTTGGTAGAGCTTGTTTTGTTTCTACTCTCAAAATAAATTAAGAACCTGTTTGTGCCACTATCTTTATCTTCCTCAGTCTATCATCTTCAGCTCCTTTCGCATACTATTGCAGCAAGGAGCCGAAAACTGTTTTTAGGTTTGTAGTTGTGCCTCTAAAAAAAAGGTTTGTGTAGTCGTGCCAAACAAGATCTAATTATGTACAGTATACAATAACTAAGAAACAAATCAGTGGTAACACACTACATTGATTTATAGTGGTAGATGAAGTTGAAATGAGATGCTAAGCTGAAGTTACACAAGATTAGTTTATAGTAATTGACAAAATTGAAAGATGCTAAGCTGAAGTAACAGTGCACCCCCGAAAGCAAAGAACATGTGTCATAATCGTCTTTTTCGTACTCTATACATATCTCTTAGCCCCGTTTCTTGAGAGTAGCTTCGGCTACCCTATGACGGCAATATTTTGTTCAAACAAAAATTGGGTGAGAGTAGTAGCTTCTCGGCTACCCCTGTGACAGCAATATTTCGTTCAAACAAATTGGGTGTCCATGATGTTTTATTTCATACCTTGATGTACAGTAGCATGCAGGGGTCAGGAGTGAAGCTAAAAATAATGATTTGACATGTTTTTCTATTTTGAGATATACTAGCAAATTTGCCCATATGTTGCAATGGAAGAAAAAACTATCAAATATCAATAGAAAAAATAGCAAAAAAATATATTTTGTATTCTATCTATTTTATAATTTTTGAAATTTATAACTTATTTTGTAATAACCGGCATCTATAATATAAGTTAATGTTGCCAATAACATATTGTTCTATCAATCCTTCCAATTTATTAATAACCATCTTCACAATTTTCTCCTGCCGCAAAGCACAAAAGTTTTTAAACTTAAATGTAGAATAATTTTATTTGTCATACTCATCTCCAGTGACTTTCTTTGTGAACCCATAGAATATGTAATTCTAATTTTTGATTGAAGTCGACAAGAAGTTGGTTGTTAACTTGTCAATAATTGCTTTATTGACCCAACCAGGGGAAATCATTAGTAACAAACTACTTAAAATTGAATTCACAATTTAATTAGTCGTCGACCATTGACTGATTTTAATGAGAACAAATTCTATTTGTTATCAAGAACTATATCAACAAATTCATGGTGGAAATCATTGTTTTTTTTAAAAAGATCCATCACTCAAAGACCTATAATATCATATTTATATTTGTTTATTTTATGTTTGCAAGAAAAATTTAAAACTACCGTCCGAAAGAAAAGAACAAAAAAATAGAGTAAAAAAATCAGAAACAAAAACAAAACGGCCAATAGAAAAAATGAAACAAAAAACAGATCGAAAGTGCACATACTCCGTATCTATTTTTTTTGCACTTTTCCTATATTTCAGGTGCCTGAAATTTTAGATGATTTCATGAAGCCCTCTTATATCACCAACTAGTATGAGTTAATTGTTACTTTGTGATTTATTATTTGTCTTTGTGTCATTACATATTATAAATTTTTGTCCTTGTCTTCATATAGAAATAATTGTTAATTATTAATTATCTTTGTGCCAACACAAATTTGATTTTTTTTAGGTTTTTAGTTTTGTCTAAAGAGTTTTTTATTATCGCTACTCAAAATTGCAGATTGCGCATACAGTAATTGCAACGAACGAAACCTGCAATTTTAATAAAAAGTATTTGCAATAACCATCGTCTGAAAGAAATCTAAATTTCAGACAACTGGATTTTAGCAAATCCCATTTTTTTTCTTCTATCTTGTATGTTAAAAAAAAACTCGAGTAGCTTAAATACAAAACTGTTATTGTACTTGCTCAGACCGTCGTGGGCAGATCCATTAGTGTTTTTTAAGTAGTAATAAAACACTCCACAAGGGAATTTCACTAGGAGGGTAAGAAAAAATTTATGCTAAATTTTAAATGGTAAAACACTAGAAGAATCATGAAATCGAGTGAATGCTCACAATTCGTGGATCAGTTGAGGCAGTAAAAAAGGACAGCCGGAGCCGCGGTACGCGCGCAGACAGACGCACAGCGTCCATTGACCGACCAGTCAGTCCATCGGTGGTCCGCCGACGTCTGGTGGATTCGGCGGTTTTTTCGCGGTGAGATTTCGTCGCGGGCCGCGGGGTGCCACGAGGGTTTGGTATTGTGGGGTAGCACAACGCGGCACAGGCACGAGATTTTAAGCACACGCCGTGTCCGTGTGCCGTGTGCCGTGTGCGTGCGGTCGAGCGGTGCGCGCGTGTGATTTCGTAACGCCGACGGCTCGATCAACCGGCTCCCAACCAATCCAACACACCATGGCATGTCCACCGGAACCAACCAACGACGCCTCTTCTGGCCGCCGCAGATCGAGCTGAGAGACTGAGAGTCACGCGATCCTCCTGCTCCTGATGGTGACGATGAATCAGCGCCGTGCCGTCGCCAGTCTTTCATATATATTCGGCAGATTTGGTAGGGAAGCTACACGTACATTACGGGGAAAAAACCAAATTTAAAACCAGAGTGTCGCCGGTCGGTCGAGCCCCGACGAGGGATAAGTGGTCATCCTCAAGAGCCGTGCCCACCTCTGATTGTGTGAAACACCTAAAGTACTCCGTATTTATTTTACCTGGCTCCGTTCCAAATTATAAGTCATTCCAAAAATCTTGAAGAGTCAAAGTTTTCTAAATTTGACCAAATTTATATTACAAGATAATAACATTTACGATATTAACTAAGTATTGTTAGATTCTTTATTAGTTATATTTTCATAGTATATCTATTTGATGTCATAAATCTTTATATTTCTCTTTATAATTTTGGTCAAACTTGAAAAAGCTTTGACTCTCCAAGATTCTTGAAATAACTTATAATTTGGGACGGAGGGAGTACTTTGCACCTCGTGAATTCAGATGAATATCTGGTATTCCATATTTGTGTGGGATAAGTATTTTGTTTGGTTGTACTCCCTCCGTCCCATTAAAAATAACGTTTTTAACTTTTGATCTTCTCGTTTGACCGTTCATCTTATTTAAAAAATTTATATAAATAATAAAATAAATAAATCATTATTAAAGTATCTCTAGTGATAAAATAAATTATAATAAAATAAATAATATTTATACAAAATTTTTGAATAAGACGAATGGTCAAACAAGAAGTCCCAAAATCTAAAACGACACTTTCAATAGGACGGAGGGAGTGCACGTTAGTATATTATTATTTAACATGTTTCATAATAATAGAGAAATTAAATCTAGAAAGTAAGCATTTGGAACACGTACACGACGAACGAAAATTCACGCGTCACTCATGTGTCCCATTTGCAGACAGCGAAACTTGCGATATGAACCATTGGATCCGTCGGCTGGACCGGAGCAGAGTCGTCTTCGTGGACGCAGGAAAAAAAAACACGCCACTTTCCTACCGTCGTCGTCTACTCGACGTCTACTCCTGCTGTATTGCTTCATGCGTTTCTAAATAAATCAAATTTTAGAATTCATCTCATTCAAATTTTTTTAAGTTTAATTGACTTTATAGAAGAGAATAATAGCATTTATGATATAAAATGAATATGAAAATATATTTTACTGTATGACTAATGATACTAATAATTTGATATTATAATTTTTTCTAGAAATTCGGTTATAGTTTAAAAAGTTTGACTTAAAATAATTCTAGAAATTTTATTTATTTTGGAACAGTGGGAGTATATAAGTATATTTAAGGAATAAATACAGACAGGGTTCTTTTCTGCCGTGCTGTCCCTCTCAGGTTAGGACCAATGTAGTAATCATCGAGAATGCTACGTGTGTGGGGAGTGCAATTAGTAAAGTAACACTGTTTGTTTGTTAGCATACGCAAACGCTGGTTACTGTCTTTCTTTGGCACTTGATGACTCCATAAGATTAAATTCTGTTTTTGTCAGGTGTAAGCTCGTCAAGTCTTCGAGGTTTCCGTGCATCCTTACATATTACATACTGTACAAAAACATACGTGTTCCTCGTCAACCTTGCCACCTAATGTTAGTTCCATGAAAGCAACCTTTTCACAACACCGTTTCCGTGTGTGTCTACAACTACAGGCCCCAACTGTAAGACTGTAAGTCAAGAACTACTGTCGCAATCAAAGTTTTTTTTTACTTTTCCCTAAAGATAAACTCTTGGGCTCCGGTTAAACCGGCACTTACTGCGGCAGACTATTTTTTTGTGAGAAACTGATAAGTTTAAGTAAACAGGCTCCGCGGAACCAGAACTTTTGATTAAATAGGGTCAAGCAATACGATAACACCTTGTATATAACTACTCTCTAGGTGAATTTTCTATACTTACAGGAGTAGTTACTCTCATCTTTAATAAACCATATTGCATATGTGTATATACTTATTTATCAGTTTGAGTATGTTTATATACTTATTTTAAGATATTTCAAATCTTACTCATGTGAATTTTTTCAAAAAACATATACTTTTATTATATTACTAAAATGACACTACAGTAGTATATAAATAAGTATGACCATATACTCTATATATGCTTGCATACGTGACATATATGGTACTCTAGAATATCTAGTACGATCATATACTTTATCTACATATACTTTATCGGGTCATAAACTCCATAAATCAAGAGATATACACATGGGAGTAACTACTCTCTAGAGTATTATGAAATAATTACCCTATATATAGTATACTCTGTAGCTAACTACTGAATAAGTTATTCTATAGCCACATCTATTTATGATAATTTCTATACTATTTACGACAAAGTGTATACGTATTTACGATAGCTATATTACTATAACACATGAGAATATTTACAGTAACATTATATTAAATCACATAGTATTCAGTTACTACAATCTCGTAAATCAACATAGTAATTATCGTAACTCAAAGTGGCTACACATGTAACACATCGAACCCACTCTCAATGACAACACACCAATCCAGTGTTGATGACTACACATCGGCATGACCACCACTTTATAATCCTCCAAATCACTGTACAGCGCGTGTGCGCCCGTAAGGATAGCGGCGCACGGGTGCCGTCAGTGAAGGAGAAGGGGGCGGAGGCGAGCACGGAGGTGGCAGGTGGCGGGCGGAGCGACCGACAGTGATGGCGCCGCGGCCGGGGCGGCGGCGGCCCTAGGGTTAGGGCTAGGAAACTTTCCCGACCCTAGATTTATGCCCGGCCAGCCTAGCGGTGGCCGCGACATGGCGGTTCAGCCAACGGTGAGCTCGGTGGTGGCGACGCCGCTGAGTGGACGGGCCGGATGGCGGTTGGGCGGGGTAGGCGGCGTGGGCGAGCTCCGACGGGGGTGGTTGGAGGGTGGGGCGGCCGCCGACGAGGTCTCCGGAGGTCGCGAGAGGTGGCGGGAGGTGGCGGTGGGAAGGGGAGGGGAGGAAGAAGAGGAGGAAGGAAGAAGAAGGCAGATGAGTGGAGGTGTGCGCTGAGATCTTTTCCAGTGCGTGCTGAGGAGCGATGTTGTATAATCCTGCACACCGACAATACCACAGACTCCTAACAACAGCACGTCAATCCAGTGTTGATGTCTACACATCAACCACGGCCACCTCCGTCTACAAACCAACAAATACCACGGGAAGCACATATCCATAGACATCAGGAATGAATCTGAGCCCAAAAGGAGCCATGGAGGGTAACCACTCCAAAGAGGACCCCAAAACACCACCGTAGCCCAGCCGTCGCCGCAGATCCGGCCATAGTATTTTAACAAATTTGAGAAAAAAACAGAGAAATTAAATTTAAATTGTAGAAAGTAAGCATCTGAAACAAAGGCCACGAGGGAAAATTTAAGCGCCAGTCGTGTTCCAATCGCAGACAACGAACTTGCTATATGGACCGTTGGATTGTCTCAACGGGAGCAGTCGCCTTCCTACCACCAGCACTAGAGAGTGCTACACTGCTACGAAATAAGGACAATGTTCCATTTCCCTGTCAGGTTAGGATCAATGTAGTAATCATCGAGAAATTGTGGGAATTGCAATTATTAAAGTAACATTATTTGTTTGTTACTCTTATTTGCATACTGTTTTTTTTATTCCGATTACTGTCTTTTCGCAATGGACACCATAAGATTAATTTAGTTTCTTCTTTTCTTTTTGCCAATTGAGCTAGTCAAGTCTTTGAGATATCCAAAGCATCCTTACGAAAACATAGGTGTTCCTCGCCAACTTTGCCACCTAATGTTGGTTATATGAAAGCAACCTTTCACAACACCGATTTGGTGTTTACAAGCCCCAACCTTGGGTCCTGAAAAGATATTGGACCAAAAGGTTTCTTTTTTCTTTCCCCTAAAAACTTCTGTTCTTCTATAAAGAAGCATGCATTGCAAGTTCTTGTACATAATAGGTACTGCAAAAGTAGTATAATACGGAGTATATACTATGACAGTGCTAACAAGGTTGTACTAATGTTATGCCTATTCGTATACGACGTACGCTTTGCATAAATGTCAAAGGCAAACTAGTTTTTTTTTTAAATGGAACTAGTCCTATTTTTATAGTTGAAGATTTGAGAGGCGTTGATAGGCGAGGGCCTATGTGGTGGCTGGTGGGGGTGACATACGTTTTCTATGAATTACAGCGTCGTCTGTACCTATCCTGTATTTTTGTTTTGTAATTAACTCCCTCCATCCTGAACAACTGTTTCAGGATTGAGGCCGCCACACCTTCCCAAGGGCTTAGGACGTAACTGCAACCGTCACTGCTTCTATCTTCTTCACCATTAGTCCCCCTCTCTCCCCCTCCGGTATCTTGCCGAAGGTTAGAGGGAGTGGAGATCCATCGTTTTTAATAAATTCTCTAGTAGATCGAGTCTTCTAGAGTTTCTTCATGCCAAAGATCTTGGTATTGGGGATGTATTTCCTCCTACTCCCTCCCGGCGACGGCGAGAAGGTAGGGTGGATCTGGGCTCTCCATGGTGGCTCTGTTGAAGATGAGCACAACAACTACGACGTCAACATCTACATCGACAAGACAACATGAAGACTTTTGTTTCTGGGCTTCGGCATCAAGACAAAGATGATGTCGCTGCCATGGAATAATTTTCTCTGGTTCCTTATTCGTTTTGTTGTGGTTGGATCTGACCACGATGAAGGATCTTGATGCGCATGCGAGATCTTCGTCATTCCTGTGCAATGTGCATCCATCCAATAAATTCGACTAAGGCCCCCTTTGGTTGAGCTTTTCAACCTGCTTTTGCTTTTGCAAAAGCCAAAAGCTAACCAAAGGGGTAAAAAGCCACAACTGCTTTTACCCAAAAGCAGCTTTTGGGTAGTACAAATGCAAAAGCACCTCTCCCCCTGCTTTCACTGGCTTTTGGGTCTAGAAATTACCCACCTGCCACTGGTTATGAAAGAAAACGATTCGTCTTTTTTTTCATCCGCCTCCTTTCTCCCATTCGCGAGCGCGACCCGACCCCGACCATGGCGCACGGCCAGAACTCCTCCCATGGCGCAGCTCCTCCGACCCATGGCGTGGCCCGGCCCCGGTGGGCTCCGTGGCCCACCCAGACGGGCGGCGCGGTGGCCGCGGCCCTCCCAGGCGAGCGGCGCTCCCTCCTCCCATGGCGAGGTCGGCCCCGGCGGGCGGCGCTCCCTCCTCCCATGGCGCGGCCGGTCCCGACGGGCGACGCGGCCCTCCCAGGCGAGCGGCGCGGCCAGCCCCGAAGGGTGGCGCTCCCTCCTCCCATGGCGCGGCCGGTCCCGACGGGCGGCGCGGCCCTCCCAGGCGAGCGGCGCGGCCAGCCCCGGCGGGTGGCGCTCCCTCCTCCCATGGCGTGGCCGCCCCCGCGGGCGGCGCGGCCCTCCCAGGCGAGCCGGCCAGCCCCAGCCCCAGTCCCGATCTCCCTCGCCCCTTTCCTCTCCTGTGACGTGAACACGACCTCCCTGCGAGAGGAAGAAGAAGATTCGTGTGTATGGCATGTGGGGTCCAGATGGAAGTGATACTAGCTTTTCCAAAAGCCACAGCTATCGAACCAAACAAGCTTCTACTTATCCCACAGCTGCTTTCTCACAGCAGCTTTTGCAAAAGTCACAGCCCACAGCAGCTTTTGCAAAAGTCACAGCCCACAGCAGTTTTTGCAAAAGCCACAGTCCAACCAAACAGGGCCTAAATGGCGTTACAGATGCACGCACGCGATGCTCCTATGACGGTATGGGTTGCCTTGGAAGCTTCTATACTTACGCACAAATGACAAAACCACGATGGACCCGGTATGTGACATGATAGAATCCGACATAGGAAAGGAAAGTGGGGATGGATATCCGATACCATCCGTATCCGTGAAGAATATACTTTTAGGTGAAACTATCTAAAAGTTGTAGCTCTCACTAATGACTAGTTATATTCATTTTATAATAATACCATTTAGTTTTTTATAAATAATTATATTAATTTAATAAAGTTGGTTATGTTGATTTTTAATTAGTACAGCCAATGATATATATTATAGTTTTAAATAATTGGTATTCAACTTTAAAATGTTAAAAATATCAAAAAAATTTGTATCCATGAGTATTCTTAGCCCATATTTATCCTATCTTAAATGCTAATGAGGTATCAGTTTTGTATTAGTATTTGATAATATTTGAATTCATGTTTATATCCTAATAATAACATTATAGTGAATAGTAATATTCATATTTGCATTCAGTATCAGTCAGTACTATATCTAGCGCCATAAAATACTTGACACATGACTACTGAATAATACTAAATTTTGTTTAGTACAGAGAGTTTGATGTAGAATAGAGCACGTGTATATCCATACTTGAATTCTATGCATTTTTTTAGCTTTCCGATACTCATTATTCTCGGCCAAAACACAGGACATCCAAAACCTCCAAATCTGCTGTCAAAAAAAAACCCTCCAAATCACGAGGAGCATCCTCTCAGATGGTTATAGCTTGTTCTATGCACGTTTTTTTTTCGACACTTTAAAAGATGGCAAAATCAGACAAATAATGTCATCAGGAAAGAAAAGGACAAACTAGTGTTGATATGTACTCCCTCCGTCTCAAAATATCTGTCGCTTTCGCTTCCCGAGAAACAAATGTCGGCAATTTTTATAAATAATAAATATTATCGATTAGTATCATCGGAAAGATCTTTGAATCTAGTTTTTAACAAATTTATTTAAAGATATAAATATTACACGTATTTTCTATAAATCGAGTCAAACTTATGGTATGGAAACCGAAAACGACCAATATTTTGGGACGGAGGGAGTACTCCTGCCTGCTCTAGTAGTGGTGGTAGATGCGATGCAATAATCTCTTTCATGTGACGGGCAATAAATGCTCGACCGCGACTTGTGAGAGGTCACTTTAACAAGGCCCAGGAGTGGCCCTTTGGGGCAAATCACTGTCGCCCCACGAGTGGCTCTTTTGTGTGCTCTGAGGCCGCTATCCGTTCCTTGGAAGTGGAATATACGAGATTGGACAATTCCTACGCATCTTGGTCTACTGGGCCGCAAAGGGCCCTGTCATATGATTCATTTACTTCAAAGAAAAAAAAGCTTTACGATTCATATGCTATCTTTATTTTATGGACTTTACTAGAGTCTGCGCGTGCAGTTTAACTGTCTTTCGACTGCACATTCCTTTTTTGGTAAGCTCTCTCGCCACTTTTTTTGGCAAATTATGGTGTTTGGTCGTGTTCTGGGCCTTCGGTGGGAGAGAATTTTCAAATGCCCCATAGTTTTGCCGCCAAAATTAGGGAGGCCCACACCTTTTGGATGCTATGACCTCCTAATTTACCATCTCTGATAAATTATTTTTTTCATACAAATTTGAATTAAAATAACTCCAGACCTGCACAAAAAAGGCTCTAATTTTCTCATCAATGTATAAGACATCTTCGAACTGCACATGTTATCAGAATTACACAAAAAACTAAAATGACTGTAAATTATTTGACATATATACTGCTGGGATAACTTCACATAAGATTTGCTTCTCTATTTTAATATTTCAAAAGCAACATGTATAATAGTTGATCTGCACATAGCATTTGCTTCCAAAAATGAGTTGTAATGCTACATATGAATGATGACCTACTTACTATCACTAAATTGCTACACATCATTTTTTGAATTCTCCCGCTGAATAGATTGATGATCTGCAATGTAATAGCAAAAGAAAGTGATAATTAGAGAACATGTAGTGCAAGGCTAAAAATAAATAGGTCATATATGACTACAAAAGCACTTGCTTTTTTGATCTGCATGAATGCTGATATTTCTATGTGGTACATCAAGAATTAGATGTTTGAATTAAACTGCTCAACAAAATACACTATTTTGCTAATTTCAGAAAATATATTGCCTAATCAGAATAATATTATTGCCTAAGAATACTCATTTTTTGCATTGGTAGTTGTATGTGACTCAAAAATTCACAATTTCTTTTTTACTGGTTGCTTTTAGAAGTAGCCTTTGTATGCCACATATAACAATAGTTTGTGGGTATGGTGTCACACCACCTTGTTGATGTCTTTTGCCCTCTAGCAATTCCCTAAAACTGCAGCCAAATAAAAAAGAAAAAGTAAAATCATTAGTTTGTTGATGTGGGTAACGAAATTACAAGAGTCTGCCAAAAAAAGAACGAAAGCATGACTGCCCAAAATTACTGTATTGGAGAGAACACCAAGAGTTCAATCCAAAATGGGTACAACCCAGACTACACTTCCCAGCCACCTGAACCGGTCATTGGCATGGTGATGCAAGATACATTAAGTAATAACTAAGGCACTTTGCCATGTATTTATGCTTCAAGTATGTTTGGCATTTTTTTTACCCCACTGAAACACAAAATCAAAAGTTATGAATGCCACTTTTTCTGCCTTTTCTTTATGTTAGGCAATAATAGTGCTAAGCGTTAGGCAATTATAAGTTCTAAATTAGGCAAAATAGTGTCCTTAATTAAGTAATAATAATAAATACAAAAATAGCAGTAGGAAACTGAGTCATGTGAACGCATCTTGGCCCTTAGTGGGTTCCGGTGATTGGATAAAACACAAGATTACTGTGACTAACGTGTGTTTTGCAGAAACATGGATGAGTTAGGTCACGGTAATGGCGACGATACGGGCATATGGAGTTCATGTCCCCTGGCGATGGAAATCGATTCGGTTTTCAAAGGACGGACGACGAAGACGGTGATAGGCTAGCGCTAAGTGTCACTTGGTGTTGGAGGACACTTAGGTAGTCTTAGGTCTTTGTTTTTTCTTTGGCCGTACTATAAAGGGGGGCGTGAATCAGAAGCTTGACCTAGATGAGTCTATTGAGGTAGGTGTGGTGCACGCTTATTATTTCATAGCCCTAGGTAGCTCAGAGAGAGCCCTTATGTCGTGAGGATAAAAAGTCGTTAAGGCGGCGTCGCGATCCGAGGTTGATTTGCCCTTGAAAAGGGCATTAGACGCTGGCCTCAGTGGCATCGGACGCGCGTCCGATGCTCACTAGACTTAAGAGTGCCTGGTGCGTGGCATCGGACGCTCCGATGTTGTTACATCGGACGCGCCTGTGCCATTGTTCATTAGAGAGTGCCCTGAGAGGCACATCGGACGCTGGCATCGGACGCTGGGAGCCAGTGTCCGATGGTCATCCAGAGAGGGTAAAATTGCATCGGACGCGTCTGTAGCAATGGCATTGGACGCTGCCAGTGTCCGATGCTCCTTTAAAATGTATGTCAGAAAAGTACAGTTGATCGTTGGGTCAAGGGCATCAGAGCGTCAGATGCTAGGCATCGGAGCGTCCGATGCCCCAGAAACTGCACTATTTTTGGGCTCTTTTGGATGGCCGGTTGGGGGAGTATTTATACTCCTCCTCCACCTCCATTAGAGTGTTCTTGCCCATTTCATCTGCTGAGAAAGACCTTGAGAGAGCAAGGAAGAGAAAGAGCCCTAGTGAGGTTGAGAGATTTGCTAATTGTGACAATTAGTGACCTCCTTGTGAGAATTGAGTAGCAAGTGTGCATCCATCCATCTCTTTGGCCTTGGCTTGGTCAAGTGAGAGTTCTAGCTTGTTACTCTTGGTGATCGGCATCACCTAGATGGCTTGGTGGTGATCGTGAAGCTTGGAGAGCATCCGGAGGCTTTGTGGATGACACAAGCGAAGTTGTGACCGGTAGTGAACGATTCACCGGGCCGGAGTGGCAAAGAATCAGCTCATAGTGAGCACTTGACCCTTGCGCGGATCAAGGGGGAGCTATACCTTGCGCGAGTGCTCCACGAGGACTAGGGGGTGTGCGACACCTCGATACCTCAGGAAAAAGTCGCCGAGTCATTTCTACTCTCTTTACATTCGCATTTACATTTGAGCAATTCAAT
Organism: Coix lacryma-jobi var. lacryma-jobi; assembly: GCA_009763385.1. NCBI lineage: Eukaryota > Viridiplantae > Streptophyta > Magnoliopsida > Poales > Poaceae > Coix > Coix lacryma-jobi. Next base: position 142,270,618 of record CM019826.1, read on the forward strand.
TCTGCAATTTACTTGTCATTCTTTCATAATTGAATTGCCATGCTAGAGTAGGAATGGAATAGGTATAGTCTTTGTGCGGTAGAGTTTAGTGAAACACACTTAAAAGCACAAAGGGGTTAATTGGGCTTGATAGGTTTTAATTGCTGCGAGAAGTTGAGAAAAAGTCCAATTAACCCCTCCTCTTGGGCATCTTGGTCCTTTCACCATGAACAGAATTAGTGTCACTGGTGCGAGGAGAAGGATCGAGGCGTCATTAACTACACCCTAGTGCAACTGAAAAGATAAGTCCCCTCCTCATTCAGGTCGGCCAAGATCCACCATGCCCATTCACCTCCACCACCCCCTATTAGGCTACCTTTCATGCCTTTATTTCATCCATTAGGCAAAATAATGTTAAGCATTAAGCGATAATGTTATCTTAAATTAGACAAAATAGTGTAACAGTGTCGGTGTTTCGAACCCGGGGGTATGGCACCAACTAGTAATATGATCGCGTGCTCTCTTCCTGGATGGTGATGCAAGATGACACAAGGATTTATCCTGGTTCGGGCAAAGAAGGCCCTACGTCCAGCGGGGGAGGAGGTTCTTGTATTACTTGCACCTAAGTGCTTGAACAGGGGCGAATACAAGCTTGGCGAGCGGGACTGGGGTCCGGACTCGCGTGTGAGGGTGTATGGGGTATGTGCGTCTAACGTGTCTGTAACCGGCGGAATGAGGGCCCTGGTGTCCCCTTTTATAGAGCAAGGGGAGGCCAGGGTTACACAAGGGTATTACAGGTGTCGGGGCGTACGGTGCCCAACACGGAGAAGGGTAGGAACCCTGTCTTGTCGAAGACATTGTAGCCGACGCGGGGGTTGCTGTTGGGGCGTCCTTGAAGCGTGGCCTCCATCTCGGGTGCGGACGTGGAGGCGTGGCGATGTGGAGGCCGTGCACCGCCCATCCTGGCACGTACGATACGTGCGTAGTCCCGCCGGGTCTTAGGGGTACCTGTCCTCCAATCATATGACAACAATTAGGGCTCGAGGGGCGCAGAACCGGCCTCGAGGTGGCGCCTGCGGGAGGGTCGAGCTCCGCAGGTATGGGCGAGTTCCGGGGAACCTGGTCGTACAGCGGAAATCCGGGTCTCGAGATGTGACCGGGACGTGCCACAGTGCAGGGTATGGTCGACAGTGCTGTACTGGTGCCTTTTCGCCCATGCTTATGGTAAAAAGGAGGTTGACTCAGACTCCGGTTCACTGTGGCGCATGCTGCGTCTCAGAGGACGTGACGGGGGTAGGTGAGTGCATTAAATGTTGGTGTGGGTTGGCATCCGGTGCTTGGCGCTGCTCGAGGGGCGTGATGTGCCCTCGAGGGGTAGGCAGCCAGGCCAGCGAGGCTCGAGGGCCCTGTGCCGGGTCTCGAGGGGTGGTGTATGGCGGTGGCGGGCTCGAACCCCTTGAGCCAGGGCTCGAGAGGCAGGCTACCACGAGGTGGTTTGTGAGACATTTGGCGGGCCTAGGCTTCCCCGTGGTGGGCCGGTGTTGTGGGCTTTGACAGGTTGGTACTCGGGTGGTTAAGTCCAGCCGGGCTTACTATTAACTGGTGTTCTAGGTTTTAACCCGTGTGTTTTGCGTTGATTGGGGTACCCCTTTGGTGTTCCCCCGACAGTAGCCCCCGAGCCCTTGTTCGAGTGCTTGCACTCGAGCAGGGGCTCCCGACTGAGGTCTCGAGGGTTAGCTAGCCGGTTCTCGAGGGTTTGGGTTGCTTTGATTCCGTGGGTGTCGTGCGAGCGACACAAGCGGATGTAGCCCCGAGGCCACGGGGGAGTGGTTAGGGCTCCTCGTGGGCTTTGTTAGTGTCAAGTGTGAGCGTTAATTACGTTTTTTAGGTTCGGGAGTGTCGAGCCCCCGAGTTATTTAACCCTCTTTCGTCGAGGGGTGCCAGGCTGAACCGACCGGCCGGCTCTTCGAGCTGTCCGGCACGTCGGTTGCCCTGGCTTGTCATCCCGCCGAGTCCTTTCGTTCGGATGCGAGGAGGATGCCTCGTACTACCACGAGCGGGCGAGTATCGAGGTTCCCGGTGAGCTGGTAACGGGGAACCAAGTGAGACCTCGTGCCCCGTTCGATAGGGGTCGACTGTAGCCCGGAGGCGATCTCATAAAGCATGGGTGCTCAGTCTGCAGGAGTGCCGGGTTCATTCGATAGGACCCGGTGGCTCGACGCCTCCCTCCGAGGGGATCTCACTGCATGTGGTGCTCCCTGCCTTGGATACACGTGAGGGGCTCGAGGGCTTGGCCCTCGAGCGATGCTGCGGGTGGCGCCCTTTGGTGTCCCTGACTCGGGTGCTCGAGGCCGGCTGTCGAACCCTTTTTCGAGGGCCAGCCTTCGCTGCCTCGAGGCTTAGGGCCGGGGCCCGTTTTTACCTTCGTGAAGAAGCCGTCGCTTGGAAACCTTCCGCCCGTTGGGCGCGCCTTTTTAGGCGAAATCTGTCGGGGAGGGCGGCGGACGCGAAGCCGGGGCGACGGTCGTGGCGGGCCCGGGCAGTGGAGCGAATGGAGAGCTGCCGCGTGTTCCCTGCATCCGGCTCGAGACGTAGTTAGGTGGGCGCATTAAATGCTATGCGGTTACCTTTTTCGTCGCCGTGGGACGCCTCGCCTGTTGGGCTCTTTCGTATAAATACCGAGAGAGGGGGAGGGCTCTTCTCTTTGCCTTTGCCTCCATAGCCACCACAGTTCCCGCACCCCTTCCCCCTGAGCCCGCAGCCAGCAACCTCCCCGGCCGTTCGTCCGCCGTCAAAGCCCACGCCATCGTTGCCATGGCCGACAAGACCTCGCCGCAGCCGGCCGAGGCCTGGAGACGGTCGAAGGTGACGTAGCGCGAGATGGACTCGCTGGTGGCTCAGGGGCTTCTTCGTCCCAACCCAGAGGAGGGATCTGCGTGGTGGGTCATCCCGTCGGAGGACCACCGGGAGCCGCACCCGCCGAAGGGGTACGTGGTGAGCTTCACCCGTTACCACCGCTTGGGGCTCGGCGTCCCGCCGAGCCGCTTCATGCGGGCGTTAACCCACCACTACGGGGTGGAGCTTCAACACTTTCCCCAACTCGATCTCGCACGCCGCCATCTTCGCTGCGTTGTGCGAGGGGTACTTGAAGATGGAGCCGCATTGGGAGATGTTCGTTCACATCTTCCGGGGCGAGCTCTTCACCAAGACGCTGAAGCCCAGCGGGAAGCGGCTCGTGCGCGCCGGCTCCCTCGCCATCACCATGCGGACCGGGCCTTCGTCGGCCGGCGTCCCCCGCGAGTATCTCCACCACCGGCTCTCGACCAACCAGTCAGGGTGGGACGAGCACTGGTTCTATCTGCGGAACGAGGGAGGGCTCCTTCCGCAGTATACGGCAGGGTGCTCGACCGGCGCCCGGACCAGTGGATCTGGGGCGTCGTGGCAGACAGGCAGCGCCACCTGGCGTCGCTGATGAAGCTGATGAAGAAGCTGGTGGACGAGGAGGGGTTGACCGTCCCAGCGGTCATCTGGGCGTTCCACCAACGGAGGGTCCTCCCTTTGGCGGACGGCCCCCTCTTCCTGTATCAAATGGGGGAGAAGGCCACGGCCGAAGCGCTGAGCGGGTCGAGGATGGCCGAGAGGGGATTGCCCTGCAGCGAGGGCATCTCCCGGGTGTCGATCACGATCCATGGGTCGTTCGCCCCGGAGAGTACCAAGCTAATCCCCATGGCGCCCGACGAGGGGTGCCTCGATCTGGTAGGTCCCCATCGAGCTAGCCCGTCTCGAGCCTCCCCTCCTTCTTTCTTCTTCGAACCTTGCGCGCTTTTCGTGTTTTTTTTTTTTTTCATTACGTTCCTTTTTCGCAGGGGACGTTCACGTGTCGTGCCTCGAGGCCCCGGTGAGGGAGGACGCCGTGGAGACACAGGTGAGGCGCCTCTCTGCTCAAAAGGAAAAAGAGAACAAGGATTCCAGAAAGAAGAAAGAGAAAAACAAAAACTTGCGTCGGTCGGCGGGAGCAAAGGTTGGCGAAGGCTCGCCGCAATCGGCAGCCTGGGGACGAGTCCCCCGAGCTCAGCTCCTCGAGCTCGGAGGATGATGATGATGATGATGATGATGGAGTGACGACGAGGGGATGGACGCGCGCCTGAGACGCGCGGGGTTCGGCGACATCTGGGCTGACCGCTCCCCTGTGCAGGAAAACATCTACGAGGTCCCCCGGCGAAGGTACCGCGCGGGGTGAAGCAGCAGAAGGCCACGCCCAGCTCCGCCTCGTCGGAGGCCCAGGGCACGTCGAGCTCCCGGCGGACGCGCCCCCTGTCGTGAGGAAGCCCCGAACCCGGAGCGCCTCCGCCACAGCACCAACGGAGGCCGCCCCCGCGTCAGCCCGGCGGGAGGTCTCGAGAAGGGCCGAGCCTCGAGGGCAGTGACCACATCGGGAGGGGCTCGGGTCCGACCGCCGCGAGCCATCGAGGTCGGGGTCGAGCCCGCGGAGGAGCGGGCGTCAGGAGAAGGCGTCGAGCCCGCACCATCACGAGCGTCGGGGAGGGAGCCCCCGGGCGTCTCGTGACCAGGGGCGTGAGCGTCCCCGGAGTCCATCGCCGCACCGCCGCCGGGACACAGAAGCGGACGCGGGAGGGCGCGACCGCCAGCACGAGCGTCGGAGCAGGTCCCGGAGCCCGCGCCGGGACAGGCGCCACGACGACAGCACGAGGGAGGTACGGTCGCCCTCCCGCGATGTGGGGCGGAAGGAGGGCTCTCCCTCGAGGTCGAGCCACGGGAGGCATCGGGAGCCCTCCCCCCATCCCAGCCCTGCGGAGACGGCCCAGGCGCAGGGCTCGAGCCGTGGGGTGGGCTCGAAGCCCCGAGTGGGTCCGGCGATTCGGGAAGAAGCCCAGCCGCCGCTTTGGGTGAGTAATTTTCTTGGATCTCGTCGGTAGTGAGGCTTTACCTCTTTACTTTTGGTGATGCATGCCATCTCTGGTTTCTCAGGGGGAAGCGCTCCTACCAGGAGGTGGACCTCGCTGCGTCCAAGCGGGCCAAGACCTCGAGCTCCGCCGAGGCACAAGCACCTCGAGGTATGGCACCTTCCTCCGCTAGAGAAGCCGCTTGGCTGGAGAAGGCTCGAGCTGCCATGGCTCGAGGAAGCAAGATGATCGTCGCGAATTTTGGTGAGGCCGTCGCCATCGACCACAGGGGTCGAGGCATCCTTCCCGGTTCTGATATCACTGTCATCTCATATTGCAGGGGCCGCAGCTTACGGCATCGAGCCCGCCACCACCACGTCCACTGAGGCGCTGCCTCCTCCCCCTCCTCCTCCTCCCGCGATGGCGCCAGCTGGGAGCGCCACCCTTCCCCCCCCACCACGACGCTGTTCGGGGGAAGCGCCTGGGGCTGAGGAGACTGCCCTCGAGGCCCCGACCGACACGAGCCGGGCTGCGGAGGAGGGAAAGGGGGGAGAGGCGTTGGCGGAGAAGGAGCCGACGGTGGAGGACCTCCTGAACGAGCTGGAGCAGGGGCCGCTCCTCGCCGCGGGCTCGATGATGGTGGAAGCGCCCGAGGCGCCGGCTAGCGCTGACAAGACGCCGCGGAGGACCCGGCCAGGGGAAGAGGGCCCGGGGTCGAGCCTTCTTTCGATCGACCCGCCGCCGCTCGAGTCTTCGCCCACGCAGGTTGTGATGCCGCCTCAGGAGGCGGCGGAGCAACAGGAGGTGCCGGCGGAGGGACGGAGGGAGCCGGGGCCCGTGCCGTCGGGCGGTGGGCCGCAGCCGGGGCAGCTCGAGGCGGAGGAGGATCTGCCCGACATCGAGCTTGACCGACCAGTATGGCCGTTTCCCGACGCGCCGAGCCCGTCCCTTGCCATGGTCCCCGTCGAGCAACCGGCCCAGCGGGGGGCCCGCGCGAGGTGCGGTCCATCTTCCAAGAGGTGGCCGAGCTCATGGCGGAGGCGGAGCGGTCCTGCTCTGAGGAGGCGGCCGGTCCGCACAGGTGTCGGCCGCCCTCGCGAGGGCTGAGGCGGAGCTTCAAGATCTCCGCGCTGAGCTGGGCCGAACGTCCAAATGGCGAGCCGGCTTAACGAGGCAGAGGCGGAAGTCCGGGCAGCTCGAGGCGAGGCCGCTCGAGCCAAGGAGGAGGCCGCCGCCGCCCTCGAGGCGTCGAGGAAGGAGGCCGCCGACGCCCGCAGCGAGGCCACCTCTGCCCGAGCCGAAGTGGAGGCGGCGAGGAAGGATGTCGCTGACGCCCAAGGCGAAGCCGCCACCGCCCGAGCCGCAGTGGAGGCGATGAAAAAGGAAGCCGAGGACGCTCGAACGGAGCCGCCACCGCTCGATCCGCAGCGGAGGGGTGGCGGAAAAAGAGGCTGAAGACGCCCGAGCTGCAAGGGTGGCGGCGCGGCAGGAGGTGATCCGAAAGGATCTAGCCCTCGCGGATACGGGCAAGCTGGTCGAGGAGCTTAGGTCCGAGAAGCTCCTCATGCTGGCCGAGAAGCGCAGGCTCGAGCAGCGCGCTGAGGGCCTTACCAGCGACCTCGCCGAACTGGGGCAACATTGCGATGGTAAGGCTTACACCTTGTCCTTGCTTGGGCCTCGAGGTTTTTTGTTACGCCGCAGTCTCACTCTTCCTCGTTCGTTGTGCAGGGGTCGAGAAGACGGTCGAGGAGCTCCGCGGGACGAACCAGGCTCTCTTGGACCAACTCCAAGACGAGACAATGGTGGCGGAGCGGGCTCGCGCTTCCCTCGACCGGCTCGGCTCCATGTGGGGTGTTCCTCCGGTGGCTGCGGCAGAAGGTGCGGTGGCCCGAGGCGACGCCTTGGTCGATGCCTTGTGCTTCCTCGACGTAGCCACGCGGGACCGTGTCCGCAAGCTCTCCACCATGGCGTCAAGCAGACGCTCGCGTCGTCCGCTCCGGCTTCCGCTTCCCGGTCCACGTTGTCGCCAATGGCTTCATCGAGATCGAGGGGAAGACGAGGAGTGGAACAACCGCCGTGTCGACAAAATCTTGGAGAAGATGGAGAGGCCGGGGATGTCGCTAGCGAAGATCTTCGAGGAGGACGTGCTGCCTCCTGACGCCAGCAGCGGTGTCGAGGACCCTCCTTCCTCTAGCTCGGGTGTCGAGGCTGAGCCCGCCGTGGAAGACCTCGGGGAGGAGTATCATACCGACGAAGATTAGGGCCTGCGTGCCAAATTTGGGCGTCGAGGCCCTTGTAAGAATTTTATGACATGAATGAGGGTACGTAGAGACCTGTATGTATAAATGACTTGTTTGTTTAAAGGAGTTGTTTTCTTTTCAAATGCGTTTGACCACTTCTCTTTGTTGCAAGCTCGAGTTTCTGCTAGCTTAGTCTGTGTTCCTTCGATACGTCGCGAGCCCCTCGAGGGGAGGCGTAGGTAGGGTACCGTAGCCCGGGGGCGTAGGTGGCCGTCTACGTCGACGCCTCCCGACCCTTGGAGGCTCGAGGTATTTTAGGATTTAGACGTCGCTAGTTCACTCGAGGCACGAGTCGAGACGAGGGTCGAATTTTTGAAAAGAAAACGCGCATTTTTTTCGGAGTCGGGGGGGGGGGGGGAAGGCCCCCCTGTCAGCCCCCGAGGGAGGCTCGACCGTGAGCAAAGCAGGGTCGAGGATACCTTAAGTTGCTAAGCAAAACGAAAGACAATGCACGAGATTGTTCATTCATATTTGACATGTTTGTACAAAGCAACAGAATGAATGAGGCCTCGAGGCCTTTAAGGGTAGAAGCGACGTAGCTGAGATATGTTCCACGCGTTCGCCAGGATCCTGCCTTGGTCGTCGTAGAGCTTGTATGTTCCTGGCTTGAGCACCTCAGCTACGGTGTATGGGCCTTCCCACGGAGGAGTGAGCTTGTGGCGCCCTCGATGTCTTGCAGCCGTCGAAGCACGAGGTCCCCCACCCAAGTCCCTTTTGCGTACGTGCTTGTCGTGGTAGCGTCGAAGCGTTTGCTGGTAGCGTGCGGAGTTGATGAGCGCCACGTCTGGGCCTCCTCGAGCTGGTCCTTGGCGTTGGCGAGCTTTTCGTCGTGGTTTGCTCGTTGTAGGCTCGAAGTCGAGGGAGCCGTACTCGAGGTCCGTAGGCAAGACGGCCTCGGCGCCCGTAGGTTAGGAAGAACGGAGTGAACCCTGTGGCTCGACTCGGCGTAGTCCTGAGGCCCCACAGCACCGAGGGGAGCTCTGCAGCCCACCCCTTTCCGAAATTTTTGAGGGTCTTGAACAGCCTCGGCTTCAGTCCATGGAGTATCATGCCGTTGGCGCGCTCGACCTGCCCGTTGCATTGAGGGTATGCGACCGAGGCCCAGGTCACGCGAATGCTGTTGTCGTCGCAGAAGTTGGTGAACTTTTTGCCCGTGAATTGGGTGCCATTGTCGGTGATGATGACGTTGGGCACCCCAAACCGGTACATGATGTCTGCGATGAACTCGACGGCTTTCTCGGAGGTGGGGTCGCCTATGGGCTTGGCCTCGATCCACTTGGTGAATTTGTCGATGGCCACGAGCACATGCGAGAGTGCCCTCCACTTGTCCTTTTGAGGGGACCCACGAGGTCGAGCCCCCAAACGGCGAATGGCCAAGTAATTGGGATCATCTGCAGGGCATGTGCGGGCTGGTGCGTCTGCTTGGCGTAGAATTGACACCCATGGCATGCTCGGACCAAGCGCTTGGCGTCTCCAATGGCGGTCGGCCAATAGAAGCCTTGACGGAAAGCGTTCCCAACCAGGGTCCTTGGTGTTGCGTGGTGGCCGCAAGCCCCCGAGTGCATGTCGTCGAGGAGCTTGCGTCCTTCCTCGAGGGGGATGCAGCGCTGAAGGATCCCGGTCGGGCTTCGTCGGTACAGCTCCCGTTCGTCGCCGTAGGTGACGTAGGTCTTGGCCTTTTGAGCGATGCGTCGAGCCTCCGTCTTGTCTTCCGGTAGCACGCCTTGCGTCAAGTAGTCGAGGAACGGCGTCCGCCAGTCGAGGGGTCGTGATGACGAAGTGGTAGGTACGTCGATTTGCATCGCCTCGGCGGATGTCGAGGGGTCATTCCTGAGGGGTGGCGTTGAAGTTCGAGCCCCCATGTCTGGCTCGAGGGGTGGCGTCGAGGTGCCAGCCCCCGGGCCGATTTTGACGGATGGCTCGAAGACGTCCCTCGAGAAAATGTCTGGTGGAACCATGCCGCGCGTGGACGCCAACTTTGCCAGCTCATTTGCGGCCTCGTTGTACTTTCGAGCTATGTGGTTGAGCTCGAGGCCGTAGAACTTATCTTCTAGCTTGCGCACCTCCCCGCAGTATGCCTCCATCTTGGGATCGATGCAGCTTGAAGCCTTCATAACCTGGTTGATGACGAGCTGCGAGTCCCCTCGAACATCAAGGCGTCGGACCCCGAGCTCGAGGGCGATGCGCAGCCCATTAACCAGGGCCTCGTACTCAGCGACGTTGTTGGAGGCGGGGAAGTGCAAGCGTAGCAGGTAGCGCATGTGGACTCCGAGGGGTGAGATGAAGAGCTGGCCTGCGCCTGCCCCCGTCTTCATGAGGGATCCGTCGAAGTACATAGTCCAGAGCTCGGCTTGGATTTGTGCCGGTGGGAGCTGGGTATCGGTCCATTCAGCGACGAAGTCCGCCAATGCTTGCGACTTGATGGCTTTTCGCGGAGCGTAGGTGACGGTCTCCCCCATTAGCTCGGCGGACCACTTGGCGATGCGCCCCGTGGCCTCCCGATTGTTGATGATCTCTCCGAGGGGGAAGGATGACACCACCGTTACGGGATGAGCGAGGAAGTAGTGCTGGAGCTTGCGCCTCGTGATGATGATGCTGTAGAGTAGCTTCTGGATGTGCGGGTACCGGACCTTGGCCTCGAGAGCACCTCACTGACGAAGTACACCGGCCGTTGGACCGGTAACGCGTGACCCTCCTCGTGCCTCTCGACAACTATGACAGCGCTGACCACCTGGGTGGTTGCGGCCACATAGAGGAGGAGAGGCTCGGGGGATCGTCACCCTGGGCTGGTCGCGGAGGCACGAGAATTGGCGCGGAAGTCAGCAACCCCTTCAACTTGGTTAAGGCCTCCTCGGCTTCGACAGTCCACGCGAAGCGTTCCGTCTTCTTCAGCAGACGGTAGAGGGGTAGCGCTTTTTCCCCTAGCCTCGAGATGAATCTGCTGAAAGCGGCGAGGCAGCCTGTCACTTTTTGTACACCCTTGAGGTCTCGAATTGGGCCCATCCTCGTGACTGCTGAGATTTTTTCGGGGTTGGCCTCGATCCCCCGTTGCGAGACAATGTAGCCAAGTAGCATGCCTCGTGGCACACCAAAGACACATTTCTCGGGGTTGAGTTTCACATTCTTGGCCCGGAGGCACTCGAACGTGGTCTCGAGAGATCGCTGATGAGGTTCCCGACTTCCTTGGTTTTAACCACGATGTCATCGACGTAGGCCTCGACAGTTTTGCCTATGTGTTCGCCAAAGATATGCTGCATACAACGTTGATACGTTGCCCCAGCGTTTCGAAGGCCGAAGGGCATTGTAACATAGCAGTACATACCAAAGGGCATAAAAAAGAGGTAGCGAGCTCGTCGGATTCTTTCATCCTAATTTGGTGGTAGCCGAGGAGTATGCGTCGAGAAATGAAAGTACTTCACACCCCGCAGTGGAATCGACAATCTGATCAATTCTAGGCAAAGGAAATGGAACTTTTGGACATGCTTTATTCAGACCAGTGTAATCTACACACATCCGCATTTTTCCATTCTTTTTCCTAACTAGTACAGGGTTAGCTAGCCACTCTGGGTGAAATACCTCCTTGATGAATCCGGCCGCCAAAAGCTTGTGCACCTCCTCGCCGATGATCCTGCGCTTTTCCTCGTCGAAGCGGCGCAGGCGTTGCTTCACCGGTCTGGACCCGGCCTGGATCTCCAAGGCGTGCTCGGCGACTTCCCTCGGTATGCCCGACATGTCCGAGGGGCTCCACGCAAACATGTCGATGTTCGCGCGGAGAAAGTCGACGAGCACTGCTTCCTATTTAGGCTCGAGGCTGGCACTGATGGTCAGCGTCTTGCCATTGGTCGAGGTCGGGTCGACGGGTATCTGCTTGGTGTGCTCTGCCGGCTCGAAGGTGCCGGCGTGGCGCTTCGCTTCTGGGGCCTCCTCGGTGGCCAAGGCTGCCAAGGCCTCGAGCGAGTCGAGGTGGACGTTGGCCTCCCCACGCTCGACGCATTCCACATCGCAGTGGTACGCATGCTCGTAGGAGGTGTCGACGGTGATGACCCCTTTTGGCCCCGGCATTTGAGCTTCAAGTACGTGTAGTGGGGACCGCCATGAACTTAGCGTTGCCGGGCCTGCCGATGATGGCGTGGTAGGTCCCTTGGAAGCCAACCACCTCGAAGGTGAGCGTTTCCCGGCGGAAGTTAGCCGGCGTGCCAAAGCAAACCGGCAGGTCGATGCGCCGAGGGGGTGGGCCTTCTTCCCTGGTACGACTCCATGGAACCCACCGACGCTGGGTCGGAGCTGACCCTCCGAAATCCCCAGGAGGTCAAGGGTCTCGAGGTATATGATGTTGAGGCTCGAGCCCCCATCCATCAACACCTTGGAGAACCGTACATCGACGATGACGGGGTCGACGACAAGAGGGTATGCTCCCAGATTTACGACATGATTCGGATGGTCGTCACGGTCGAACGTGATCGGCGCATCAGACCAGTCGAGTACCGGGTGGGGGGTGTCGTGGCGGAGTGCAAAGATCTCCCGGCGCTCCTTTCTCTCTCGAGCCGAGAGCCCGACGGTCGGGCCCCCGTAGATCATGAAGCAGTCGCACACCGGGGGGAAGTCCGCGTCCCCGTCGTTGCGTCGATTGTTGTCCTTGCCCTTAGGCGCGTCTTCCTTCTTGTCGCCGAGCTTGGAGTAGAAGCCCTTCAACAGTGGCAGTCCTTTAGCTTGTGATTCACGGGGCCTTTGTGATAGGGCAGGGGTCCTCGAGCATCTGGTCGAAAACAGCCCCGTCGGGGGGGCTCGAGGTTTCTTATGGTCGAGGGCGCCCATGAGCACCTCTTCATCGCCGTCGTCGTCGGCGTCGCGCTTCGCCTTCTGGCCTTTGCTTTTGTTTCTTCTTTTTTGTTGTTGTTGTTGTTGTTGTTGCAGTTCTTGGTGTGTTGCCTTTGTTCGAGCCCTCCGGCGCGGCTACCGTCTTGCCTTTGTCCGTGGGGCGGCCAAAGAAGGCCCCCACTGCTTCGTCGCCTGAGGCAAAGCTGGTGACACGATCCATCAGGTCCTCGACCGTCCTGGGACGGTAGCGCCCTAGCTCGTGAACTAGCTCTTGGCATGTCGTGCCCGCGAGGAACGCTGAGATGACATCCTCATCAGGTACGTGGGGGAGCTCGAGGCGCTGCTTCGAGAACCGCCGAGCGAAGTCGCGGAGGGGCTCGTCCGCTGTCTGCCTGCAACGCCGTAGATCCCAGGGGTTACCTGGGCGTACGCAAGTCCCCTTGAAATTCCCGTCGAAGACCCTGACTAGGTCGGCCCAGTCGTGGATCCGATCTGGCGGGAGCCCCTCGAGCCACCGGCGGGCGGTGTCCGAGAGGTAGAGTGGGAGCTGGCGTATGATCACGCGGTCGTCGCTCTTCGCTCCGCCCAGTTGGCAGCCTAGGCGGAAGTCGGAGAGCCATAGCTTGGGCTCGACCTCCCCGTCATACTTCACAATGTTGGTAGGCGGTCGAAAACGGTCGGGGAGGGTCGAGCTGCGGATGGCCCGGCTGAAGACCCTGGGGCCCGGGGGCTCGAGGGTTTGTCGGTCCTCGTCGCTGTCGTAGCGTCCCCCTCGATGGGCGCTATAGCCACACTCTTGGGCCCCCTTGTCCTTGCGCCGGCGGTTGATGTCGTTGCGGGCGTCATCGACATCTCGAGGTGGTCTGTTGTCGACGATCCGTTCCCGGACTGGCCTGGCTCGAGGGGCATCTGGCTGGTGGACGGACATCTCCCGCTCGTTGTGGGGCGCGTCTGCTGGCTTCCCCGAGGCCGCCCGCGCCGCGAGGCTGAGCTCTCGGCCTGCTGCACAGTGGCTGTCTCGAGGAGGTTCTTCATTTCCCCGAGCATGCGCCTGGCGTCAGGGTTGGAGACGGCGGGTAGATCGCGGAGCAGCATCGCGGCCGCCACCACGTTCTGCCCGGCTCGTGGGAAACGCACCTCGGGGCGTGCGGGCGCCCCGTCCTCGAGGATCTGCCGGTGGACCTCTCGAGCTCGGCCACGAACACCGACACCTCGAGGCTGGGCCGGTTCCTGTGCTATAATTTTCTCGAGCTGCAGCAGGCGCTGTCGCTCCTCCTCAGCCTTGGCGATGGCCTCCCGCAGCTGCGCGATCTGCGCCGCCCGGTCGTCCCGTGCTGAGATGGTGCAGCCTGTGCCGGGGGTTCGTTCCTCCCCTGAACGCGTGATCCTCCCACCGCAGCCACGTCTCGGGATCTTCGAGGTTGAGCGCCGGCCTGGTGTCGTCGTCGCCGTCGTCCTCGGCATCGCCCACGACCCCCTCGAGCTGGAAGCACTCCCTGGTGGGGTCCCAGAGGTCAGGGTCGTGGTAGTCGTACTCATCGGAGTCGGAGCTGCTGATGCCGCGCCGCCCAGGTTCGTGTCGGGACTGCAGCTCGCGGTACCACTCCCCGAAGGTGGCTTGACGAGGTGGCTCGACGGCTCGTGAGAGGCCGCGGTCGACGTGCGCAGGGTAGACGATCTCCATGTTGGCGGTGGCTCGTAGGAGTACGCCCGGACGCTCCTCCCGCTCTGCAGCCGCCCGGTCCTGACGGCGCTCGTCGAGGTGGTGGGCGCAAACAGCCGCGGAGCTGTTGAGGCCAGACGGGAACCGCTGGCATCGAGCGCGGTACGCCTCGTGCGGGAGGAGGCCGGGTGGTGTCGACGGAGCACGGCTCGGGGGCCTCTGGCTAGGCTCCCGACCCGTGCGCATGACGAACGCGAACTCACTGGGAGAGTGCGCGCGCGCCTAGAAGTCTCCGGTCGCGCGCCGGACAGGTCCCTCGTTGGGGACTCCGCGCCAGCCGCGGGAAAGTGGGCGTACGCCGCGGCACCGCCTGTGCCCGGCGACGGTGGTGACGACGGCGGTGACGCGCTCGCTGCGGGTGGCGACGTATGGTGGTGCGGGCGACGCGCCACGCCTCCCGCGCGGGGTGGCGTGACACGCCCTCTGCTCGGGCCTCCGTGGAGAGCAGGGTCAGCTCGTTGCCGTTGCCGGTGGCCAGGAACTCGAGGCTCCCGAACCAGACGACGGCACCAGCCGAGAACGAAGGAGGGGATGAAGCCATCCAGGAAACAATGAGAAATCGGCTCGGACACGCGAAGGCCCCTACCTGGCGCGCCAACTGTCGGTGTTTTCGAACCCGGGGGTATGACACCAACTAGTAATATGATCGCGTGCTCTCTTCCTGGATGGTGATGCAAGATGACACAAGGATTTATCCTGGTTCGGGCAAAGAAGGCCCTACGTCCAGCGGGGGAGGAGGTTCTTGTATTACTTGCACCTAAGTGCTTGTACAGGGGCGAATACAAGCTTGGCGAGCGCGGACTGGGGTCCGGACTCGCGTGTGAGGGTGTATGGGCGTATGTGCGTTCTAACGTGTCTGTAACGGCGGAATGAGGCCCTGGTGTCCCCTTTTATAGAGCAAGGGGAGGCCAGGGTTACACAAGGGTATTACAGGTGTCGGGGCGTACGGTGCCCAACACGGAGAAGGGTAGGAACCCTGTCTTGTCGAAGACATTGTAGCCGACGCGGGGGTGCTGTTGGGGCGTCCTTGAAGCGTGGCCTCCATCCCGGGTGCGGACGTGGAGTGGAGGCGTGGCGACGTGGAGGCCGTGCACCGCCCATCCCGGCACGTACGATACGTGCGTAGTCCCGCAGGGTCTTAGGGGTACCTGTCCTCCAATCATATGACAGCAATTAGGGCTCGAGGGGCGCAGAACCGGCCTCGAGGTGGCGCCTGCGGGAGGCTCGAGCTCCGCAGGTATGGGCGAGTTCCGGGGAACCTGGTCGTACAGCGGAAATCCGGGTCTCGAGATGTGACCGGGACGTGCCACAGTGCAGGGTACGGTCGAACAGTGTTGTACTGGTGCCTTTTCGCCCATGCTTATGGTAAAAAGGAGGTTTGACTCAGACTCCGGTTCACTGTGGCGCATGCTGCGTCTCAGAGGACGTGACGGGGGTAGGTGAGTGCATTAAATGTTTGGTGTGGGGTTGGCATCCGGTGCTTGGCGCTGCTCGAGGGGCGTGATGTGCCCTCGAGGGGTAGGCAGCCGGGCCAGCGAGGCTCGAGGGCCCTGTGCCGGGTCTCGAGGGGTGGTGTATGGCGGTGGCGGGCTCGAACCCTTGAGCCAGGGCTCGAGAGGCAGGCTACCACGAGGTGGTTTGTGAGACATTTGGCGGGCCTAGGCTTCCCCGTGGTGGGCCGGTGTTGTGGGCTTTGACAGGTTGGTACTCGGGTGGTTAAGTCCAGCCGGGCTTACTATTAACTGGTGTTCTAGGTTTTAACCCGTGTGTTTTGCGTTGATTGGGGTACCCCTTTGGTGTTCCCCCGACAAACAAATTAAGCAATAATAGTGATATTTCTGGGAATGGTGTCCGATAACTGGCACAAGCAGAAATGGTGGCACATGGTTCAAGTAAAAAAGAGGGGGGCCACCACCCGATGGGGCAACCATAGGCACGCAGGATGCTCCTGCCCTTCAGCGTCCACCACCGTGGTAATAGATAGGAAGAGGGTTTGTTTGGATAGCGAGTTGCAACGAAGAGAGAAAAAAAGGAGGCAAATGAGAGATAGTGCAGGCTGGAGCAAGTGCATTGGATTATTGTTCAAGGTATGTGTACGGAGATAAAATTACTCAGCCTAAATGAAGTCATTATCAAATAAAAAATTCTTTACCAAAGGATCTATTATCAAAGCAAACACAAAACTAGTATTGAAACCTCATCCTGTAGTACCGAATCATGGATTGGCACATCATCATTGGTACATCATTAGAATATTAAAAAAATGCTAAAATTAGAAAACAAAAATGCTAAAACCAAAATGATCAAATTGCTTGTTGATTTAGCATAAGTTGGCATTCAAATAAAAATTTATGGGACCTCAGTTGTGATGATGGGTTATGACACTGACATCATGAATTGTTGTGCCTTTGTGCACACAATAACACAGAAAATTTCCCCTAGTCGATTGCTCTACACAAGTAGGTGAAATAGCATTAGAGTTTATGTGAAAATACTTGAGCCCGCATGCAGCTGTGGGCCGCTCATGTGCTCTCGTGCCGCTGCTGGACAGGCACCGGTGCCACCTGCCAGAAGATGCACTAGCGGGAACGAGCCGTCGGCCAGGGGACGCCGCAGCAGGGCCTAGCAGTTGGTCGCCGCCTGCCCAGGCCAGGACTGCACTTGCCCCTACGGCGCCCCTGTGTCTGGGTGCTGAGGTTGCGGAGAGCGAGATGAGGGCGCCGGGAAGGAGGGGAGCCGCTAGGACAGACCTTCCGGAGCCGCACCACCCTGCAGGGACCACCGACGAAAACCCTAGGCGACACCACGTGAGCACCCCTGTACCAAACAACTACGCGACCGAGGATAGCGAAGAGGACCCTTAAAACCAGGTTTAGCAGCAGCAGGGAGGGCCTACCTAGCCACGGATCTGGCGCCGCCACCACCGAATCTGGCGGATTCGGCACCGCCGCCACCGGATCTGGCGCCACCGCCACCGGATCTGGTGGATTCGCCATCGCCACCACCTCCACTGTCAAATCCGCCAGGGCCCGTGCACATGGGGAGGCGGCGGGCCGTGGGCGCAGGAGCAGGCTCACGGAGCCGATAGGGCACGAACGTCGGTGCGGTGCCACCGCTGTAATCAACCGAGGGAGAGGGAGGGAGAGAGTTCACCAGAGACGAGAGAGAAGACGTGCGGTGAGGAGGGAGACGAAAGCGAAGGCGTGCGATGAGGAGAAAAAAAGAGATAAGCGCGTGCGTGACTGTGTGCGGTGGGATACTATAGGCGCAATCGGACGGTGGCTGCGGTGTGCATGCCGCAGCTCCGGGGCGTGCGTGTCCGAAAAATAGCATTTGGGTTATTTTATTGTTTACAAATATAAATATCCTAAAGACCCTGGCTGGATAGCTTCTGCGACTAAAAAGAATTATTTCAACTTATTTGCATGCGAGAAAACACTATTTCATAGCTGGAAATAAAAAGTAAAACTAATTCTAGCTGATAAGCTCAAACGATTATAGCAATTCTGTCAATTTAGACAATGAAATAATTTGAATAACCCCATATCAACAAGCGCGATGTAAATATCTCCGATGGAACCACCCGCAAGGCCACATGGGCGTGACATGACATGCACAGGATGAGCATTTGCCTACCTGTTGCTGGTTGAGATGGCAATTTAGCAAGCTGTTTGGATATGTTCATTCCTACGATCTACAAAGACAACTATACTCCACGAGAGGCCTCTGACACCCTAAAATTTGCACGACTTAAAATTAGCTTAAATTGACTTTTATTTTGCTTTCATGTGAGCATTTAACATAGGAGAATAATTATTATTCTTGAGATAAAATCAATCATATAGCTATACACATGTTTGAGCATTCATTCTGCTGCATTTATTTTATTGTGGTGAGTGGTTTTTGTCTGAAACCAAACTGAATTCAAATGAGATTGAATCTGAATTTGAAAACTCAAATAGAAAAAGAAAAGGATTTCCTTTCCTTATCTCCCCCTTTTCCTTTTTCGGCCTATAGGCTAAGCCGCGCATCCCAGCGCCTCAGCCCAGCAGCCGCGCAGCTCACTCCCGCGCTCGGCCCACTTCCCCCGCCGCCAGCCCGCTTCTGCACTGCGCGCGCAGCCCAACTTAAACTTGCCTCGAGGGCAACCAAGTTACAAGAACACGGATTGTGGTCTACGGAATACGAAATAAAATTCCTAATTAACAGATCCTTCTTTTCCCATAATAATGAGGCCTCCTGCGGAACATGGATCAAAATCTGAGGAATTAGCCGTCTGGACCACCGTGGAGGCATCTGTCTCTGGATCACCTTTTGTATCCCCAAGTCAGCTGCACTCTGTCGAGCTTGCAGACAAGCTAAGATCTCTGCATGGAAAGCCTCCGCCACGTTCTCCAACTTGTCGTAGCCAGAACTGATCATACCACCATCGCCACTGCGAATCAAGAAGGCCTGATCGGGAGTTGAGATTAAAAGCTCCATCACAGTTAATCTTCACAAAATCTTCTGGTGGAGGGTTCCATTTTTTATGGGACGAATTGAAAGCTTCGCAGTATCTGTTGATTTCAGAGATGACCACTCCACTGCATATGTCGCAATAATATGCGCTAACCAGACACCATCGCGCTGCTGCTCTCCTTCTCTTAGGCCATGTTTAGATCCCAAAACTTTACAAGATTCTCCATCACATCGAATCTTTAAACACATGCATGGAGTATTAAATGTAGGTAAAAAAAATAACTAATAGCACAGTTTGTCTGTAAATGTCGAAACGAATCTTTTGAGTCTACTTGGTCCATATTTGGACAAAGTTTGTCAAATAACAACGAAAGTGCTACAGGAACTTTACACCCAAATTCCTTCCAACTAAACACCCCCTTACTCTCCACAACGTTCTGACCACCATATGTACAAAAGAGTAATCACCTGTCTCTGCACTACGGGCTCCAAATTCAGGACTCTGCTAGCAATAATTCTCGCGCTGAAAGAGCACGTGCCAGACTAAGGGCCAGTTTGAGTTTGGTAGACCTCCGTCTGATTCTAATTCTTTATAGAAGTTGATTCTCTGAGACAAGTGATTCTGTGGCTGAAAGTGATTCTCTTTGATTTTTTAGCATAAACTCTTAAAATCAGTATGGAGAATCACTTCACAGAATCAGGGGAAGCTACTTTTTTCAGCTCTCAGCCCCTTAGTTCATTTCAGAGAATCACTTCACGGAATCAGTAGAGAATCACTTCACCCTGAAAAGCTGTTTGGCAGAGCTCGTGCTGGATTCAGCAGAGAATCAGCTCTGGGAGCTCTGCCAAACAGGGCCTAAGGGGGTGTTTTGTTTTCACCCACTAGAGTTTATTGTAGTATTAAAAGTGACTTTTAGTGAGAGTGTTTGGAACTTTAGTGACTAAAAGTGACTAAACTTTAGTGGCTAAACTCTAGGGGGTGGGAACCAAACACCCCCTAACTCTCACGTATGCTCCAACTGCAGCGGATAACGATACAAATATTAAGGGGGTGTTTAGTTGGGTGGAATTTTGGTGTAAAGTCACTGTAGCATTTCGTTGTTATTTGACGTTGTTATGCACAAACTTTGTCCCAATATGGACCAACTAGACTCAAAAGATGTGTCTCGACATTTACAAAACAAACTGTGCAATTAGTTAATTTTTTACCTACATTTAATACTTCATGCATGTGTCTAAAGATTCGATGTGACGGGAAATCTTGTAAACTTTTGGAATTTAAACATGCCCTAAATTCAGGACAGCGCCCATAAGAATATAGAAATCAGAGGGAGCACATTAGAGTATAGACCGACGTGCGTAAGCATATTGCTAAGACCTGCTTGCGCATGTTGCTTGTCCTTTCACTACATGAGCTACGTACTATCTAAATCAAAGCATGTGTTTGTTTGTTTCACTCACCGATAACATAACGTAAATGATTTGGGAAATGGATTGCGAGGGATAGCAGTGGGATTAAAAATTACGGAGTACTTGATATCTCTAGTTTGGCATGGTAATGTTATTGAGAAGCATGGGGATCAGAATCGCTCAAGTGGCGGTGGCAGCTAGTGTGGTAATTGTTTGAAGATGGGAGGAATCAACTGTGAATAGGCAGATATCTGATTATGGGTTGACTTTAACCAAACACTAAGAGTTGATGCTAAATCTGGTGGACACGCTAGCAAAAAGAGCTAGATGGCTTGGTAGAGGTGGGCCAAAATTAGCCTAGTCAACTTTTAGCTTGGTCGTCACCTAGCTAATAGCGTGATGGCACATGAACACTACATGACATCTAGTGATGAGCGTAGTACTTAAGACACATCTCGGACGGGAGCCTTATCAGAAGCGTCATACCTAAAACTTATCGCACTACTAGAAATCCTTACATCTATGACGATTTATCTGTGACAATCCACATTTTGGTCACTTTTCTGTGCAAATTAATGACGATTTTTTACGTATCGTCATTAATGTTGATTTGGGCGTCAGCCCCTCTGCGCATAAATGATCAGGGCTTCATCATAGAAGTGAGCCACAGGGTTTCACCGTTGTGGTTCCACTTGTCATATGGACCATTTATTGAGGAAAGCGGTGAGCGGGTGTTGTGGTCCCACCTATCATACGTTGTGGTCCCACCTATCATATGTGCCATTATTGACAAAATCGGTTGTTTTCGAAAAAAAGTATGGCGCATGGGAATCAAACCCTGCACCAGCGAGCATACAAGGAGGAGCTTTACCACTGGGCTACAAAGTGGGACATGTCTTTATTTGTTTAGTTTATTTTATTATCGGTTTTAATTTGACTACAACATATGATCGATCCGCCAGCCCCTGTGTTGCGCCAGCCACTACCCAAATCCGGGGAGGTGCTCCGGGGAGCTGCTGCGCCCTGCTCCGAGTGGAAGCTCCGGCGTAGAAGCTCCAGCAGGGACTGCTCCTGTGTAGAAGCTCCGTCGGGCACTGCTGCGCCATGATCTGGGTGGAAGATGTTGCGGCCTAGAGCTCCGGCGGGCATCTGTGCCACCCTCGCGGATCTGGCGGTTCGTCGTTGAGCCGTTGCTGCTCCGGCGTTCAGCTGCTGCGTCGTCACTGATTCGGTGGTCGGTTGCTGCGCCCTCACTGTTGCGGCTCCTGCTCCAGTTGATCCCATAGTGGATCTGGCAGGCTTCTAGGTTGTCCTGTTCCGGCCACCTACGGCGGGGGCATGCTTCAGGTGCCCGCAGTGGGTAATTGGTGGTAGGGCGGCCACTACAACAACGACCACGAGTTCGTGCAGCAAGAATTGGTATTGTCCTCTTCCATTGCATGAATTCAGAAGCTTTTCATGTAGTTTCAGACACGCTTAATTAGAGGTATTTGTTGTTGTGTTCAGAAGATGGACAAAACGTGGATTCATGCTACTAGGTTCAGCACTCCCTACATGAATGGTGTTGCGCAGTTTATGTCGTTTGTTTGAGAGAAATTTCGTAGGGACGATGCTATATTGTGCCCTTGTCGTAGATGTCTTAATCGGTCTTCGTTAAGTCAAAATGAAGTGGAAGACCATATCCATCTCTTTGGGATGTCAGCTACATATATTCGGTGGGTTCACTATGGAGAAGGATTAGATGCCGAGATTGTGGAATATGCAGTGGTAGTGAATGAACTTGATCCCCAGCCAGGTGTGTTGGATTTGGATGAGCAAGACGATGAAGATGAGGGTATGACAGATATGCTTGCAGACCTATATATAGCTGCACTAGAAGGTGGAGAACAACCTAAGTTTGTTAGAGTTCTTGAAGATGCAAAAAAGCTCTTTGTCTAGGTTCTATACAGTCAAGGTTCTCCTTTCTAGTTAGATTGTTGCATATCAAGACTTTCTATAGGATCAGCAACATAGTTTTTTCTGCATTTTTGAAGTTATTGTTTGGATCATTCCCTGAATGTAATCTTCCAGATTCATATGACAAAGCAAAAAGGTATCTCAAAGAATTAGGCTTGGGATATGAGCTAATCCATGTTTGTGGTAATAATTGTGTGTTATTTTGGAAGGATCGTGCCAAGCTGGACAATTGCCCAAAATGTAAAGAATCTAGGTGGACGGATGGAGATGGTGCCAAACAACATCCTTGTCGGGGGAACGCCAAAGGGGTACCCCCAACCAATGCAAAACGAATAAGAGACTCGCCCGAGCCCTCCAAGCCAGGCCTCGGGTGAACGATCGTTCTCTGTCTCGCCCGAGCCCTCCAAGCCAGGCCTCGGGCGAGCGCTCATCGCGCTCGTCTTCTGTCTCGCCCGAGCCCTCCAAGCCAGGCCTCGGGCTCGGGCGAGCGCTCGTCTTCCGTCTCGCCCGAGCCCTCCAAGCAAGTCAGGCCTCGGGCGAGCGCTCCTCTACACCTCGAGACCCCACACGGGGACCTCGAGCCCCTCAGGCACAGCAGCCTATCCCTCGAGACGCTTCACGCCTCCCTCGGGCGGCACGGACACCGGCAGCTAGCCCCATACCACGCATTCAATGCATTCACCAACTCCGGTCACATCCTCTGGTACACAACATGTGCCACAGTGACCGGAGTCAGAGTCAAACCTCGTTTTCACCATAAGCATGGGCTAAAGGGCGCCAGTACAGCACTGTTCGGCCATACCCCGCACTATAGCACCCTCGAGCCACCTCTCGAGGCCTGGAATCCCTCTGAACGACCGGGCGTTCCGGGACTCGCCGTACCTGCGGGAGCTCGAGCCCCCCGCAGGCGCTACCTCGAGGCCGGCCCTGCGCCCCTCGAGCCCTAACTGCTCTCACGCTATTGGAGGACAGGTACCCAAGACCCGGAGGGACCACGCTGCGCCCTGCACGTTCCGGGATGGGCGCTGTACGGCTTCCACCTCGCCACGCCTCCGCGTCCGCGCCCGGATGGAGGCCACGCCCCAAGGACGCCTCAACAGCAACGCCCACGTCGGCTACAATGTCTTCGACAAGACAGGGTTCCTACCCTACTTTGTATTGGGCACCGTACGCCCCGACACTTGTAAAACCCTTGTGTAACCCTGGCCTCCCCTTGCTCTATAAAAGGGGACACCAGGGCCCTCATTCGGACGGTTACAAACACGTTAGAACGCCATACACCCACACACTCAGGTCCGGACTCCGGTCCACACTCACCAAGCTTGTATTCGCCCCTGTACGAGCACTTAGGTGCAAGTAATCCAAGAACATCCTCCCCCGCTGGACGTAGGGCCTTCTTTGCCCGAACCAGGATAAATCCTTGTGTCATCTTGCATCACCATCCAGGAGAGAGCACGCGATCATATTACTCGTTGGTGTCATACCCCCGGTTTCGAAACACCGACAGTTGGCGCGCTAGGTAGGGGCCTTCGCGTGTCGAGTCGATTTCTCGCTATTTCCTGGATGGCGCTTCGACTCCTTCGTTCTCTGCCGGTGCCGTCATCTGGTTCGGGAGCCTTGAGTTCCTGGCCATCGACAACGACAACGAGCCGACCTTGCTCTCCATGGAGGGC
Organism: Coix lacryma-jobi var. lacryma-jobi; assembly: GCA_009763385.1. Taxonomy (NCBI): domain Eukaryota; kingdom Viridiplantae; phylum Streptophyta; class Magnoliopsida; order Poales; family Poaceae; genus Coix; species Coix lacryma-jobi. The sequence continues at coordinate 142,293,839 of CM019826.1, forward strand.
CCGAGTGGAGGGCGTGTCACGCCACCCCGTGCGAGGAGCGTGGCACATCGCCCACACCACCACGCGTCGCCACCCCGTGAGCGGCGCCGTCGTTGCCGTCGTCGCCAGGCAAGGCCGTGCCGGCGGCGCACTCCCACTTCCCCGTGGCCGGCGCGGAGTTCCCAAGGAGGAGCCTGCCCGACGCACGGCCGGAGACTTCCAGGGCACGCCCGCGCCCGCCCAGCGACTTCGCGTTCATCGTGCGCACGGACCAGGAGCCAGGCCAGAGGCCTCCGAGCCGTGCGCCGTTGACGCCACCCGGCCTCTTCCCGCACGGGGTATACCGCGCTCAACGCCGCGGACCCCGTTCGGCCTCGCCAACTCCGCAGCAGCCTACGCCCGCCAGCTCAATGAGCGCCATCGGGGCGACCGCCAGCAGGCCAGGAGGAGCGCCCGGGCGTGCTACTGCAGGCCATGGCCAACCTGGAGATCGTCCACCCGCGTACGTCGACCGCGGCTTCACGCGAGCCATCGAGCCTCCCCGGCGATCCACCGTCGGAGAATGGTGCCGCGAGCTGCAGTCCCAGCATCCGCCAAGACGGCACGCCGACGACAGCTCCGACTCTGACGAATACGACTACCACGACCCCGACCTCTGGGATCCCACCAGGGAGTGCTTCCAACTCGAGGGGGTCGCATGCGATACCGAGGACGAGGGCGACGACGGCAGGCCAACGCTCAATCTAGAAGGCCCCAGCGATGTGGCCGCGGCAGGCGGATCACGTGTTCAAAGGAGGGACGAACCTCCAGCACCGGCTGTACCGCCTCAGCACGACGACGACCGGGCGGCGCAACTCGCGTAGGTGCAAGAGGCAATCACCAAAGCCGAGGAAGAACGGCGACACCTGCTGCAGCTCCGGCAAACCTTGATGCAGGAACCACCCCAGCCCCGAGGAGCCGGAGCTCGAGGTCGGGCTCGAGAGGTCCACCAGCGGATCCTCGAGGACGGGGCACCAGCACGCCCCGAGGTATGCTTCCCGCGAGCTGGGCAGAACGTGGTGGCGGCGGCGATGATGCTCCGTGACCTGCCCGCCGTCTCCAACCCCGACGCCAGACGCATGCTCGGGGAAGTGAAGAACCTCCTCGAGACAGCCGTTGTGCAACAGGCCGAGAGCTCGGCGTCACGCCGGCGCGGAGCAGCCTCGGGGAAGCCGGCGGACACGCCCCGCAACGAGCGCGAGGCATCCGTCCACCAGCTGGACGCCTCTCGAGCTAGGCCAGTCCGTGAACGGATCGTCGACAAACGGCCACCTCGAGACCCCAACGACGCCCGCAACGACATCAACCGACGGCGCAAGGACAAGGGGGCCCAAGAGCGTGGCTATAGCGCCCATCGAGGGGGGCGCTACGACAGCGATGAAGACCGACAAGTCCTCGAGCCCCCGGGCCCCAGAGTCTTCAGCCGGGCCATCCGCAGCTCAACCCTCCCCGACCGCTTCCGACCGCCGACCAACATCGTGAAGTATGACGGGGAGGTCGAGCCCAAGCTCTGCTCTCGACTTCCGCCTACTGGACTTGCCCTCGGCTGCCAACTGGGCAGAGCAAAGAACGACGACGTGTGATCATACGCCAACTCCCACTTTACCTCTCGGACACCGCCCACCGGTGGCTCGAGGGGCTCCCGCCGGATCGGATCGATGACTGGGCCGACCTAGTCAGGGTCTTCGACGGGAATTCAAGGGGACCTGCGTGCGCCCAGGCAACCCCTGGGACCTACGGCGTTGCAGGCAGGGCGGACGAGCCCCTCCGCGACTTTGCTCGCGGTTCTCGAAGCAGCGTCTCGAGCTCCCCCACGTGCCTGACGAGGACGTCATCTCAGCGTTCCTCGCGGGCACGACATGCCAAGAGCTAGTTCATGAGCTAGGACGCTACCGTCCCAGGACGGTCGAGGACCTGATGGATCGCGTCACCAGCTTTGCCTCGGGCGACGAAGCAGTGGGGGCCTTCTTTGGCCGTTCCACGGACAAAGGTAAGGCGGTGATCGCGCCGGAGGGCTCGAACAAGGGCAATGACGCCAAGAACGACAACAATGACGACAACAAAGGAAGAAAAACAAACGCAAGGGTCAGAAGGCGAAGCGCGGCGCCAATGACGACGACGACGAAGAGGTGCTCGCAGGCGCCTCGAGCCTAAGAAGCCCCGAGGCCCCCCTGATGGGGCTGTTTTCGACCAGATGCTCGAGGATCCCTGCACTTACCACAGGGCCCCGTAAATCACAAGTTAAAGGACTGCCGACTGTTGAAAGGCTACTACTCCAAGCTCGGCGATAAGAAAGAAGACGCGCTCGTGGGCAAGGATAACAAACGGCGCGGCGGAGGGGACGCGGACGGCAACTTCCCCCCGGTGCGCGACTGCTACATGATCTACGGGGGCCGACCGTCGGGCTCTCAGCTCGAGAAAGAAAGAAGGAGCGCCGCGAGATCTTTGCACTCGGCCACGACGCCCCCGGTACCTTGACTGGTCTGATGCGCCGATCACGTTCGACCGTGACGACCATCCGGACCGTGTCATAAACCCGGGAGCGTACCCCCTCGTCGTCGACCCCGTCATAGTCGACGTTCGGTTCTCCAAGGTGTTGATGGACGGGGGCTCGAGCCTCAACATCATATACCTCGAGACCCTCGACCTCCTGGGGATTTCAGAGGGTCAGCTCCGACCCAGCGTCGGGGGGTTCCACGGAGTCGTACCAGGGAAGAAGGCCCACCCCCTCGGGCGCATCGACCTGCCGGTTTGCTTCGGCACGCCGGCAAACTTGTCAGGAAACGCTCACCTTCGAGGTGGTTGGCTTCCAAGGGACCTACCACGCCATCATCGGCCGGCCAGGCTACGCCAAGTTCATGGGTTCCCAACTACACGTACTTGAAGCTCAAGATGTCGGGGCCAAAAGGGGTCATCACCGTCGACACCTCCTACGAGCACGCGTACCACTGCGACGTGGAGTGCGTCGAGCGGGGGAGGCCAACGTCCACCTCGACTCGCTCGAGGCCTTGGCAGCCTTGGCCACCGAGGAAGCCCCAGAAGCAAAGCGCCACGCCGGCACCTTCGAGCCGGCTGAGCACACCAAGCAGATACCCGTCGACCCGACCTCGGCCAATGGCAAGACGCTGACCATCAGTACCAGCCTCGAGCCCAAATAGGAAGCGGTGCTCGTCGACTTTCTCCGCGCGAACATCGACATGTTTGCGTGGAGCCCCTCGGACATGCCGGGCATACCGAGGGAAGTCGCCGAGCACGCCTTGGAGATCCAGGCCGGGTCCAGACCGGTGAAGCAACGCCTGCGCCGCTTCGACGAGGAAAAGAGCAGGATCATCGGCGAGGAGGTGCACAAGCTTTTGGCGGCCGGATTCATCAAGGAGGTATTTCACCCAGAGTGGCTAGCTAACCCTGTACTAGTTAGGAAAAGAATGGAAAAATGCGGATGTGTGTAGATTACACTGGTCTGAATAAAGCATGTCCAAAAGTTCCATTTTCTTTACCTAGAATTGATCAGATTGTTGATTCCACTGCTGGGTGCGAAGTGCTTTCGTTCCTCGATGCATATTCCGGCTACCACCAAATTAAGATGAAAAAGTCCGACGAACTCGCAACCTCTTTTATTACGCCTTTTGGCATGTATTGCTACGTTACATGCCCTTCGGCCTTCGAAACGCCGGGGCAACGTACCAACGTTGCATGCAACATATTTTGGTGTACATAGGCAAGACCGTCGAGGCTTACGTCGATGACATCATGGTGAAGACCAAGAAAGTCGGGAACCTCATCGGCGATCTCGAGACCACGTTCGAGTGCCTCCAGGCCAAGAATGTGAAGCTTAACCCCGAGAAGTGTGTCTTTGGTGTGCCTCGAGGCATGCTACTTGGCTACATTGTCTCACAACGGGGGATCGAGGCAAACCTGAAAAAATCTCAGCCGTCACGAGGATGGGCCCAATTCGAGACCTCAAGGGTGTGCAGAAAGTGACGGCTGCCTAGCCGCTCTCAGCAGATTCATCTCGAGGCTAGGGGAAAAAGCGCTACCCCTCTACCGCCTGCTGAAGAAGACGGAACGCTTTGCGTGGACTATCGAAGCCGAGGAAGCCTTAACCAAGTTGAAGGGGTTGCTGACCTCCGCGCCAATTCTCGTGCCACCACAACCAGCCCAGGATGGCGATTCCCCCGAGCCTCTCCTCCTCTATGTGGCCGCAACCACTCAGGTGGTCAGCGCGGTCATAGTCGTCGAGAGGTACGAGGAGGGTCATGCGTTGCCGGTCCAACGGCCAGTGTACTTCACCAGTGAGGTGCTCTCCGAGGCCAAGGTCCGGTACCCGCACATCCAGAAGCTGCTCTACGGCATCATCGTCACGAGGCGCAAGCTCCAGCACTACTTCCTCGCTCATCCCGTAATGGTGGTGTCATCCTTCCCCCTCGGTGAGATCATCAACAATCGGGAGGCCACGGGGCGCATCGCCAAGTGGTCCGCCGAGCTAATGGGGGAGACCATCACCTACGCCCCGCGAAAGCCATCAAGTCGCAAGCGTTGGCAGACTTCGTTGCTGAATGGACCGACACTCAGCTCCCGCCGGCGCAGATCAAGCTGAGCTCTGGACCATGTACTTCGACGGATCCCTCATGAAGACGGGGGCAGGCGCAGGCCTGCTCTTCATCTCACCCCTCGGAGTCCACATGCGCTACTTGCTACGCTTGCACTTCCCCGCCTCCAACAACGTCGCCGAGTACGAGGCCCTCGTCAATGGGCTGCGCATCGCCCTCGAGCTCGGGGTCCGACGCCTCGACGTTCGAGGGGACTCGCAGCTCGTCGTCAACCAGGTCATGAAGGCCTCGAGTTGCATCGATCCCAGGATGGAAGCGTACTGCGGGGAGGTGCGCAAGCTAGAAGATAAGTTCTACGGCCTCGAGCTTAACCACATAGCTCTAAGTACAACGAGGCCGCAGACGAGCTGGCAAAGTTGGCATCCACGCGCGGCACGGTTCCACCAGACGTCTTCTCGAGGGACGTTTTTGAGCCATCCGTCAAAATCGACCCGGGGCTGGCCCCTCGACGCCACCCCTCGAGCTAGACACGGGGGCTCGACTTTCAACGCCACCCTTGGGAATGACCCCTCGACGTCCGCAGAGGCGATGCAGGTCGACGCACCCGCCTCTCTTCATCACGACCCCTCGACTGGCGGACGCCCTACCTCGACTACCTGGCGCAAGGCGAACTACCAGAAGACAAGACGGAGGCCCGACGCATTGCTCGAAGGGCCAAGACCTACGTCATCTACGGCGACGAACGGGAACTGTACCGACGAAGTCCGACCGGGATCCTTCAGCGCTGCATCCCACTCGAGGAAGGACGCAAGCTCCTCGACGACATGCACTCGGGGGCTTGCGGCCACCACGCAGCGCCAAGGACCCTGGTTGGGAACGCCTTCCGTCAAGGCTTCTATTGGCCGACTGCCGTTGGAGACGCCAAGCGCTTGGTCCGGGCATGCCATGGGTGTCAATTCTACGCCAAGCAGACGCACCAACCCGCACATGCCCTGCAGATGATCCCAATTACTTGGCCATTCGCCGTTTGGGGGCTCGACCTTGTGGGTCCCCTCAAAAAGACAAGTGGAGGGCACTCACACGTGCTCGTGGCCATCGACAAGTTCACCAAGTGGATCGAGGCTAAGCCGATAGGCGACCCCACCTCCGAGAAGGCCGTCGAGTTCATCGCCAACATCATGTACCGGTTTGGTGTGCCTAACGTCATCATCACCGATAATGGCACCCAATTCACGGGAAAAAGTTCACCAACTTCTGCGACGACAACAGCATTCGCGTGACCTGGGCCTCGGTCGCATACCCTCAATGCAACGGGCAGGTCGAGCGCGCCAACGGCATGATACTCCATGGGCTGAAGCCAAGGTTGTTCAAAACCCTCAAAAATTTCGGAAAGGGGTGGGCTGCAGAGCTCCCCTCGGTGCTGTGGGGCCTCAGGACAACGCCAAGTCGAGCCACCGGGTTCACTCCGTTCTTCCTGACCTACGGTGCCGAGTCCGTCTTGCCTACGGACCTCGAGTACGGCTCCCCTCGACTTCGAGCCTACAACGAGCAAACCAACGACGAAAAGCTCGCCAACGCCAAGGACCAACTCGAGGAGGCCCGAGACGTGGCGCTCATCAACTCCGCGCGCTACCAGCAAACGCTTCGACGCTACCACAACAAGCACGTACGCAAAAGGGACCTAGCGGTGGGGGACCTCGTGCTTCGACGGCTGCAAGACAATCGAGGGCGCCACAAGCTCACCCCTCCATGGGAAGGCCCATACACCGTAGCTGAGGTGCTCAAGCCAGAAACATACAAGCTCTACGACAATCAAGGCAGAATCCTGGCGAACGCATGGAACATCTCTCAGCTACGTCACTTCTACCCTTAAGGGCCTCGAGGCCTAGCATATTCTGTCGCTTTGTACAAACATGTCAAAATGAATGAACAAACTCGTGCATTGTCGTTCATTTTGCTTAGCATCATAAGGTAGCCTCGACCCTGCTCTGCTCAGGGTCGAGCCTCCCTCGGGGGCTGACAAGGGGGTAACCGCCCCCCAGACTCCAAAAAAAATGCGTGTTTTCTTTTCCAAAAATTCGACCCTCGTCTCGACTCGCGCCTCGAGTGAACTAGCGACGTCTAAATCCTAAAAAACCTCGAGCCTCCAAGGGTCGGGAGGCGTCGACGTAGACGGCCGCCTACGCCCCCGGCTACGGTACCCTACCTACGCCTCCCCTCGAGGTGCTCGCGACGTATCGAAGGAACACAGACTAAGCTAGCAGAAGCTCGAGCTCGCAAACAAAGAGAAGCGGTCAAATAAGTTTGAAAAGAAAACAACTCCTTTAAACAAACAAGTCATATATACATACGGGTCTCGACAGACACTCATTCATGTCACAAAATTCTTGCAAGGGACCTCGACGCCCAAATTCGGCACGCAGGCCCTAATCTTCGTCAGTGTGGTACTCCTCCCCGAGGTCTTCCACGGCGGGCTCACCTCGACGCCCGAGCTAGAGGGAGGAGGGCCCTCGACACCGCTGCTGGCGTCAGGAGGCAGCACGTCCTCCTCGAAGATCTTCGCGAGCGACGTCCCTGGCCTCTCCACCTTCTCCAAAATTTTGTCGACACGGCGGTTGTTCCACTCCTCGTCCTTCCCCTCGATCTCGATGAAGCCGTTGGCGACAACGTGGACCGGGAAGCGGAAGCCGGAGCAGACAACCGCGCCGTCTGCTTGACGCCATGGTGGAGAGCTTGCTTGCGGACACGGTCCCGCGCAGCTACGTCAAGATACCACAAGGCGTCGACCAAGGCGTCGCCGTGGGCCACCGCACCTTCCGCCGAAGCCACAGGAGGAGCACCCCACACGGAGCCAAGACGGTCGAGGGAAGCACGAGCCCGCTCCGCCACCATCGTCTCATCTTGGAGTTGGTCCAAGAGAGCCTGGTTCGTCCCGCGGAGCTCCTCGACCGTCTTCTCGACCCCTGCGCAACAAACGAGGAAGAGTGAGACTGCGGCGTAACAAAAAACTCCGAAGACCCAAACAAGGACAAGGTATGAGCCTCACCATCGCAATGCTGCCCCAGGGCGGCGAGGTCGCTGGTAAGGCCCTCAGCGCGCTGCTCGAGCCTGCGCTTCTCGGCCAACATGAGGAGCTTCTCGGATCTAAGCTCCTCGATCAGCCTGCCCGCCTCCACGAGGGCCAGATCCTTTCGGATCACCTCCTGTCGCGCCGCCCCCTCGGCAGCTCGGGCGGTGGCGATACCGCTCTCAGCGTCCTCGGCCTCTTTTCTCGCCGCCTCCGCTGCGGTTCGGGCGGTGGCGGCCTCGCCACGGGCGTCAGCGGCCTCCTGCCTCGCCGCCTCAGCATCAGCCCGGCGGAGGAAGCCTCGCTTCGGGCGTCCGCGGCCTCCTTCCTCGATGCCTCGAGAGCGGCGGCGGCCTCCTCCTTGGATCGAGCGGCCTCACCTCGAGCCGCCCGGACCTCCGCCTCCGCCTCGTTGAGCCAGCTCGCCATTTGGGCGTTCCGGCCAGCTCAGCGCGGAGATCTTGAAGCTCCGCCTCAGCCCTCGCGAGGGCGGCCGACACCTGTGCGGACCGGCCCGCCTCCTCGGAGCAGGACCGCTCCGCCTCCGCCATGAGCTCGGCCACCTCCCGGAAGATGGACCGCACCTCGCGCGGGGCCCCCAGCTGGACCGGTTACCTGACGGAGACCATGGCGAGGGACGGGCTCGGCGCGTCGGGAGACGGCCATACTGGTCGGTCAAGCTCGATGTCGGGCAGATCCTCCTCCGCCCCGAGCTGCCCTGACTGCGGCCCGCCGCCCGACGGCACGAGCCCCGGCTCTTCCCTGGCCGGGCCCTCCGGCGCCTTGTCAGCGCTAGCCGGCGCCTCGGGCGCCTCCGCCATCATCAAGCCCGCGGCGAGGAGCGGCCCCTGCTCCAGCTCGTTCAGGAGGTCCTCCACCGTCGGCTCCTCCTCCGCCAACGCCTCTCCCCCTCTCCCTCCTCCGCAGCCCGGCTCGTGTCGGTCGGTGCCTCGAGGGGCGCGGTCTCCTCGGCCCCAGACACCGGCGGGGCCGTGCTCGCCCCAGGCGCTTCCACCGGAACAGCCGTTGTAGCGGGAGGAAGGTGGTGCTCCCGACTGACGCCATCGCGGAGGAGGAGGGGGAGGAGGCAGCGCTTCAGTGGGTGTGGCCGTGGCGGGCTCGAGGCCGTGAGCTGTGGCCCCTGCAATACGAGATGACAGTGATATCAGAACCGGGAAGAGTGCCTCGACCCATGCGGTCGATGGCAACCTCACCAAAATCTGCGTCGGTCATCCGGCCTCCTCGAGCCATGGCAGCTCGAGCCTTCTCCAGCCAAGCGGCTTCTCTAGCAGAGGAAGGTGCCATACCTCGAGGTGCTTGTGCCACGACGGGGCTCGAGGTCCTGGCCCGCTTGGACGAAGCGAGGTCCACCTCCTGGTAGGAGCGCTTCCCCCTGAGATACCAGAGATGGCATGCGTCATCAAAAGTAAAAAGGTAAAACCCCACTACAGACGAGACCCAAGAAAGTTACTCACCCAAAGCGGCGGCTGGCTTCTTCCCGGATTCGCCGGACCCACTCGGGGGCTTCGAGCCCACCCCACGGCTCGAGCCCTGCGCCTGGGCCGTCTCCGCTGGGCTGGGACGGGGGGAGGGCTCCCGATGCCTCTCATGGCTCGACCTCGAGGGAGAGGCCTCCTTCCGCCCCACATCATGGGAAGGCGACCGTGCCCCCTCATGCTGTCGTCGTGGCGCCTGCCCCGGCGCGGATCGGGACCTGCTCGGGCGCTCGCGCTGGCGGTCGCACCCTCCCGCACCCGCTTCTGTGTCCCGGCGGCGATGCGGCGATGGACTCAGGGGACGCTCACGCCCTGGTCACGAGAAGCCCGGGGGCTCCCTCCCCGACGGTCAAGATGGCGGGGGCTCGACGCCCTCTCGTGCTGACCGCTCCTCCGCGGGCTCGACGGCGCCCTTGACGGCTCACGACGGTCAAGCCCGGAGTCCTTCTCGACCTGTCGGCCGCTTCTCGAGGGCCGACCTCTCTCGAGACCCCCCACCTGGGTCGACGCGGTCGTGGTCTCCATCTGCGCAGCGGCGATAGCGCTCCTGGTCCGTGGCTTCTTCGCGACAGCCGGCGCGACCGGCGCGGAGCTCGACGTGCCCTGAGCCCCCGACAAGGCGGGGCCTGATGCCGCCTTCCGCGGCTGCGTCCCGCGCGATCCCCTCGTCGGGGGAACCTCCAGGATATCCTCCTGCACAGAGGAGTGGTCAGCCGGGACGTCGACGACCCCGCGCGCCTCTGACGCGCGTCCATCCCCTCGTCGTCACTCGTCATCATCATCGTCCTCCTCCTCCGAGCGAGGAACTGAGCTCGGGGGACTCATCCCCAGGCCGCCGGTTGCGACGAGCCTTCGCCAGCCTCTGCTCCCGAGCCGATCGACGCAAGTTTTTGTTTTTTCTTTCTTCTTTCTAGCATCCTTTCTCTCTTTGTCTTTTTGAGCAAAGGGCGCCTCACCTGTGTTTCCACGGCGTCCTCCTCACCGGAGGCCTCGACGCACGACAAGTAAACGCCCCCTGCGAGGAAGAAGAAGCTCGAATGAGAAAAACTACGAGGAGAACGAACAAGGTTCGAAGAAAGGAAGAAGAGAGGGGGCTCGAGACAGCCTAACTCGAGGGTGGCTCACCAGGTCGAGGCACCCCTCGTCGGGTGCCATGGTGATCAAGTCGGCCTCCTCTGGGCGGAACGTCCCCTGAACGGTGAGAGTCACCCGGGAGGTAGCCTCGTTCCGGGGAGCCTCTCCTCGGCATCCTCGATTGGCTCAGCGCCTCGGGCGAGGCGTTTGGCCCATCTCGAACATAAGAAGGGACGCTCCGCCAGAGGAAGGACCCTCCGCTGGTGGAACGCCCAAATGACCGCCTGGACGGTCAGCTTCTTGTCCTCCACCAGCGTCGCCGCACGCTCATCAGCGGCAACAGGTGGCGCTGCCTGTCCGCCGCGACGCCCCAGTTCCACTTCTCCGGGCGCTGGGTGATGACCCTGCCGGTGTACTGCGGAAGGAGCCCGCCCTCGTTCCGCAGGTAGAACCAGTGGTCGTCCCACCCGCCTGGTTAGTGGAAAGCTTGTAGCGGAGGTAGTCGCGGGGGACGTTGGCCGACGAGGGCCGGTCCTCGCGGTGATTGAGGGAGCCCACGCGCGCGAGCCTCCTCCCGCTGGCTTCGCGGCCTGTGGAGAGCTCGCCCCGGAAGAGGTGGACGAACATCTCCCGTGCGGCTCAATCTTCACGTACCCTCACACACGGCGGCGTAGATGGCGGCGCGCGAGGCTTGGGAGAGGAGCCCGGGGAGGCTGGTGCACTCAGAGGTGGTGGGCCAGCCCCCGCATGAAGCGGCTCGGCGGGACGCCGAGCCCCATACGGTGGTAACGCGTGAAGCTCACCACGTACCCCTCCGGCGGGTGCGGCTCCCGGTGGCCCGCCGACGGGAGAATCCACCACGCAGGACTCCCCTGCGGGTTGGGACGGAGAAGCCCCCGCTCCACCAACGTTTCCAGCTCCTGCTGCGTCACCTTCGTCGGACTCCAGTCCTCGGCCGGCAGCACTTGGGCGGCCATGGCGGTCACGGCGCGGACCTGAGTGGCGGACGGACGGCCGGAAGATTCCCAATCGACTAGCTTGAGGGAGAGGGCGTGTGAAGGCTGCGGCGGCGGTGAAAGCAAAGGCAAAGTAAAGGATTCCTTTTCCCCTCTTTCGATATTTATAAGGGAAAACCCCAACGGGCGGGGTCTCCCACGACGCAAAAAGGTAGCCGCACGGCATTTAATGCGTCCACCTAACCACGTCTTGAGCCGGATGCAGGGAACACGCGGCAGCTTCTCCATTCGCTCTACTACCCGGGCCCGCTGCGACCGTCGCTTCGGCTTCGCGTCCGCCGCCCTCCCTGACGATTTCCGCCTAAAAAGGCGCGCCCAACGGGCAGAAGGATTCCCAGACGACGGAGGCTTCTTCACAAAGGTAAAAACGGGCCCCGGCCCTAAGCCTCGAAGCAGCGAAGGCTGGCCCTCGAAGAGGGTTCGACAGCCGGCTTCGAGCACCCGAGTCAGGGACACCAAGGGGCGCCACTCGCGGCATTACTCGAGGGCCGAGCCCTCGAGGCCCCTCACGTGTATCCAAGGCGGGGAGCTCGACGTGCAGTGAGATCCCCTCGGAGGGAGGCATCGAGCCACCGGGTCCTATCGAATGGACCCGGCACTCCTGCAGACTGAGCACCCATGCTTTATGAGACCGCCTCCGGGCCACAGTCGACCCCTATCGAACGGGGCACGAGCTCTCACTTGGATTCCCCGTTACCAGCTCACCGGGAACCTCGATACTCGCCCACTCGGGGTAGTACGAGGCATCCCCCCTCGCATCCGATCGAAAGGACTCGCGGGATGACAAGCCAGGGCAATCGGCATGCCGGACAGCTCGAGGAGCCGGCCAGTCGGTTCAGCCTGGCACCCCTCGACGAAAGAGGGTCTAAAAACTCGGACAGTTACGACTAATCTCTTTTCTTCGTGTGAACATGAGATTTTCAGGCCTCGGGCGAACGCTCGTCCTCCATCTCGCCTGAGCCCTCAAGGCCAGGCCTCGAACGATCGCTCGTTCTCCGTCTCGCCCGAGCCCTCCGAGCCAAGCCTCGGACGGAGTCTCCCACGACAAAGGAAAGGTAACCGCAAACATTTAATGAGACTACCGAACCACATTTCGAGCCTGTTGACAGGTACACACGGCGCCGCGATCTCCGCTCCCTGACGATTTCCGCCTAAAAAGGCGCGCCCACTGGGCAGAAGGTTCCCAAACGACGGAGGATTCTTCGGGAAGCCCACGAGGGAGTTCTAACCACTCCCCCGTGGCCTCGGGGGCTACACCCGCGGGTGTCGCTCGCACGACACCCACGGAATCAAATCGACAAAACCCTCGAGACCAGCTAGCTATCCATCGAGATCCCAATCTGGAGCCCCTGCTCGAATGCAAGCACTCGAACAAGGGCTCGGGGGCTACTGTCGGGGGAACGCCAAAGGGGTACCCCCAACCAATGCAAAACGAATAAGAGACTCGCCCGAGCCCTCCAAGCCAGGCCTCGGGCGAACGATTGTTCTCCGTCTCGCCCGAGCCCTCCAAGCCAGGCCTCGGGCGAGCGCTCGTCTTCTGTCTCGCCCGAGCCCTCCAAGCCAGGCCTCGGGCGAGCGCTCGTCTTCCGTCTCGCCCGAGCCCTCCAAGCCAGGCCTCGGGCGAGCGCTCGTTCTCCGTCTCGCCCGTGCCCTCCAAGCCAGGCCTCGGGCGAGCGCTCGTTCTCCGTCTCGCCCGAGCCCTCTAAGCCAGGCCTCGGGCGAGCGCTCGTCTTCCGTCTCGCCCGAGCCCTCCAAGCAAGTCAGGCCTCGAGCGAGCGCTCCTCTACACCTCGAGACCCCACGCGGGGACCTCGAGCCCCTCAGGCGCAGCAGCCTATCCCTCGAGACGCTTCACGCCTCCCTCGGGCGGCACGGACACCGGCAGCTAGCCCCATACCACGCATTCAATGCATTCACCAACTCCAGTCACATCCTCTGGTACACAGCATGTGCCACAGTGACCGGAGTCAGAGTCAAACCTCGTTTTCACCATAAGCATGGGCTAAAGGGCGCCAGTACAGCACTGTTCGGCCATACCCCGCACTATAGCACCCTCGAGCCACCTCTCGAGGCCTGGAATCCCTCTGAACGACCGGGCGTTCCGGGACTCGCCCGTACCTGCGGGAGCTCGAGCCCCCCGCAGGCGCTACCTCGAGGCCGGCCCTGCGCCCCTCGAGCCCTAACTGCTCTCACGCTATTGGAGGACAGGTACCCCAAGACCCGGAGGGACCACGCTGCGCCCTGCACGTTCCGGGATGGGCGCTGTACGGCTTCCACCTCGCCACGCCTCCGCGTCCGCGCCCGGGATGGAGGCCACGCCCCAAGGACGCCTCAACAGCAACGCCCACGTCGGCTACAATGTCTTCGACAAGACAGGGTTCCTACCCTACTTTGTATTGGGCACCGTACGCCCCGACACTTGTAAAACCCTTGTGTAACCCTGGCCTCCCCTTGCTCTATAAAAGGGGACACCAGGGACCCTCATTCGGACGGTTACAAACACGTTAGAACGCCATACACCCACACACTCAGGTCCGGACTCCGGTCCACACTCACCAAGCTTGTATTCGCCCCTGTACGAGCACTTAGGTGCAAGTAATCCAAGAACATCCTCCCCCGCTGGACGTAGGGCCTTCTTTGCCCGAACAAGGATAAATCCTTGTGTCATCTTGCATCACCATCCAGGAAGAGAGCACGCGATCATATTACTCGTTGGTGTCATACCCCCGGTTTTGAAACACCGACAATCCTAAAAAGGTTTTGAGATATTTTCCTCCCATACCTAGGCTAAAGAGGATCTTTAAATCCAAAGCAACATCTGAGGAGACATGGTGGCACAAGACAAAGCGGGTCCCTATGGACAATGAAATGAGCCATCCAGCCGATGGGGAGGCCTAGAAAGATTTTGATGAAGTGTACCCAAGCTTCACTGAAGATGCAAGAAACCTAAGGCTTGGTTTAGCTACAGATGGGTTCAATCCATTTGGCAACATGAACACATCGTATAGCATGTGGCCTGTTCTTGTAAAGGTATACAATCTACCACCTTGGTCATGCACCGATGCATCCAACTGCATAATGTCATTGCTCATCCCAGGACCAAAGTCTCCAGGCAAGGACTCTGACATATTCTTAGAACCTCTTATTGATGATTTGTTGAAACTCTAGGAGGGTGTCAGTACTTATGATGCATTGACTGGCTCAAAGTTTGACCTTCGAGCTGCAGTACTATGGTGCATCCATGATTATCCAGCTTTGGGGGTTATGTCAGGGAGAATTACTAAAGGCTATTATGCATGTATCTATTGCAACAAAGATCCATTGTCAAGGAGGCTAAGGCAGAAGATATGTTACATTGGACACCATTGCTACCTTTCAAAAACTCATAAGTGGCGAAGAAGCTTGGCTTTTGATGGACACCGTGAGAACCGTGGTGAGCCTGGGAAGTTGAGTATAGAGGAGACTTTGGAGTATCTTGAAAAGGTTGGTAGCAAGAAAAGGAAGCGTGGAGAGAAGGATGATCCCAAATTATTTAACCGTAAGTCTGCTCTATGGAAACTACCTTATTGGAAAGATTGGAAGCTACCACATAATCTTGATGTGATGCATATAGAGAAGAACATATGTGACGCTCTTCTAAGTATAATACTTAGTATTGAGGGCAAGAGTAAGGATACAGTTAATGCAAGACTAGATTTACAGGACATGGGAGTTAGAACAGATTTGCATTTGGAGCAAGATGAGGCTGATTCAGTTTCCATTCCAGCAGCTTGGTATGTCATGAAGAAAGAAGAAAAGGTTGCATTTTGTGCATTTCTAAAAAGTATTCGGTTTCCATATGGATATGCTTCCAACCTGACAAGATGCATTAGTGCAGATGGTTGCAAGGTGCAGGGCCTCAAAACTCATGATTGCCACATCCTCCTCCAAAGAATTTTACCTGCCGGTCTCCGGGGACTAGTGCACAAGGACATATATGAAGCAGTTGCAGAGTTGGGTAAATTTTTCGGGAGATCTGCAGTATAAAACTAAAGGTTGATGCAATGAAATGACTGAAAGCAGAGATCCATGTGATCCTATGCAAGCTAGGGAAGATATTTCCTCCTGCCTTTTTTGATGTGATGGTCCACCTAGTTGTCCATTTACCTGATGAAGCAATCCTCAGAGGCCCTGTGCAATATGGATGGATGTACCCGATCGAGCGCCAAATGGGAACTTTGAAGGGGTATGTGAGGAATAGGGCTAGACCTAAAGGATCCATCGTCGAGGCGTACATAACCAATGAGGCTTTGACCTTTTACTCAAGATATATGGAAGATGTTACCACTAGATTCAATCGGGATGATGACAAATTGGAAGGAGCAAAAGATGGTGACCTCTCAATTTTTTAGCATGGTGTTAAGCTCTTAAGAGCCACCAGGATGACAAATATTAAGGACAAAGAATTTAACAAGATTTGCTGGTATGTGCTAAATAATTGTGATGAGGTAGATGTGACACCCCAATTTTAAGAACAAAATTGGAGCACAATATATGTATGCCAGGATCAATTTTCATACATATATCCACATCATAGTAAATATCAAAACAATGCTTTATTAATATATCGAACATTATTACAAAAAAATGACCCTCGGGTCTGAAATAAAAAGTACAGACTCTCATGATAACTGACTCTAATGTAAACTCGCAGAAACTGGACGCCATCTTGTCGGTGTTTCGTATCCGGGGGTATCACACCAACGAGTAATAACGATCGCGTGCTTCTCTTCCTGGATGGTGATGCAAGATGACACAAGATTTATCCTGGTTCGGGCAAAGAAGGCCCTACGTCCAGCGGGGGGATGTTCTTGTATTATTTGCACCTAAGTGCTTGTACAGGGGTGGATACAAGCTCACTTGAGCGGGACCGGAGTCCGGACTCTAGTGCGGGCGTGGACTGGTGCTGTCTGCTAAAGCTTTTCCTCTTCTGACCTGCCTCGTAGAGGCCCCTGGCGTCCCCTTTTATAGAGCAAGGGGAGGCCAGGTTTACAGGGACGATCCAGACGTCGGAGCGTACGGTGCCCAATGAGGAGAAGAGTAGGTATCCTGTCTTGTCGAAGGTACTAGAGCAGGCGTGGGGGTTGCTGTTGCACCGTCCTTGAAGCGTGGCCTCCGTCCTGTGTGTCAGACGTGGCGACGTGGCGTCGTAGGGGCCATGCCGCGCATCCCGGGACGTACTGGACGTGGCAGGGACCTTCCGGGTCTTGGGGTGCCTGTCTTCCAAAATTAAGAGAGCTGTCAGGGCTCGAGGGGCGCGGAGCAGACCTCGAAGTGGTGCTCACGGGGGCTCGAGGGGTGCAGAGCCGGCCTCGAAGTGGTGCCACGAGGGCTCGAGGGGTGCAGAGCCGGCCTCGAAGTGGTGCCACGGGAGCTCGAGGGGTGCAGAGCCGGCCTCGAAGTGGTGCCACGAGGGCTCGAGGGGTGCAGAGCCGGCCTCGAAGTGGTGATTTAGACGTGCACAACGTAGAGCATGGCACAGCAGTGCAGGGCATGGTGCGACAGTGCTGGTGCCTTTTTGCCCATGCTTGTGATGAAAAGAAGGTTTGACTCTACACCGGTTCGCTGCGGCACGTGCTGTGTCTAAGAGGACGTGACTGGAGTAGGTGGGTGCATTAAACGCGTGGTACAGGGCTGGTCTGGTCGTCCGTACCGCTCGAGGGGGGGCGCGGAGTGTGGTGGAGCGCTCGCCCGAGGCCTGGCTTGAGGGGCTCGGGCGAGGCGGAGACTGAGTACTCGCCCGGGCTTGGCTCGGGGGGCTCGGACGAGGCGGAGATTGGTGCGCTCGCCCGAGGCCTGGCTTGGAGGGCTCGGGCGAGACGGAGATTGGTGCGCTCGCCCGAGGCCTGGCTTGGAGGGCTCGGGCGAGACGGAGACTGAGTACTCGCCCGGGCTTGGCTCGGAGGGCTCGGACGAGGCGGAGATTGGTGCGCTCGCCCGAGGCCTGGCTTGGAGGGCTCGGGCGAGACGGAGATTGGTGCGCTCGCCCGAGGCCTGGCTTGGGTGTTTGCGTTGATTGGGGGTACCCTTTTTTGTACCACCGACACATCTCCACAGGAAGGTCGACCGGGGGCTGCGCCATCCTAGTGCAAGTCGTCTGGGTCGTATCCACCGTCTTCTGGGTACTCCTGCTCCGCGTCGTAGACTCCAGCGTCTGGGTGGGGTAGCAGGGGTTCAAAGAGGAAGGGTGAGTACATCGAAATGTACTCCGCAAGTGTAGGAAATAAATGCTTATGAGGCTATTAACAAAGGTAGGTTGACTTTGTTTGACTCAAGCGCCTAAAGCAACACATCCTATTAAAATCCTATTTCCTATGCACCTATTTACTAGGTTATAACCACAGTCTCCATCTGTAACAGTAACCACACTCGGAGTCGCACCGAGCAACCAACACTTGGAGTCACACCAAGCAACCGCACTTGGAGTCGCACCAAGTACCCACACCTGAAGTCCATCAGGCAAACCGCACCTGAAGTCCATCAGGCCACCCACAAGTCCGATTCGAAGAGTCCCCATACGTGTATTAGGTCCATATGTCACGACATAGAGAGCTACCTTCCGTAATAACACCAGGTCTATGCCCGAGCCTGGGAATCACTCCCGTACCAAGCAGTAACCCGCGTAGAAGAAGCCTCTGTACCCATGTCATATGAGACTAATGACCACATAAGGCTTCCCTAACGAACCAGACTCAACCCACCAACTAATCTCGAAGAAGTCCAAGCCGCTCGTGACCGTGAGCACGGCTGATATATCAGTTTTACACTCTGCAGAGGTTGCACATCGTTACCCATGAGTCGTGCAGATCCCGTCACGCTAAACACTGCCAAGGTGCATAGCAGGTTGCACTGCAAGGCCTTTACAAAGCCCCTCCAAGCCTGTGTTACACGTACTCTAAGGTTTCATCCCCGTACATAAGTCAGCGACCCCAGGGACCCCCTCTTGAGCCACTAAACAAACCCCGTATAGCATAACTCGGAGGAAACTAATTAATTAGCCAGGTCCAACCCATCCAGATCTCATGGCTGCGCTGTTAAGCCGGGTTACATGCTCCGAGAACCGGGTCCTAGGGATCCAGGCAGGATATGTCTAGCACGAGCCCCGAACCAAAAACCAAAAGCAGCTGCCGAGTCCCACGGCACAAAACCACCAGTACGGGTCCATCCTGCCGGATTTACCTAATCACCATGTTTCTACAAAATTACCATGACCACGTTCATTTCATAGTTCATTAATCAAGATTATAAACATTTTAACTCCCATCCCAACCATGACTGCAGGGCTAAGCAAGACACCTACCCGAACATCCCAAAACAGGCGACAAGGATAATATAAACAAATTCTAGTAAACTCTAACATGGGATTCAAATTAGTGACAAGCATGCATCTACAAGATCTAACTACTCTAATACCAAAAGTAAAATAAAGTAGGTGCAAGATGTTCAAGGACACTTGCCTTCGGACTGGGTCGAATCAACTGGGTCGCAAGGATGGTCTGGAGCGTCCTCGAACTCCGCACTCTCTGGACCAATCAACATACAGGGCACATACAAAGCGAAATGAATAACAGTACAACAAACAGTATGAAAACAGTAAACTAATAGATCTACTGCGTAGAGAACGAAATTATGAAACTAACGCAAGTTGAATGGGTCAAATCGGAGTTAAAACGCAAAAGTTATAAGCGTTTGAAGTTGGATGGCAAAACTGTAAATACTTTGAACTCAATTTCGAATTTAAATTAAATAAAACCAGAAAAAGAAAGGGCAGTGTACCGGGCCTCATTTCGGTGCAAACTCAGGGGCCAAAGAGGAAGAATTCTGAGACACAGCGCATAGTGTATTCGGACGGCGGGTTGATTCAAGGAAAAGACAGGGGCTTTTTAACAAAATGCACCGGCGAAGGGGTATCGGCCTTTCTTGGCCGTTGATCTGGTGATGGGTGGCTGTGATTAGATCGGGGCGGACGGCTGTGCAGAGGACTGCGCCTCGTTTTTGCAAAACCAGAGGGGCTTATACGCAAGTTTTTCAAGACTCAGTGCATAGGAAGAGAGGACGGCGGGTTGATTTGCATCAAACCAGAGGGCTATTGTGCAAAGGTGCCAGTGATGCGGTGCGGCTGCTGACTCGGCCGACACGTGGCGCGTGCTGGCTGGTGCGGTGCACCACGCGGCCGTGGGAGTGTTGGCGTGGCCGCGGTGGACGGGGTCCATGGCACCGGTGGATAGGGTCTATACCCTTTCGCCCATCGCTCTAATCTGGGCCCTTGGCTTAGATCGGACGGCTGACAGGGCGGGGGGGGGGGCGGATGCGCAGCGACGGGCGGTGCTAGCGCACGGCGGCGCGCCATGGGCGGCAGCTGAGGTTCGCCAGGACGGCGCTGTGGTGTACGGGAAACTCAGGCAAGGGCACAGGGTGACATCACGTGGGGAGGCGGACCCATAGGGGCATCTACCGGTGGTGAGGGGTGATCGGGGCGGCAGCTGAGCGCGGTAGCGAGCGGCGGTGGGCGGCGGCGCCACGGCCGAGCAAGGCAGGTGCCTCGGGAGGGGCCTAGGGGCCTGCAGAGACTAAGAGAGAGGGTGGATCAGAATTGGGGGCTCACCGCGCGTCCTCTGGAGGGGTTCTCGTCGCCGATCGGTGCCCTTAGCCGGCGTTCGTCGCGACGGCCGAGCGGAGGGTTCCTGCGAGGTCGGTGAGGGCGCTCCGGTGCTAGGAAGGAGAGGGGATCTCGAAAAGGGTTCTGGTGGCGGCGGCGCGGTTCGACCACAGGGTTTTAAAGAGGCAGGGGAGGAGTAGGGTTCGAGCGGCGCCTGGACGAGGGAGCGCAGATGGCGCTCGGGCCGTTGCGTGGAACTCGCGCGGGAGGTTGTGGAGAGGGATGACAGGCGGGGCCTGCCCGTCAAAGAGACAGAGCGGGGGGGGAGAGGGGCGCCGGCACTGCGGCCTGGTGCGGGATGTAAGCGCGGGCCGCTGGGACGACGGGCCGGAGCGGGGAGACGGAGCTGGAGCGGCTGGGCCAGGAGGGAGTGTGTAACACCTATGGTGATTAGTATGTAAATAACCTGACATGTCATCATCTTTAGTCATTAATCATTTTTTTTGCCATGCATTTATGTTTGCCTAATGCTTGTTCTGCATTTACCTTTTTCTGAGATGACTTGTGTAGTGATCTTTTTTTCGAAAACCCTAAATGCCCAAATCTTCCTAAAAGGGCAAAATGGTAATTTCACCTCTGTGCCTAGCTTTGTGTAGTTCTTGTGCAGTTTAGTGTCTTGAAGCTTTGTTGTGTGGTTCAAGAACCAAAAATCAAAAACAGATTTAAATTCCTTTTGAAAAACCCTGATTTCCCAAACCCTGGTTTTTACCCCTCTTTTTATAATGCAAAAACTATTCAAAATTTGAAGTTGGTCCTTTTAGCAAAGTTGTAGGTCTTGTCAAGAGGAACAACTTTGGTGTTTACAGATTTCCAAGTTTCTATATAAAATCAGAAGTAATTTCAGATTCCTTCAAACTTCAATTTTGTCCCTTTTTCGGTTTTCAAAATTATCTCAAAAACTTTTGAGTTTCAGAAAAAGTTTATATTGGCAAAGTTGTAGATCTCAAAATTTTAAGCAACTTTGGTGTTTTAAGTTTTCTTTGTGTAGTTCAACTTTTGGGAGTAATTTCAAGGTTTCAGAAAGGGGAAGTTTGCTTTAAATGTCGTCACTGTGCACGAACTTTAAAGCCGGGGGGCCCCGGCCTCCGGCAAGGCCGCCGCAGCCGCGCGCGAGCCTCGCCGCCCCTGCCGAGCCCGGCTGACCCGCGCCCGTGCCGCGCGCGGCCAAGCGCTGGCGCTCGTTTCCTCTCCGGTCCCCTACATACCGCCGCCTCGCCCATCCCCTACCCTCCTCCTCTTTCCCCTCGGCCGCGGACAGCGGGCAGCTGCCGGCCGCCGGCAAGCCGCCGCGCCGCGCGCGTTCCCCGCCCACACCGAGCCGCCCTACCCTGCTCCCTACCTCCTTTAATGTCGCGCGAGCGCTCTCACCCCTCGCCCGGACCCCTCCCTAGCTCTGCCCGCGACTATAAGAAGCCGCCGAGTCCGCCATTACCGCCACCACGGCGCCCCGCACCACCGGACCACCCCAGCGCCCGCCAAAGCCTCCACCGCCTTCGCCTTGAGCTGCTCCACCTTCCGGAGCGACCAATTTCACCCCTCCGCCCCTCCTTTCGCCGGCGCGAACGGTTCTTCCCCAACTCCGGCAAGCGGCCGCGTTTCGGCAAGGAGAGGAATTCGCCGCCGTGAGTGTTCCTCCCGTCCCTCCGACCCCTGCCCTCTCTTCCTCACCTCCGTGCGCTTCTAACCGCACCTCGGTGATCTCTTTTGGTGGACAGAGCCGCCGGACGCCGCTCGCCGCCAGAGAGCTCCGCCGAAGCACCGCCACCGTCGAGCTCCCTCCTCCGACCCTGCACCGCCTCGCTGAGCCTCCCACCAGACTCTCGGTGAGCCCGCGAATCTTTCCCCACCCTCGGCTTACCCAGCTGCGAGCCCCGAGCGGCCGGTCCGCCGTCCGCCTCGCTTGCGATTCGCCCGAGCCTTCCGCTTCGCCCGAGCCATGCCTCGGCGAGCACATGCTCTCCGTCTCGCCCGAGCCTCCGGGCCAGGCCTCGGGCGAAGCAATCATTTCCGTCTCGCCCGAGCCCGTTTCGCCCGAACCCGCTTCGCTCGAGCCAGGCCTCGGCGGACACATGCCTTCCGTCTCGCCCGAGCCAGGCCTCGGCGGACACATGCCTTCCGTCTCGCCCGAGCCAGGCCTCGGCGACACATGCTCGTCTCGCCCGAGCCAGGCCTCGGCGAACACATGTCTCCCGTTTCGCCCGAGCCCCGCGAGGAAAGGGCACAGTGCTCTTTTTCCTTTTTGGAAGGATGTGAATAGTATTCCTTTTTCACCTTTTTGTGCGATTTTCTGTGTTGCTCCAAAAATTCTGAAAATTTGATGGTAGACTCTTTATACCTTGTAGTATTTTATAAAAATATGAAACTTGGACTTTGAGCAAAAGTTTGAAAATGAAAAATCTCCCTTTTAATTAAGAAATGAATGGTTTTAGATTTTTAGAAAATCATGTGTAGCTCCTAAAATCATGAGATAAATTTTTATGTGCTAGTTATGTCATGTTTAGTCTCTGGAGAAATTTTGAGGCCTTTTGGAGCAAGTTGATTTTTGGGTATTTATTTAAATTGTTAAATAGTGCCTTTTGTTAATTAAATGTTTGATTTTTGTTAAGCACCTTAATGACCTCCAAAAGTTATGAAATTTGTTTTGACATCTATTTATACTATAATGAACTAATGAAATTAATTGGGTAAATTTTGGAGCAACTGCATAAAATGACCTTTTTAAATAATTAGGAAAAAAAATAGAAAAATCAAGTAGAGTTCGTGTTGTATGCCCTGTGAGTGACTTTTAGGATTGTTTGCTGTTCATAGACCCCCACCCTTTTGGTCTATGATGTTTGGGATGCCATGCTTGTTTTGTGTTTAGGTCGGATAAATGATGTTTAATAGATTGATTAATTTTGCTTAGAGATCAAGATAAGTAACTTTGTGTCTGTTCTAGAAGTTACTTATGCGCCGAAAAGTTGTACTCTAGAAACAGTAGAATTGTCCTGTGCTGTAGTGTTCATGCTAGCATACTCATGTGCATGCATCATTGCATTCGTATAGTCACCGAAGGAGAAGGCGTCAAGATCGAGGCAGCCGCTGACGAACCTGTCCCTGAGGCTACCCCGAGCTCCGACAACTGCCCTGCCGTCCCTCGAGCCTGCCCTCTTTGCTCTTCAAGGCAAGCCCCGGTGCATTTAACCCTTTCCTTGAATTTATAAAATGATTTCCTTAAATGCTTTTGAGTTAAATCATTGCATTAGGTTTATAGGAGTTGTGTGCTATCCTAATTGATGCACTATCCACCTTGACCACTGATACACCCGATACCTGCTTTTCAAAAGTATTTGAAAAATGCTTAGCAATGCTTATTGAATTAGACTTTGCAATAAAATGCCAATTTCAAAAGTGTGATCACTTAAGGAATGTTTATGGGAATTTGGTCTTACTCCCCGGCTGTTGGCTAGGTATCTGATCCGTACCTAGTCAATAGCGAGGAGAGGTTGTCCGAGCGTACGGTGCCGTCATGTTGTAGTCCGGGACTCAACAGTTGACACCGACCGGGACAGGGTTGAAAAACTGACGGGACTATTACGCTTGGGTGAGATATAACCAAGGTATAGTTCTGGCTGGAAAATTAGGGACCATCCGTATGGGGGCCTGCTGGTCAAGACTTGTAACTATTCACATACTTCGGAAAGCTCTGGCTCCGAGAAATCCTTGATTGGGACCGACAACCGCGCACTGGGAGTGGAGAGATGGCGGAAGTAGCATGTACCCACGTGGTCGTCATACCTGGAAATGAGTGGTGTACTGTACTTCCGGGTGGCGTAGGACCGGTCCAATCTTGGAGGAATCGTGGTAGACGAGTTGGCCTATGCAAGCTTGGGTGCTACATATGCCGTGTTGAATAGGGATCCTCAGCTGAGTATTATTTATCCGGATTAACGTTGCTCCTCGGTTATGGAGACTTGGTCACTGACTGTCAACGGAGAGTGGTTCTCAACTAGGAATGTTTTGAAATGTAAAATGAATCATGAACGATGAAGAATTGAGGAATACTGAATCTTTCCAAAATAAAATAAGATTTACAAAATGCTTTTCTGCAAAATACCTGATCTTGCTTAAGCCTTACCTTGACTACCCTAAGCCTCTCATTCCTGAGTCTTCTCCCTTTTCTTTAGTCGGGTAAGTCTTGTTGAGTACCCCAGTACTCAGGGTTTGTTACCCATGCTGCAGGTATGACAGAGTCCCCGATGTGTCTTGCACCCTGCTGCGTGACCATCGTCCAGGAAGAGGCCGATGAGGCCGAAGAATAGTTGTACACCCGCGGGCTGGGTGACTATAAGTATCTTTGCTGTTCTCCACTACGTTGCCTATGTCTATTTCTATTATCAGAACTTGGTTTGTAATAACTGCACCTTAATTTCTATTTGGAACCCTGCTTTGTAAAACTATTGTTATTTAAGTCTTCCGCTCTTTATTCCGATATTATTTGTAAAAGTATGCAATGTTGTAACCGAATTGTGAGATGATCCTGCGAACATTGGGCGCTGATGTAGCCCAGTGATGGACAGTCTTAATTAAGTGGAACATGGGATCGGCTGTCAGAGGTTGACAGGGACCTGTGGGCCATGAGATTAGGGTCGTTCCGTCACAGAGTGGTATCGGAGCATCTCACTTTAACGTTGCAGTGTTCGTTTTTGCGAAAACTTCAAAAGACCTTTTGAGTCCAAACAAACTAAACTTGACTATTTTGAGTCCAAATTGCTTCTCTCATCTTGTCTATCATATGGCAACACTAGCTAGTGGAACAACATGTTTTAAGCCCTATGTACCTTATTTATTGCATTGCTTTGTTCCGTAGGAACGATTCATGCATCATGTCATAATCACTTAAGATAACTTCCTCTCTAAGTTCGTTGGGGTAGTATGCCTTTACCTGTTCTTGCTAGCCTTTCTCATCCGTCTTCTCTTATCCAGACATGGCTCGCATCAAGCTGACTGCCCGCAAGTCAGCTGGACCGCATGGTGTGCCACGCCACCAGCTGGCACCACGCGCTGGGGAGGAGACTGGAGAATCTTCCAACAGTCGTCGCTTTCCCCGCCGCACCCGTAAGAACCTGAAGGAGGAGATCAAGGATCTGAAGGCTGAGCTGAAGAACTTGGAGCATGACTTCTACCACTCACGCCTGGAGTTTTATGAGGCACGAGCTTCTCTGGAGCAGGCCAACCGGAACACGGTTCGCGCTATCGAGCAGCGCAATGATGCTTGGACCCGCGAGGACGTTACCAGAGCCGAGCTCCACGGACTGCAGCAGTACACAGCTCAGATTGAACAGTTCAATGATATGCTTCATGAGGAAGTGCATCAGCTGTATGATCAACTCCACCCCTTGGTACCCCCAGTTATGGAAGACCCTGAGGACGGAGTAGTGGAAGAGCCGGACATGGAGCAAGAGCCAAGCATGAACGAGGAGGTTGAACCTGCCGAGAACATCTACGCTGAAGACAAGGACGAGGAGGAAGAGCCTGAGCTCATCCTCGAAGAAGACGACGACGAAGAAATGATCATCATCGATGAGGACTAGACCCGTCTTTAGGAGATGGAGATCCCGTGTGTCTGTACCACCTGCTTACCTAAAACCTTAGTCTAGATTTGGGAGCGTTAGTCTGTCTTTTGTTAAGTCAGTCTGTATCTTTCTTTTCGTACCTTTTTTCCCTTATCGGTCAGTTGTTATCTGTCAGTCATCTTTATCAATCTATCAACCTTTGTATCAGTGAAGCTCATCAGTCAGTTGTTTCAGAACTCTATCTATGAATGCTAAGTTCCAAGTTGTTTAACAGATGCCTGTGAACACCCGCACTGGAGCTGGAGGTTCTGATGATGCCAACCTTCCAAACCCTCCACCTGTTCCTGCTACGCTAGCAGATGCCATCGCAGCCTTGGCAGCCGCTGCTAACCTGATGGCCCAAAATCAGGGGCAGCAGAACATTCACCGTGGTCGCCACAACATCAACCAAGAGACCACCTATGTGGATTTCACCGAAACCCGTCCACCGGTCTTTACTAGGGCCGATGAACCCCTTGAAGCTGATGATTGGCTCCGCACCATGGAGCAGAAATTTGGTCTTCTCCACTGCACCGACACCCAGAAGCCCCGGTTCGCTTCTCAGCAGCTTCGTGGTCCAGCAAGCGCTTGGTATGCCAACCTGTTGGCTGCCCAGCCTGAAGGTCATCAGTAGACCTGGGAAGAGTTCCGCACAGCTTTCCGTGCACATCACATCCCTTCGGGATTAATGAAGATGAAGCTTGATCGGTTTTTGGCTCTTCAACAGAAAGATTCCACAGTGATGCAGTATGTGGGTCAGTTCAACCACCTTAGCCAGTATGTCTCGGAATACGTCAACACGGACGAAAAGAAGAGGGATTGTTTCCTTAGAGGTCTGCACCCTAAGATTCGCAGAAGTATGTCCAATAACCTGACCGGTTCGTATCATGATGCCGTTGATCGTGCTGTTGCATATGAAGAAATCAACCGTCAGTATCAAGAGGAAAAGAAGAAGAAGAAAGCAGGATCCAGCAGTTTCTCTGGCGGTTACAAGCGCCTAGAGGATCATATACCACCCCAGTCACCACCAAAATCGCCTACCTTACCCCAACCAGCAAGTGGTCGTCCGTACCGCGGCCACCACCCATAATGCCAACCAGCAGAGTGCCACACAGCCGAACGCCCCAGGTGTTCGTATCACCACTCCACAAACAGCCTACAACCATCCCTGCTACAACTGCGGCCAGCTTGGTCACTGGTCTCGTGAGTGCCCAAAGCCCAAGAGGTATGCCCAGAATACTCAGAAGAATCCTGGAGGATCTCAGCAGCAGCAGCACCGTGCACAGCAGCAGCATGCTCAGAAGGGCAAGATTGTCAAGAAGCACAGACAAGTCTACTACACCGCTGTCAGCGATATACCAGAAGGGGAGCCCGTCATGATCGGTAGGTTTCCTGTTGCCAATCACCCTGCAGTTGTGTTGTTTGATTCTGGTGCATCGCATTCCTTCATCAGTCGTACTTTTGTCATCAAGCATGAGATATCAATTGAGGTTTTAAAAGAAAGTTTCTGCATATTTTTGCCTGGAGGGCGTATAAGTACTAAGGAAGTGGTTCGCAGTATACCAGTAATGTTGGGGGAACATGTATTTCCCACCACCATGATAGTGCTTCGTGATCAGGAGATAGATGTCATTTTAGGCATGAATTGGATGTGCCAGTATAAAGCCATGATCGACATCCTGAATAGGGTTGTGAGAGTGGACATTCCTAACAGTACCTCCAAACTCCTTCTCCAACTCCCAATGCCTCAAAAACCAGCACCCACTCAAATAAATACCACCTATGTTCTGGAAACCAGAGACATCCCCGTGGTCTGCGAATTCCCTGATGTTTTTCCGGAGGATTTGCCTGGTCTGCCTCCTGACCGTGATGTCGAGTTTGCCATAGAGCTAAAGCCCGGGACTGCTCCTATATCCCGCAGAGCTTATCGAATGCCTCCCAGAGAGTTGGCAGAGCTAAAAATCCAATTACAAGATTTGTTGGACAAGGGTTTCATTCGCCCAAGCTCGTCTCCTTGGGGCTGTCCTGCAATCTTTGTAAAGAAGAAAGACATGACTCTCAGAATGTGCATTGATTATCGCCCACTCAATGAGGTCACCATCAAAAACAAATATCCCTTGCCTCGTATTGATCTTCTCTTTGACCAGTTAGCTAGAGCCAAAGTATTCTCCAAGATCGATCTCAGATCCGGCTACCACCAAATAAAGATTCGTCCTGAAGATATTCCTAAAACAGCTTTCACCACCAGATACGGCCTATATGAGTACTTGGTCATGTCCTTCGGTTTGACCAATGCCCCTGCTCATTTCATGTACCTCATGAACTCTGTGTTCATGCCAGGAGCTTGATAAATTCGTGGTCGTGTTCATTGACGACATCCTTGTCTACTCAAAAACCCCTGAAGATCATGCCGAACATCTTTGTATCGTTCTATCCCGTCTCAGAGAACATCAGCTATATGCCAAGTTCAGTAAATGTGAGTTCTGGTTAGATCAGATACAGTTTCTTGGTCATGTCCTATCCGCTGAAGGTGTGTCAGTTGACCCTGGTAAAGTGGCAGACATTCTGGATTGGAAGCCACCTACCACTGTTCATCAAGTCCGCAGCTTTATGGGAATGGCAGGATATTATCGTCGATTCATCCCAGATTTCTCCAGAATCGCCAAGCCTATCACTGAGTTAGTAAAGAATTCAGTGAAGTTTGTCTGGTCATCAGCTTGTGAACAAGCCTTTCAGACATTGAAGAGACTGTTAACCACGTCACCAGTGCTAGCTCAGCCGAACATCGAAAAGTCCTTTTATGTCTACTGTGATGCATCTGGTACTGGTTTGGGCTGTGTTTTGATGCAAGAAGGTCGAGTGATCGCATATGCCTCCCGACAGCTTAAGCAACATGAAGAGAATTATCCAACTCATGATCTCGAGTTAGCAGCAGTAGTGCATGCCTTGAAGATCTGGCGTCATTATCTGTTGGGCAGTACCTGCAATGTGTACACAGATCACAAAAGCCTGAAGTATATCTTCACTCAAGAAGAACTGAATATGAGGCAGAGAAGATGGCTTGAGTTAATTAAGGACTATGATCTTGAAGTGCATTACCATCCGGGTAAGGCGAATGTGGTTGCCGATGCGCTCAGTCGCAAGTCATATTGCAACTGTCTGATGATGAAACCCTATGATTCTTCTTTGTGTTATGAGCTGGAAAGGTTGAATATTGAAATGATTCCACAAGGAACTCTGAATAATATCATAATAGAAACCCCTATCAGAGAGCAAATCATCGCTGCACAGAAAGATAACCCTGGAATCAAGCACATCATCGAAAAGGTCCAATCCGGAAAGGCTGATTGTTTCAGGATTGATGATGCAGGAGTAGTATGGTTTAAGAATCGGTTAGTAGTTCCTAAAGTGCCTGAGTTAAGAAAGTTAATCCTTGATGAAGCACACTTGACTAGATTCTCCATCCACCCCGGCAGCAACAAAATGTACCAGGATTTGAAGCAGAAATTCTGGTGGACAAAGATGAAGATTGAGATCGCCCGGTATGTCGCTCAGTGCGATACCTGCCAGAAAGTCAAAGCCGTGCACATGAAGCCCGGAGGAGAATTGCAACCTTTATCTGTACCTGCTTGGAAATGGGACGATATCAGTATGGACTTTATCAATGGTCTACCCAAGACATCAAGAGGTTTTGATTCCATATGGGTGATCGTGGATCGCCTCACTAAGCAAGCTCACTTCCTGCCAGTGAAGACCAGTTACACCGTCCCCATTTATGCCACTTTGTACAAGAACAACATAGTAAAACTCCATGGTATACCCAAAACCATTATCTCTGATCGTGGTACCCAGTTTGTCGCCAAGTTTTGGAAAGCGTTCCATACCTCACTTGGAACCAAGCTCTTGCGTAGTACAGCATATCATCCACAAACAGATGGACAAACTGAGCGAGTCAACCAAGTGCTAGAGGATATGTTGAGAGCATGTGTGCTCACCTTCGCAGATACTTGGGATGACTGTTTGCCCTTGGCAGAATTCTCATACAATAACAGCTACCAAGAAAGCATCAAGATGGCACCCTTTGAAGCACTGTACGGTCGTCGTTGTCGTACACCTCTCAGTTGGTCTGAACCTGGAGAAAGGGAATTCTTTGGGGTTGATCTAGTAAAAGATATGGAAGAGAAAGTCAAGCAAATACAAGAGAACATGAAGATTGCACAGTCTCGACAGAAAAGTTATGCTGACAAGAGACGTCGACCTCTGCAGTTCGAGATCGGGGATTATGTGTACCTGAAGGTCTCACCCACCAAAGGAGTCACTCGTTTTGGAGTCAAGGGAAAGCTAGCACCCCGCTACATTGGCCCGTTTGAGATTCTGGAACGTTGTGGCAAGGTAGCTTACAAGCTAAGATTGCCCGATCATCTTTCCGCAATCCATAATGTGTTTCACGTCTCCCAACTCAAGAAATGTCTCCGAGTACCCGAACACGTGGTGGAAGTTGAAGGTGTTGAGTTAGAACCCGATCTGTCATACTCTGAGTATCCAGTTCGTGTGTTGGATCACAAGGACCGTGTTACCCGGAGGACTACCACAAGATGGTACAAGATCCAGTGGAACCAACACTCTGAAGAAGAAGCCACTTGGGAATCCGAAGACTTCTTAGCGAAGACCTTTCCAGACTTTCTCGATACTCTGTAGATGTAAGGTTTGCCTTTGTCCTTCTTAAGACGCAGAATCTCGGGGCGAGATTTCTTTTAGGGGGAAAGGTTGTAACACCTATGGTGATTAGTATGTAAATAACCTGACATGTCATCATCTTTAGTCATTAATCATTTTTTTTGCCATGCATTTATGTTTGCCTAATGCTTGTTCTGCATTTACCTTTTTCTGAGATGACTTGTGTAGTGATCTTTTTTTCGAAAACCCTAAATGCCCAAATCTTCCTAAAAGGGCAAAATGGTAATTTCACCTCTGTGCCTAGCTTTGTGTAGTTCTTGTGCAGTTTAGTGTCTTGAAGCTTTGTTGTGTGGTTCAAGAACCAAAAATCAAAAACAGATTTAAATTCCTTTTGAAAAACCCTGATTTCCCAAACCCTGGTTTTTACCCCTCTTTTTATAATGCAAAAACTATTCAAAATTTGAAGTTGGTCCTTTTAGCAAAGTTGTAGGTCTTGTCAAGAGGAACAACTTTGGTGTTTACAGATTTCCATGTTTCTATATAAAATCAGAAGTAATTTCAGATTCCTTCAAACTTCAATTTTGTCCCTTTTTCGGTTTTCAAAATTATCTCAAAAACTTTTGAGTTTCAGAAAAAGTTTATATTGGCAAAGTTGTAGACCTCAAAATTTTAAGCAACTTTGGTGTTTTGAGTTTTCTTTGTGTAGTTCAACTTTTGGTAGTAATTTCAAGGTTTCAGAAAGGGGAAGTTTGCTTTAAATGTCGTCACTGTGCACGAAGTTTAAAGCCGGGGGGCCCCGGCCTCCGGCAAGGCCGCCGCGCCGCGCGCGAGCCTCGCCGCCCCTGCCGAGCCCGGCTGACCCGCGCCCGTGCCGCGCGCGGCCAAGCGCTGGCGCTCGTTTCCTCTCCGGTCCCCTACCTACCGCCGCCTCGCCCATCCCCTACCCTCCTCCTCTTTCCCCTCGGCCGCGGACAGCGGGCAGCTGCCGGCCGCCGGCAAGCCGCCGCGCCGCGCGCGTTCCCCGCCCACACCGAGCCGCCCTACCCTGCTCCCTACCTCCTTTAATGTCGCGCGAGCGCTCTCACCCCTCGCCCGGACCCCTCCCTAGCTCCGCCCGCGACTATAAGAAGCCGCCGAGTCCGCCATTACCGCCACCACGGCGCCCCGCACCACCGGACCACCCCAGCGCCCGCCAAAGCCTCCACCGCCTTCGCCTTGAGCTGCTCCACCTTCCGGAGCGACCAATTTCACCCCTCCGCCCCTCCTTTCGCCGGCGCGAACGGTTCTTCCCCAACTCCGGCAAGCGGCCGCATTTCGGCAAGGAGAGGAATTCGCCGCCGTGAGTGTTCCTCCCGTCCCTCCGACCCCTGCCCTCTCTTCCTCACCTCCGTGCGCTTCTAACCGCACCTCGGTGATCTCTTTTGGTGGACAGAGCCGCCGGACGCCGCTCGCCGCCAGAGAGCTCCGCCGAAGCACCGCCATCGTCGAGCTCCCTCCTCCGACCCTGCACCGCCTCGCCGAGCCTCCCACCAGACTCTCGGTGAGCCCGCGAATCTTTCCCCACCCTCGGCTTACCCAGCGCGAGCCCCGAGCGGCCGGTCCGCCGTCCGCCTCGCTTGCGATTCGCCCGAGCCTTCCGCTTCGCCCGAGCCAAGCCTCGGCGAAGCACATGCTCTCCGCTTCGCCCGAGCCAAGCCTCGGCGAAGCACATGCTCTCCGCTTCGCCCGAGCCAAGCCTCGGCGAGCACATGCTCTCCGTCTCGCCCGAGCCTCCGGGCCAGGCCTCGGGCGAAGCAATCATTTCCGTCTCGCCCGAGCCCGTTTCGCCCGAACCCGCTTCGCTCGAGCCAGGCCTCGGCGGACACATGCCTTCCGTCTCGCCCGAGCCAGGCCTCGGCGGACACATGCCTTCCGTCTCGCCCGAGCCAGGCCTCGGCGAACACATGTCTCCCGTTTCGCCCGAGCCCGTTTCGCCCGAGCCTCGCGAGGAAAGGGCACAGTGCTCTTTTTCCTTTTTGGAAGGATGTGAATAGTGTTCCTTTTTCACCTTTTTGTGCGATTTTCTGTGTTGCTCCAAAAATTCTGAAAATTTGATGGTAGACTCTTTATACCTTGTAGTATTTTAGAAAAATATGAAACTTGGACTTTGAGCAAAAGTTTGAAAATGAAAAATCTCCCTTTTAATTAAGAAATGAATGGTTTTAGATTTTTAGAAAATCATGTGTAGCTCCTAAAATCATGAGATAAATTTTTATGTGCTAGTTATTTCATGTTTAGTCTCTGGTGAAATTTTGAGGCCTTTTGGAGCAAGTTGATTTTTGGGTATTTATTTAAATTGTTAAATAGTGCCTTTTGTTAATTAAATGTTTGATTTTTGTTAAGCACATTAATGACCTCCAAAAGTTATGAAATTTGTTTTGACATCTATTTATACCATAATGAACTAATGAAATTGATTGGGTAAATTTTGGAGCAACTGCATAAAATGACCTTTTTAAATAATTAGGAAAAAAATAGAAAAATCAAGTAGAGTTCGTGTTGTATGCCCTGTGAGTGACTTTTAGGATTGTTTGTTGTTCATAGACCCCCACCCTTTTGGTCTATGATGTTTGGGATGCCATGCTTGTTTTGTGTTTAGCTCGGATAAATGATGCTTAATAGATTGATTAATTTTGCTTAGAGATCAAGATAAGTAACTTTGTGTCTGTTCTAGAAGTTACTTATGCGCCGAAAAGTTATACTCTAGAAATAGTAGAATTGTCCTGTGCTGTAGTGTTCATGCTAGCATACTCATGTGCATGCATCATTGCATTCGTATAGTCACCGAAGGAGAAGGCGTCAAGATCGAGGCAGCCGCTGACGAACCTGTCCCTGAGGCTACCCCGAGCTCCGACAACTGCCCTGCCGCCCTCGAGCCTGCCCTCTTTGCTCTTCAAGGCAAGCCCCGGTGCATTTAACCCTTTCCTTGAATTTATAAAATGATTTCCTTAAATGCTTTTGAGTTAAATCATTGCATTAGGTTTATAGGAGTTGTGTGCTATCCTAATTGATGCACTATCCACCTTGACCACTGATACACCCGATACCTGCTTTTCAAAAGTATTTGAAAAATGCTTAGCAATGCTTATTGAATTAGACTTTGCAATAAAATGCCAATTTCAAAAGTGTGATCACTTAAGGAATGTTTATGGGAATTTGGTCTTAATCCCCGGCTGTTGGCTAGGTATCTGATCCGTACCTAGTCAATAGCGAGGAGAGGTTGTCCGAGCGTACGATGCCGTCATGTTGTAGTCCGGGACTCAACAGTTGACACCGACCGGGACAGGGTTGAAAAACTGACGGGACTATTACGCTTGGGTGAGATATAACCAAGGTATAGTTCTGGCTGGAAAATTAGGGACCATCCGTATGGGGGCCTGCTGGTCAAGATTTGTAACTATTCACATACTTCGGAAAGCTCTGGCTCCGAGAAATCCTTGATTGGGACCGACAACCGCGCACTGGGAGTGGAGAGATGGCGGAAGTAGCATGTACCCACGTGGTCGTCGTACCTGGAAATGAGTGGTGTACTGTACTTCCGGGTGGCGTAGGACCGGTCCAATCTTGGAGGAATCGTGGTAGACGAGTTGGCCTATGCAAGCTTGGGTGCTACATATGCCGTGTGAATAGGGATCCTCAGCTGAGTATTATTTATCCGGATTAACGTTGCTCCTCGGTTATGGAGACTTGGTCACTGACTGTCAACGGAGAGTGGTTCTCAACTAGGAATGTTTTGAAATGTAAAATGAATCATGAACGATGAAGAATTGAGGAATACTGAATCTTTTCAAAATAAAATAAGATTTACAAAATGCTTTTCTGCAAAATACCTGATCTTGCTTAAGCCTTACCTTGACTACCCTAAGCCTCTCATTCCTGAGTCTTCTCCCTTTTCTTTAGTCGGGTAAGTCTTGTTGAGTACCCCAGTACTCAGGGTTTGTTACCCATGCTGCAGGTATGACAGAGTCCCCGATGTGTCTTGCACCCTGCTGCGTGACCATCGTCCAGGAAGAGGCCGATGAGGCCGAAGAATAGTTGTACACCCGCGGGCTGGGTGACTATAAGTATCTTTGCTGTTCTCCACTACGTTGCCTATGTCTATTTCTATTATCAGAACTTGGTTTGTAATAACTGCACCTTAATTTCTATTTGGAACCCTGCTTTGTAAAACTATTGTTATTTAAGTCTTCCGCTCTTTATTCCGATATTATTTGTAAAAGTATGCAATGCTGTAACCGAATTGTGAGATGATCCTGCGGACATTGGGCGCTGATGTAGCCCAGTGATGGACAGTCTTAATTAAGTGGAACATGGGATCGGCTGTCAGAGGTTGACAGGGACCTGTGGGCCATGAGATTAGGGTCGTTCCGTCACAGAGTGCGGGCCGGCTCGGCGCGCTTGGGGCCAGGAGAGCGGGGAGGCGGGCTGGGAAGAGGCTAGCGGCTGGTGGGCGTGGGGAGAGAGCAGGCCGGCTGGGTTGGATTAGAGAGAGGTGAGCCCAGTTTGCCATTCTCTTTTTCTTTTCAAACTTTATAAAACCATTTGAAATCCAATTTCAAATCAGTTTCAAAACAAAACTAGTTTGAAAATTTGGAAACATTTTCCCTAGGTTTTGTAAATAACACTTGATTTTGATTTTGTAAAATTTTCGTAAACCTTTTATTTGTTTTCTAAATTGATAAATTCGATTCGCCCTATACGGGTTTAATAAATTCTTTTTCCACTCAAATAAAAGTATGCAATGGCATGAATGCAACAACCATCTAGTTAGAAATTTTCCTCCGTCTAGGGTTTTGGCCATTTTCCTTATTAAATTCTATTTAATTTTAATTATTTAAAAACCCGGGGTGTTACAAACTACCCCCTTAACTGGAATCTCGTCCCGAGATTCAGAGAGGCTGCAGTCAATACAAAGAAGCAAATCAGACAAGAGCACAAGCACATGTCAATCAACGTTCTACGAGTTTAAATAATTATGGTGGGCATCCTACTATTGGAGGACCTACTTTGGAAGAGAGTTTGAATTTTTAGCAGAGAAAGGGTCTACAAAAGTTGGAAAAGGGGTCAGGCTTTATAAAAATAGTTTTATAAACAACACGACCTGACTAGGGTAGCGTCCTACGGTCAACACAGCTTTAATACCACTCTGTGACACCCCAATTCTAAGAACAAAATTGTAGCACAATATATGTATGCCAGGATCAATTTTCATACATATATCCACATCATAGTAAATATCAAAACAATGCTTTATTAATATATCGAACATTATTACAAAAAATGACCCTCGGGTCTGAAATAAAAAGTACAGACTCTCATGATAACTGACTCTAATGTAAACTCGCGGAAACTGGACGCCATCTCCACAGGAAGGTCGACCGGGGGCTGCGCCATCCTAGTGCAAGTCGTCTGGGTCGTATCCACCGTCTTCTGGGTACTCCTGCTCCGCGTCGTAGACTCCAGCGTCTGGGTGGGGTAGCAGGGGTTCAAAGAGGAAGGGTGAGTACATCGAAATGTACTCCGCAAGTGTAGGAAATAAATGCTTATGAGGCTATTAACAAAGGTAGGCTGACTTTGTTTGACTCAAGCCCCTAAAGCAACACATCCTATTAAAATCCTATTTCCTATGCACCTAATTACTAGGTTATAACCACAGTCTCCGTCTGTAACAGTAACCACACTCGGAGTCGCACCGAGCAACCAACACTTGGAGTCACACCAAGCAACCGCACTTGGAGTCGCACCAAGTACCCACACCTGAAGTCCATCAGGCAAACCGCACCTGAAGTCCATCAGGCCACCCACAAGTCCGATTCGAAGAGTCCCCATACGTGTATTAGGTCCATATGTCACGACATAGAGAGCTACCTTCCGTAATAACACCAGGTCTATGCCCGAGCCTGGGAATCACTCCCGTACCAAGCAGTAACCCGCGTAGAAGAAGCCTCTGTACCCATGTCATATGAGACTAATGACCGCATAAGGCTTCCCTAACGAACCAGACTCAACCCACCAACTAATCTCGAAGAAGTCCAAGCCGCTCGTGACCGTGAGCACGGCTGATATATCAGTTTTACACTCTGCAGAGGTTGCACATCGTTACCCATGAGTCGTGCAGATCCCGTCACGCTA
This sequence comes from Coix lacryma-jobi var. lacryma-jobi, assembly GCA_009763385.1. NCBI lineage: Eukaryota > Viridiplantae > Streptophyta > Magnoliopsida > Poales > Poaceae > Coix > Coix lacryma-jobi. The sequence goes on from CM019826.1 coordinate 142,330,200, forward strand.
AACACTGCCAAGGTGCATAGCAGGTTGCACTGCAAGGCCTTTACAAAGCCCCTCCAAGCCTGTGTTACACGTACTCTAAGGTTTCATCCCCGTACATAAGTCAGCGACCCCAGGGACCCCCTCTTGAGCCACTAAACAAACCCCGTGTAGCATAACTCGGAGGAAACTAATTAATTAGCCAGGTCCAACTCATCCAGATCTCATGGCTGCGCTGTTAAGCCGGGTTACATGCTCCGAGAACCGGGTCCTAGGGATCCAGGCAGGATATGTCTAGCACGAGCCCCGAACCAAAAACCAAAAGCAGCTGCCGAGTCCCACGGCACAAAACCACCAGTACGGGTCCATCCTGCCGGATTTACCTAATCACCATGTTTCTACAAAATTACCATGACCACGTTCATTTCATAGTTCATTAATCAAGATTATAAACATTTTAACTCCCATCCCAACCATGACTGCAGGGCTAAGCAAGACACCTACCCGAACATCCCAAAACAGGCGACAAGGATAATATAAACAAATTCTAGTAAACTCTAACATGGGATTCAAATTAGTGACAAGCATGCATCTACAAGATCTAACTACTCTAATACCAAAAGTAAAATAAAGTAGGTGCAATATGTTCAAGGACACTTGCCTTCGGACTGGGTCGAATCAACTGGGTCGCAAGGATGGTCTGGAGCGTCCTCGAACTCCGCACTCTCTGGACCAATCAACATACAGGGCACATACAAAGCGAAATGAATAACAGTACAACAAACAGTATGAAAACAGTAAACTAATAGATCTACTGCGTAGAGAACAAAATTATGAAACTAACGCAAGTTGAATGGGTCAAATCGGAGTTAAAACGCAAAAGTTATAAGCGTTTGAAGTTGGATGGCAAAACTGTAAATACTTTGAACTCAATTTCGAATTTAAATTAAATAAAACCAGAAAAAGAAAGGGCAGTGTACCGGGCCTCATTTCGGTGCAAACTCAGGGGCCAAAGAGGAAGAATTCTGAGACACAGCGCATAGTGTATTCGGACGGCGGGTTGATTCAAGGAAAAGACAGGGGCTTTTTAACAAAATGCACCGGCGAAGGGGTATCGGCCTTTCTCGGCCGTTGATCTGGTGATGGGTGGCTGTGATTAGATCGGGGCGGACGGCTGTGCAGAGGACTGCGCCTCGTTTTTGCAAAACCAGAGGGGCTTATACGCAAGTTTTTCAAGACTCAGTGCATATGAAGAGAGGACGGCGGGTTGATTTGCATCAAACCAGAGGGCTATTGTGCAAAGGTGCCAGTGATGCGGTGCGGCTGCTGACTCGGCCGACACGTGGCGCGTGCTGGCTGGTGCGGTGCACCACGCGGCCGTGGGAGTGTTGGCGTGGCCGCGGTGGACGGGGTCCATGGCACCGGTGGATAGGGTCTATACCCTTTCGCCCATCGCTCTAATCTGGGCCCTTGGCTTAGATCGGACGGCTGACAGGGCGGGGGGGGCGGATGCGCAGCGACGGGCGGTGCTAGCGCACGGCGGCGCGCCATGGGCGGCAGCTGAGGTTCGCCAGGACGGCGCTGTGGTGTACGGGAAACTCAGGCAAGGGCACAGGGTGACATCACGTGGGGAGGCGGACCCATAGGGGCATCTACCGGTGGTGAGGGGTGATCGGGGCGGCAGCTGAGCGCGGTAGCGAGCGGCGGTGGGCGGCGGCGCCACGGCCGAGCAAGGCACGTGCCTCGGGAGGGGCCTAGGGGCCTGCAGAGACTAAGAGAGAGGGTGGATCAGAATTGGGGGCTCACCGCGCGTCCTCTGGAGGGGTTCTCGTCGCCGATCGGTGCCCTTAGCCGGCGTTCGTCGCGACGGCCGAGCGGAGGGTTCCTGCGAGGTCGGTGAGGGCGCTCCGGTGCTAGGAAGGAGAGGGGATCTCGAAAAGGGTTCTGGTGGCGGCGGCGCGGTTCGACCACAGGGTTTTAAAGAGGCAGGGGAGGAGTAGGGTTCGAGCGGCGCCTGGACGAGGGAGCGCAGATGGCGCTCGGGCCGTTGCGTGGAACTCGCGCGGGAGGTTGGGGAGAGGGATGACAGGCGGGGCCTGCCCGTCAAAGAGACAGAGCGGGGGGGAGAGGGGCGCCGGCACTGCGGCCTGGTGCGGGATGTAAGCGCGGGCCGCTGGGACGACGGGCCGGAGCGGGGAGACGGAGCTGGAGCGGCTGGGCCAGGAGGGAGTGCGGGCCGGCTCGGCGCGCTTGGGGCCGGGAGAGCGGGGAGGCGGGCTGGGAAGAGGCTAGCGGCTGGTGGGCGTGGGGAGAGAGCAGGCCGGCTGGGTTGGATTAGAGAGAGGTGAGCCCAGTTTGCCATTCTCTTTTTCTTTTCAAACTTTATAAAACCATTTGAAATCCAATTTCAAATCAGTTTCAAAACAAAACTAGTTTGAAAATTTGGAAACATTTTCCCTAGGTTTTGTAAATAACACTTGATTTTGATTTTGTAAAATTTTCGTAAACCTTTTATTTGTTTTCTAAATTGATAAATTCGATTCGCCCTATACGGGTTTAATAAATTCTTTTTCCACTCAAATAAAAGTATGCAACGGCATGAATGCAACAACCATCTAGTTAGAAATTTTCCTCCGTCTAGGGTTTTGGCCATTTTCCTTATTAAATTCTATTTAATTTTAATTATTTAAAAACCCAGGGTGTTACAGTAGAGCCATATTTGAGGTGAGTATTCTTTTGTGAAACATGCATTGCTAATTATAGCTAAAGTGGCCATGGCTAATTATAGCAAACTGTGTGTGCAGCATGTTTAGAGAAGAGTTACAACAAGGAGGTGCCATTGATGTTGACAAAAGGATGGAGAATGAGTTTCCTGGTTGGTTTAGGAGACATGTAAGTGCAACATGAATTTTAAGTACACATGTCTTTCTAAATTATGATTTTCTTTCTTAGATTATTTTTTCAAATTATTTTGCTATCTTAGATCAAGAAGCTATGGCAGGATCATCCTGAGGCAGTTAGTGAAGGCCTATATGCACTATCATGTCGTCCTGACCTTAGAGTGAAATTCTGGGCATCATGTAGTGTCAACGGTGTGAGATACAACACTATCAACCATGAGAGAGACAGGCAAACACAAAACAGTGGTGTGCTGTCTAATGGAACACACAATGGGGAACCGACTGAATTTTATGGCTAGCTGAATGACATAGTAGAGTTGACCTATAACTCCAATTTGGAGTTCCATCGAACAGTGGTTCTGTTTCGGTGTGACTGTTTCAGTCAAGAGGGAAAAGGTAGAGCCATAAGAGATGATGGTCATTTTAGATCCATTAACATTGAGAGGCATTGGTACAAGACAGACCCATTTATTTTAGCAACTTAAGCAAAAAAGGTCTTCTACATACAGGACACATTGTTTGGAGAAAATTGGCGTGTTTCCCAAAAATTTGAGCATAGGAGCATGTATGATGTCACTAAAACAGAAGTGGACAATGTGCACCAAGATGAGGCAGGTTCTGATAATGAAGCTGGATGGCACAATCTACATGATGATGATGGCGAAGTTGATGAGCTTGTAACAGCGTACCGGCGTGTTGATGGAGAAGCATCTACTGTTGTTGGTAACTTACAAGTACTTATAAATAGAAGGGAACAAGACATGGCTAAAGAAAGTGACTCTAAAGATTCGGAAGATGACACTGTCTTAGAGTACTTTAGTGAGAATGATAGGGATCATATGGATTGTAGTGATGATGATTAGTGTGTTGTCACTTGATTTGTACCTGTTTTTTTATGTTATGGTGATGTACATAATATACATTTTGGTTATTTATGCAAAATTCTGTCAGACAGCTCATTGTGTCATTTCTGGAGTTAAGTGAACCATTTCGAACAACAAATACACAGATCATACACCATTTTTGCATGGCATTACACCAGCTCATTATCATTTCAGACCACAAATACATAAATACATTTTAGAAAGCAAAAGCAGTAGTTCATACATTCAAATATCAAAAGCACTAGCTCATACATTCACTGAGCACCAGTTCTAGTCCACTAAGCTAATCCTCTAGTTCACTAAGCTAATTTACTGAAGATGAGGTAGCTGCAGCTTCAGGGTCTCATTACCTGAACTGAACTTAGCAATGAGGAATGCCAAAAACAAAACAACAATGGTCATTGATCCACAACACCAAGTCATCTTCACTGCACTTCGAAGTTGCTTGGTCTCCTCCTTCTCCTTTGCTGCTCCCCTGGCCACCTTCTCATTCACCACATTAGCTTCACTGAGTAGAAGCTTCAGTTCATTCTTCTCAACCACCAAAGCTTGGTTCCTTTGACGCAAAGACTTAACTGCATCTCACAGATCAACAAGGATGCTCTGTTGGCTTGGGATCCAACCACACCCAAAATGTGCATCCACCATTCTAGCATCCACAACAAAAAAGAGCAATTTCTCAGATGAACTGCACAACTGCACACAATAAACTAAGGAATCGATTTTGCAAATCAACAAACCTGGTGCTTGTAGCATGAGTGGTACATCCTTCCTGGATTATCATCACTCCAGGAGATCCACCTGGGTGCGTTGTGACCGCAGTAGCAATACACAGGCGGCTCGTACTCATAGGGGCCAACGCGATAGGGAATTGGTGAGGGGTTGTCGTGGCGCTGATTCGGTTGCCTTGAGCTACGTGACGATGAACTTGAGCTAGCGGGGGTTGCCATGGTGCTCTAGCCCTAAGCGAGGAACGAGGTGGCACAGCGGGTGGTTGTCAGGCACGACAGTGGTTGCGGGCGGAGGCAGGTGGTGGCTGGTGGCGTGGTGGTAGGTGGTGGCCAGTGGCATGGCGTGAGGTGCCCGGTGGCGATGTCGTGGAGCGGCGGTGGCAAGGTCGTGGAGCGGTGGTGGCTCGGCGGTGGCCGATTTGGGGGACTCGACCGATTTGGGGGACTCGGCCATGGCCGATTTGAGGGACTCGCGGTGGCCAATTTGGCTCATTGACATGCTAGGTCCACCCAGTCAAGGCTTTAGATGGCTGGACTCGGTCCACCACGGGGTTAGGCTGACTGGTGGGTCCCAGATGGTCAAAATTTGGTCAAAACATGATTTCTGCTCATTTCAAATACATTCTGAACTAAATTTTGAGTGCTCCTTTCAAATACATTGAAGTGCTACATTAAGATACAAGAGTTGTACATACATGCTCCATGCTAATTGCATAAGTATACCAACAAGCATGGATATCAAATGAAGTAGTGCATACCAACTTTAATATAAACTAAGCATTCATACGATCTTAGAGCATTTGCAGTGTACGATTCGATGTTGGTCCTATACAATCAATGCAAGCATTGAACCCGCGTCCATACACTATGAGCTTGAGTCGATGGAGTACCCGGTTCTTCTCTTTCTTCAATGTACTTCATATACAATCTCTTATGGATTCAAGTGCACAATATAGTGTTTTGGTATAACAAAGCATGTCTATATACACCTTTGAAGTGCATATGTAGCTACCTACGGCCGTACGATCAATCATATCATACACTCATCATATCTATATATAGCTACTGATCATCTTCATCATATATGGCTAAATGTGTCTTGATATTATCTAATTAAGTAAGCATTCATACAATCTTATGGATTCAAGTGCACAATAGTGTCTTGTTATAACAAAGCATGTGTATATACAAACTTATGAATTGGAAGTGCATAACTAGTGTATAACAAGCATGTGTCTATACAAACTTATGAATTGGAAGTGCATAATTAGTATATAACAAGCAACTCATGTATACGATCATATGAAATGCTAATGAACTTATATTCATGTATCATTATTTCATCTTGATGACAAATTTGTAGAAAAGAAGTATCATTTCCCATTTCATATTAAATCAACCAAAAAATAATAATTTAGTTCCATTATATGAAAAAAAGAAAAGAAAAGGCCGAAGCTCTCCAGCTCCCGCGCGCCGGCTTTCATCTAGCAGGGGAATCCCCCGCCGAAAATTTTCCTAGCTGCGAAACCATGTTTTGCCCTTCATCGTGATTTCCCTGAACCAGTAGATCGGGGACATAACCGTAACTTCACCTGTGACTCTATATTGGTGAATCCCCGTATTGCCCTCCCAGTTTGCTCATTCTGTTCCACTTCGCCGCCGCCCTCCCAGAGCCACTCCGTCGCCGCCCTCCCAGATCCGCTACGTCGCCGACCTCCCGGAGCCACTACGCCGCCGCCCTCCTCCTAGATCCACTCTACTGTTGCCCTCACACACAAGCACTACCGGATCCACTCCTCTGCCACTCTCTCAGATCCCCTCCTCCGCCCTACCAGATCCACAATTCACCGTCCTAGATGGAGTCCGACACGATGGAGTAGTGACCCGCGCCATCCATGTCGTCTATGTAGGAAGAGCACGAGCACCTAGGACACGACGATGACCACGCCATCCACCCCACCGGAGACAGAACTCATCGACGATGCCTAAACGGCCGGCAAAACACCTCTGCCCCCCGAGCCCAGGTTTTCCCGACTTCTCTCCCTTTTTGAGTTTTTAGGGTTTTCTAGTGATAAAATGCCTTCTAGTTGTCTAGGTCTGTCTTTGATTAGATAAGTAAAAATAATACTAAAACATTTTTTACAACTCCAAAAGGGTACTATGAGAGGCTACAGGACTTGCAAGTTGGGGAGAACCAAAAAAAGATGGAAGCATTGGGTCTCCTTCCCTTGGTCACTGCTTTTAATAATGCATGTCCTCAGAAACCAACCAAGAACGCTACTGATGAAGGGTCAGATTCATCAGAATATCTTCCTAGAGTTGACGAGCTCCAGGGAGAGGAACATGCTTGTGATAGCAATAGCTTGGACGAGGTCTCTTCTCAATCTTGGTGGGGGGTCTTACATTACATTCTAGGACTCAGTTTCATGCATGTTCTAATAGCAGATTTGTCTATTGTGTATTAGGAAAGTGACCATACAAGCAAGAAGACTAGAACATCCAAGAACAAGAAGAATCAGAAGACAAAGATGCCTCCAGGTGGAACAAAAAGAGTTAGGGCATCTCCAAGAAGCGTGACAACTCCTGGAGTTTCAACAAGGTTTGGTATAAAGTATAATACCAACTTCCATCAAGATAGGGAGGAGGGTCGGTTAGATGAGCAAGCAGAGGAAAATGTTGAAGCCACTGAGGTACAAGTCGAAGAACATTGCCCCACTAGTCCAGTTTTGGACTGGTCTATTTTTGATGAACAAACCAATGCACAGGGAGATGAGGAACCTGAACATTTAGTGCCCATTCCTGAAGGCAAGTGACACATCTTGGTTTCTTTATATTTTTTATTTACTTGATCTCTCTAACAGTATCAGCACCACCTTTGTAGGTCCACGACGTGCTCCAAGAAGGCCAAGACCACCAACAAAAGGCACATTGCTTGACAATATGACAAAAGCTATGGGAAGAAGGTTGCCCATTGAAGTTGCTCCTGGGAAGAGGAGGCCAGAGAAGGCAATACAAGCTGCTAAGTTAGCTTCAGAGGCTGGACTTGTTATTAGGTCCAATATGCCTATACTAACTCACTGGAAACATTACAAGAGGGATGAAAGCCACTTGAAAGAATTCATGGGTGCTATTTCTGTAAGTACATTGATTCCTTCAATAACTATTTTCTAACTTTTCTCAGTCATTGTATCAAATGCTTAGAGCTAAATACCATGGATGACTGGCTTTTGCAGACTAGGTTGGCAGTTGATCAAAACCATGAGCCAACAGTAGAAGCTTGCTCCAATCTACTCCAGACTGGTGTACGACAGAGTAGATACCTGTTGAAGAAGAAGTACTTCAACGGGGTACCAGCTAATGAAGTCAGCATAACTTCCCCTGTTCCCAATATGACTGACAAGGAGTGGCTTGCACTAGTGAACATGTGGTCTACTGGTAAAGCTAAGGTATGAAATTCCAGAACACAACAACTTTTCTGTCCTATGTATTTTTTCTTGAACTTACATGTTTTCCCTGTAGGAAACATCTAAGAAGAACAAGTTCAACTGTGCTAAGGTCAGGCACCATCAAGCGACGGGATCTCGCAACTACATCTCACACTTGTATGAATATGTAAGTGCTAGCAACCTGGTATGAATTTGTGTACTTCCAAAGCTATTTTTCTTGCATTTAACACTTAATTTAATACAGAGGGAGAAAAACAAGGACCGAGAAGTGGATGCACTGGAGATATTCAAGGAATGTCATACCAGCAAGAAGAAGGGTATGACTGCTGAGGTCCAAGAGATAGTTGTAAGTCCCTTGATATTGTTGCTGGTATCAATTTATGCAATGTGTGCTTGTTGGATTGGATTACTACATGCAATGCTTGTTGGATTGGATTACTACATACAAAGGACTACACACAAACGATGTTCATATGCTTATGCACCAATAAATATGCCATTTTATGTTCTGTGCATGGTCTTATGATCTTATTTGTGCTTGTGAAATGGTACTGTGTGCATGGTCTTATGGTCTTATGATCTTATCTTATGTAATGGATACTATGTTCAAATCTGTGACATATGAAGTTGATGAAAAATCTAGTTCATGTACTTACACATATGTGCACCTATAGGATTTGTGATGATTTTCATATCTTTGCTTGTGACATAGTTTCTGTACAATTAGTTTATCCTTTTTGCACACTTATGTTGTAGAGTACGATGGAAACTATGAAGGCCCAGTCTGCTGAAGGTTTAGAGACGCCAAGATCTAGCACTGAAATTGTTTCCAAGGTTCTCTCACAAACCAGTGCTGCTTCTACATTCCTCAAGAATGTTGGTCTTCAAACACCAGGATCAAAGTCTGCTGCATCATCTGCAAAAGAAGCACAGCTTCGAGAACAACTTCAGGCAGAGAAGAATCAGGCTGATCTACTTCAGCTTGAAGTTGACAACCTGAAGAAGAAGGCAGAATATAAAGAAGAAACAATAGCCAAGACCCAAGATGTGCTCAGGACCCAGAAAGAGATGGAGGAGTTCAAAAAGAAACAAGAAGAAAGTGATCTGCTCCTTAAGCGCATCTTGAGCATCAACTCAGGTAACACATTTTAGTGTGTTGTGCTGGTTGGGTTCCTTTGTCGTGCCATGGAGTTGTGTGCTCAAAAGCATGCTGAGTACTGCAGTGTGAGAACTTCTCTGGTGCTTATGTTGTTTGTGGACTTGGTATGTTGGCTTGTCTATGAACTTCATCTGTGATTCAGTACTGCAATCTGTGAACTTTGTGGTTCTTATCATGGAACCTGTGATATGTGTGAACTTATGATTCCTGTATGAACATATAAGTATGTGATGTATATGAACCTACGTTTGTGATGTATGAGAGCCTGTGATTTGTGCTTATCTTTTGCTCGAATAAGTACATATGGAATTTGATACGAGTCCAACTGGGACCGAATGCCACTGTTTGCACATTGTAAAAACCGTCAATTTTTTGTGGCGAATACATATCGTCAGAGGGCAAATAACCGCCACATCACTGTCCACGTCATCGCTCATGTCAGCCGCCAAAATGCAGACGACAACGCCACATGTTGATCTGGGAACGTACATGTGTCCAATTCTCAAGCATACACGTGTCGACCCAGTATCATTACACGTGGCTGCTAGATAAGCCGGTGAAATAGTTCCATGATGACATCTAAATCGTCATGGATGTCATGTTATCAGTGACGAAATAAGCTGAATCATCACTGCGCAACAAATGTGACGCGACAAAAGTGACGAGGTGAATTTCGTCATTACATCGCCATGAATATCTTGCTATGACGTTTCTTGCCTTTACTATGACAAAAGTGAAATATCTTGGATGTGGATTTTTTTAGTAGTGTCGACGAGACCTCTTTACAGCATAAAACCCCATACGTCTAGACGAAGACCCTATCTGGATACATGGCAGGTATGGACTATCCTAACCGGTTTGACCGCTCCAGAGGTCCATCTTTGATGAACCAATGGCCATCTGCCACAACGAAGAACGAGGAGCGGTGGTAGATAGGAAAAGTAGGATAAAATGTGTAGTAGATTGGTTTTTAATGGATTAGATAGATAGAAGGGCTGGCCTTATACCACACACAGTTTAAAAAAAATTCCATGAGATGATATGATGAGTTGTTTTCCAAAGGGAAAAAAAACATGACTTGGGTTCCGATTGCCGAAACCGAGTTTGGCTTTGTTTCTATTGATCCACACGGAGTCAGTCCGTCCCTACGTGAAAAAACGCCAATTTAGCCGAAATTGATCTAAATTTGATCCTTTTTGTTTACACGTGATTTTTCTAATTCATCTTTTAACTTATCTGATCACATTTTGATTCTTAACAACTGGTATCGCTTTTCACTCTCCCTCCGTAATCAGATGATGCATGTCACATCTTCGCTAACCAAACACCCCTGCTGCCGGTTGTGGCTTTTGGCAGGATCAAGATGAATTTGTACGCGTGTGCACTGAGGTCGTTACTTTGGATCATCATCCAGTTCTCACGTTACGACTGTAACAGGGTAGAATCTGTTAGGATTGACTCTTCATTGTAGGCCCTGTTTAGTTCCCTCCATTTTACAAAATTTTCCATCACATCAATATTTGGACGTATGCATGGAACATTAAATATAGGTAAAAAAATAACTAATTGTGCTTCTAGTATGTACATGTCGAGACGAATCTTTTGAGTCTAGATGGTCCATATTTGGACAAAGTTTGTCAAATAACAACGAAAATGCTACAGGAAAAAATTTTGCATAATTTTCCAACTAAACACACCCGTAGTTTCTATCTTTTTCGCTAGAATTTGCTTAAGGTTCGAGGAGGATACGGTGCATCCAAGGTTACAAATTGATCTATGACAGAGTTGACTCGGTGTGGGTCCGGGTCTCCGCACCAAAACATGACGACGCCGGAGATGGTGCCGTGCATGATCCTCCCTTCCACAGTTCCACGCGGAACCGCGTCTGAACTGTACTCTGATATTGCAGAGGGGTAGCAGAGAACAACCAGGCCACGTGCGCCGCCTCTCGGGTTTCCGCGTACGGAAAAAGTCACAAAAAAAGATAGTTGTTTTTCTAGAGTTGCTTGGATAGCAGGGAACAACATCTTTCTCTAGAGTTTGAGAGTTTTTGTTTGAGCACTCAAACTTTTAACTGTCATAGAAACGATTTTCTAAAGATACAGTATTGTTTGGCTGGTTATTTTTACGGCTGATTTTAGCTGTTTCAATAATGTTCTGTGAGAGAGAATAAATCAAAGTATGACTGATAAGACAAACGAACAGAACCGACGATACTCTTGATCCTCGCAAAAACAAAAGAAACCCAACAGTACCCTTACTGATAAGGCAAATAGAATCCAACGGTACCCTTGTTAATTTTCTTCAAGAGACGACTCAAAAGAAACAACTCTAGAGATATCTATAGGAGGCTCAGCAAAAATATATTTTCACAGACGGATGTTGATACCAGCCGCCCTCTAAAAAAACGTTATTTTTAGATTACAAGCGGATTTAACACTAAATCTCCTTAAAAGTTGTATTTGTAGAGATGGATTCTATTTTCAATTACCCTAAAATTTGGCACATTTTTTCTAGATAAATTATTAAAGCTGCCACCAATCCAAACAAATGTGTAAATGTGTTGGCGTCCTTTTCAAAGTATGGGGGCATTGGGAGCCGCATGCATAAAGTGTTAAGTGTTCTCGGGTCATTCTTAGTGGAGAATTTTATAACCTTAATTTTAGAAATATAGAATGCAATGAAATATGAGTAAAACAAACGCTCTCAATGTATGGCTTTGTTCTTTTATTTTATATATACTTAATTTCATGACTCGTTTATACAGTAATTTCTAATCAAGCTAAGAGACTAAGGGTGCCTTTGGCTGAGCTGTGGTTGTGGGAAAAAGCTATTGTGGCTGTGAACTGTGTCAAAGCTGTTGTGGGCTGTGAGCTGTAGAAAAGTTGAAAGTTGTTTAGTGAAACAAGTATAAAATATATCTTTTGGCTTTATTTTTCTTGAAACAATTATGAAAACGTTTTTTGTTTGACCTATTTTGAAAAGCTGAAAGCCAAAAGCCAAAAGCAGGGTCATAACAGCTTTCAAAAATGAACTACAGAAAAGCACCTGTTTCTGAAAAAGCCGCCTCTAGCAGCAACCCTTTTGGTTACCAAAGGCACCCTTACATATGGATAAAACTTCTTCCTTTTCTTCTTAAAAATATTGTCATTCCATAAAAAAAAAGACTTACTTGTGACACATATAAATGCAAATACAACATAGATAAAACTCTTCTCCCCACACACATACAATACTTCCTTCTCCTCACACAACTTATTCTCCTTCGCGTCTCACACCAACATGACTGACCCTCGACATGGCCAAGCCCTACACGTGAAGACAATGGGCGATGCGTAGATTTTATAGAGGGGTAGTTTATGTTTTCGACCACTCCTAGAAATCAACTTCTAAGTGCAGTTGGATATGTCTTTATAAAATCTCTTATTTTTAGAAATCAAGTCAGCACATCTCTAAATCAATATATATCGAGAAAGTCAACACAAACGTCTCATGGGGTCACGGTCGAGATGCATGTTGCTTATCACTAAAAGAATAACATCATTAAATCCAAAAATAAATTCAGAAAGATACAAGCGAACACCCCTATGAAGTCAAGGATTTAAATCTAGACGGACAAATTTCACCCTAAAAAATTCTACCCACGCTCAATTTGCAAACGGTGCCGGCAATTGGACGTTGCTATATAGCGACATAGTCCGTATAAGTAAAGTCGCATTTTGGGCTCTCCAGAGGTTTATGTGAATGTGATGTGCGTTTTGGAGATAGAACAATGGACGTGGCAAAATGTGGGTGTTGCTTGATACCATTGATGAAGTACGTACGTAGTTACAGGTTTGCAGTATATATTATGCACAAAACATTCGAAATCCATTGTTTGCTCCGTCCTAAACCAATTGGCCGCCATCAGTAGCGCCAATCTTCTTCTTGCCGAGGTCGCCGTCTTCCCCGTCGTCTCCGGCGGCCTCCAAGAGGAGGCACCCTTGATCCTCGCAGAGTACCAAGAGATAGAAACCGAGGAGCACGACGGACGACGCCATGGCCCAGACAACGAGCACCAGCGCGGGCGGCAAGACCAGCGACACCCGGTGAGCGAACGCGCAGCTCAGTGCGGTGGAGAGGATCCACACGGCGGCCTGCAGACGACGGCGCCGCCTCTCGTCACGCTCACGAACGGGGCAAGGCGACGCCGCCGCCGCCAGCTGCTCGACGCGGCGGGCGCACCAGAGGAGCGCGGCGAGGTCGGCGTAGGCGAATGCCACGAACGCCAGGTCGCCGCGCACCTGCAGGACCAGGCTGCACGCGAGGAACAGGCCGAGCAACAGCAGCGCGGGCAGTGCCGGGAGGCAGTCGAGCGCGAGCGCCAGCGAGCTCCCGTCGTTCGCCGCCGGCGCGTGGAGGAGCGGCGCCGGTCTGGAGAACGGAGCACCGTCGTGGCGATCAGCGGCGGCCATGGCGAGGACAGGATCACACATTCACACTAGCTGGTGGTGCCTGATGATGACCGATCGAGCTCAGAAGAATGCAGAAACAGGTTGAAGTTGAACGCGCAAGAATTTCTTAGGCTAGCCTGCCTTGTGCTGTTGAGTTGTGTTTGCTTGTTGAATTGCGCATGGCCGGCTCATATTTATCCTATTCTACGGGACGCAACGCAACATCGAAGTCGTCGGCTAGAGGTTTCGCAACAATTCGCAAACACGGGATTACGAGGAACGGATAAGTCAGTCTTCGCTGCATCGACAACGGAGTACCTCGTACGGACTAGACTCGCAATTTCCTCCTCTCTCTACAGAACAATATGAGATGGCCAGCAGTTTTCCTTTTGCCAGATGAAACCGCAGCAGTCGAACCCCTTTGTTGACTAGTACAACTTTTGCACCACCATTTTTTTCTATGGTAAATGTCTAATCCAAAGCATGTTACACATGCATTCATTTAACCTTGAACCCATTTTTTGTGCAGCAGTAAATTCCATAAACATGGTGGCCCCCCACGCCTCACCACCTTAAAAAAAACCTACATATCCAGATTTATTTGATGACGCACAAGGGAGATATGTTTCAGATAGGCAAGCTTCAGCATGAAGCAGATCAGAAACGCACAAGCCGGCGGGAATCCTAAAGGCCATTAAGATAGCTGAGTTCGCAACAAGTACAGACAGGTATAAAACTATAGTCTGGTCTCTATTTCCAGCACCAAAACAAAACTTAGAACAAGCACTTGACGGTAGGTAGTATCATCCGCTAGTGACTGCATCGGAGAAAAACAGGGGGTATTATATCTACTACTGTCTACCTGCTTTACTTCTTCTCGTCCTTCTCCGCCTCAGCCGCCTTCTTCTGGCGGGCACCGAGGTGTTTCTTGTTCATCCGCTCAAGGCGGAGCTTGCCATAGGCCGCGAAAGACTTCATCTCATCAGTAACCTTCACCACCTCGACTGAGCGCTTCTCACCACGAGTAATAGGCATGTAGTCACCCTGGACCTGGGTGACAGTGCCAAGCTCCTCCGGAGCAGAGTCACCAGCCTGCAATTGAAAGGTAGGTGACAAGGGGTTAGAGGAAAAATCAACCAGGGACGGCTTCAAGAGACAAGAGAGTCAGGAAAAGATTTCCACCCATACCTTGACCTTGCGGGCACGCCTTGGGAAGATAACCAGCTTGGCCTTGTATGTCTTAAGCCTCTGGACATTGGCCTGCAGCCCCTCAAGGGATTTGTTCTTGCGGCGGTGATCCACAGAAATGCCAATGGTCGGGGCAAGCTTCTTTGGAATGCCTGCTGCCTGCAATCGATAAGATAACTCTAAACATCAACACCAAGGATGTAACACAATACATCGGTGAAAAGAGTGGCTCGTCGGAAGGTAACTGAATGAGGATCAATGAAAAACTTATGCCAGTCAAGTCACATCTGAAACAAAATGTAAGCACCATACTGATACTCATAATAGGGAAGGAAAAGTCCAAGCTACTCGACTAAAAAAATGCAAACATCAGCAGACTTGCCAGCATGCAAGAGAGAACATATCAACCTCAGCAGAGCAGTTGACACAAAAAATAACAAGTTCCATACAAATTGCATACATACCGCAGCAGATTGTTTGATACCAGAACAACAATGAAAACAAACTAGAACATTCAAGAAAGCAACATGGCTCAAAAGAACTCAAATGGAGAGACAATAACAAAGCAATGCATCACCTTCAGCTCCTCAAGGGTAAACCCTCTCCCCGCCCTTGACTTCATGTTGTACTTGAGAGTCTGGCATTGCACAATGGGGCGAAGAGGGCCAGCAGTTGGGCGTGGGAATATCTTCACAGCCTTCTTTTGACGAGCTGCATAGCAAACATAGCAGGGTCAAATTAGAAAGTTGACAGTAAGCATGAGAAAAATAAAGCAAAAAATTACACACAAGTGGTCAGTAAAGAAGCAACACAAGGTGCAATTATCAAGTAAACGGAGGAACTTTTATTTTGATTCGCTCATTGATAGCAAAGGAAAAAATGTACTGCATATCAGATACACACAGAGGCTAATTAGCATCTCGTGGCATCATGATTGGTACTATGCACTAAGTGTCTAAGTAACGAACTATAATAAAGTAGCATGGCACAAGCATAATAAGGGTAAACACAAATAAGTAGCTAACATCCTCCTTACAAGGTGAAGGTGTCGTGGTAGGAACAAGGAACAACTAACTCATGTTACACTATTCTGCATGACAAACTACACAATCATGTCAAGAAGGATACCAAACGGTATCCTTTTAGCACTAATAACCGAGCAACCCAATACAAGCCCAAATGAACCAAATTGCAACAAACTAATACTTGCACAGACTAATCAGCAACGACAATGAAGAGACTATTTGCAATGTGCAGGACAAGACAAGCTATTTATCAGCACACAACTACGTCTTTGAATTTAAGCACACAACATATTGGAATGCTGAAAGAGGGTAGGGAGCGAAGAGCTCACCGACGCGGCGCCTCTGCTTGCGGGCGGGCTGGTTGAACCACGTCTTGACATAGTTCTGCCAGTGCTTCTTGAAGTGCCCGTTGGGGATAACGTTGTTGTGCTTCACCATTTTGCCCTCTTCCTCTCCTTCTTACCTGCACGTCCATGCAACAACCACGCCATCAGAGAAACCAGCCACACAACAAAGGGAACAATAATCAATGAGCCGCCGAAGCTCCATCCTCGTTAGCGCAGCAGCACCACCTCGAGCAAATTGCAGCATCGAAGCAGGCTGCAGGCATGGTCGCTAAACGCAAGCCTACTGCTAACCCATCGATCCAGAACCCTAACTCCTCGCGCAGCAAGATACGCGCGCGCATCCACCCGCAGAACGGTGCGGGGAACGACGGCGCAGGGGGGGAGACGGCAAGCGAGCGTACCTGTAGAGGAGACGCGGCGGCGGCGGAAGGAGCAGAGGCGGAGGGGCGTGAAGTGGAGGAAGGGGGGGTTGGGCTAGGGTTCCGTGCTTATTGGGGGTCGCGGGTGCCGCGAGCCCTAGACTGGACGGCCGCTGAGTAACAGCAGGCCTAACGGGCCATCCTGCACAGGTGAAGCCCATTTACGGTTGGCTGAGATAGTGCAATGGGCGTTAGTTGTGGGTCAATTCTAGGCTTTCTTCGAATAAGGAAAAGGCGAAAAGGTTTGTTTTTTGCTTTCGTTCTAGTCCGATTTTCCTCCACAAACTATAAAGTTAGGCAAAATACCTCCCTCAAGTCAAAATTTTCAAATTAACTAAGTCCCATTAAAAGTGTTTTCCAAGGTGGTTTGATCATTTTGTAACAGAAAAAAATCTAGTAAACGCCTACATAAGGTTTGCAAGCTATAAAAAAAATCTCTAAGCCCATAAAAGTCTCAAGAAAAATCCTTAGAGAAGATTAAGATATGATAAATCCAAATAAATATTTAAATATCATGAAAATATATCTAGAAGCTTCCATAAAATAGATTCATCTCGAGAATGAGAAAAACTATCCAAAAAATTGAAATTTTTTCAAAATAGTTCAATCATTATCTAACATGTTTTTAAAATATCCACAGCTAAAACACAAGATGAAACCAATGTGGACGCTTTTAATGTTAATGTATGTTGCATTCATCTTGGTTGCATCTCTTGTTTTTATTGTGAAAAGTTTTAGAAACACGTTTAGACACTATTTAGAATGTGTTTGATTTGTTTGTTTCTAAGTATTTTTCCAGATTTCTAAAGCTAAATATAGTTTATAGAAGTTTCTAGATATATTTTCAAGATTTGTAAATGTTTTTATTTGGATTTCTCTATGTTCCAAACTATCATTAGGACATTTCTCCGAAATCTATATCATATTCAAATTGCGGTCTAAGTTATGTTGTTTCCTAGTCCAGTTCCCATAAAAAAACTGAGCCAGTGCTCTTAACAAAAAAAAACTATGGTAAACCTATCGTTGCCTGATGTTGACATATAAAATGTACGGATCGCAAAAATGTAGTGGATATCCAATATGCTTTCATGGTGAAATGTAGCAATGTTATGAGCAAAGTAGTAAATAATAACTGTTGCACTTACGTAACAAAGAATGGTTAGTTTTTAGGTAAACTAAGAATGGTTAGTTTTTAGGTAAACTAGAAAAGGAACTGTCAAAACTTTTTCCTCGGGAGGTACTTTGTGGAGGTGAGGATGTTAGTGGGTTGTTTTGGGTCGACTTGCAAGCCTATATGACATCATTCTTGGTCGTAAAATTAAGAGAACAACAACAATATGAAGGTTAAAAGATATTAGGACAAAAGAAATTAAATGTGAAAGTATATTGGTTTTTTGTTCGATTGTGTTCAAATACCTTAATTGGTCGTGATCTGCTTATAGCTATAAAGAATAGTTGGTCTTAACCCGTAAGAAGTCAAAATTCGAACTCAATCTTGAACTGGGCCGTCAAAACCTGCTTAGTCGCTTTCTATGGTGTGGAATTTTACCGAGAGTGTAATTTCCTCATCTAAACTCCGATTCGGATGTTCTATACATATTTTTCGATCATCTTGACGAGAGGAACACAATGGTAAACTCTATCCCGAGAAGTTTACAATACCGGCTTAGCCCAAAGTTGGTTTCTACTAGATAATTTTTTCCAAAGTTATATATTCTCCACCCGAACTCTAAATTAGACACTCTATGTATGGTTTTCGATCGTCTCGCAAATGTGGAGTCCCACCATTATGCATTTTGATAAAGAAAGATACAAAAGCTGAGCTTGTTTCTGCTGGAAATATGGCGTCGGCCTCCTTTTTTGACAATTTGTTTGTCAAAAACATGGCCCTTCCAAAAACTTCTTTTCCAAATGGGAGTCACAAGGAAGTGGAAGCTTCTTTGTGCAATCCCTCAATCAACAAACCACGCACGTGTGCTGACGAGCGTGGCAATTGCAGTTCCGGTGAAGTGCGCAAGGGGATTTAGTTTACAGAGGATCGGACATGCATCATCATGGCACGGCTTGCAGTTTCATCGAATCACAAATCTGCCACATATATATATTTGCCGCTAGCTGTTGATTTGATTCATGCCCAAATAGGCAAATACACACCAAATTGGAAACCAGTTTCCACCAGCATTCGATCATTTTCACAGGCCGGCAGCCGGTCGCATGAAGAAAAACCTCCATCTCTCCTCTACCCTACACAACAAACGGATCGGGCGCGGAAACCACGGCCCGGCCCGGTCCGGCCCACGCTCAGTCTGACAGGTCGTGCTCGTGCCAGCAGAGCAGCATGGTGACGCACCGGCGGAGGATGTAGAGCCGCGTCCGCTGCTGCTTGAGCACCGCGTAGCAGCGGCGCCGGAGCCCCGCGCAGCCACCGCCGCCGGCGCGCTTCCTCCGCCGCCGATCGAGCCGCGCCGCCGTCGTCGTCTCCTCCTGCGCGCCGCTGTCAGCAGCAGCAGCAGCCGCCGGCGCCGCCGGCGTCGAGAGGTGGTGGTACGCCGAGCAGACGGAGGCGGACGCGGACGCTGCGAGCTCCATGGCAGGAAGAGGAACAGGAGCAGCGGAGAGCTTGGCAGTTGTGGTTGTGTGTGGCGCAGGTGAGGCGAGGCGAGGCGAGAGTACAAGAAGAAGACGAGGAGCCGAGGAGGTGGACGAATCGGGTGCAGATGGCGGCGAGAGGTGCCTGCTCCGGAACGGGAAGGGCGTTGTTGATATATAATAGGCCAGCCAGGCACGGCCGATGATGCCCCGGGGCCCACGTGACTGCGACGGCTCGTTATCGGGCCGGCCCGACATGGGGAGCCGTCCACTGACGGTTCTGTCCTCGATCCACCAAAACCAAACCAAGGGGCTAGTTTCACCGACTTCCCCAAATATTTCTAGATCGTCCGTTACATCAATCTTTAGCTGTATTAAATGTAGGTAAAAAATAACTAATTGTCCTTTTAGTATGTGCATATCGAGACGAATCTTTTGAACCTAGTTAGTACATGTTTGGATAAAGTTTGTCAAATAACAACGAAAATGCTACAGTGCATTTCTCAAATATTTCTTAAAACTAAACAAATCATGCATTTCATTTTTACAAGTACAATTTGTTTACAGGTGAGCGAAATGTGCAGGAAATCTTAGGCAAGACTGAAAAAGGCAGTAACAGCAGTACTATTAGTAGCTGTATTTCCTTGGATTCAAACCAGAGATAAGCAAGTACTACTACTCTACTAGTTTTGTCTTTACAAACCAACAAAGGTCATTCACACGATGTATAGTAAATCATGCTCAGTACTATTAGTAGCTGTATGTACGATAATATAGTCTTGTGAAATTCCTTGGATTCAAACCAGAGATAAGCAAGCACTACTACTCTACTAGTTTTGTCTTTACAAACCAACAAAGGTCATCCACACGATGTATAGTAAATCATGCTCCCTATGTGCTCGTAAAATCTCCTTTTGAACAATGTTTAAATCAAACATTATGAATATAAATCATCAATAACTTTTTAGTTGTTAAGTTTGCAAATGTGAAAATTATATAAACAGATTTGTCTTGAAAAATACTTTCATAAAATTAAAGTATACATATACCACGTTTCTATAAATATTTTTATAAAAAACAAGAGGTCCAAGTTGTGTATTGGAGACCGTGTCATTATCCTAAACGACATGTTTTACAAGTACGGAGGGAGTATACAAATAACAAATCCTCTTTATGTTTTTTTATATACTATTATGAGTAAAGTTCATCACCGGTCCCTAAACTTGTACTGTTGTATCATTCCGGTCACTAAACTCGTAAATCGACCGTCTAGGTCCTCAAACTGTCCCTAAAGCAAATCACCCATTTAGGTATTTAAACTTGTTTAGTTGTGTCATTCTAGTCGTAAAACTTGGTTTTGAGTCTCATCTAGGTTAAAAAGAGCGATCTAAAAACTTTATATCAAAAAATAATTCATAAATTTTTAATACGAACTCAAATAAGGACAATCTTTATGTCAAAATTGTAGCCCTCGATATGATCTACAACTTTGTAGTTGAAAAGTTTTTGAATTAAAGTTGTTTAGGGTCCAAAAATATTGTCGTATGTTTCTAGATTTTAAAATTCAAAATTCAAAATTTAATTTTTGGAGATCGACTTTAAATAAAAAAAATCATATACAACGTTATAGGTGGCATTGAGAACTATAACTTTTATATAGATCAGGTCAATATTCAAGATTGTTTGATAATTTTAAATTTTAAAATCTATAATCTTAAAACAAATATTTTGGGACTCTAAATAATTTTAATTCAAAAACTTTTCAACTACAAAGTTATAGATTGCGTCAAGGACTATAATTTTGATATAAAGTTTGTCTTTATTCGAGTTCATATGAAAAAAAATTAATATAAAGTTTTTATATTGCTATGTTTAGATCTAGATGAGACTGAAAACAAAGTTTTTTAGGGACCAGGATGACACAACTGAATAAGTTTGAGGACTTAAACGAGTGATTTGCAAGTTTAGGAACCGAAATGATACAACTGAATAAAGTTAGGGATTGAGATGACACAACCGAATAATTTTGAGGACCTAAACGGTTGATTTGCGAATTTAGAGACTGAAATAACACAACAATACAAGTTTAGGGATCGGTGATGAACTTATTATTATTATTATTATTATTATTATTATTATTATTATTATTATTATTATTATTATTATTATTATTATTATATGATCCATGACGTACCTACTATAGTGTCCAATGAGCGAGTTAGGCGTCGGTTTCAGGTACGGTCATTAGGAATTTGCGGTGTGATTAGGTTAGTGCAATGATTGGTGGGGGACATTTGTCCGCTCGCCGCACTGATACGGTACGTGCCAGCGGAGACGGTTAGTGCGCGCGCTAATGGTGACGTTCACGGGGTTGTTCAGGTAGTACATGGATCAGTTAGAAAAAATAAAGCCAGGTTCGTTCGTGACTCGGACCTGATGCATGCAGGCCGATTGGTGCATATATTTAAACAAGAATTGCTTACATCAAGCCACTAATTAATTTGGACATGATGATTGATCGGGACATGAAATGTAAAGGGACTCAGTTTTCAAATGCAATGACGGCGTACTAGCTTGGATAGCAACAAGTAGGTAACGCAACAAAAAAACAAGGACACAAAATAAGCTAGCACGTACTGTCCTCTACGTGCTCACATGAACTTGGTTGCAAGCGGCCGGCCGGCCGGCCGGGACTGACATGCGAATGTAGGAAGGTTTTGCTAGCTTTTTATTACTGGTTGGCTAGGAGTAGATTATTTAGACTTATACTAATGGGTGAAATTAAGGTATGCAACTACAATTACTAAAATTAGAGTAGTCGTCACCTGAAATATATGTAGCTGCCTTAATTACGCCAACACCACACTAAAAAAAAAGATTTGCTAAAATTCAGGACGATGGTTATTGCACATATCTTATACTAAAATTACAGATTTCGTTTATTGCAATTTATATCGGTGCAATCTGTAATTTTTAGTACCAAGAATAAAAAAAACCGTAGACAAAACTACAGACCGAACAAAATTTGATTTGTGTTGTTACAAAGATAATTAATAATTAAAAATTTATTATAGGAAGACAAAGAACAAAAATTTAATGCATTATGACACAGACAAATAACAAATAGAAAAAGCCTACATAACTCATCAACTATTGAGCGTCAACTACTTCACCCTCAAACTACAAAACCAGATGTTTTACAGCCTGAACTTTCTAAAACCGATCAACACTAACTAGATCTTACTAAGCCATCCACGAGTTATTCTCTATCAGTGAAGACATCAGTAGCTTAAGTGTTACTACACGCGTAAAACTCGACACTAACTAGATCTCGTGCAATAATAGAAATACACAAGCCATCAATTAAATTCATTTGCCTTTTAAACTAACAACCAACATTATAAAAATCATATATATCTCACTCTAAAAAAACTCTTATTACTTCGTTCTAGTTTCATAAATTTTAAATATCATGCATTTGATTTTATAGTCATAAATGTCATTTATCGGCACAATCTTATTGATTTGCCAATTATCTATCATGATTGTTTTTTTAGCAAAGCACGAACGTACTCCCTCCATCCCAAATTATAAGTCATTCCAAAAATCTTGGAGAGTCAAAGTTTTCTAAGTTTGACGAAATTTATATAATAAGATAATAGCATTTATGATAGTAACTAAGTATCATTAGATTCTTTATTAGTTATATTTTTATAGTATACCTATTTTATGTCATAATTTTTTTTGTTTTTCTCTATAATTTTAGTCAAACTTAAAAAAGCTTTGACTCTCCAAGATTCTTAGAATGACTTATAATTTGGAATGGAGGGAGTATTTGATACTCCCCTTTATCTATAAAAGAATATATTCTCGCTTATCAAGTAGTCAAACAATTTAAACATTGACGGATGTAACACTAGCTATTTACTGTAAATTTGATTAAATTTGAATGGTACAATTTCTATAGTTATATGTTTTTAGATGGATGGAGTACTTTGTCCGTTCCAGATTCAGATCATTTAATTTAATACGTTGCAGAAGTTATATTTCAAGAGAAACTAAAACGATCTACAATTTGCGACAGGCCCTCGGAGGGGGGAGTACATGGCAGGGGAGTTGATAGCAATATTTTCTAAAAATCATGGCAACGGAGATGTAAAAATCATGCTACTCACTATAGGAAACACAGGCTTCGCCGAGTGTCTGCGAGTTCGCCGAGTGCCAAATTTCGGGCACTCGGCAAAGAGGCTCTTTGCCGAGTGCTGGAAATCTGGCACTCGGCGAAGACTGTGCACAAGGCAAAGGCTGCTTTGCCGAGTGCCCAACACTCGGCAAAGAAAAACACTCGGCGAAGTCACATCTTTGCCGAGTGCCGCACTCTCGGCAAAGATGAGCACTCGGCAAAGTGTCGCGGACCAGACGACATCCAGGCCCGTTAGCTTTGCCGAGTGCGCGCCGTCTGGCACTCGGCGAAGACCCCCTCTTCGCCGAGTGTCAGCCACGTGGCACTCGGCAAAGCGTGTGGCCCCGTTGTTTGACACGTAGGCTGTTCGTTGCCGAGTGCCACGTGGCTGGCACTCGGCGAAGACCCCCTCTTTGCCGAGTGCCCGCCACGTGGCACTCGGCAACGAACAGCCCACGTGTCAAACAACGGGGCCACACGCTTTGCCGAGTGCCACGTGTCTGGCACTCGGCGAAGACCCCCTCTTTACCGAGTGCCAGCCACGTGGCACTCGGCAACGAACAGCCCACGTGTCAAACAACGAGGCCACACGCTTTGCCGAGTGCCACGTGTCTGGCACTCGGCGAAGACCCCTTCTTTGCCGAGTGCCAGCCACGTGGCACTCGGCAACGAACAGCCCACGTGTCAAACAACGGGGCCACACGCTTTGCCGAGTGCCACGTGTCTGGCACTCGACGAAGATCCCCTTTTTGCCGAGTGTCAGTCCATGTGGCACTCGGCAAAGCTTGTTTTTTTGGATTTTGGACACCAAATTTTTTGTGGATCATCCCCACAGTACTATGGCCAACATGTTCAAATTTGACAGTTTTTCAAAACATTTCATTATATTTTTTGACTTTATTTTGTTTTCTTGAATTTTCCCGAAATACGCAAGTTTGAACTGCAGGTGCATCGCATAGTGGATTTTCATGATTTAAAAAATGTTATTCTTGTTCTTAACCGTATGTTGAGGCCAAATCCAAAACCTGACCTGATGTTTCGATCAACGTGCTCACGGGGCAACGCCTCCAAATTACGTGCGGGCTGTGTTTTAATTATAGAAAATGCAAATGAATTCCGAAAATCGCGAAACTTGGCGAGATGTTGTTACATCATATGCGTATGCCGAGAAAAAAATTTGAGAAAGTTTCGAGCAAGTTAACACATACGATACTTACAAACCTGGACATCTCAACATGTGATATCTTGTGACTTACAAAAATTGGATTTGGCCTCAACATACACTCAAGAACAACAATAACAATTTTCGACTCATTGAAATCCATTATTCGATGCACCCGCAGTTCAAACTTGCGTCTAGCGGGAAAATTCAAGAAAATACAATAAAAACATAAAATATAACAAAACGCTTTGAAAAATTGTGAAATTTGAACATGTTGACAGTGGTAGTGTGGAAGTGTCTCAAAAAAAATTTGGTGTCAAAATTTCAAAAAAATATTAAAAACTTTGCCGAGTGTCAGGCCTGACACTCGGCAAAGAGCATCTTTGCCGAGTGTCGTGCCATCTGGCACTCGGCGAAGACTTGCCTGCTGGCCGTTGTTTGTCTGCCACGTGGCCCTCTTTGCCGAGTGCCAGATCGGCTGGCACTCGGCAAAAGTCCCTTCTTTGCCGAGTGCCAGCCGATCTGGCACTCGGCAAAGTCGTTCGAAAACTAAAAAAATACAAAACGGCCGGCCCGGCCACACACACGCACACACTAACACACGCACTCACACGCACCCGCCACCGCACCCCGCCCCGCCGCCGCGCCGCCCCGGCGCCGCGCCGCCGCCCCCCGCCGCGAACCGGCCCCGCCCCGCCGCGCCGCCACCCCGGGCCGCGCCCCGGCGCCCCCGGCCCCGGGCCCGCCGTGCCGAGGAGGAGGACAGGAGGAGAGGAGGAGGTGGAGGAGGAGAGGAGAGGAGTGGAGAGGAGGAGAGGAGGAAGAGGAGGAGGAGGTGGAGGAGGAGAGGAAGAAGAGGAGTGGAGAAGAGAGGAGGAGAAGGAGGAGAAGAGTGGCCCCGCCGTCAAGCCGCTTCGGTCGTCCCGTCGTCGTCGCCGAAGCTCGTTCTTGCTATTCTCGTCGCGAAGGTATGCCCTATGTATTTAGTAAATAGTTAGTAGTTAGTACTTAGTAGTTAGTAGTTAGTAGTTAGTAGTAGTGTTAGTAGTAGTTAGTAGTGTTAGTGTTAGTAGTAGTGTTAGTAGTAGTGTTATTGTTAGTAGTAGTTATACTACTTCGATACTGTTATCTGCATGGAAATAGAAGTAAAGTACATGGCTCATCTTAGTACTATTGTGATTGTTGGCCTTCGTGACTATGTTTGGTATATATGTGGTTGTTGGCCTTCGTGTCGACCTTTTCTGCAGGTTTTGGGAACCTCCCCGTGCAGGGGAGGTGCTGCCAAAATTTTCGGTCGAGACTAACCAATTGCTCTTTTTTTTGGCAGGAGGAGGACCCGTCGGAGGCGACTGCAGCGAGCACCCAGTACAACCCAAACGCCGGGCCCGAGGCGTTCACCAACACGAACGCCTACACCAAGGTCACCGAGTACACCACTGCGGCTCGCGAGCGCCATGGGGAGGACTTCGATCCGGCCACCCAGCCCCTAGATACAGACCTGGTGATGAGGCTGGGAGGAGGGAAGCAGCACGACCGGTACTGGATAGCCAACAGCGCAGTTGACTCGTCCTCTGTTCCCAACCTCGCTGAGATTCGAGCTGCCAGCATGAGCTCCTCCGTCCCCATACGACCTCGGCAGCCGACCTCACAGCAGATGATGGCAGCACTTCAGGTAAGTACTTGTTCTATTCGTCGTTCATTGCTTTTACACATATACCTTGTCTTTGCATTGTTTAAACCTTACAGGACGAATTTTGCAGGCCCAGATGCAGGCCCAGGCGGACCAGATGCAGAGGTTGCAGGCCATGCACGAGGCCGAGGCGGCGGCCCATCGTCGCGACTTACTGGCCATCCAGCAGCGGGAGGCGCAGAGGACGCAGGACATAGCTCACTTCTTTGGGAGCCTGAACATCCCGGGTGTTGTCGTGCCTCCCTCGCTGCTCACTCCTTTTGTGCCTCCTGTTACTCCTACGACAGAGACTCCGGTGAGTATATATAGTTGTTTATATTTCTTTAACTTTTACGGCTGTCCTCCAGGTGCTAACGAATTTGCTTCTCCTTTGTGCACTCACAGTCGGAGGGTTCGACACCGACTCCTCAACCTGGCCTTCCTCCGCACACTCTGCAGATCACTGGTGGCCCTCCTTCGCAGCCTGGGTGGCTCCCCGGTGGCCCTCCTCCGCCCTATGGGTGGCCAGGTTACCCTCCTCCGCAGTCAGGGTACACCGGGTGGCCATCTGGACCTCCGCCGCCTGGGTGGCAAGGTTGGCAAGGTGGTCCTTCGGGCGGGTCGTGGGACGCGTGGCAAGGTGGGAGTTCTTCACAATCTGAGCACCAAGGTGAGCAGTGATGACCGACTTAGATTTGTGATGGACTTGTGAGATGGATGTGATGGACTTGTGAGATGCATGTGATGGACTTGTGAACTTGTGGACTTGTGATAAACTTGTGAGCTTGTGATGCATGGAGATTGAACATGTGATATTTGTTTGAAATGGATATGTATGTTATGGATGTGTGATATATATGCATGTGATATTTGTCTGAAATGGAATATGAATGTGTGATATGTTCTCTGCGTAGGAAAACAGGAAAAAAAATTCCTTTTTTCCCAGCTTTGCCGAGTGCCACACTCGGCAAAGAGGTCATGACACTCGGCAAAGCTGGGCAAATTTTTGCTCAGCTCGGCCTCTTCTCCGAGTGCCTTGACCCTGACACTCGGCAAAGAGGCCCTCTTTGCCGAGTGCCGGGATACCTGACACTCGGCAAAGAGGGACCCTTTGCCGAGTACAGGCTTACGTGGCACTCGGCAAAGAGGAGCTCTTCGCCGAGTGCCGGCCTACGTGGCACTCGGCAAAGGGGCCCTCTTCGCCGAGTGCCGGCCACGTGGCGCTCTGCAAAGGGGCCCTCTTCGCCGAGTGCCACGTAGGCTGGCACTCGGCAAAGAGGCCGTCAAGTGACGACTCCCGTTTGCTTCGCCGAGTGCTGACCTGGCACTCGGCGAAACCTTCGCCGAGTGCCCGATATTTGGCACTCGGCAAAGAAATCGTTGCCGACAATTTCTTCGCCGAGTGCCTTTCGCCGAGTGCGGCACTCGGCGAAGCCTTCGCCGAGTGCGAGAGGGCCTTCGCCGAGTGCAGCCAACACTCGGCAAAGCCGGCGTTCCCTGTAGTGACTAAAATTTTTCTAGATTCTCTGACACATCGAATCTTTAGAAGCATATATGAAGCATTAAATGTAGATAAAAAATAATTAATTATACTTTTAGTACGTACGTGTCGAGACGAATCTTTTGAGCTTAGTTATTAGTCCATATTTGGACAAAGTTTATCAAATAATAACGAAAGTGCTACACTAGTCGTTCCTAAAAACTTTGGGAAACTAAACCAGGCCTAACTATCATGCAGCTACAAAAACCGGGGGTAGCCGTGTAATTTGAGGCCAGAGCACAGTGAGCGAGAGATGAGACCGGTCAATGTGCCATGCAACAATGCAAAGCGCCGGGGTGGGGCTGCTACAGGATGCGGCAGCATCCGTGCATGTCCGATCGCTTTCCGCGCCGCGGATGCACCCACTGTGTCGTCGTCGACACGACAGCCTTTGGCCTTTGCCTTATCCATCCACACGCCCAAGTACACACATACACGTACGCCCGCCACACCACACGCGACACGAGCTGAGGTTTAACGTGCGGGTCCGGCGGCGGGCCGGCACACCACGTTCTGGCTCTGGTTCTGGTTCTGGGTCCTCCACCGCTGGTACGTGACCGCTGGCTTATCTGCCCGTGCCGTGCAGGGACCACACGTGCGAGAGGCGAGCCAAAAAGAACTTGGACACATATCACACGCGCGCTATTGGAGCCGGACCACCACGTTTTCTACACCCGTCCGCGTGAAGGGGTTTCACCGACAACTTTACGAGTTGTTGTTGTCAGTTTTTTTTTTGCCTGATATCTTTTTTTTTATAAACACCTTATACTTGATACAAGCTCTTCATATCATGCTCTCACAAAAATATATAACAGAAAAATATATTTATGAGAAAAAAAATATTGTTGCACGGCTGATTTGTATGGATTAAAGCCAGCAGAGTAGCTTAAGCGAATAGAAGGTACTAGAATTATTTTTATAGCTGCTTGTGAAGTTATGACCACCATGGTTGGTGAATATCTCCATAGCTAAAGTCTCCAATACTAGGTGTCAAGAAGGTACTAGAATTATTAGTATTTATAATGTCAAAAATAAGTACTACTGAATCTATTATAGAATACCATATTTTTTTAATAAATTTGCGTAAATATTGATATTTTTACAATTAAACTATAAATAATTTGACGTAAGATAGAACTCGAGAATCACATCCTTCATTAGATGGATGTATATATTACTCCATTCATTCCTGAAAGGATCAAGATGGCTAAGAGGGGGTGAATTAGGCTTTTCTAAAACTTTTTGCGATAATTAAAATCTATCAAGCCCAATTAACCCCTTTGTGCCTAGAAGTGTGTTTCGCTAAACTCTACCGCACAAAAGACTATCTCTACACCATTTCTACTTTAGCATGACAATTCAATTATGTAAGAACAACAAGTAAATTGCGGAATTAAATTGCTCCAATGTAAATGCGTAAGTAAAGAGAGTAGAAATGACTCGACGACTTTTTCTCGAAGTATCGAGGTGTCGGCACACCCCCTAGTCCTCGTTGGAGCACCCGCGCAAGGGTATCACTCCCCCTTATCCGCGCAAGGATCAAGTGCTCACTATAAGCTGATTCTTCACCACTCCGGCCCGGTGAATCACTCACTACCGGTCAAAACTCGACTTGGGTCATCCATAAAGCCACCAGATGATCACCAAGCTTCTCGATCACCACCAAGCCGTCTAGGTGATGCCGATCACTGAGAGTAACAAGCTAAAACTCTCACTTGACCAAGCCAAGGCCAAAGAGATGGATGGATGCACACTTGCTACTCTCTTTCACTAATGAAGTCACTAATTCTCACAATTAGGAAATCTCTCGACCTCACTAGGGCTCTTGCTCTTCCTTGCACTCACAAGGTGTTTCTCAGCAGATGGAATTGGCAAGAACGCTCTAATAGAGGAGGGAGAGGAGTATAAATACTCCCCCAACCAGTCATCCAAAAGAGCTTCAAACAACACAGTTTTCAGGGCATCGGACGCGCTGATGTCCTCGATCCAACGATCAACTGTACTTTTCTGACACGCAGTTTAAAGTGACATCGGACGCTGGCAGCGTCTGATGCACCTGCCTCGGACGCGTCCGATGCAGGTCAGATCTCTCTGGAACATCTCTGGACGCACATCGGACGCTGGACCTCAGCGTCCGATGTGCCCCTCAGGGCACCCTCCCATGAACAGTGGCGTCGTAGCGTCCGATGACATGCACCAGAGACTCCCAAGTCTAAGTGACATCGGACGTGCGCCCGATGCCACTAAGGCCAGCGTCTGATGCCCATTTCAGGGCCGAAACGACTTCAGATTGCGACGCTGCCTTAACGACTTTTCATCATCACGATATAAGGGCTCTCTCTGAGATACTTAGGTCTATGAAATAACAAGTGTGCACCACACCTACCTCAATAGACTCATCTAGGTCAAGTTACTGATTCACGCTCCCCTTTATAGTACGACCAAAGGAAAAACAAAGACCTAAGACTACCTAAGTGTCCTCCAACACCATATGACACTTAGCCTAGCCTATCACCGTCTTCGTCGTCCGTCCTTTGAAAACCGAAACGATTTCCATCGCCAGGGGACATGAACTCTATATGCCCGTATTGTCGCCATTACCGTGACCTAACTCATCCCTGTTTTTGCAAAACGCACGTTAGTCAAAGTAATCTTGTGTTTCATCCAATCACCGAAACCCACTAGGGGCCAAGATGTGTTCAATCTCCCTCTTTTTGGTGATTGATGACAACACGACCTCGAGTATAGAGAGAAGATGTTTTCAAATCATGACATGTATGAACTTGCGATAAATAAGAGAAATTGGTTAGGGGCAAGCTCATACACATCATGCCAACATCCTGCACTCAACGAGTTAGAGTGAAAAGCAAGTGCAATAGTATTATAGCTCGAATACATGATAAGTAAGAATTAAGCGCAAGTAATCGAGCGAAATGAAATGACATGTCATATAGAATATCATAGTGAGCACAAACATATCATGAGGTCCATATCACTCATATAATAAACATAGTGCAAAAGATATGATGCGATATGTAGAGCGTATGTGAAACAAAACACAACAAAAGATCTAAAACCCTCTCACATCGCTCCCCCTATCGCTATACTCGACCACTCTCCCCCTTTGGCGTTAAACACCAAACTAAGCGTCGGAGGGCGGAGGTGGCGCAGACGAGTCAAGAGCAGCTGTCTCCGGAGTGCGCTGTGCTATCTCGAACTGCTGAAGAAGCACCTCGGAGTCTGACGAAGAAGAACCGGCTGTCTGACCCTCTGTAACGGGAAGCTACGGAGAAGCGGTCTGGGTCTGCTCTGCCTGCTTTGTCTGCTGTGTAGTCGCAGTCTCAGTCACTATAGCTGTGCCAGCCTGAGCCTCAGAGTGCGGAAGCTCTGGAATAGAAGATAGCTCAGGCCGCACTGTCATGGTTGTCTCTGACTGGACTGGCTCTATCTGCTTAGAAGACGCGATGGAGCTTGGAAGGGTCTCGGTAGTGGAAGTCATAGGAGCTGTCGATGTCTATGCGATGCTCGGGAAGTCTGGCGTGGGCATCCCGGTGAGCTCACTGAAAGTCACAGACAAGTCGCACGTCGCACGTCACTGAAGTCGTCGTCATGAACAGGGACTCTGTCGGACGAGGTGTGAAGCCCGTGTGAAGCGGACTGAACATCG
Organism: Coix lacryma-jobi var. lacryma-jobi; assembly: GCA_009763385.1. Lineage (NCBI taxonomy): Eukaryota > Viridiplantae > Streptophyta > Magnoliopsida > Poales > Poaceae > Coix > Coix lacryma-jobi. The sequence continues at coordinate 142,361,518 of CM019826.1, forward strand.
GGGCACCTCCTGGAGGAGTAGTGTACCAGGTGGACTGGGAGGGCCCTGAAAACTGAGGAAGCTGCTGAGACTGCTGCAACGGCTATTGGGGTGGGACTGGCGGTGGCCACTGAATCATCTGCTGCTAAGGAGGGGGCTGCTGCCACCGGGAGGGTCCTCTCATGAGCTTCTCCATGAAGCTAAGCGTCTGTTGCTGTAGTGTGAGCATCTGGCGTTGAAGGTCGTCAGAACGCTGTTGGGCCTGCTGCTGAGAAGCCATCATTTAGCGCTGAAGTGCATCAGACCTCTCCTGAGCCTGCTACTGAGCTAAAGCTTGGGCCACTGCTAGGCGTTGCTGCTCCTATTCTAGATGTTGAACGTCCCGTGTCACTGTCAGCTGCTGCTCCTCCATCCTAGAAAGTATGGCGAGAAGTGCTAGATCGGAGGGAGTTGTACCAGACATCCTGGCCTCTGAAGGGTACGAGTGGCAACGAGCGTGAGGCGGGAGCTGGTAGTCCTCGTCAGAGCTGTAGTGGGGTCCTCAGCGACAAACTGTCCCTCGCCCTCTAGGTCTGCAATAGACCTGAGCATTTTTAGCCCAGCCCGACCTGGCCCGTGGGCCCAGCCCGGGCCCACCGGGTTTTGGCCCGCCCATGAACCTTACTGGACAGGGCCTGGGCAGAAATCTTGTTGCCTAGGAAAAAATTTCTCGACCCGAACCCGGCCCGAAATGCTTATTTTAGCTGTTTTACACTATAAATTACACGGGCGGCCGCCCAGGCCCGGGCCCGGCCCGAAAATAGCAGGCCCGAATCGTCCAGTGGACAGTAATGGGCAGGTTTACCGTGCTTTTTTCGGCCCGGCCCGAACCAGGCCCGACTCGCAAAATGCTCAGGTCTAGTCTGCAAGCTCTCTCTCTCTCTCTGAAAGCCCTAGTTTGGTTTTGGTTAATTGATGAAACCTATTTGGTCTAATCCTATCACTAAAGCATGTGTGTAGCTAATAAGAAAGGATTGTGGCCAAGCCAAGTGGTGGAGCTAGCAAGATGGCAACCATGGAGGATGGTGTTGGCCACAAGCACTCAAGAGATCAAGTGCTCTACCTTTGGTGAATCAAGAGAAGAAGAGAAGAGATGGAGCAAAGAGGCCCGAAGGCAAAGGTATAACCTATAGGGCTCTTTGTTTTAGTGGTCAAGACACTTAGCGAGTGTGATCACATTTAGGATACACAGCCGTACTATTAAGAGGAGATTATTCACGTCTTATGCGGTGTTCAAGTGCCACTAGGTGTCCTCAAACATATCGATGCTTTAGACCTAGTGAGTGACTAACAAAACCCTTGGAAAATGCTTTGAAAAATGCTAACACACGTGCACAAGTGTTGGAACACTTTGGTGTTGGCGCAAGGGAGCAAGGGTAGAAGTTAGAAAGTGAAATATGCCAAGTTAGGGGCATCAGACGCTGGCGTCGGCAGCATCGGACGCTGGCCGAGCGTCCGATGGCAAACCCAAACTGCTGATTATTGGCGAGCTAGCATCGGACGCTGGCAACGGACGCTGAGGAAACACTGTTGCAGAGTCCGATGGTGATGACGTGGCGCGAGCTAGCCTTCCAGGGAGCATCGGACGCTGTCCTGCGTCCGATGTGATTTGGCCCTCTCTGGAACCTCTCTGCATGGTCATCGGACGCAGGGGTTGAGCGTCCGATGTAACTGTGCCGGCACGTCCGTTGTGGCGCAGAAAAGAGCTGAATTGAGCAGAGGCATCGGAGCGTCCGATGCTAGGCATCGGCGCGTCCGATGCCACTTTAACCAGCGCGGGAAGGAATGTGACCGTTGGGATCGGGCGGCCTGTTTTCATAGTTGGGGGACATGTGGCTCCATCCGGTAGCGTCCGATGGTCGAGCACCGGCGCGTCCGATGCCCCCGATTTTAGCCCAACGGCTAGGCCGACTTGTATGGCCTATTTAAGGGGCTTGGCTTGCTTGCTAAGTCTCTCTCTTGCACATTTTGATTCCTAAGCATACTAGTGAGCATTGGCAAGCCTCCCAACTCATCTCCCAAGTTGATTTGATCAAACCAAGTGAGATTGAGTGATCTAGTGCGTGATTTGATAGAGTTCAATGTAGTGGCACTAGTTCTTCGCATCGGCATTGAGTTTTCTTGTTACTCTTGGCATTTGCCGGTGCCTAGACGGCTTGGAGAAGTTGAGGTGGTTGTTGGCAAGATTGGTGATTGTTCTTGGCCACCACCGATCGAGATTGTGAGAGGTTTTGGAGCCTCACCTCGCCGGAGCGGCAAGAGGCATCCTTAGTGGATTGCTTGTGTCATTGAGCTACCTCACTAGTGGTAGATTCTTGTGGCGCTCTTTGTGAGCTTGGCTTTGCGCTGATTAGCCACCGAGTCACCTAGTGTTGGTCGACACAACGGGGAGTAGCGTGCCGGCAAGCACGTGAACCTCGGGATAAATCTTTGTCTCCCGAGTGCTTATTGTGATTGTGTCCCCATCTTGGTGATTGGTCTCCATCTACACATCCTTGGTGATTGGCTTCACAAGTGGATTTCACCGGTGATTGGCTCTCTTCTCGGCGATCCCGAAGGCTCGGTGAAATCCCCTCTATCTTGCTCATTTACTTTGTGTATTTACGTTGAACTACTTCATTTGTGTAGATATCATTTCTTGTTGTATATCTTTTGTCATATACCACTGTGTAGCTAGTTGTGATTAGCTCGCTTAGTTTGTCTATTGCACATACTTGTCTCATATACATTTTTGTATATCATACTTGTGCTAGAGCTATATTGTTTTATTCCGCATTTGTTATTTAGCTCTAGTTGATTGTGTGACATAGAAATATTAGGTAGAATTGTTGGATAGGTGGCTTGCAACACACTATTAGGCTAGCGCAAAAAGCTTCGCCATTTGTTATACTAATAGTGTTTGCCTAAGTAATTTTTGTAGATTTTAATTAGGCTATTCACCCCCCCTCTAGCCAATTTGGACCTTTCACTCTCTCTGCGAGAACTCGGACTGTCTCGTCCTGCTCCTGTGCTGACTCTGACACGTCTGGACGCTGTCGGGAGCTAAACGGTGTCTGAGCTGCCTGCTGCTGCTGCTGCCTGCGGTCACGACCGTGTCCGAGAAGCTGACTCAGGTTATACTCGGGGAACACAGTCGCTGAGCTGGTGAGGGTCTGTCCTGGGTCTGTCCCTGTGGTGGCAGCTACCTTGAAGAGAATATAAGAGATCCAGTGCCCGTAGGGTAGTTGTCGCCGGGCCTTGATGCCCTCTGCTACTGTGTCCTCCATCTTAGAGAGGATAGCATCCCAAACGTCAAACTCTTGCTGACGGACCATGTAGGCAAGAAGCCAAAGTTGTAAGCATGACAGTCCCTCTCTGAAGCCCACCCTGGGTAGCAAGGTACGCCGTAAGACCTCGTTGATGATCCGAGTCGTAGGGGTGAGATCCCTAGGCGCACGACTCGAACCCTCGCCGAAGGGCTCAGTGAAGCACGTGCGTACCAAGTCTGTCGTCGCCTGCTCTCCGCTGTGAGGGCGTCTGGGTGGCTCTATCCTATCGTAGCATAGGGTGTGGATCCAGGTATGGGAGTGTCGCAAGCCGAACCAATCTCGGATCTCTGACAAAAATAGTCTGTAGTGCTCCCCTCTGAATGCAAACTCAATCGTCTCGTGGCCAGGGTGCACCCACAGTGAAGCGTAAAACTGAAACACCCAGTCCTCAATATACGAGCCAGACCGCCCCAACAGGTCTGCCAAACCAGGTAGAAAAGTGAGGATGGGGCAAATCTGCTCTCCTGCTGCTGCAACCACTGCCTCTAGACGGCACACTCGCTGAGAACGCAGGCTGATCCCGATGTTCCTATAGCCCTGGTAAAAGTCCTCCTGAAGGACGGTGTAGAAATCTGGGCTGGTCTGAGCCTGATGCTCTCTCGAAAACCACTGCTCCACTGGCACAAGCCGAAGAACCTGTATCTGCGAGCAGGTGGCCACGCGGAGGTCAAGTCGTGGAATTGGCGGGGGCGCACGCCTCGACGGAGCACGTGCACCACGTAGAGGGACCTAGGGCCGTGGTGGCACCTCAGTCCTGCGATGAGACGACTGGCACTGGGGCTGCTCCTCTGGCACGTCCTCCTCTGCCTCTGGCTCTGCCTCTGCTGCCTCGGCCTCTGCCTGGCCCTGCCCCGAGCCCTACGGCTCGTCAACTGGGTCTGTGAAGAATGCACGGCGACCGGCAACCATCAGAGAACCAGTTGGAGAACCGTGCTGGCTCTCTGTCTCCTCGATCACCCTACGCTGGTTGGGGGTGAGTGTATCCTGGATACGCAAACTACCACTGCGGCCTCCCCTCTGAGCATGCTCTGCGGCATCTGCAACTGCCTGACCCTGCTCGGCCTCCCTCTGAGCTCTGAAGCGCTTCCTGTGCGTGACAAGCTTCGCCTTCCCCTTCTAAGGATGAGGATGTGGAGAGCGAGGACGAGAGTCCTCCGGGGCACCACCGACGTTCTTGCAGCGCATATCTGACAAGAACGGAGAACAACTGTCACTGAACAAGTCTGGACTGCCGCTGAAAGACAAACTGCCAACTGAAAACCACAGACAGATCCACTGACACTGAAAAACCGACAGAAGCTCCCCCTGACTCAATGATCACCTGTCACTGACACTCATGAGGCTTGGCCTCGATCCGTACCCGCGGGCTTGGCCCTGGGTTCACTGTCACTGCCTCTAACAAACTGAACAAGCCACTGACTCGCTACAAGAATGGATGGGAGTATATAAGAATATATAAGCTAGAGATGAGAGTGACCTATTGGAAGCAAAGCAAAGAAGATAAGATATGGAAAGAGGCTTTGCTACCTGACAAAACGAACCAAGCACGAGGTGAGTCACGACGTTCTAGTACCCACATGTCACGCCAAGGAGGTCTGCAAGAGAATTAGGTGAAATTGAGGGTCAAATAAGGAAGGGACGGCCTTTTGGACATTCTGTCGAACACATGGTGAGCACATAAGCTTGAAAGGGGGGCGGTTGCTCACTGATGCGAAGCTGGAGGCCAGAGAAGCGTACGCTGGAGATGGAGGAAATCATCGGTGAGGACGAACAAACACGAGGACGAACTTCGGCGAACTCCGGCGGGAGAGCGCACAACGTCGGTGAGTGAAGCTTTGCCGAGGAGTTTGGCAGGAGCGCGCGCGAGGGGAAAACGGTGGCCGACAGCAAAACTTGGCGAGGAGGGCGCGGCGGCCGGCGATGGGAGCGAGGAGCGCTAGGGTTAGGGCACGACGGTACTTGGACTTGGGTGTGATGGTGGCGGACTCGGGTGCGGGTGCAATGAGGACGAAGAAGGGATAAGAGGAGTGGGACCCGATAGTCGATGAAAAAGACTCACTGCGCCGCTTGAAGGGACATCAGACGCGCCGATGTGAACACATCGGACGCTCTGATGTCCATCTAGAGAGCTCCAAAATCGCCAAAAATACATCGGACGCGTTCTGTGCCTTGGCATCGGACGCTGGTCAGCGTCCGATGGGGCCTCGGACGCGCCGATGATGACACATCGGACGCGACGCCAACACTGTTTCAACCGGGGCTGCCTACAGTTGGGGCATCGGACGCTGGGCTCCAACGTCCGATGCTGCATCTTGGGCAGAACTGAAGTTTTCCGTTGCGGATCCCTCTCCCAACCACGTTCCAATTCAAAAAGAGGCAAATAAACACCAGTTGGAACCTAGTATGAGTATCCTCGCATAAACCCTCAATTTTAAATTTTTTTTGCATAGGCTACATATCTTTTTAGAGAAATTAGGTAATAAAACCGGCGAGGAGACAACATGTGGCCACCAAAACTAGGGGTCTCAACCATTAGGAGCCTCAAATGCTCCCCCTAGCGGTGGATGAACACAACGGTTGGTCAAGCTTAATCGAAAAGAAACGACAAACAACACACATGCATATGTAATGCAATATGGAATTTGAATCTAGGTTGCTTGTCAAGTTTGCTCATGGGTAAGCTTCTTCACACGCTTTTTAGGGCGGTTATCTTAACCACGTCTGACAAGCCTATGCACATAGCATAATTTAAACATGGCATATTATACAATGCAATGCAAAGACAACCCCCTTTCACCTTTTGATAAAGTTAATTGGATCAAGCACATTAAGCTCACTTCGCAATCTACAAAGGGTACTCTTATCTAGGGGTTTTGTGAAGATATCCGCCAATTGATCTTCGGTTCTAACTCCTTCTAGAGATATATCTTTCTTTGCAACATAATCTCTAAGGAAGTGATGGTGAATATCTATGTGCTTGGTGCGAGAGTGTTGAACTGGGTTGTTAGCAAGCTTAACCGCGCTCTCATTGTCACACAACAAAGGTACTTCTTCTAAAACTACACCATAGTCTAGAAGAGTTTGTTTCATATAAAGGATTTGTGCACAACAAGCTCTCATGGCTATGTATTTCGCCTCGGCGGTAGACAAGGCCACACTATTTTGTTTCTTCGAACTCCATGAAACTAGTGATCTCCCAAGCAAATGGCACCCTCTGGATGTGCTCTTTCTATCTACTTTGCAACCCGCGTAATCTGAATCTGAATACCCAACGAGTTGGAAGTTAGCTCCTTTGGGATACCAAAGACCAATGCTTGGGGTGTGCTTTAGGTACCTAAGGATTCTTTTTACGGCTATGAGATATGTTTCCTTAGGATCAGCTTGAAACCTAGCACACATGCACACACTAAACATGATGTCGGGCCTTGATGCGGTCAAATATAACAAGCTACCAATCATAGAATGGTAGAGAGTTTGATCAACCGAGTTACCTCCCTCATCTAGGTCGAGATGTCCATTTGTTGACATTGGAGTCTTGATAGGCTTGCAATCATTCATATTGAAACGCTTGAGGAGGTCTTTTGTATACTTCTCTTGAGATATAAAAGTCCCCTCCTTCATTTGCTTGACTTGGAAGCCTAGGAAGAATGTGAGCTCACCAATCATGGACATTTCAAACTCCTTCGACATCAATTCACCAAATTCCTTGCAATATGCTTCATTTGTTGACCCAAATATGATATCATCAACATAGACTTGGCAAATGAAGATCTCTCCATCAAGCTTCTTGGTGAATAGTGTGGTGTCAATCTTCCCAATGATGAAGACCTTCTCAATGAGGAAGTCCTAGAGGTGCTTGTACCATGCTCTTGGGGCTTGCTTGAGTCCATATAGCGCCTTGGACAACCTATAAACATGATTAGGATATCTAGGGTCTTCAAACCCGGGAGGTTGATCAACATAGACTAGTTCATTTATGAAGCCATTTAAAAATGCACTTTTCACATCCATTTGATATAATTTAATGTCATGATGTGATGCATATGCAAGGAGGATACAGATGGCTTCAAGTCTTGCAACCGGTACAAAGGTCTCTCCAAAATCTAAGCCTTCAACTTGAGAGAACCCCTTCGCTACTAGCCTTGCCTTGTTTCTAACAACAACGCCTTGATCATCTTGCTTGTTTCTAAACACCCATTTTGTTCCAATGACTCTTGCGTCTTTAGGTCGCTCTTCAAGGGTCCAAACTTGATTGCGAGTGAAGTTGTTCAGTTCTTCATGCATGGCATTCACCCAATCCGGATCCTTAAGAGCATCTTCTACAAGTGTAGGCTCAACAAGAGAAACAAAGGAGTGATGTTAAATGTAAGAAGCAAGTTTTTGAGATCGAGTCATTACACCCCTTGTTGGACTCCCTATAATGAGATCTTGAGGATGAGCTTGTAGTAGAGGAGAAGTCCTTTGATCAACCACTTGAGGGGCCGCTTGTGGAGCATCAACATCTTGAGCTTGTACCACCATTTGATCGTGGGAGACATAAGTATCTTCATTTGGCTCTCTCCCATCTTTATCATCATCTTGTGGTACATTTGATGAGGATGGCTTGTCAATGACTTGCACATCATCATCATCATCATCATCATCATCATCTTTAGGCTTGATGGCTCCAACCAGCATGTTCTTCATTGCTTCTCTCAATGGTTCATCACCTACATCATCAAGATTGTCATGTGCTCCTTGAGAGCCGTTAGATTCACCGAATTCCACATCATATGTTTCTTCTACCATCCCGGTGGCATGGTTGAAAACTCGATATGCTTTAGACTTCAATGAGTAACCAACAAGAAAACCAATATCACATCGACGTTGAAACTACCCTAGGTGTTGGCGCTTCTTGTAGATGTAGCATTTGCAACCAAACACTCTAAAGAATGATACATCTGACTTCTTATTGTTGAGTAGCTCATAGGGGTCTTGCCAAGGAGACGATGGGGGAACAACCGGTTTGATGCATAGCAAGCATGGTTGATTGCTTCCGCCCAAAATCTTTCCGGTGTAGAGTACTCATCTAACATGGTTCTTGCTAGGGTGATTAGTGTCTGGTTCTTCCTCTCAACTACCCCATTTTGTTGTGGTGTATATGTTGCAGAGACTTCATGCTTGATTATCCCAACTTCATCACAATATTGCTCAATATGGGTGTTGTCGAATTCCTTTCGATTATCACAATATGGATGAGTGTTTGCAACTTGCTTGCTGGCTTGACATGCACTACACAATTTGTCCTTCTCAAGTTTGACATCCTTCAATCCTCTAACCAAATCCTTCTTCAATAGCTTGTTGAGAGTGTTCATTCCAACATGTGCTAGTCTTCTATGCCATAACCAACCAAGAGATTGCTTCGTGAACAGACAAGTCTTCAAGTTGGCATCTTTGGAGGTGAAATCAACTAGATAGAGATTGTTGTATCTAAATCCTTGAAAGATCACTTGTGAATCACCCTTCTTTGTTACAACCACTTCCTTCTCGATGAATAAGCATTGAAAGCCAAGATTACATAATTGCCCAACGGATAGCAAGTTGAAGCTCAATGAGGCAACTAGAAGCACATTTGATATTGTATGATCATTGGATATTGCCACTTTGCCCAAACCCTTGACATTTCCCTTTGAGTTGTCACCAAATGTTATCTTTTCTTGGTCATTGACATTCTCTTCTAGTGAGGTGAACATCCGTGGATCACCGGTCATATGTTGTGTGCAATCACTATCAATAACCCAATGAGATCCACCGGTCTTGTAGTTCACCTACACACAAGAAATCAAGCTTGAGCTTTAGGGACCCAAACTTGTTGAGGCCCTCTAACCTTCTCTACTAGAGACTAAGCAACCCAAATTTGCTTAGGTCTATTCTTGTTTGGAGGCCCCATGAACATGACCTTTACTTTGCCACTAGAATCTTGTCTAAGCATGTAGTGAGCATTGAAAGCAAAGGGTCTAGAGTGCTTGGGCAAGGGTGTGGGTTTTGGTTCTTCACAATTGTGAGCAAAATGTCCTTCTCTCCCACATTCAAAGCATCTTTCCAACTTCTTTTGCTTGGGCTTTGAGTTGCTATTGCGTTGCTTCAACCTCTCTTCAAGATAGCCAATACCATTTCTATTTGTCTTAATTACGGTGTTCATGAGAAGCTCACTTTGAAGACATTGACCCTTGGTGAATTTCTTCAACCCGGTGGCTAGATGCTCTTTCTCTTTCTTTAGCTTGTCATTTTCTTGTTGGGGTTCTACTTGGGATGGTGTCATCTTATGATCCCTCTCCATCTTCAATCTCTTATTTTATTCTTTCAACATATCAAGCTCAAGTGTCATGTTGTAGTCTTCATTATGAGTTTCAATGACAACTTGCTTGGTGGTTGCTAGCTTCTCTAGATCAATCTTGAGCTTTGCATTCTCATTTTTTATCTTCATGCTGAAAGGACCTTGATGTCGCCTAGAGGGGGGGTGAATAGGCCTGTTAAAAATCGCAGCTCAAAACTTTGTTAGTGATGCCCGACACTACCGCCCTGAGCTCGGCACTGCCGCTCGAAGCCCGGCACTGCCACTCGGCACAAAGAGCACACAAACAGCTATGCCTTCGGTTATAGCTTAAGGCCAACTTGGATATGTGTTTGGAGATTACTAGCAGCAAGTCCACTAAGTACCTGCACTCACAAACACTCACAACCAAGTAGATCGAGTGGAACACAAATATTGCAATTCAAAACATAGAAGACAAGACACAAGATTTATCTCGTGGTTCAGCTCGCCACCAAGGCTTGCCTATGTCCACGTTGTTGAGGTATCCACAAAGGATTGGCTCACCACCAAGGCTGCCTTGCCCTCATTCTCAAATCAAGAGAGTGAACTCTTGAAGTGAGGGGTGATTCCACTAGCTGCAAAGGGTGATTACAAACTGATCCCGCTGCTCACCACAAGCACGGGAGCTCGCCGGGCGACGCCTAGCTGTCTAGGAGGCTTCACCTCCAAGAGTAAAAGATGCACAACGAAGATCGACGAAGCCCGACAAGTGCTCAAGGTTTGGAAGGCTCTAATCTGCTCTCTAGCTCTTAATCACACAGCCCCAACACTTAATCATGCACTAAGCATGTCACTCTCACAAGAGAGGGTTGGGGAGAGCTCTCAAATGGCTTGGGAATGGTTGGGAGTGAATTGAGCATCAGCAGCCAGCTCTGGAGGCGTGGGGTGGGTATATATACCCCCACACTCAAAACTAGTCGTTAGAGGTCAGAAACTAGCCGTTACTGGCTGTACAGGCCTGACACTGCCGCACTTAGCCCGACACTGCCGCAGCTCCCTAAGACAGCACATGTGACCTCACGAAAAACGCCATAACTTTTTACTCCGAACTCCGATTTTAGTGATCTTGGACATTTTGGAAAAGCTTATTTCAAGGGCTATCTAACCCTGCAGATAACAAGCCCAAGATCAACAAGTGCATGTGCAGTGCTAAGTGTTTTCTCTCATGTTAGCACTTGTCGGTGTTTCTACCCCGGGGGTATGACACCAACTAGTAATATGATCGCATGTTCTCTTCCTGGATGGTGATGCAAGATGACACAAGGATTTATCCTGGTTCGGGCAAAGAAGGCCCTACGTCCAGCGGGGGAGGAGGTTCTTGTATTACTTGCACCTAGGTGCTTGTACAGGGACGAATACAAGCTCAAGGAGCGTGGACCGGAGTCCGGGCTCGTGTGTGTAAGTGCGCTGTGTTGTGTTTTTGCTGACCCGAATGGATGTGGACCTGAGTCTTCGTCTCGTGCGCGAAGGGCCCTGGTGTCCTCTTTTATAGAGCAAGAAGAGGCCAGGGTTACACAGGGTTGCATAGGAGTAGGGATGTACAATGTCCAATACGGTGTAGAGTTGGGATTCTGTCTTGTCGGGGTCGCTGTAGCCAGTGTGGGGGTTGCTGTTGAAGCGTCCTTGAAGCGTGGCCTCCATCCCTGGCGCGGACGTGGAGACGTGGCGACGTGGGGGTCATGCAGCGCCCATCCCGGCACGTACATGATGTGGCATGGTTCCTCCGGGTCTTGGGGGTACCTGTCCTGCAATAGCGTGAAAGCGATCAGGGCTCGAGGGGCGCAGGACTGGCCTCGATGTGGCACCTACGGGGGGCTCGAGTCCTCGCAGGTATGGGCAAGTCCCGGGAAACCCGATCGTACAGCAGGTATCCGGGCCTCGAGACGTGGCTTGGACGTGCAACAGTGTAGGGTATGGCCCAACAGTGTTGCACTTGCGCCTTTTTGCCCATGCTTGTGGTGAAAACGAGTTTTGACCCCTACTCCGGTTCACTGTGGCGCACGTCGGGCTCCAGAGGATGTGACCGGAGTAGGTGAACGCATTAAATGCGCAGTGTGGGATTGGCATCTAGTGCCTGGCGCCGCTCGAAGGAGGTGTGAAGTGTCTCGAGGGATAGGTTCCCGCACTAGTGAGGCTCGAGGTCCCCGCGTGGGGTCTCGAGGAGCGGTGCAGGGCTCGAGGCCTATGTGCCGGGGCTCGAGGGGTAGGCTGCCATGAGGCGGACAGTAAGGCTTCGGCGGTCCTGAGCTCCCTGGTGATGGGCCGACGTTGTTGGCCTCTAGGGGTTGGCTTTTTAGAAGGTTAGACTTGCTAGGTTTATTATTAATTGGTGTTCTAGGTTTAACCTATTTGTTTTGCGTTGATTGGGGGTCCCCCTTTTGCGGTCCCCCGACAGTAGCCCCCGAGCCCTTGTTTGAGTGCTTGCACTCGAGCAGGGGCTCCCGACTGGGATCTCGAGGGTTCGCTAGCCGGTTCTCGAGGGTTTGGTTGCTTTGATTCCGTGGGTGTCGCACGAGCGACACCCGCGGGTGTAGCCCCCGAGGCCACGGGGGAGTGGTTAGGACTCCCTTGTGGGCTTTTTTACGAGCGTGAGTGTTAGTTGCGTTTTTAGGTTCGGGAGTGTCGAGCCCCCGAGTTTTTAGACCCTCTTTCGCCGAGGGGTGCCAGGCTGATCCGACCGGCCGGCTCTTCGAGCTGTCCGGCACGCCGGTTGCCCTGGCTTGTCATCCCGCGAGTCCTTTCGATCGGATGCAAGGGGGGATGCCTCGTACTACCACGAGCGGGCGAGTATCGAGGTTCCCGACGAGCTGGTAACGGGGAATCCAAGTGAGACCTCGTGCCCCGTTTGATGGGGTCGACTGTAGCCCGGAGGCGATCTCAAAAAGCATGGGCGCTCGGTCTGCAGGAATGTCGGGTCCATTCGATAGGACCCAGTGGCTCGATGCCTCCCTCCGAGGGGATCTCACTGCATGTCATGCTCCCTGCCTTGGATACACGTGAGGGGCCTCGAGGGCTTGGCCCTCGAGCGATGCTGCGAGTGGCGCCCCTTGGTGTCCCTGACTCGGGTGCTCGAAGCCGACTGTCGAACCCTCTTCGAGGGCCAGCCTTCGCTGCTTCGAGGCTTAGGGTCGGGGCCCGTTTTTACCATCTTGAAGAAGCCTCCGTCGCTTGGAATCCTTCTGCCCGTTGGGCGCGCCTTTTTAGGCAAGGTAGTGGAGATCGTGGCGCTAGGACGACTGACAAGAAGTCGGAGCGGCGGCCGTGGTGGGCCTGGAGGAGCGGAGTGAGTGCGGAGTTGCCGCGTGTACCTGTCGACCAGCTCGAGATGTGGTTAGGTGGGCACATTAAATGCGTGCAGTTACCTTTTCGCCGCAGTGGGAGACCTCGGTCGTTGGGGTTTTCTCTTATAAATATCGAAAGAAGGGTGAGGGTTTCTTTTACTTTACCTTTGCCTTCACCGCCGCCGTAGCCTCCGCACGCCTTCTTCCCGAGCCAGCAATTGGGAATCTTCCCGGCCGCCCGTCCACCGCTCAGATCCGCGCCGTCGCCGCCATGGCCACCCAAGTGCTGCCGGCCGAAGACTGGAGCCCAATGAAGGCGACGCAGCAAGAGCTGGAGACGCTGGTGGAGCGGGGGCTTCTCCGCCCCAACCCACAGGAGGGTCCTGCGTGGTGGATTCTCCCGTCGGCGGACCACCGGGAGCCACACCCGCCGGAGGGGTATGTGGTGAGCTTCACGCGCTACCACCGCATGGGGCTCGGCGTCCCGCCGAGCCGCTTCATGCAGGGGCTGGCCCACCACTTCGAGGTGGAGCTGCAGCACTTCTCCCCCAACTCCATCTCGCACGCCGCCATCTACGCCGCGGTGTGCGAGGGGTATCTGAAGATTGAGCCGCACTGGGAGATGTTCATCCACCTCTTCCGGGGCGAGCTCTTCCACAAGGCCGTGAAGCCGAGCGGGAGGAGGCTCGCGCGCGTGGGGTCCCTCACCATCACCGCGAGGACCGGTCCCTCATCGGCCAACGTCCGTCGCGACTACCTCCGCTACAAGCTCTCCACCAACCAGGCGGGGTGGGACGACCACTGGTTCTACCTGCGGAACGAGGACGGGCTCCTTCCGCAGTACACCAGCAGGGTCATCACCCAGCGCCCGGAGAAGTGGAACTGGGGCGTCGTAGCGGACAGGCAGCGCCACCTGGAGCCGCTGATGGACACGATGCGGGTGCTGGTGGAGGAGAAGAAGCTGACTGTCCAGACGGTCATCTGGGCGTTCCATCAGCGGAGGGTCCTTCCTCTGGCGGACCGCCCCGTTCTCATGTTTGAGATGGGGCCAAACGCCTCGCCCAAGGCGCTGAACCAGTCGAGGATGGCCGAGGAGAGGCTGTCTCGCAACGAGGCTACCTCCCGGGTGACGGTCACGGTCCACGGGTCGTTCCACCCAGAGGAGGCCACCCTGATCGCCATGGCGCCCGACGAGGGGTGTCTCGACCCGGTAAGCCACCCTCGAGTCGAGCCCCCCCTCCTTTCTCTTTCTCCGAACCCTGTTTACTTTCCCTGTGGTTTTTCTCATCAAGTTTTCTCTTTTGCAGGGGGCGTTCACATGTCGCGCGTCGAGGCCCCCGGTGAGGGAGGACGCCGCGGAGATACAGGTGAGGCACCTCTCTGCTCAGAAAGATAAGGATAGTAAGGATGCCAAGAAGAAGAAAGAGAAAGAGAGGAATTTGCGTCGGGCGGCTCGGGAGCAGAGGCTTGCGAAGGCTTGTCGTAACCGGCAGCCTGGAGAGGAGTCCCCCGAGCTCAGCTCCTCGAGCTCGGAGGAAGAGGACGATGATGAGGAGGAGAGTGATGACAAAGGGATGGATGCGCGTCTGAGGTGCGCGGGGGTCTTCGACGTCAGGGCTGACCGCTCCTCTGTGCAGGAGGATGTCTTGGAGGTCCCCCCGGCGAAGGGATCGCGCGGGACGCAGCAGCGAAAGGCTGCGCCGAGCCCAGCCTCGTCGGAGGCTCAGGGCCCGTCGAGCTCCGTGCCGGACGTGCCCCCTGACGCGAGGAAGCCTCGAACCAGGAGCGCCATCGCCGCGGCGCAGAAGAAGGCCACGACCGCGTCGGCCCAGGCGAGGGGTCTCGAGAAGGGCCGGTCGTCGAGGAGCGGCCAATACGTCGAGAAGGACTCCGGGCCCGACCACCGCAAGACGTCGAGGGCGACGTCGAGCCCGCGGAGGAGCGGGCAGCACGAGAGGGCGTCGAGCCCCCGCCCCCATGACCGTCGAGGGGGGAGCCCCCGGTTGTCTTGTGACAGGAGTCGCGAGCGACCCCGGAGTCCGTCGCTGCACCGCCGCCGGGAGAAGGATGCAGGCGCAGGGGGGCGTGACCGTCAGCACGAGCGCCGAAGCAGGTCCTGGAGCCCGCGCCGGGAAAGGCGTCAAGATGACCGGTCGAAGGAGACGCGGTCGCCCCCCCAGGACAGGAGACAAAAGGAGACCTCTCCGCCGGGGTCGAGCCACGGGATGCATCGGGAGCTTTCCCCCCATCCGAGCCACGTGGAGACGACTCGGGAGCATGGCTCGAGCCATGGGGCGGGCTCGAAGCCCCCGAGCGGGTCCAGTGATTCGGGGAAGAATCCCCGCCGTCGCTTTGGGTAAGTAGTGCTCCTCAATTTCGTCGGTAGGGAAACTTTACCTTTTTACCTTTGGTGATATGTGTTGTTTCTGGTTTTTCAGGGAGAAGCGCCCCCGGCAGGAGGCCGACCCCGCGGTGTCCAAGCGGGCCAAGACCTCGAGCTCTGCTGAGGTCCAAGCACCTCGAGGTATGGCTCCTTCTTCTGCTGGGGAGGCCGCTTGGCTGGTGAAGGCTCGAGCAGCCTTGGCTCGGGGAAGCCAGATGGCCGCCGCGGATTTTGGTGAGGTTAATGCCATCGACCACGGGGGTCGAGGCTTTTTCCTGTTTCTGATGACGTTGTTCTCCTTTTTTCAGCAGGGATCGCGGCTCCTGGCACCGAGCCTGCCACCACCGCGTCCGTCGCGGCACCACCTCTTCCTCCTCTAGTGGCGCCTACCGAGAGGGCCACTTCTTCCCTTGCCACAACGACCACCTAGGGGGGAGCACCGGAGATAGGCGTGGCTCCGTCGGCGTCTGAGGCTGAGGGGATAGCGGCCCTTGAGGCCCCGGATGCCACGAGCCATCCCGCTGGACAGGCTCCCCCACCGACGGAGCCTCGCCTGCCCGCGGAGAGGGAGAAGGAGGGGGAGGCGTCGGTGGAGAAGGTGCCGACGGTGGAGGAGCTCTTGGACGAGCTGGAGCAGGTGTCGCCCCCGGTCGAGAGCTCAATGCTGGAGGAAGCGCTCGAGGCACCGGCCGGGGTCGACAGGACGCCGGGAGACCCGGCGAGGGAGGAGAGCTTGGGGACGAGCCACCCCTCGAGCGACCCGCTACCGCTCGAGTCCCCGCCTCCACGCGAGGCCGCGCCGTCGCCTCGGGAGGGGACGGAGCAGTGGGAGGAGACGGCGGAGGGAGCCGCAGCCTGTGCCGCCGGTTGGTGGGCTGCAGCTGGCACCGCTCGAGCCGGAGGATGAGGGCCTGCCCATCGTCGAGATCGATCGATCGATGTGGCCATATCCTGACGCGCCGAGCCCGTCCGGCGCCATGATCCCCGTCGAGCGGCCGGCTCGGCAGGGGGCTCCGTGGGAGGCGTGGTCCATCTTCAGGGAGGTGGCCGAGCTCGTGGCGGAGGCGGAGAGGTCCTTCTCAGAGGAGGCGGAGAAGTTCGCGCAGGTGGCGGCTGCCCTCGCGAAGGCGGAGGGGGAGCTCCAGGAGCTCCACGCCGAGCTGGGTCAGAGCGCGCAGATGGCGAGCCGGCTCAACAACGCGCAGGCGGAGGCCCAGGCAGCTCGAGACAAGGCCGCCCAAGCTAAGAGGGAGGTCACCACCGCTTTGTCCGCGGTGGAGTCGTCGAGGAAAGAGGCCACCGACGCCCGAAACGAGGCCACCACCGCCCTGTCTGCAGCGGAGGCGGCGAAGAAGGAGGTTGCCGATGCCCGAAGCGAGGCCGCCACCGCCCGGTCTGCAGCAGAGGCGGCGAAGAAGGAGGCCGAGGAGGCCAAGAGCGAGGTCGCCACCGCCCTGGCTAAAGCGGAGGCAGCGCGGCAGGAGGTGATCCGGAAGGATCTGGCCCTTGCGGAGATGGGCAAGCTGGTCGAGGACCTTAGAGGCGAAAAGCTCGACGTGTTGTCCCAGAAGCGTACACTCGAGCAGCGCGTCGAGGTCCTTACCAGCGACTTCGCCACTCTGGGCGTGCACTGCCAAGGTAATTTTCATGCTTCGTCTTGCTTTGATTTTGAGATTCTTGTCACGCTGCGGACTCACTCTTTTCTGTTTGTTGCATAGATGTCGAGAAGACCGCCGATGAGCTCCGCGAGACGAATACGGCTCTCGTGGAGCAACTCCGAGGTGAAACCATGGTGGCGGAGCGAGCGCGCATCACCCTCGAAAGGCTCAGCTCCATGTGGGGTGCCGACCCGGTGGCCGCGGCAGAGGGCGCAGTGGCTCGGGGCGACGCCCTGGTCGACGCCCTGTGCTTCTTTGACGTGGTCGCGTGGGACCGCGTCTGGAGCGCTCTCCACCATGGCGTAAAGCAGGCGCTTGCGGCCGTCCGCTCCGGCTTCCGCTACCCGGTCAACGTCGTTGCCAAGGGCTTCATCGAGATCGAGGGGAAGGACGAGGAGTGGAACGACCGCCGCGTCAACAAGATCTTGGAGAAGGTGGAGAGGCCGGGGGTGGCGTTCGCCAAGCTCTTCGAGGAGGACGTGCTGCCTCCTGATGCGGACAGTGGTGTAGGTGGCCCCCCTCCTCCTGGTCCGGACGTCGAGGCTGAGCCCGCGGCGGAAGATCTTGGGGAAGAATTCCAGACGGATGAAGAATGAGGCCTGCGTGCCAAATTTGGGCGTCGAGGCCCTTGTAAGAATTCATATCATGACTTATGGCCTGTCGAGGCCAATATGTGTATATGACTTATTTATTTAAAGAAGTTGTTTTATTTTCAAATTTATTCGATCATCTCTCTTTGTCGCTAGCTCGAGCTTCAACCGGCTCGGTCTGTGTTCCTTCGATACGCGTCATGAGTTCTTCGAGGGGAGGCGTAGGTAGGGTACCGTAGCCCGGGGGCGTACCATCTACGTCGACGCCCCCCGACTCTTGGAGGCTCGGGGTATTTATGGATTTAGACGCTGCTAGTATGCTCGAGGTGCGAATCGAGACGAGGGTTGAATTTTTTGAAAAGAAAATGCGCTTTTTCCTGAGTCTGGGGAGGGGGTTCCCCCCTGTCAGCCCCCGAGGGAGGCTCGACCCTGAGCAAGGCAGGGTCGAGGCTACCTTAAGTTGCTAAGTAATATGAAAGATGGCGCACGAGTTTGCTCATTCATATTCAACGTGTTTGTACAAAGCAACAAAATGAACAAGGCCTCGAGGCCCTTAAGGGTAGAAGCGACGTAGCTGAGAAATGTTCCATGCGTTCGCCAGGGTCCTGCCTTGCTCGTCGTAGAGCTTGTATGTTCCTGGCTTGAGCACCTCAGCTACGGTGTATGGGCCCTCCCATGGAGGGGTGAGCTTGTGGCGCCCTCGATTATCCTGCAGTCGTCGAAGCATGAGGTCCCCCACCGCCAGGTCCCTCTTGCGCACGTGCTTGTCGTGGTAGCGTCGAAGTGTTTGCTGGTAGCGCGCGGAGTTGATGAGCGCTACGTCTCGAGCCTCCTCGAGCTGGTCCTTGGCGTTGGCAAGCCTCTCGTCGTTGGTTTGCTCGTTGTAGGCTCGAAGTCGAGGGGAGCCGTACTCGAGGTCCGTAGGCAAGACAGCCTCAGCGCCGTAGGTTAGGAAGAACGGAGTGAACCCGGTGGCTCGACTCGGCGTAGTCCTGAGGCCCCACAGCACCGAGGGGAGCTCTGCGGCCCACCCTTTTCTGAAATTCTTGAGGGTCTTGAATAGCCTCGGCTTCAGCCCGTGGAGTATCATGCCGTTGGAGCGCTTGACCTGCCCGTTGCATTGAGGGTATGCAACCGAGGCCCAGGTCACGCGAATGTTGTTGTCGTCGCAGAAGTTGATGAACTTTTTGCCCGTGAATTGGGTGCCATTGTCGGTGATGATGACGTTAGGCACTCCAAACCGGTACATGATGTCGGCGATGAACTCGACGGCCTTCTCGGAGGTGGGGTCGCCTACAGGCTTAGCTTCGATCCACTTGGTGAATTTGTCGATGGCCACAAGCACATGCGTGCACTTTCCGGTTGTCATCTTGAGGGGACCCACGAGGTTGAGCCCCCAGACTGCAAACGGCCAAGTGATGGGGATCATCTGCAGGGCGTGCGCGGGCTGGTGCGTTTGCTTGGCGTAGAACTGACACCCCTGGCAAGCTCGGACCAGGCGCTTGGCGTCTCCAATGGCGGTTGGCCAGTAGAAGCCTTGGCAGAAGGCGTTCCCCACTAGGGTCCTTGGCGCTGCGTGATGGCCGCAAGCCCCCGAGTGCATGTCGTCGAGGAGCCTGCGTCCTTCCTCGAGGGGGATGCAGCGCTGAAGGATTCCCGATGGGCTTCGGCGGTACAGTTCTCGTTCGTCGCCGTAGATGACGTAGGTCTTGGCCCTTCGAGCGATGCGTCGCACCTCCGTCTTATCTTCTGGTAGCACGCCTTGTGTCAGGTAGTCGAGGAAGGGCGCCCGCCAGTCGAGGGGTCGTGATGAAGAAGTAACGGGTGCATCGATCTGCATTGCCTCATTGGATGTCGAGGGGTCGTTCTCGAGGGGTGGTGTTGAGGGTCGAGCCCCCGTGTCCAGTTCGAGGGGTGGCGTCGAGGGGCCAGCCCCCGGGCCGACCTTGACGGATGGCTCGAGAACGTCCCTCGAGAAGACGTCTGGTGGGACGGTGCCGCGCGTGGATGCTAACTTAGCCAGCTCGTCTGCGGCCTCGTTGTACTTTCGAGCGATGTGGTTGAGCTCGAGGCCGTAAAACTTGTCTTCTAGCTTGCGCACTTCTCCGCAGTATGCTTCCATCTTGGGATCGATGCAGCTTGAGGCCTTCATGACCTGGTTGATGACGAGCTGCGAGTCTCCTCGAACGTCGAGGCGTCGGACCCCGAGCTCGAGGGCAATGCGTAGCCCATTGACGAGGGCCTCGTACTCAGCGACATTGTTGGAGGCGGGAAAGTGTAAGCGTAGCTGGTAGCGCATGTGGACTCCGAGGGGTGAGATGAAGAGCAGGCCCGCGCCTGCCCCTGTCTTCATGAGGGACCCGTCGAAGTACATAGTCCAGAGCTCGGCTTGGATTTGCGCCGGCGGGAGCTGGGTGTCGGTCCACTCAGCAACGAAGTCCGCCAGCGCCTGCGACTTGATGGCTTTTCGCGGAGCGTAGGTGATGGCCTCCCCCATCAGCTCGGCAGACCACTTGGCGATGCGCCCTGTGGCCTCCCGGTTGTTGATGATCTCTCCGAGGGGGAAGGACGATACCACCGTCATGGGATGGGCGAGGAAATAATGCTGGAGCTTGCGCCTCGTGATGATGATGTTGTAGAGCAGCTTCTGGATGTGCGGGTATCGGACCTTGGTCTCGGAGAGCACCTCACTGGCGAAGTACACCGGCCGTTGGACTGGCAGCGCGTGACCCACCTCGTGCCTCTCGACGACTATGACCGCGCTGACCACCTGGGTGGTTGCGGCCACATAGAGGAGGAGAGGCTCGGGGGGATCGTCACCCTGGGCTGGTCGTGGTGGCACGAGAATTGGCGCGGAAGTCAGCAACCCCTTCAACTTGGTTAGGGCCTCCTCGGCTTCGACAGTCCACGCAAAGCGTTCCGTCTTCTTCAGCAGGCGGTAGAGAGGTAGCGCCTTTTCCCCTAGCCTCGAGATGAACCTGCTGAGAGCGGCTAGGCAGCCTGTCACTTTCTGTATGCCCTTGAGGTCTCGAATTGGGCCCATCCTCGTGACTGCTGAGATTTTTTCGGGGTTGGCCTCGATCCCCCGTTGCGAGACAATGTAGCCAAGTAGCATGCCCCGGGGCACACCAAAGACACATTTCTCGGGGTTGAGCTTCACATTCTTGGCCCGGAGGCCCTCGAATGTGGTCTCAAGATCGCTGATGAGGTCCCCGACTTCCTTGGTCTTAACCACGTTGTCATCGACGTAGGCCTCGACGGTTTTGCCTATATGTTCGCCAAAGATATGCTGCATACAACGCTGATACGTTGCCCCGGCGTTTCGAAGGCCGAAGGGCATTGTAACATAGCAATACATCCCAAAAGGCGTAACAAAAGAGGTAGTGAGTTCGTCGGATTCTTTCATCTTAATCTGGTGGTAGCCGGAATACGCATCGAGAAACGAAAGTACTTCACACCCCGCAGTGGAATCGACAATCTGATCAATTCTAGATAAAGGAAATGGAACTTTTGGACATGCTTTATTCAGACCAGTGTAGTCTACACACATCCGCATTTTTCCATTCTTTTTCCTAACTAGTACAGGGTTAGCTAGCCACTCTGGGTGAAATACCTCCTTGATGAACCGGCCGCCAAAAGCTTGTGCACCTCCTCGCCGATGATCCTACGCTTCTCCTCGTCGAAGCGGCACAGGCGTTGCTTCACCGGTCTGGACTCGGCCTGGATCTCCAAGGCGTGCTCGGCGACTCCCCTCGGTATGCCTGGCATGTTCGAGGGGCTCCACGCAAACATGTCGATGTTCGCGCGGAGAAAGTCAACGAGCACTGCTTCCTATTTAGGCTCGAGGCTGGCGCTGATGGCCAGCGTCTTGCCATTGGTCGAGGTCGGGTCGATGGGTATCTGCTTGGTGTGCTCCGCCGGCTCGAAGGTGCCAGCGTAGCGCTTTGCTTCAGGGGCCTCCTCGGTGGCCAGGGCAGCTAGGGACTCGAGCGAGTCGAGTTGGACGTTTGCCTCCCCACGCTCGACGCACTCCACGTCGCAGTGGTACGCGTGCTCGTAGGAGGTGTCGACGGTGATGACCCCTTTTGGCCCCGACATCTTGAGCTTCAAGTACGTGTAGTTGGGAACCGCCATGAACTTAGCGTAGCCGGGCCTGCCGATGATGGCGTGGTAGGTCCCTTGGAACCCGACCACCTCGAAGGTGAGCGTCTCCCGGCGGAAGTTGGCCGGCGTGCCAAAGCAGACAGGCAGGTCGATGCGCCCGAGGGGGTGTGCCTTCTTCCCTGGTACGACTCCGTGGAACCCCCCAACGCTGGGTCGGAGCTGGTCCCTCGAAATCCCCAGGAGGTCGAGGATCTCGAGGTATATGATGTTGAGGCTCGAGCCCCCATCCATTAACACCTTGGAGAACCGTACATCGACGATGACGGGGTCGACGACAAGAGGGTATGCTCCTGGATTTACGACATGATCCGGATGGTCGTCACGATCGAACGTGACCGGCGCATCAGACCAGTCGAGGTACCGGTGGGCGTCGTGGCGGAGTGCAAAGATCTCCCGGCGCTCCTTCTTTCTCTCTCGAGCCGAGAGCCCGACGGTCGGGCCCCCGTAGATCATGAAGCAGTCGCGCACCGGAGGGAAGTCCGCGCCCCCGTCGTCGCGTCGATTGTTGTCCTTGCCCTTAGGCGCGTCTTCCTTCTTGTCACCGAGCTTGGAGTAGAAGCCCTTCAACAGTCGGCAGTCCTTCAACTTGTGATTCACGGCACCCTTGTGATAAGGACAAGGATCCTCGAGCATCGTGTCGAAGACAGCCCCGTCAGGGGGGCCTCGAGGCTTCTTGTGCTCGAGGGCGCCCACGAGCGTTTCTTCATCGTCGTAGTCCTCGGCGTCGCGCTTCGCCTTTTGACCTTTGCCTTTGTTCTTCTTCTTTTTGCTATTGTTATTGTCACGGTTCTTGTCCTCGTTGCCCTTGCTCGAGCCCTCCGGCGCGGCCACCGCCTTACCTTTATCCGTGGGGCGGCCAAAGAAGGCCCCCACTGCCTCGTCGCCTGAGGCGAAGCTGGTGACACGATCCATCAGGTCCTCGACCGTACTGGGATGGTAGCGCCCTAGCTCGTGAACTAGCTCTTGGCATGTCGTGCCCGCGAGGAACGCTGAGATGACATCCTCGTCTGGCACGTGGGGGAGCTCGAGGCGCTGCTTCGAGAACCACCGAGCGAAGTCACGGAGGGGCTCGTCCGCTGCCTGCCTGCAATGCCGTAGATCCCAGGGGTTGCCTGGACGTACGCAAGTCCCCTTGAAATTCCCGTCAAAGACCCTGACTAGGTCGACCCAGTCATGGATCCGATCCGGTGGGAGCCCCTCGAGCCACCGGCGGGCGGTGTCCGAGAGGTAGAGCGGGAGCTGGCGTATGATCACGCGGTCGTCACGCTTCACTCCGCCCAGTTGGCAGCCTAGGCGGAAGTCAGAGAGCCAGAGCTTGGGCTCGACCTCCCCGTCATACTTCATGATGTTGGTCGGTGGTCGGAAGCGGTCAGGGAGGGTTGAGCTGCGGATGGCCCGGCTGAAGACCCTGGGGCCCGGGGGCTCAAGGGCTTGCCGGTCCTCGTCACTGTCGTAGCGCCCCCCTCGATGGGCGCTATAGCCACGCTCCTCGGCCCCCTTGTCCTTGCGCCGGCGGTTGATGTTGTTGCGGGCGTCATTGGCATCTCGAGGTGGCCTGTTGTCGACGATCCGTTCCCGGACTGGCTTGGCTTGAGGGGCGTCCGGCTGGTGGACGGACATCTCCCGCTCGTTGCGGGGCGCGTCTGCTGGCTTCCCCGAGGCCGCCCCGCGCCGTCGCGAGGCTGAGCTCTCGGCCTGCTGCACAGCGGCTGTCTCAAGGAGGTTCTTCATTTCCCCGAGCATGCACCTGGCGTCAGGGTTGGAGACGGCGGGTAGATCGCGGAGCAGCATTGCGACCGCCACCACGTTCTGTCCGGCTCGTGGGAAACGCACCTCGGGGCGTGCTGGTGCCCCGTCCTCGAGGATCTGCCGGTGGACCTCTCGAGCGCGGCCACGAACACCGACGCCCCGAGGCTGGGCTTGTTCCTGCACTAGGGTTTTCTCGAGCTGCAGCAGGCGTTGTCGTTCCTCCTCAGCCTTGGCGATGGCCTCCCGCAGCTGCGCGAGCTGCGCCGCCCGGTCGTCGCTGTGCTGAGATGGTGCAGCCGGTGCCGGGGGTTCGTTCCTCCCCTGAACGCGTGATCCGCCTGCCGCAGCCACGTCTCCGGGCTCTTCGAGGTTGAGCGCCGGCCTGGTGTCGTCGTCACCGTCGTCCTCGGCATCGCCCACGACCCCCTCGAGCTGGAAGCACTCCCTGGTGGGATCCCAGAGGTCAGGGTCGTGGTAGTCGTATTCGTCGGAGTCAGAGCTGTTGACGTCGCGCCGCCTTGGCTCGTGCTGGGACTGCAGCTCGCGGTGCCACTCTCCGATGGTGGCTCGCCGGGGTGGCTCGACGACTCGTGAAAAGCTGCGGTCGAGGTGCGCGGGGTAGACGATCTCCAGGTCGGCGGTCGCTCGTAGGATTGCGCCTGGACGTTCCCCCCGCTCTGCCGCCGCCCGGCCCTGATGACGCTCATCGAGGTGGTGGGCGTAGACAGCTGCGGAGTTGTTGAGGCCGAACGGGTACCGCTGGCGTCGAGCGCGGTACACCCCGTGCGGGAGGAGGCCAGGTGGTGTCGACGGAGCACGGCTCGGGGGCCTCTGGCCAGGCTCCCGGTCCGCGCGCATGACGAACGCAAACTCGCTGGGGGAGTGCGCGTGCGCCCTGGAAGTTTTTGGCCACGCACCGGGCAGGTTTCCCCTCGGGGGCTCTGCGCCGGCCGCAGGGAAGTGGGTGTACGCCACGGGCACCGCCTGTGCCTGGCGGCGATGATGACGACGGCGCCGCTCACGA
Organism: Coix lacryma-jobi var. lacryma-jobi; assembly: GCA_009763385.1. Classification (NCBI taxonomy): domain Eukaryota; kingdom Viridiplantae; phylum Streptophyta; class Magnoliopsida; order Poales; family Poaceae; genus Coix; species Coix lacryma-jobi. The sequence continues at coordinate 142,386,048 of CM019826.1, forward strand.
GGTGGCGACGCGTGGTGGTGCGGGCGACGCACCACGCCCCCGCGCGGGGTGGCGTGATGCGCCCTCCGCTCGGGCCCTCCGTGGAGAGCAGGGTCAGCTCGTTGTCGCTGCCGGTGGCCAGGAACTCGAGGCTCCCGAACCAGATGACGGCACCAGCAGAGAACGAAGGAGTCAAAGAAGCCATCCAGGAAACAACAAGAAATCGACTCGGACACGCGAAGACCCCTACCTGGCGCGCCAACTGTCGGTGTTTCTACCCCGGGGGTATGACACCAACTAGTAATATGATCGCGTGCTCTCTTCCTGGATGGTGATGCAAGATGACACAAGGATTTATCCTGGTTCGGGCAAAGAAGGCCCTACGTCCAGCGGGGGAGGAGGTTCTTGTATTACTTGCACCTAGGTGCTTGTACAGGGGCGAATACAAGCTCAAGGAGCGTGGACCGGAGTCCGGGCTCGTGTGTGTAAGTGCGCTGTGTTGTGTTTTTGCTGACCCGAATGGATGTGGACCTGAGTCTTCGTCTCGTGCGTGAAGGGCCATGGTGTCCTCTTTTATAGAGCAAGAAGAGGCCAGGGTTACACAGGGTTGCACAGGAGTAGGGATGTACAATGTCCAATACGGTGTAGAGTTGGGATTTTGTCTTGTCGGGATCGCTGTAGCCGGTGTGGGGGTTGCTGTTGAAGCGTCCTTGAAGCGTGGCCTCCATCCCTAGCGCGGACGTGGAGACGTGGCGACGTGGGGGTCATGCAGCGCCCATCCCGGCACGTACATGATGTGGCATGGTTCCTCCGGGTCTTGGGGGTACCTGTCCTCCAATAGCGTGAAAGCGATCAGGGCTCGAGGGGCGCAGGACTGGCCTTGAGGTGGCACCTACGGGGGGTTCGAGTCCCCGTAGGTATGGGCAAGTCCCAGGAAACCCGATCGTACAGCAGGTATCCGGGCCTCGAGACGTGGCATGGACGTGCAACAGTGTAGGGTATGGCCCAACAGTGTTGCACTTGCGCCTTTTTGCCCATGCTTGTGGTGAAAACAAGTTTTGACCCCTACTCCGGTTCACTGTGGCGCACGTCGGGCTCCAGAGGATGTGACCGGAGTAGGTGAACGCATTAAATGCGCAGTGTGGGATTGGCATCCAGTGCCTGGCGCCGCTCGAAGGAGGTGTGAAGTGTCTCGAGGGATAGGTTCCCGCACTAGTGAGGCTCGAGGTCCCCGCGTGGGGTCTCGAGGAGCGGTGCAGGGCTCAAGGCCTATGTGCCGGGGCTCGAGGGGTAGGCTACCATGAGGCGGACAGTAAGGTTTCGGCGGTCCTGAGCTCCCTGGTGATGGGCCGGCGTTGTAGGCCTCGAGGGGTTGGCTTTTTAGAAGGTTAGACTTGCTAGGTTTATTATTAATTGGTGTTCTAGGTTTAACCTATTTGTTTTGCGTTGATTGGGGGTCCCCCTTTTGCGGTCCCCCGACAGCACTCGGGTTCGGTTCTTTGAGCACTTGAGACTTGTCTATGATTCGTATTGCATCCTCCTTGATAGTACGGCATAACTATACTCAAGATAAAGAAAATATAACCATTTTAACCACTTGAGTCTTCAATGTCTTCATATGCCATTTCTTCTTGATATCGCTTCAAAAGGGGTTGCAATCATCTTTGTCTCCTTTCTTTGAGCAAGCACACCTTGAGCATGTGACTTGAACCATTTCCACACATATGAGTTCAATCCATGGCTTCAAGTCACTTCCACTAATGATTTGATCCTCAACACAATATGAATCCTCATAGCTTGATTAGTACCTTGACTCAATGCAAGTACTCTCTTCTTCACCCTAGCCATAGTACCTCGGTCTCTTGACCTTCACCTTCGCTTAGTACCTCGAAGCCCTTTCCTTGCTATCTTCACGTTATCAAGCCACACTCAAGTCACATCATATTGAGCATCCATTGAAAACCATTTCTTCAATATTGTGATCCTTGCTTGAACATATTGTAGATATGAATGTTCAGATCAATCAAGCTTTAGTTTGACTCACATAGAGACATATATGGATCATCATTAATATGGTCAAGCCAATTCACGATTCCTTATATCCTCTCCTTTTGGCTTGACACTCAACACTCACTTCAATCTCCATCTTCATACTTCTAGCTTGATCAAATCAATGCAAAGTGATTCTCCAAACATTTATCCATACAAGCAAACCAATGTAGAGATGACATATATCCAATATGAGTTAAGTCCTTGTCATTTGACCTTTGCTTGGCATTTACTCACTTATGCATTCTTGATTCATTCTTCAACCTTGATCAAAGCTAGTTCACTATCAAACTCTTCTTGCTCATGAAAAGCAACCCATTGTTGAGACCATTCCAAAATCATCAATCCATGTCTCACTTGTCATTTGCCAAATATGCTTGCTTTCTCATGATGCCATGATATTCCACAACATAGAAGCCATATCATCGACTCTATTTGCATTGTTGTATTTTGCTTGAACAAGATTGTTTCCATGATCTTCCAATACAACAATACACAATTTTGGCCTTCATTTCAACACTATGTGGAATATCATCAAGTTTGCTTTTCTTGTTGAACCTTTGATACACTTAGCAAACTTGTTAGACCTTTAATTATGTTGTCACTCAATTCACCAAAACCCACTAAGGGCTAGATGCACTGACACATGTAATCATCATAGTCTTCGGCCACAACCACTTTCTTGCCCTTGCTACTAGTACTTTGCTCATCATGCTCACTAACCAAGTGAAAGCCCTAGTTTGGTTTTGGTTAATTGATGAAACTTATTTGGTCTAATCTTATTACTAAGCATGTGTGTAGCTTATAAGAAAGGATTGAGACCAAGTGGTGGAGCAAGCAAGGTGGCAACCATGGAGGATGGTGATGGCCACATGCAATTGAAGAGATCGAGTGCTCTACCATTGGTGAAATGAAGAAGAGAAGAGATGGAGCAAAGAGGCCTGAAGGCAAAGGTATAACCTATAGGGCTTTTTTGTTTTGGTGATCAAGACACTTAGTGAGTGTGATCACATTTAGGATACATAGCCGTACTATTAAAAGGAGATAATTCACGGCTTATGCGGTGTTCAAGTGCCACTAGGAGTTCTCTAACATGTTGATGCTTTAGACCTAGTGAGAGACTAACAAAACCCTTGGAAAATGCTTTGCAAAATGCTAACACACGTGCACAAGTGGTGAAACACTTTTGTGTTGGCACATGGAAGCAAGGGTAGAAGTTAGAAAACGAAAGGTGTTGAGTTACAAGCATCGGACACTGCAGGCTGCAGCATCGGACGCTGGGCCGAGCGTCCGATGGCTAACCCTAGCTGTTGTCAGATGTTGAAGGAGCATCGGACGCTGGCAATGGACGCTGAGAAAACACTGTTGCAGAGTCCGATGCAGGTGACATGGAGCGAGCAAGTTCTCCAGGAAGCATCGGACGCTGGCCTACGTCCGATGCGGTTCCACCTGACGCGTCTGATGTGTTTGGGAGCGTTCTAGAACCTCTCTAGTGTGTCATCAGACGCAGGGGTTGAGCGTCTGATGCAAGGGTGCCGACGCGTCCGATGGGGCGTCAATCTGAGTTGAAATGAGTAGTGACATCGGAGCGTCCGATGCCTGGCATCAACGCGTCTGATGCCTGGCATCGACGCGTCTGATGCCTGGCATCGACGCGTCCGATGTCACTTCAACCGTGGCGCGAAGGAATATGATCGTTGGGATCGGGCGGCTCGAATTCGTATCAGGGGGACACATGGTGCTCATTGGAGCATCAGACACTGGGGTAGCGTCCGATGGCCCCGACACCAGCGCGTCCAATGGTCGCAATTTCAGCCCAACGGCTAGGCCATTTTGTGTGGCCTATATAAGTGGCTTGGCCGGCTCACATGGGTTCTCTCTTGCACATTTTGATCCCTAAACATTCTTGTGAGCATAGCCAAGCCTCCCCACTCATCTCTAGAGTTGATTTGATCAAACTAAGTGAGATTGAGTGATTAGTGCTAAGATTTGAAAGAGTCCATTCTAGTGGCACTAGTTCTTCGCATCGACTTTGAGTTGCTTGTTACTCTTGGCATTTTTCTGTGCCTAGACGGCTTGGAGGCGTTGAGGTGGAGTTGGCAAGAGAAGGAGATTGTTCTTGGCCACCACCGTTCATGATTGTGAGAGGTTTTGGAGCCTCACCTCGCCGGAGCGGCAAGAGGCATCCTTAGTGGATTGCTCGTGTCATTGAGTTACCTCACTAGTGGTAGATTCTTGTGGCGCTCTTAGTGAGCTTGGCTTGGTGCCAATTAGCCACCGGGTCACCTAGTGTTGGTCGACACAACAGGGAGTAGCGTGTCGACAAGCACGTGAACCTCGGGATAAATCATCGTGTCCCGTGTGCTTGATTGTATTGGATTGATAATCATATTGATTGGACTTCATTCATATCTCGGTGATTGGTTCTTCATAGGCGTTCCCAAAGGCTCGGTGAAAAACTCTCTACTAGCTCTTTACTTTCATATTACTTGAGCTAGTCACTTGTTACAATTGTGCTATTACTCTTGCTATATATCTTACTTGTCTACCTTGCTTATAGAACATATCTTGAGTAGATAGTGCTTAGGTGAATTGTGTCACTTTCTTAGTATACATCGTGTGTAGCCTTCTTGATTGTGTGACATAGAGATATTAGGTAGAATTGTTGGATAGGTGGCTTGCAACACACTATTAGGCTAGTGCAAAAAGATTCGCCATTTGTTTCACTAGTAGTGTTTGCCTAAGTGATTTTGTAGATTTTTAATTAGGCTATTCACCCCCATCTAGCCAATTTGGACCTTTCACCAAGTCCTCACAAGACGTTGCTATGTCACACTTAACAACATGGTTAGAAGCATCATGTGTCTCAAGGGAGAGTATATCATAAGCAATAACAAGTGCATCATGATCAACTTTAACTTGAGTATATTGTTCTTTGAGCAAAGCATAACTAGTGTTGAGCTCACTATGCATCCTATCAAGCTTGTCATTTTTAGCTTTGAGCTCCTTGTTAGAGGACTTGAGCTCCTTGATAGAACATGCTACCAATTTCATTTTGAAGCTCATCACTAGCATGTGTGGCATTGTTATATTTTTCAATAAGAGATTCGTTGTCACGAACAAGCCTTTCATTCTTAGCTCTAGTCTTTCTTATGATTTTAGAGTAGTTGTTAAGCAATTCAACAAGTTCATCATAAGAAGGAGCTTGGAACTCTCCATCACTCTCATCATCACTAGAGTCATCATCGCTTTGTACCTTCCGGTCACCTTTTGACATAAGGCATAGGTGTGTAGAGGATGATGGTGACGGTGGTGGTGGTGGTGGTGGTGTAGAAGTCCCAATCACTAGAGTGGCCACCTTCTCCTTCTCATCATCACTATCTTCATTTGATGATCCACCGGAGGAGTCAATGTCGGTGAGCCAATCACCAACAATGTATGCTTTACCACCTTTCTTGTGGTATTGTTTCTTCTTGCCTTCTCTCTTCTTGTAAGGCTTCTCATTTTTCTTCTCATCTTCACTTGATGAGTCATGCTTCTTGCCCTTGTTCTTGTTCTTGTAGTTCTCTTTCTTGGGCTTGGGACATTGGTGAGCAAGATGGCCAAGGTCACCGCAATTGTAGCAATCCATCTCGGATATTGGCCTTCTCTTGCTACTTGTGAAGAACTTCTTCTTTCTTGAATCAAAGTTGACTCCATTCTTGTGAAACTTCTTCAACATCTTTGTTGTCTTCCTCACCATGAGAGCAATGTTGGAATCATCATCATCATCGCTTGTGCTCTCATGATGAACCTCAATTGCCTTGGACTTGCTCTTCTTATCTTGACTTGCCTTGAAAGCCAAGTTCTTCTTGTCGGTGGAAGGGCCACCACTTGGTGTGATGTGCATGTACATTTCATGAGCATTGATCTTTCCCAATACTTGAGTTGGTGTAGCGGTGGAAAGATCACTTTGATGAAGCATAGTCACAATGTGTCCATATTTTGTAATTAGGAGGACGCAAAGGATCTTCCTCATAACATCGGATGGAGATAGTTATGTGAGGCCAAGTCCATTTAACTCTTCTACAAGAACATTCAAGCGTGAGTACATTTCATTTGCATTTTCATGTGCATGCATTTCAAAGGAATTAAGCTTTTGCATGACTAAATGATATCGCTCCTCACGCTCACTCTTGGTTCCCTCATGGAGCGCACAAATGTTATCCCATAATTCATGGGCATCCTTGTAGTTGCGCATGCGATTGAACACATCCTTGAAAATGCCTCTAAATATGATGTTTTTGGCTTTTGCATTCTACTTTTCATTTTCCTCCTCATGAGGAGTGAGTTGAGTGGCGTCTTTTGGCTTTGGATGGCCATTGATAGCGGCATGGCAGCATTTAGCATCAATGGCTTCTAGATATGACTCCATACGGATTTTCTAATATGGGAAGTCATCTCCCTTGAACATAGAAGGTGGTCCTTCGCCTCCGAACATCTTAACTCTAGGTGGTTAAGCCTAAATCGAGAGCACTCGGCTTCGATACCAATTGAAAGGATCAAAATGCCCAAGAGGGGGTGAATTGAGCTTTTCTAAAACTTTTTGCGATAATTTAAACCTATCAAGCCCAATTAACCCCTTTGTGCCTAGAAGTGTATTTCGCTAAACTCTACCGCACAAAAGACTATCTCTACACCATTTGTACTCTAGCATGACAATTCAATTATGTAAGAACAACAAGTAAATTGCGGAATTGAATTGCTCAAATGTAAATGCGTAAGTAAAGAGAGTAGAAATGACTCGACGACTTTTTCCCGAGGTATCGAGGTGTCGGCACACCCCCTAGTCCTCGTTGGAGCACCCGCGCAACGGTATCGCTCCCCCTTGATCCGCGCAAGGATCAAGTGCTCACTATGAGGTTATTCTTCGCCACTCTGGCCTGGTGAATTGCTCACTACCGGTCACAACTCGACTTGGGTCATCCACAAAGCCACCGGATGATCACCAAGCTTCTTGATCACCACCAAGTCGTCTAGGTGTTGCCGATCACCAAGAGTAACAAGCTAGAACTCTCACTTGACCAAGCCAATGCCAAAGAGATGGATGGATGCACACTTGCTACTCTCTTTCACTAAACTAATTCTCACAATTAGTAAATCTCTCAACCTCCCTAGGACTCTTGCTCTTCCTTGCACTCACAAGGTGTTTCTCGGCAGATGGAATTGGCAAGAACGCTCTAATGGAGGAGGGGGAGGAGTATAAATACTTCCCCCAACCGGCCATCCAAAAGAGCTTCAAACAGCACAGTTTTCGAGGGCATCGGACGCTCTGATGCGTGGCAACAGACGCGTTGATGCCCTCGATCCAACGGTCAACTGTACTTTTCTATCACGCAGTTTAAAGTGACATCAGACGCTGGCAGCGTCCGATGCACCTGCCTCGGACGCATCCGATGCAGATCAGACCTCTCTGGACGCACATCGGACGCTGGATCTCAGCGTCCGATGCCAGCGTCCGATGTGCCCCTCAGGGCACTCACATGGACAGTGGCGTCGTAGCGTCCGATGTGACAACATCGAAGCGTCCGATGCCACGCACCAGAGACTCTCAAGTCTAAGTGACATCGGACGCGCGTCCGATGCCACTAAGGCCATTGTCCGATGCCCATTTCAGGGTCGAAACGACTTCGGATCACGACGCTACCTTAACGACTTTTCATCCTCACGACATAAGGGCTCTCTCTGAGCTACCTAGGGCTACGAAATAACAAGTGTGCACCACACCTACCTCAATAGACTCATCTAGGTCAAGCTACTAATTCACGCTCCCTTTTATAGTATGGCCAAAGGAAAAACAAAGAACTAAGACTGCCTAAGTGTCCTCCAACACCATATGACACTTAGTCTAGCCTATCACCGTCTTCGTCGTCCGTCCTTTGAAAACCAAAACGATTTCCATTGCCAGGGGACATGAACTCCATATGCCCGTATCGTCGCCATTACCGTGACCTAACTCATCTCTGTCTCTACAAAACACACGTTAGTCAAAGTAATCTTGTGTTTCATCCAATCACCGAAACCCACTAGGGACCAAGATGCGTTTAATTCCAAATTATAAGATGCTTTAGCTTTTCTAGTACATATAATTTTGCCATTAATATATAGATATAGTAAAAATAATAGTGCTATTCGGCAGGACTTAAAGTCAGTAGATAAGCTGAAACAGTTGATTTGCTATGAGAAAAAACACTATTTCACTGTTAATTCATATAAATTAAAATCAGCTTATAGCTCGAACGAACAAAGCCAATGTATTTAGAAAAGTTAAAATATTCTATAATTCGAAACACACGCAGTACATGGCAGGTACATCGTTCCTCTTTCTTTGAAAGGTGGTGTCAGTCATTCGGTTCTCACAGCATGATTTTTCCCTTTATTTTTCCTTGCATTGTTTAGATACCCACGAACTATTAACTTTTTTTCACTCTCTCTCCATTACATCACCATCACATCAATATTTAGACGCACGCATAGAACATTAAATATTAGTAAAATAAATAAATAATTGTACTTTAAGTATGTACATGTCGAGACGAATCTTTTAAGTTTACATAGTCCATATTTGGACAAAGTTTGTCAAATAACAACGAAAGTGCTACAGTTGAGAAAAAATCTCACCCTACGCATCTAAACAAGGCCTTGTTTCCCTTCTTTCTTTCTTTTTTTGGTTTGTTGCTTCGATCTGCTGGATTGCACTGAAGGAATGCTACCGAAGAGGAAGACATGGTGCCTGTCATGAGCTGTGATGTCTGTCTTGTTTTGGCATGGCACCAGGCAAGCAACAACAATGATTGGCCCGGGGTTAGTTCTCCATCATTTTCTGGTTTGCTTTGGCGGTGGAGCCTGTACAACTCTGGAGAGGCAAAAAAAAAAGAATATTTATGGTCCACTTAGTCCGGTAATCATAATAACAACCGAACCTGGCCTATTATTTTTTCTTCAGTGTTGTGAGAGTTTAACGAGATAATATGTAATTGAACTAATACTCATAGCCTAACTGGTTATAAATCCGCCCCATTCTCCAAATAGCCTTTCGGCCTTGTTTAGTTGTTGCAAAATTTTGCACTTTTTTTTGTGAGGAAGTATCATATCAGAGTTTGCAGTACTAATTTAGTCTATTTAAAATAGATTAATTATAAAACTAATTACACCGTCGTACAGTACTTAGCGAGACGAAGCTATTAAGCATAATTAATCCGTCATTAGCACATATTTACTGTAGCATCATATTGTCAAATAATAAACTAATTAGGCTCAATAAATTTATCTCGCAAAGTAGATTCCGACTGATAAATTAGTTTTATAATTAGTTTATATTTAATACTCTATGCATGTGTCCCAATGTTTGATGCGATAGGCGAAAAAAATTTGGGAAGCCACTAAACAAGGCCGAATGGCCTAGACTACCCACGATTTTCTTCTTCTGACACGTCTGCGTCAGTTGGAAACCGAAACGCAGTGCAGTGTCTTCACATCCATGGAACTGTTAGCTCGTGAGGTGGTGATGTGAACTATGTAATTGCTTGAAATGATAGGTGCAGTGAGCTTGGTGGATGCACGCCGACGGATGGAGAAGGGGCCGCACTGCACACATATAGCCAGTGGAGGCACACACATGACACATGCCCTGTTCCTGCCTGCAGATGCAGCTGCATATCTTGGATCTGCTTCTAGGCAGTTGCTTTGTTCTGGGGCCTGTGCAAACACCTCACCTGATCAAATAACTGTCGTCCAATTCCAATGATTCATATATATATCCAGCTATATGAAATCATGGTCCTATGTATCTTCTGAACATGATTGTTGTGAAGCTGCAATGCAGGTTCCTCGTCGTTCCTAGCGTACAATTATCGAGATTTAGTTGCCATCCACCCACCCTCCCGATACGCAACTATCGTGATCCTATCCCGTGCTTGCAATTGTTTGGCCGCGTTTATGTTCAAATTTGCTCTCGACTCTCTCATGTTTCTCGAGTAACAGAATGCCTGAAAAAGCTTCATTCTTGTGCTGTTGTGCATCAACGGCTAACTGTCAGCTGCAGATTGGCCTATACAGAAGTACAGTACTACTCTACAAAGAGATCATGGTTATTTCAGAGACCAAAAACGCTTGATGCTTCCGCTGCAAATCTGCAACGAATTTCACTGAGACGACATACCAAGATAACTTTGGAGGGGAACAAAGCTAGAGGAGACACATATTGACAACAAAGACAGGTTTTTCAGTCAGGCGATTACTCGCTGGATCATGTAAGGACTCGTTGATCGATCACATAATCTCTCTCTCTCTTTTACTATATAATTTACAAGTTGCTCTTACTGGAAGCCACACATCCAAGGCAAGTTGCTCTCTCACTATACATCATGGAAGCCCATAAAGCTACCGTTGTGACTCGATGTTGTTTCCTACCCTAACCCTGCTGTCGCTGTGGCGGCGCCCAAAGCCAATGGCTGGAGGAGCAGTCGTCGTTACAGTTACAGCGTCGATCTCAGTTTTGCAGAGTGGGCACAGCGCATTGATCTTGAGCCATTTGTCGACACAGTCCTTGTGGAAGAAATGCCCGCAAGGGAGCAACCGGAGATCGTCATTGTCCACGTACCTCGCCAAGCAGATGCAGCAAACCTGCCGAACCAAAGGACAGGAGTCAGTTTTACAACATGCGCAACAGGAGATATAGGTGCAAAGCAAACATGAGAGGCGTGCAAGAGAGAATCTCACAGCGTCTTCAGCAGAAACAGCCCGTTCCTTGTTTGTCCCGGGAGCAAAGACTCCACCGCCACCTTCGTTTCCCTCCCCGTCACGAGGCTTCTTCGACTTGAACTTGTATGTGCCCAGGGCATTGATCACGTCTGAAGTAGCACCTCTGTTTTCGTTCAGATCTTCCTGGAAGCCCATTAAGGAGATTATGCAGGGTAGGCAGCAGCATATCAGTGCACAGAGAATGAAGGGCATAGCGTAGCCAATGCAGCTGAACGTGAGGAAGGCTATACACAACCTGAAAAACATGAGTACACCATGAAACATCTAAGTAAGTTGCAAAGGTACTGCGTCACGGCAGGTTAGGAGCGCACCTGTACAGGTTGGGTGCATCATGGGCAGAAGAATGTCCACCAAATACCCACACGTTTCCCACAACAAACCATACAGCAAAGAAACAGTCCAGAGCCATCTTGAAGTGATCAGCGAAAGCTTGGGCCCTACAACCAACAAAATATTTACGATTTGATGATCTAACATAGGTATACTGCAATGAAACCAGAACAATGGACTATAAAATGTTAGATAGGTTACTGCAATGAGTTCTACTGTGCCAAGTGCCAAGCTATTTCCATTTGTTTTTTTAATCTAACAGATCCGATCTGAGAAGATTAGTCATACTCCTGAAGAACTGTTACTTCTTGTGGGCAAGGAAAGTAACTACAGGAAGACCTCCTGATTGCATGAAAACACATCTTGCCAGATTAATTATCTTTGTAATACCACTCAGGGCTCAGTGCATCATTTCACTAATAGGTCACATGTTAAGTATTGAAGCTCATGCAACTTGTTACCATATTTCACAGATATAGACACTTGACGATGAAAGAAAGATCAATATATAAACAGAAGCAACCGATGTATCTAAAGGTACAGTATGTTACCTTGGATTTGTGGTAACCGTATTGTTTCTCGAGACTCCATTTGTTACAGTTACAACACCAGTTTCAGACACATGAGGGGGCGAAATCCCAGTAAAAGAATTACTTTCAAAGCTGTTGTCTGGCACGTAGTTCTGATTTGATCCTTGCACAGTGGGCAGCTGGTTGCGCTGGAGATAGCGCCAGTAAAGATGAGGAAGAGTTGCAATACAACCTATTGTATAACCAATGATCCACTCAAACAATGGAGCATGAGGATGTTCATGCCTTGACACAGACAGAACACAGATAGCAGCTATAATCTGGCTAAGATTTACAACCAGTTCAATTGATATCCAGAAGCCAGAATTTAGACTTTGCTGACGGCGACGGCGATTATCATCTCTTGTTGCTATGGGAGCATTCGGAGAGTTAGATGCAGCAGTTGTTCCGGAAGAACTTTCTGAATCACGAGGCAATTGATCCATGCTGTCATTATTGTGTCGACGAGGTGTCGATGTAGAAGCAACATCATCCCTTGGGATGCCAATCACATGCTCCATGAGTAAAGGGTGACTATCTGTTTTACTTTCTCCTTCTGATTCAACAGGAAGAACATCCATCAACCAAGAGGTTGCATGGGAAATTACTGGTTGCTGTTCCAGAGACAGATGTTTTGATTTAAGATAAAGGTAGCAAAATGCACATTTCTACAAGATAATGTACTTTGCTCTTCCCCCTACCAGTAGAAGATCAGCTCCACTCCACCTGAAAGAAAAGGAATGCTTGATATCAATAAGTTGTTTAGCACTTTAGCTATCTCTTTTCAATTAAGGAAGTTGATATCTTTAAAAAGATACTCATACAGGTAACAACAATATACTGCTAATATGTAGTATAGGCATCAAGATCGACCCAAATGACTACAAACTTTGCAACTCTTTTTGTATCAGCTTTTGCAAATGTTGTATGCCATGACAACCTTTTAGGAAAAATAAGGAAATACTTCTTGTTCATTTAAGCATCTTGAGATACGATATATTGTTCACTACAAGGCAGGACTGAAATGGCACAATAGACCAAGTGTCCAAATCCAGTTTCTCAGAGAGATGTTGAGGCTCATATGACATATTCTATCCTTTAAGGTCACTGACCTTGTAATTCATCCTAATAGGCTCAGAGAGAAGTTGTGTAGACATGCAAATTTCTGCAGGAAGGATTCTCACTGATTTCTACATACGCCGTAGTTGCAGAATACTAAGATAATCCTTAAGGGATCCACAAGTTAGGAACATGTGAACATACACTTCAGCTACAATTTTAACTTCAAAACCAAATCTGGAGAAGACCCTGAGTTTGAAAACCCACATCCACAAAATTCCAATGATGGAAGAGTATGCAGTTCAACTTGGAATCATAAGTTCTTCCCAAAGAATAGAACCAAATCAATCTTTGTATATGGTGACAGCAACAATCATGCCTACCAAAAGGTCAATCAAAAGAATGGAACATGGTAACCGTGTCCTCCAAATGATTATGAAAACATTGCAAGAGAGAACCACCGGAGCACCACAACAAACTATCTTGGCACCACATTTTGTCCACTAGTTGTTAGTTCCACAAATCGCTACAGACTAGCTAAATGCTAAGTCCACCATCCAGCAATCCAAGCTAAGAAAGAAATTATCACACACTCCTACCTCCGAAGAGAAACAGAAGCTCCCGGCAAAGAATCGCCTCACCAACCACGGGCAGGGGCAGCTCCACCCCGGCCGCCTGAAAGATTCAAGAACCCCTGAACGGCCAACGCCACCAAAGAGCAAGAACAGCCCAGGTTCCAGAACCAGACCAAACAATCACCTCGACCGCTTAAGGCCAAACAAATCAGCGACCATCACCTCGATCGCTTAAAGCCAAACGAATCAGCGACTATCTTGCGCCCAAGATTTGCAATAAACAACCGCAAAGGAAAATCGCCGGGCGAGGTCGCGGAAGCAAAGATTGCGCCGGAGTCAAGGAAGGAACGGGGTGCCAAACCCATGGATCAACGCAAACGCGCTAATATAAAACGAAAAAGATGATAAAAACACGGAAGCATCGCATTAGCGGAAGGGGAAATTTTTACCCAAGCGCGGAGCTCCAAGACTTCCTCCTCTTTCCCTTCAGTCTCCAGCGGCGGTGCGGCAACGTTTATTTAGATATTTTTTTATTATATCGTTATTAGATATAACCTTTTTGTTTTTTAGATAGACAGAGAATCTTTGAACGGTGAGGATCTCGTGTGGACGCTTGATCAGGAGTTGTGGGGGCGACACGTGTCAGGAGGGCCATGGCTGGAAAGGGCTGCTCGGTGTCTGTTCAGCGCAGGAGATGGATGAGGAGGGCAGTGGATTAGTTGGTTTTTGTGATATATCAGCATGCAAGTACTACTAGTCGTCTCAAAAAAAAAAGGAAGCATGTAGGACTGTATAATTATTTTTGTGAATTAAACAAGTACAGAGCCATCGTCCTTTCTAACTTTAACCAAATAGATACAAGAGCTTATTAATATTCATGGTGCATAATTAGTATCATTATTAGATGATTCAGTAAATATATTTCTTATAATAAACTTATTTAAACATACAAATATTGTTAATAATTTTATAAGTTGAATTTTTTAAAAAAATGACTAGCATAAATCTCATAGTGAAACTCTTCGTTATTATAAATGGTGTTTGTAGTTGAACAGTGAGATACAACGGAATAGTTTCATTCCTGGTTCCACCATAGTGTTTGGTTTGGTTGGAAGGAGGGGATGATTTTATTTTTTATGATTGATTGGAGGAACAAGATCCACGGAAATACGCGACATATTATAAACATGTGTCTTTTATGTTTCTCTTTGTCTTCTCCGCATGCACCTTTCTCTTGTGATACTCACTTCTGCCCTACTCGCGCTTGCATGTGTCGACGCCCTTGGCTCCACCCACTGCACTTGCCTGACGACTCTATTCACCCTAGACTGTGCACCCCCGCCCCTTGGCCATCGCTCTGCCTAGACTTGATCATGCCAGTTGTCTGTCCTGATCGCGGCGGTTACTTCCCCTTTGACAGGCAAATGCCCATCCCCTCTAGGTCTCTACCTGTCCATATATGTGTGACATATGGCGTGAGCACAGCTCGAGTGAAACTAGGGGCCCGTTTGGAACTGCTCCGTTTGACTTTTTTTAGCCAAACGATTTCAGCCCTATGCGCTCTGTTTGAGAAAAAAATATAGAGTTATGAGAGCACCTAAAGAGGTGCTCCACAAACTTTAGGTTTTTGTAAAGCTGCTCTACGGTGGAGTTTATCTAGCAGAATTCGTGAAACAGTCTCAAACATGTCCTAACTCGTTCAAGCATTTTCTAGAGTGGGTTGGTACACCATCTCAAATAAATATTTCTAGTCGGGGATGAGTCTATTCCTTGTGTTCACCAACCAAACACTATAGTAACTAGGATGAAATGGCTCTATCCCACTCCATTCCACCTATCAAACCAAATGACACGTTAATTTTTGATGGATTGGTATTCATACTTCTTTTGGTAAATAAAGGAAAGTGGTATGTGTCTATATATACGGAGCTTCTTGGCTTCCTACTCGCCTCCGGCCTACATGGTTTTGGTTTTCGTCTTCCTGATGAATGCCGAATGACATCATTCACCTCCTCACACCACACGTGCTCTCTAGGCATGCCGAGTCTTTGCCGATTTTAGCATGCCTGCCTTCTCGTAAACATCTTCGATGCAGACGTGCAATACTATTTCTTCCCTTGGCCTACTTGTTTAGTGAGATGTCGCTTTCAGATGATGATGCACCAAGATGTTGTTGTTCCCACGTACTCACGTACTCCCTCCATATTGATAAAAGAGATTATTTTGGACATGGTTTAAGCCAAACATTGAGAGTATAAATCATGAATAACTTTTATATTATTGAACTTAGAGATATAAAAATCATATAAATAAATTTATCTTGAAAAATACTTTCATAAAAATATATACATATACCACTTTACAACAAAGATTTTTAAATAAACAAGTGGTCAAAATTATGCTTTAGAGACTGTATCGCTGTCCGAAACAACATCTTTTACCGATACAGAAGGAGTATTTGATATCTGAGTGCTTCAATGTGCTGCCCATGGTTGGCCAGCAGACAAACGTTCAATGTGCTGCCCATGGTTGGCCAGCAGACAAACGTCACTCACAAGTATGACTTGCTTGAGTAATGATCCCAACACACAGATAATTTAGCAAACGAGAGTAACATTCTCTCTGATGCAGGCCAAGATTCGAGTATATCAAACTATCGACAAAAATAGGCACTGTTTTGCTTTAGGCAATTAGAAATGATGCGGAAGAGTTTCATAACGATGTAACAAATATATAAAGTTTATCCCCCACCCACCCAAAGAAGTGCGCACTATATGGGAAAAATGAAACATTTACTCTTTGTTTTGCGTTAGTATCGAGCAACCACGAACACCACCATTTATTTATACAATGTGTTCCAACGTCACCAAATGCATAGGCATAACATACCAAACAACATCAATTAATGACAAATGCCAGTGATAGCAAGTCAAGTTTACCAAAGTACCAGTCGGCTCTATCAAGTTTGGGAATATAAAGAGCATTTTCGCGAAGGCCTACAGAGAGAGGGGCTGGCACAAGAACGTGTAAACCACAGTTTTACAGGTCTCGAGTTACCTCCATCGAGGGCCTCCCAGCCTGATAACCTCCTCGGCGCATGAATCACGGTGAAGCTTTTCAGCATCACTGTCTTCCTTCTTCTCAGTTATGTCACCATACAAGTCCTTCAGCTTTGCTAGGTTGCTTGACACGGTAGCTGCCTTCTCTTTATTAGCATCCCTGAATGGGCTGTATCGCTGCTCATTCCGGCTCTGGCTGCGGCTCCTCCTGCTTGGACTACGGCTTCGGCTGCGGCTCCTCCTGCTCCTGCTTCGACTACGGCTTCTGCTCCTGTGGCGAGAGCTAGAGCGCCTGTGCCTGCTACTTTCATGATCTCTTCTATCATCCCGTCTTTCTTCTGAACGCCTGGACCTGTACTCACGATCCCTGCTAACACGCTCATGGCGATGATAATCTCTGACATCCTTGTCACGGTCAAGGTCTCGGCTTGAACGATACCGGTCCCTGCTTGAATGATCTCGGTCTCTGTCGCGGTCACGACTAGAACGATCCAATTCTCGGTCAGAATGATCATGGTCAGGACCCTCACAGCTACCACTGCGACGAGATGGCGAGTACGATCTTCGATGATCATCATGGGTGACTGTTCGCCGAACTGGGGATGAATCTCTGGTGGAAGCCCGATGTGGAGCACGCTGTCCAAAAGAAACCGACAGAGAAGCTTTCACTGAAGGAGGACGACGTGCAGTATCTTCTGATCCCTGACGACTGGAGTCTCCAGTTGCCCCAGAAAGCTTAGTGGGCAATTTCATCTTCTCAAGATTGGCTGTAATCTGACGAGTTACTGGTAGAGGAATTCTTGGTAGAAGGCTATCAAAGTAGTACTGCATCATGAATGGAAAACTATAAGTTTATAACAGAGATTGGAGCAGCTTAAAATGAATCATTAGTCAACATTAAACGACGATATAAAATAAATCTTCTCTGTACCTAGCTATAGAATAACTCATTAATTAAGTAAAAACCAGCAAAAGAAAAACATAAAAAGTAGTACCCTTAATTAGCATAGATTCCTAAGGTACGCAAAATGAATCTATGACTTGGAAAATGTTCACATGCATTATAACAAAAATATAATAACATATCTGAATTCATCATGTCATAGACAAGTAATCAGATATATATAGAAGTATTGTTCTGTACCTAGCTATAGAATAACTCATTCTATGGCCACTTTGAGTAACAATAACGACTATACTAATTTACAAGATACTGTAACTCCCTCCTAAGTGATTTGCTGTAACATTATGGCATGAGTCATAGTAACACATGTATCGTAAATATGTATTCACTTTATCGCGAATTTAGTGTAAACATTATCATAAGTCCAGGTGGCCAGCAGAAAACCAAAAACTCTAGGAAGCACATGAAAATGTGGGGACAGAAATTGATCAGAGAAACAGTGTGCTTAAATCCATTCTGAATGGAGAAGATAAGAAACAGACCTGGCCAAGTATAAGATCACGCACATAAACACCCATGGTTGTCTTGCGGCCATTAGATCCAGGGGAGAACTCCTGCGCCACAAAAAAAAATTGCAAATGATTCAGCTCTGATTCATCCTTAACAGTTCCTGTAGCACAAGCCATTACATGGAGACTCAACCATTCCACATAGCTTATGCCAAAGTAGTCCCAATTAGGGCTTGTTTGGCTGCACACAAATCCACCCCAATCCATGGTTTGGGACGAATTGGGGTGGAATTTAGTTCAATTAATCCTCTCCCCCGTGCCCCCGCGTCGCCCCCCACGCGGGCGACTCGGGCGGCTCCCCAGCCAGGCCGCCACCCCCACCTCCTTCACCTCCCCAGCCGCGTCGCCGCCGGAGCAGGCCGCCGGCAGGGCCGTGCGGCTTGCCGGGATGGCAGCGGCGGGGCTTTTCTCTCGCGTCTCGGCGGCGCGGGCCGCGGCAAGGCCGGCGAGCCTTTCCACCGCGCGGGCTGTGTGGTGCTCGGCGGGGAGGCAGCTGCGGCTGCAGCTGTGCCGGCCGGTGCCCGGGCCGGCGCAAGGAGTTTGGCGCGCGAGGCCCCTCCTCCATTGTTCTGAAGGTGGTGGCGCAGGCGAGGGCGGCCAGTTCCGGTGGTCGGGCGCCCGGATCTGGTGGCCGGGCGGCCAGATCCTGTGGCCGAGCGGGC
Organism: Coix lacryma-jobi var. lacryma-jobi; assembly: GCA_009763385.1. Classification (NCBI taxonomy): domain Eukaryota; kingdom Viridiplantae; phylum Streptophyta; class Magnoliopsida; order Poales; family Poaceae; genus Coix; species Coix lacryma-jobi. Next base: position 142,404,605 of record CM019826.1, read on the forward strand.
GGATCTGGCTTGTCTTGGCCAGGCGGCGCGGTGGTCGGCGGCGGTCGCGGGTTGCGGCCGGCGCTCATGCAGGTGCGTAGGGCGGCGACAGGACCTTCGTATCCTCTGTCCGCCCACTCCCTCCACGCGGCTGCTGCGGCTGGCGGTGAAGAGGTCTGTGTTGAGGTGGGGGCGGCGCTCTTCTTCTGGCTGCTCCCCCCTCACGGCCTTGGCTACTGCGGCGGTGGACGGGCCTCTCCAAGAGCTGGCTGTGGCTGGGGCAGCACCCCCGTGTCGGCCAGAGCCACGGGCCGGCTCAGGTACCTTGAAGACGGAGGCGGCGGCGTTGGCAGGGGGCGCTGGGTTTGGGGTCTGGAGTCCGAATCCCACGTCCCTAGGGCAGGGGGCGGCGCCCGTGATGGTGAGGGCATGCGCCCTGTGGCTGTTGGCGGCTGGGCAGCAGCTACTGCGGCGGGTGCCAGAGCCGACGTCAATGGTCAGTGGCGACATCGACGTGCGGCAGTGTCACGTGAGCGGCGGAGTTAGGTCCGGCTCTGCATGGCCTGATCAGAGGGGGTGGCGGCCGAATCAGCTGTGCGGCTGCTGTTTGCAGCCGGTGCGTCGATGCCCCTCTGGAGAGGCTTCTGTGGGGCGGCAGGGCAACGACGTGGGCGGTGAATGTGGGCAGGAGGTCCAGCTTCGTGACCCGACGTTCATGTTAGAGGGCTCTTGGGCGAAAGCCTCGGCGACGACGATGCTGTTAGGCACCGCTCCCCTGTTGAGGGCGTCGTGTTTCCTCTCTAGCATGTATTCCAAGGGTGAAAACCCGGTCCATGTTGGACGTGCGATGGTGGCGCCATCGGCGTCGCTCCCTTCTTGAAGGCGTCGCATTTGGATTATCGTTGCGGCATCAATGCAATGCGAGGGTTCGCGTTTGGAAGTCGGAGCTGCTCTTTGTGCTTGAGCTTGGCAACGATGACTGATGGCGGCCGTTAGCTTCGGACTCGTCGGGTGGTGGATAGTGGGTGGTCTGCCATGGGAAGTCAGAGCTGCTGGTAGCTTTGCTTCCATGCTCGGCAACGATGACCCAAGGCGGTGTGTCGTGTTTGTGCTCAGTCGCGTTGCGTGGGGTGGTTAGCCCTTCAGATGTCTCTTTTGCATCTCGTTTGGCTAACCTTCTTGTACAGTTTTATTCTTTCGTCTTAATTGAGCAGCAAAGCTCCTGCCTATGTTTCAAAAAAAAAAAATAGTTCAATTTCCACTCCAATCCACTCAAACCCACGTGGATTGATTGGGGTGGATTTGAGTGCAGGGGTAAGCTAGAGATGCAACCCAACAAGAATTACATAAACCAAACCCAAAAAAAAAGCTAATTACAAAAGAAGCAACATAGAACAAATCATAAATAAATCTTCCTTTACATTATTTTTCCTCTGTATATCACCCTTAATCAATCTACTTTCAAATCAATACAAGTCACATGGCAACTACAGTGGAACATCCTTATACCAAGTTGACAAACAATCATTTTCCAGGTATCAAATGAAAGTCCTATAAAGTGATGAAAGAGTATAATAAATAGCAAAATTATGTGATTGTTTACTTACTCTCTACATATAAGAAATAAATGTCGTTTTGGACCACTTTACGACAAATATTTTCAAAAAAAACAAGTGGTCAAAGTTATGCTTTGGAGACAGTGTCGCTGTCCTAAACGACATCTACTTCCTATACGGAGGGAGTACAAGTTTGAGGGCACAAAAACATGAACGAGCAAGTAAAAAAAAGTGAAAGTACCGTGTACCTCATCATCCCTCAAATAGGGCTCATACCACGTCCACAGAATCTTTGGGTCTGCAACATACCGAAGATACAAGAAACCAATCTGCACCAAATAGCGCCAAATGGTCATTTGCCACAAAATATTTTATTATTTAACAGGCTAAGTAAAGACAAACAAAAAAACAAAATGCTCACAACTCCAAAGCACAGACTGGTACACTATGAACTTCTTGCAAACTTTGTCATCCCCGTGTCCTAGGACCAAGAAATTCAGACACAAGTCCATCCAAAGAAACAAGTTGTAGGACTGTTAGTGGCTATAACCAAAATGTAAGCACAAAATTATGTATAAGTAATTTGCAAGGAATGTAATATTTTTCATTGCAAAAATACTGCTGAAATAAGTTTTATAATCATCCCGATAAGGCGGTAAACATCTGAATTCATGCACTAACCTCATGCCTAATGAATAGATATAGGGCCATGAAGCAAGACATTCAGCATCAGCAAACAGAAGGGTAGGAAACAGAAACTTACAGCTCTAATGTACGGGGAGTCAAGATGCTTCAACAAACCGTGCATCTGTTTGACAGTAAGCTTCATGGTGAAGAACTTGTATAAAAGACAGAATGCAGTGGACGGACCTCTGCAATTGCCAGTCATCCACGGTTCCACATGTTCGACAGTGTTGTAGATCTCATCAATGACCTCATGATAGGTCTTCAACCTATAGAGCTCCTTAAAGTAATCAGAAGACAGAATGTTCATGCGAAGCACCTTCTCCATCAACACATCAATGGGCTTCCCTGAAGTTTGTATCTCCATCGTCCAGAAAAAAATTCAATCTCAATCACAAAGATCAATATGGTATATCCTCCTATTCCAAAGTTTATGTAACCTGCACACAACAAATTAAGGGGATAAGAAAGGTATGGAAAAACCAAGGAGCAAACGGATAAATTTCTAAGGGATGAGCATATAGCCATATACAGATCATTTGTTTCTAGAGAAGAAAGAAGGTCCCTTTCCCCGACCTATATAGCTGAAACCACCACATTGCCTCACATTGTTCCAACATGCCAACCTAAACTTGCATCGCTTTCCACTGTGTTCATACTAGTGAACAGAGCAAGCAACAGTCAATACCATATTTACATTCATATCAAAATCCACCTTGCAGGTAAAAGGATAACATTCTCTTCATACGATCCTAATGTATTTACCCCATGGTAGATATCCAAGTGATTGAATTACCAATTATACAAGGCCTATATAGTAATCTGCATAATCCATTTGGTCCTGCATATATGTAACCCTGACCAAAGTAAACCAGAGGATTCCTTCACCATTTACCTTGGTGGTGCTGCTGCACATGTTGGCGTAGCCCTAACCCAATTAAACCTGCCAATTTCCATCTACCTCTTACGATTCTAGCATGACAGAACCCACAAGTGCGTAGCTAATCAATCAATTCCACCAGAAACAGCCCGAGTCCGTAGCGGATTAATAAACGCTCCCAAAGTTTGCACGAATAAACCGCTATCGTCGCAGTACCAATCCACACGGCAAACGAAATCCACCATGGCGGCTACTCACGGCTCGATAGAAGAGCCGGCAGCAAAGCGCTGAAATACTGAATCCTACGGCAAACCATCCAAAAGCATGCTAGGGTTTGCTTACCAGCAAAAGAGGGAACTCGTTCCGGGTCCGGACGGATCTTCACGCCAAGCCGGCCGGCCAGGCTGAGAGGAGGAGGAGGAGGAGGAGCAGGGCGACAACGAGGGTGACGGGCGAGAGGAGGACTCCGGCGAGGTCGGTGGCTTTGCTTGGCTTTGGCGGAGGAGACGTGCGCGTTTGGCGCGGCGGCCGCGAGGATTATTCGTTACGCGACGCGAGGCGGCCAGGCAGGGGTATTTTAAAACCACAAACTGCGTTAGCTCCACGCCTAGCCCTCGCATCCACGTCACCCCTCTTTCCTGTGCCGTTCGATCTCCTGCATCGGGTGGCTGTCGCCGTGTCCGTGCCGTTCGCAGTCACTTCGGCCCGCAGCAGCTTCGGCCGGAATCGAGCGCCTCTGGATTCCGATTCGCTCTTCCAGCTGCTCGCGTATACCGCACGCCTCTCAGCTGCCCGCTTCCGCATCAATTTTACTTTCCCCTTTCACCATCGTCTGCTCCCCCCACCCCCACCACAATTTTACTTTCCCCTTTCACCATCGTCTCGCCCCCGGATTTGCTTTCCCCTTCGTCTCTTCCTGCTTTTCCTCGGTCGCTCCCTTCCTCGGTCCCGCGTCGGCTGCCGTCCCTGCCAGACTCCTCCTCTTCCACGCTCGCCGCCGCTGTTGCCGTGCTGTTTAGTCCTCGGTCTCCCATCGTCCTGTGGCAATGGCGTTCATGGGGGGCGGCCGGCGCAGTGCGCGCCGCCCGTAAACCGTCTTGTCGTCGTCCCCGTCGTTTGGTTCTCTCGTTGCTTGTTTCCTCTGCAGTTCCTCTTTCATTCTCGGTCTACATTTGCTCCGTTGTTGTCATCGCCGTCGGATCCACGGACCTAGGGTTCCCTGCTATTGAACACGGTCTTGCTTGTGCGGCCCCCTCCTCGTTTGCGGTACGTTTTCCGTTTCTGCTGTTCGCTTGTCTCTATTGTGTAGATCCGCGCGCGGTACTCAGTAACGTTCGCCGCGTTCCCGATCGGCTACGCTCGGCGGTCGGGTGCTCGGTCAGATCCAGCAAAGCAGAGCAGCAGACATGTTTTCTGAGACTGTGTTTTCGTTTTTAGGCGCGTCCACATGTTTACCTGCTCTATATATAAGTCTGTTCTATTAGTAGCGTTGACTCCTGTTGCTTGCTCGGATGTTTGCCTCTACGATTTTTAATGAAACTGGTTTACATGCGGTTTAATTTAGCTAATACCGTTGTTTCGCCGTTTTTTGGGTCGATTCAGAAGGAAAAAGAGATGTCGTATTTTAAAAAATTAGAAATGCGGTGCAGCTGAGGTGTTCTGTATATAGGTTTACCATGTCATGTTCCTTCTTACCTTGCTTTCATGTATTTGATCATGTTTGGCCCTTTCCAGGTCCTGCAGGTAGATAGGTTTACCATGTCGTGTTCCTTCTTGCCTTACTTTCATGTATTTGATCATGTTTGGCCCTTTCCAGGTCCTGCAAGGTGTGACCGCTCTTGATACCGCCGACATTTAACCGGTGTGCCGTTGATTTGCCCATTTATCTCATCCCAGGTTTGTGGCCGCGCTTAGTTACACCTATGTGTCCACATTCTTTTATAAGACTGCTGTACATAAATTTGGGTCTAACTGATGACGTGGTTTTCTCGTTTTCAACCAAAAAACAAAATGTTCTACTAAAAGGGTTGAAAAGAACAATACAGCAACTGTTCTGTGTAAATGTTTGCCATGCCATGTTACTTCATCGGTTGCTTTCGTGTATTTGCAGGGTGTCACCTCTCTTGATAACGCAGACGTTTAGCCGGCGTGTCATCGGTTTCACCAATCGTCTCGTTCCATGTTTTCAGCCCCGCTTAGTTGAAGGTATATGTCCACATTCTTTTGTGAGCCTTGTTTACATAGATTCTGATTTAACTGATGACTGATTTTACTACTTTTGGTGTGCTCTCAGTAGAAAAGAAAAATGTCCTACTAAAAAGTTGAAAAACAGGCTTGAACAAAAGTGTTATATGTATACGCGTGCCTCTTGGTTGGTTCTCATAAATTTGCTCATGTTTGGCTTCTCCAAAATTTTACAGGCTCCGGCCCCCTTTGGCTGCTGCATACGTTTTACGAGCAAACTTAGTTCCAGGTACGTGTCCACATTATTATAGACTATTGGTTTACATAAATTCTAATTTAACTAATATCGTGCTTCCTTCACTTGGGGTATGTTTTTTTTAAAAAAGGAACCTATTAAAAAAGGTTAAAAAAGGGTTCAACAAAAGTGCTTTGTAAAAAAGGGACCACAAACTGCGTTAGCTCCACGCCTAGCCCTCGCATCCACGTCACCCCTCTTTCCTGTTCCGTTCGATCTCCTGCATCGGGTGGCTGTCGCCGTCTCTGTGCGGTTCGCAGTCACTTCGGCCCGCAGCAGCTTCGGCCGGAATCGAGCGCCTCTGGATTCCGTTTCGCTCTTCCGGCTGCTCGCGTATACCGCACGCCTCTCAGCTGCCGGCTTCCGCATCAATTTTACTTTCCCCTTTCACCATCGTCTGCCCCCCCACCCCCACCACAATTTTACTTTTCCCTTTCACCATCGTCTCGCCCCCGGATTTGCTTTCCCCTTCGTCTCCTCCTGCTTTTCCTCGGTCGCTCCCTTCCTCGGTCCCGCGTCGGCTGCCGTCCCTGCCAGACTCCTCCTCTTCCACGCTCGCCGCCGTTGTTGCCGTGCTGTTTAGTCCTCGGTCTCCCATCGTCCTGTGGCAATGGCGTTCATGGGGGGCGGCCGGCGCAGTGCGCGCCGCCCGTAAACCGTCTCATCGTCGTCCCCGCCGTTTGGTTCTCCCGTTGCTTGTTTCCTCTGCAGTTCCTCTTTCATTCTCGGTCTACATTTGCTCCGTTGTTGTCATCGTCGTCGGATCCACGGACCTAGGGTTCCCTGCTATTCAACACGGTCTTGCTTGTGCGGCCCCCTCCTCGTTTGCGGTACGTTTTCCGTTTCTAGCTTCCGTTTCTGCTGTTCGCTTGTCTCTATTGCGTAGATCCGCGCGCGGTACTCAGTAACGTTCGCCGCGTTCCCGATCGGCTACGCTCGGCGGTCGGGTGCTCGGTCAGATCCAGCAAAGCAGAGCAGCAGACATGTTTTCTGAGACTGTGTTTTCGTTTTTAGGCGCGTCCACATGTTTACCTGCTCTGTATATAAGTCTGTTCTATTAGTAGCGTTGACTCCTGTTGCTTGCTCGGATGTTTGCCTCTACGATTTTTAATGAAACTGGTTTACATGCGGTTTAATTTAGCTAATACCGTTGTTTCGCCGTTTTTTGGGTCGATTCAGAAGGAAAAAGAGATGTCGTATTTTAAAAAATTAGAAACGCGGTGCAGCTGAGGTGTTCTGTATATAGGTTTACCATGTCATGTTCCTTCTTACCTTGCTTTCATGTATTTGATCATGTTTGGCCCTTTCCAGGTCCTGCAGGTAGATAGGTTTACCATGTCGTGTTCCTTCTTGCCTTACTTTCATGTATTTGATCATGTTTGGCCCTTTCCAGGTCCTGCAAGGTGTGACCGCTCTTGATACCGCCGACATTTAACCGGTGTGCCGTTGATTTGCCCATTTATCTCATCCCAGGTTTGTGGCCGCGCTTAGTTACACCTATGTGTCCACATTCTTTTATAAGACTGCTGTACATAAATTTGGGTCTAACTGATGACGTGGTTTTCTCGTTTTCAACCAAAAAACAAAATGTTCTACTAAAAGGGTTGAAAAGAACAATACAGCAACTGTTCTGTGTAAATGTTTGCCATGCCATGTTACTTCATCGGTTGCTTTCGTGTATTTGCAGGGTGTCACCTCTCTTGATAACGCAGACGTTTAGCCGGCGTGTCATCGGTTTCACCAATCGTCTCGTTCCATGTTTTCAGCCCCGCTTAGTTGAAGGTATATGTCCACATTCTTTTGTGAGCCTTGTTTACATAGATTCTGATTTAACTGATGACTGATTTTACTACTTTTGGTGTGCTCTCAGTAGAAAAGAAAAATGTCCTACTAAAAAGTTGAAAAACAGGCTTGAACAAAAGTGTTATATGTATACGCGTGCCTCTTGGTTGGTTCTCATAAATTTGCTCATGTTTGGCTTCTCCAAAATTTTACAGTCTCCGGCCCCCTTTGGCTGCTGCATACGTTTTACGAGCAAACTTAGTTCCAGGTACGTGTCCACATTATTATAGACTATTGGTTTACATAAATTCTAATTTAACTAATATCGTGCTTCCTTCACTTGGGGTATGTTTTTTTTAAAAAAGGAACCTATTAAAAAAGGTTAAAAAAGGGTTCAACAAAAGTGCTTTGTAAAAAAGGGACCACAAACAGAGTTTCCAAAAAACAGATGGCCTTTTGGTTACATTTGGATTAGCTCAAGACCTTGTGTTTGCCTTCGTGTTAAAACTGCTTCGTATTTTTCCCATTCATCTTGTCTGTTGCCTTCTGGATGCAACCAAAGCATTAACTTCCTTTATTGCTTTCCACACTGATTCTGTTTTAGCCATCCACAATGTTTCTACTCCGCATACCATACATGTCTATTCTACAGCTCACTGCACACTATTACTGCCTTCCTTATGTCTCCAAAATACAGGAGTTGTTACACGATGGCTCGCCCTTATACGGTGTTGAAATTGAGTTACCCGTGCTTGCATCTCGCTCAGGTCCACAGACACTTTTTTTTGGGCAACGCCTGGCATGGAACCATGTGAGGCCTATGAGGCTGCTGCTTTACAGGCATTGGTTTGTCTACAAGAAATATATAAGTTTGTTGTCCTAGATTATAGTTTCCATGGATTCATGTTATACAGAGCAATCGCACACGGTTTATTGCCTATAGCAAACAGAGGAATTCATCTAGCTAGATACATTATCGATGCCTCGCATGAAAACCACCAGTTTAGCCCAGAGCTTTTAGCCTCGGCGCATGAGCTCATGCATGATGTTCATGCTATGGCCTCTACATCATAGAAATTTATCTATACACCATTTTTAGAATTCGCTTCGGTGTAGTCATCTACCTTTTTCTCGTGTGTCGTTCACTATATTGTGTGTATGTTTCCATGATGATTGACCCATACTACATACGATTTAGGAATATTTTAAAGATTTACTATTGTTGTCAATACCTGCGTCAACATGAGACTATACCTTTTCCCATTCAAAACGAGAATTCCTTGCGTTTTGCTGTGCTCTTTGGTCCCACCTCGTTCTCCTTTTTTTAGAATGTGGGTACTATGTGAAAATAAAAAATTGTTCCCCGTCCAGTTTCGGTGTACGCGTTCCCGTTTTTTTAAAAATTTTGAGAGTCATGGTTAGCCTCTGCGATTCGATGGCGTCGCTGCTTCATGGACGCACCTGATGAAATGGGCGACCCTCATTCCCCGCCACAATTTTCAGGTTTTAATACCTAAGTTAACCTCAGTTACTATATCTGCCATGTTTTTGGTTTACATATGTGCCCTTATTGTTTAAGCTTAAAACCTGGCAGCGTCGACGCTGGTGCCTGGTGGTACCCTTAATCCGGGCACTTCAACGTCGCACGCCTCGGGAAACAGTATGTATACTCAGACGGATCGACCGTCTCGAGCTTCTTGTCCCTTATAGTCTTACGATTCTTTCTCAGTTCATCCGCTCTTGTCCCAGGCCCAACTGCTTTTCACATTGTCTCAAACTTGAACCCCACCGCATCTAGGAAAAAAAGAAAAAGACTTCTAGACCAACACCGTCTCGCTTGGGAGCAGCCAAACGTTCTTATGCAGACTTAAATCTTGAGTGTGGACAGTTTGATGAGGCGTTTGTAGAGGCCCTCAAAGGTATCCGATGACTTAGCAAGGCTAGCTCCTTTCACTCAACTCAATATTTTAGTTCTTTATCTATTTCAGTCTCTTCAACTTTCCCGTGCCTTACTTCTTTCCCATCTATACTTTCCGAGCAGTTTCATATCATGAAAGATCCTACTACGGCGCGCCAGATTATGAGTGTTCCCATTGCCATGTCGTATTCTGGTCCGGTGAAAAGGTGGATCGTGATACACGACGTCGCACGGGCACGGTCGTGTACAATAAATGTTGTAAAGGTGGCAAGGTTGTCATACCTCCGTTTCTTCCTCGCCCAGAGCCGTTGGACTCATTGGCAGCATTTAGTGCTAGACCAGTTTCCAAAAAATTCATGAAAAACATCCGGCAATACAACTGCCTGTTTGCTTTCACATCCATGGGGGCCAACATTGATCGTGCCATTAACGATGGACATGGCCCTCCTGTCTTCAAGATCTGTGGCCAAATTCATCATCGCATTGGATCTCTTCTTCCTCCCGATGGCAGTCCCCCAAAGTTCATACAACTTTATGTTTTCGACACATCTAATGAAGTACAAAACAGAATTCAGGCACTTCATCGTGATGAAAGACGAGGCTCAGATCTAGATCCTTCTATAGTGCAGGCTCTGATAACTATGTTGGATCTCAATAACCCTTTAGCTTCACAATTTAGGATGGCTAGAGACAGGCTGACACAACATGAAGATGAAGACTTTGTTGTAAGAATTGTTGGTCCTAGAGATGGGGAACCGGCTCAGTATAGTCTGCCAAGTACCGATCAATTGGCTATGCTTGTTGTTGGGGATTTCTCTCCTGATGCATTTGAACGGGACATAATCATTGAAACACGCTCAGGGGAACTTAGGCATATATCAACTCTGCATCCAGCTTTCATGGCTCTGCAGTATCCCTTATTATTTCCATTTGGTGAGCGAGGGTTCCAGGCTGGAGTAGTATATGAGGGCATTACACCCAGAAAGCGGAATTCATACACAAAGGTCACTATGCAGGATTATTACTGCTATATGTTCCATTATAGAAGACAACAACCAAATCCATATCTAAGCTATGGTGCTTTATCAAGCCAGGCAAAGGTTGATGCTCGTGCATGCGTGGATGAGAACAGATTATGGTACATAATTAAGCATCAACGAGATATTCGAATGGAAAGTATTCAGGGTATCTCTGATGCTATTAGTAGAGGCTGCACCCACGGAGATGAAATGGGCAAAATGACAGTCTTACCAGCATCACACACAGGAGGTAGAAGATACATGGTACAGAATTACCATGATGGGATTGCTATATGTCGAGAATATGGCCCTCCTGATTTCTTTGTCACATTTACTTGCAATCCTAAGTGGCCAGAAATATCTGAGGGAATTTTTGAGCTTGGGCAGAAACCAAATGATAGGAACGATATCATTGTAAGAGTATTCAATATGAAACTTGAGGACCTCTTGCATGATATTAGGGATGGCAACGCGTTTGGACCATGTAACGCAGGTATCTCTTCCCAACACTACCCATCTACGGTTGCACTAAAATTGTTGGTGCCACCTTAATACCTATTATATACATGTCCATGTTTAGCCTACGTTTCATCAATTCCTCTTTCAGCCATTGTTTTCGTTCCTTTTTCTGTGAACTAATCCTATACCATTATCAAAAAACAGTATTGCACACGGTGGAGTTTCAGAAACGAGGTCTACCACACGCACATATTATTCTATGGACTGCGACAGACACTTCAGAACCCACTCCTTCAATGATTGACTCATATGTGTCTGCTGAAATACCAAATCCAAAAGAAGACCCATTGGGGTATGCCCTTGTTGCTGAACACATGATTCATGGACCATGTGGAAAGGACAACCCTAGGTGCCCATGTATGAGAGATAGCAAATGTTCCAAGCACTTTCCCAAAACATATCAGCAAGAAACGGCTGTAAACTCTAATGGCTTCGCGATTTATCGACGACGCCACAACAATCTTTACATTAAAAAAGGGGGGTGCAAGATGGACAATAGATGGGTTGTTCCTTATAACATGAATCTACTAAAAAATATCAAGCTCATATAAATGTAGAATGGTGCAACAAGAGTACATTCATAAAGTACCTGTTCAAGTATGTGACCAAAGGGGCTGACTGCAGTAAGATCTACTTGGAGCGTCTAAAAAAGGCAGAATCTGCTCCACATGATAAAGACACGGCAGCGGTAAATGAGGTTAAAGAGTACCTTGATTGTAGATATATTTGTGAGCAGGATGCATGTTGGAGAATTTTTGGTTATGATATTCACAGGCACTATCCTGCAGTTGAGAGGATGCCAGTTCATTTACCCAATGAAAACTTTGTAACATTCAGTTCTAAAACTAGAATGGATAGCCTTTTGTCTGCAGAGTTCTTGAAAAAAACTATGCTCACTGAGTGGTTTACTTGCAACCATTTAAACCCTGAGGCTAGAGAGCTCACGTATTGTCAATTTCCTTCAAAATGGAAATGGGAGCAGAAGGATAGAGCATGGGAAAAGCGTCGTCAAAGGCAAGGTAAAATAGGTCGATTGTATTATGTGCATCCATCTGCTGGAGAACGATACTATTTACGGATGCTATTATTAGTGGTGAAGGGAGCAACTTCCTATGCAGACCTCAAATTCCATAACAATTTGTACCATCCAACTTTTAAGGAGGCTTGTAGATCACGTGGCCTTCTTGGTGATGATCAAGAATGGTACAATGCTTTTGATGAGGCAGCAGCATGGGCCACATCAGCACAGTTGCAAAAACTATTTGTCACTATGATACTCTTTTGTGAAGTAGGAGATGAAAATACTTTTTTTGAGAAAGTATGGCAGCTATTGGTCGATGACATTCGATATCAGTTTAAAGATATCATTGGTGACCCAAACTATCAAATGCCAGACACTAATGCTAGGGATTATCTCCTCGAAGAATTGTCGGCGGTCTTTGCACAGCATGGTACCAACATTTGTGACTTCAACCTGCCTCAGAGAACACAAAACTCTTACTTTTCATATAATTGGTTAATCGATGATGAGCTTGGTTATGAGCCCGATCCCTCACTTGATATGAGCAACCCAACTGCATCTCTTAATAGTGACCAAATCTATGCATTCAATTGTATAGTAAACAGAGTTCTGGATAATCAACCGGGTTTTTTCTTTGTTTCTGGGTATGGTGGAACTGGGAAGACATATCTATGGAACCGCATAGTTGCTTATTTAAGAGCCCAACAAAAAATTATCCTCACCGTAGCTTCATCAGGTGTAGCATCTCTGCTCTTACCAGGGGGCGCATAGCTCATTCAAGGTTTAAGATACCATGTGATTTAGATGATGGATCCGTTTGTGATATAAGAAGAGGAAGCATGCTCTCAGAGCTCATTGAAGATACATGCTTAGTTATATGGGACGAGGCCCTCATGACAGATAGAAGAGCGTTTGAAGCTTTAGACAGAAGCTTTCGTGACATACTCTCTATGCATAATCCAGATGCTGCAAACCTTCCGTTTGGTGGAAAAGTTATGGTCCTTGGTGGTGATCTGAGACAAATACTTCCAGTTGTTGAAGGAGGAAGCAGAGCTGAGGTTATCAATTCTGCTATTATAAATTCAAGACTCTGGTCACAGGTAGACATGCTAGGTTTATTTGAAAATATGCGCCTATCTTCATCTTCAGCTGATCCAGAATATCAAGAACATCTTGCGCTCTTTAGTAGATGGGTGCTAGATGTTGGTGAAGGAATGGTACCTGCTATTGCTAGAGAGGGTGAAAGTGAACCTTCATGGATCAAAATACCAAACAACTTGCTTTTGAAACCTACAGGAGATAGACTCTCGTGCATAGTAGATGCTACCTATCCAGATTTAATAACTCGATACCATGACACCTCATATCTTAGTGAAAGAGCCATATTGACTCCAACAAATGAGCTCGCACATACTGTAAATAATCATGTAGTTTCACTGTTGCCTGGATCAGAAAAAGAATATCTTAGTTGTGATAGCATCACAAAATCAACAGGACCACATGAGGCCTATGAGTTGCTATATCCAGTTGAGTTCCTAAATTCGATCACCGGCAATAACTTCCCTCAGCACCGATTAGTATTGAAAAAAGGTGTTCCAGTAATGCTTCTGCGAAATCTGAACCAATCTGATGGTCTCTGCAATGGTACAAGATTAATTGTCGTGTCCTTGGGGGACATGGTGATAGAAGCAGCAATAATGACTGGAAAGCATGCTACAAGAACTGTGCTCATTCCAAGGATCACATTAACATTAAAAGATAATAGGTGGCCTTTTATTTTACAGAGGCGTCAATACCCAATCAAGGTTTGTTATGGTATGACAATCAACAAAAGCCAAGGCCAGACACTGTCTACTGTTGGTGTCTATCTTAAAAAACCAGTTTTTACACATGGTTAGCTTTATGTTGCTATTTCTCGAGTAACAACCAAGGATGGTCTCAAAATTCTTATTGAAGATGAATACGGCAATTTCACCGATGAAACCAAGAATGTTGTTTATAGGGAGATCCTTGCATATCTCTCATCTACAGCAAAGGCTCAGTGACCAATAGTTGCAGTCAAATGTTTTGTGTGTACATGTACACACACAATAGGGAGATCCTTGCATATCTCCCATCTATACCATAGACTCAATGGCTAACAGTTGCAATAGCAAATGTTTTGTGTGTGCATGTGCGCGTAGCGCTACCAGTCCCATGTACAGCTTAAATAGCTAGATAGTGTCTCGGTTCTAGCAATTAGTGTTTTTGGGCTGATCTGATTTTGCTGTACAATTATATCAGATGCGTGGCCTGGTCATGTTGACCATTACCAACTCTGTTACGTAAGGACCTATGTAATTACTACTTTCCTATTGTAACTATGTACAAATCAACATGGACCCCGAGTTTGGTTACAATAACCAGCAATGATGTTGCGACAAAATATGTATACTCTCTGCTACGTGCCTTCTATTTGCAGAATCATAAATTCCTATATATCAGATATATTTACTGTAATAGTTTGGTTCCAAAAGTGTGTAATCCTATCTTCGTGATTAAAGTGCATGTACACAGGACATGTTCCGCTGATGAGGTTTCATTGATCATAATTGATCGTTCCACTCAACAAATACTTATATAATATGCAGGATGCAGGCCACATATTTAAAGAACCTGACAAAAGGACTCCAAAAGCTTCCTGTCTGCGTCCGAGCAATTAGAAAATGGACTGTTAGAGAACGGATGGGCCAAGGGAAGCCACTTTACATTGGCTTAGTCCTTGCAGATGCACAGGTAAGATTCACACAGACTTTTTCTTTTCCTTTCTGCAAATTCACGGCAATATATACAAAGTGCCTGCCACTATTCTTTCTAACTATTCTTCAGACCTATTATATAAAAGTGCTGTCGTGTCTTCTCTTACAAGATTCTTATAACTTAAAATTTTTATTGCTCAGGGAAACGCTATGTATGCTGAAATTCCAGAGGAAGCGATTCAAGAACTGGATTCTCAACTCAATGTGGACAACATCTACGTCATCAGTAGGTTCAAAGTAATGGCTGCCAAACCATGCTACAAGCCTTTCCATGCCCAGCTTATGATAGAACTCTCAGAATTTACATCGATCCGTGTTGCAAAAGATCCGCCAAATACGTTTCCATTGTATGTTTACAATCTCACTCCTCTAGACAAGATCGCTCCTTCAGACGGACCAATTCGCACATACACAGGTACATTTTGGCAACATGCAAATACACCTTACACACTTCTAAACGTTGGGATTATTCATGCTTAAATGTTGCTGATATAAAAAATGTCTACAGATGTTCTTGGATATATTACAAGGTATACCGCCGCATCCAATGTGATTGCCAGAGGTCAAGAAAGAGGAAGTATCCTTAGAGAGATTTTCATAAAAGACATGAGGTAGAGTTACACTGAACTATACTACAGCCTTTTTCGCTACAATCAATTTAGACACATAATATATTACTCCTAGCACTAAACAATACTAATTTAACAGGGACTACGAGATCAAGGTTACGCTTTGGGGTAATCAGGCAGTCAATTTTAGAGTTAACCATCTCAATACTGCAGAAAACCCCAACGTTGCCGTTGCTCTCTTTGTCGGCTGTCTGCCAAAAACATGGCACTCCATGGACACAGAAAACAAATCGTATATCAGTGGTGGCAATGCTTGCCATTATTATTTAAACCCTGATATTAAAGAGGCTCAGCCATTTTATGACAGGTCAGTCACTCATAAACTTACACAAGCATACCTACATTCCTAAGTAAACGAATATGTTATATCCTGTTAAATACCTAATTAGGTTCAAGGACGACCCCATTTATATTGAACGCCCTTCGGCATCTGAAGAACAGGTCCTCATTGAACCAACAATTGTTCCACTCAAACAAAAAACAGTTGCTGAACTTGATAACATAAACCCCTATGATTTTGAGGTAATAGTGAAATTATTTATCACTGCCTATATGTGCAGAATCTGTTTGCACTCATTCATTGATACTAATCACAAATTTGTCTGTTCAAAAAAAGAATGGAACTTACAAGTGCATGGTAACTGTGACTGACATCATGGGTGGCAATAACTAGTGGTACATGGCCTGTAAGGATTGCAAGAAAAAACCTGATCCACAGCCTGGTGGCGGCCATCTTTGCCCAAAGTGTCGTGACACTCAAACTGTGCCTAGGTAATTATAACACACTATATCATACATAGTTGATGATCCTGAGGCAGACCAATTTATCATATAATATGTTGCTAATCTACACTATGAAAACCCTATAGGTACCTACTGTCTTTTTCTGCTAAAGATGAAACTGGCGAGGCAAGCTTCTTTGCATTTGACGACATAGCCAAACAGATTGTTCTCAAAGACTGTGAACTGATCTTGAACCCGCTCAAGTTACCAGTCGGATTACCTCAACCACTCCAAGCTATGATTGGCAAAAAATTTATTTTCTCGGTGGATCTTACTGAAGACTCATATACCTCTAGAGCAAAAAGGCAGTATCTTGTCAAGTCAGTTTTAGATAGATCAGACAGGCGCGGCTCAGCATTAAACACTATCGCCTCTACAACACAGGTTCAGCCTAATTCAACACCAATTATTCTTGGAGAAGGATCATCCAGTTTAGCTACCTCTTCAAAAGTTCCTGCCTCGCTACCAGCTACACAGGCTACACCCACAGAACCACATACGATGTCCATTGTACCAGCTACTCCAACGGTTTGTGATCTAATTTTCCTGTGATTATTCATACAATAATGCAAACCTAGGCAGTTGTATACAAAAACTAATTTCTTCCACATACAGACACCTGCTCCAGTTGCTGATCTCGACGAGACACCAGTAAAGGATCCTATAAACAGGTAACTTCTCTGCCTATACACAGGTTATATAAAAAAACTAACAAATAGATCAATGTGCACTCTCTCTCTCTAACTGACTACAAACAAAAAAAAACTAATGCCATATCATTTAGATCGCCAACCAACACAGCTCACGTCCGCAAGCGCCTCTTCAGCGAACCTGCAACATCTGCTGAGGTATATTTAGCCACATTTGTTGCACCCAAAATTGAAGCCATAGATTTCAGAATAAAAATGATATCTCTATTTGGAGTTACAGGAGGATACAGGTGAACGTGACTTAGATGCAGAAAAAGAATTGACAACTCAAGACAAGATTCCAGCTGATTCAACCGTACCAACACGGCGCAAGAGGTCAGAACAAATAGACTAATGGCGCTCCAGTTATTTCACAATTCCGTATCCCTTTTCATACTATGAAAAATACATCTCGCAGGGACAAGACAGCTGCTTCCAAGCCTAAATATTAGGCCACAACTTAGTTCAGGTACAAAAAAAAATCGCCTATAATCTAATCGAGGCTAGCCTCTTTTCTTACCCTATCCAATAAACACACAGCTATTCCTTTCATTATCCATCACTATACCACTTTACTTACAACTTTAATCTGTTCACAGATTGTACAACACGCAGTGAGGAAGTAGGCGGCACCAACAAAAGACCTCTGTGCTCATTTCAACCGCATCACCAGGTTGCCTACATAACGGATTGTAATGCCCTTTGATTGTATAATAGCCAGGGCACGAATCCTGTATGTGCCATTAGTATATCAATACTGTGCAAGACTTCTAGGACTACAACTCGTGGATACTATGCTATCCAGAACACCAGATTAGTATGCCTGGTACTGTGCCACATGAATTGGCCAACAACTAAAACACTAGGTACAAGAACCGTACTGAAACTACTCTCCTGAACTATCATGCCCCTTGATTGTATAATAGCCAGGGCATCAGACTTTAATATACTATTAGTTTAGAAAGATTGTGGGACAACTTTATAAATAGAGGTCTTCCACTATAGAGTGCTCCCACCAACGGATTATCATGTCGCGCTATTTTATCAGTGACTCGACAATTCCAAAAAAAATGACTCAACTATAAACCAATCAGTTCAAGATCCTATTCCTATACCCTAGCACCCTACTGATCACAAACGTTTTATACCACTGCTTTGTGACTCACCCTGGGCGTTCGGTTATAACCGATAATTCGGTTCGGTTTGGTTCGGTTAAAAATAATTCGGTTTCCAGCCTGTAGCCACCGATCGGTTATCAAAAAAATGAAAACCGCAAAATTCGGTTTCGGTTTGAAAATTTGGTTTTCGTTTTTTAACCGTAAGAACCGAGCTGTGGCTGCAATGCATCGCGGGTGAGGCCAATGGCCCGTGGCCGTGTGCATGTCGCGGGTGTGGCCAGTGGTCGTGTGCGTGTGGGCATGTGGGCTGTCCTACTCCTAGCTTCTTCGGTGGACAAGGCACAAATCAGATGGGCCGTGGTGGGCTGGATCACTGGATGGAGGTATGGACCATGGACGAATTCATAGACGGAGAGAAATTCTGCTATTTATCAAATAATTCGGTTATTTCGGTTATGCGGTTCGGTTTGACACCAAAACCGAAACCGAAGCCGCAAACCGAACAACACAAAACTCAAAACCGAACCCGCAACCAAAAACCGAACAAACCGATATTTCGGTTCGGTGCGGTGCGGTTCGGTTCGGTTTGCGGTTTTCAGGTAAAAAGTGCCCAGGGTGATTTGTGACCACTTACCAAACAATCCACCAGGTCCTAACTTCTCTTATAAGCCAAGCAATGACTCAGACCATTTCTAAAGAAAAGCTCCAAAAACCTAGACAAAACCGAACGCAAAAAAGACAACGAATACTTGCATAAACTGCGGCAGATAGCAGAGGAAAAAAGACAAAACAAGCAATGGCATTTAAGATTTCCCAAAAAAACAAGCAGATCTCTTTTAACTGGGGCCCAAAAAAACCTATATCCCCAGCCTACGCCCTCCACAAAGGCCCCCCACGCGCCGCCAACAAACAAATTTCTCCAGCAAACCAAAAAAAAAACTCCTTCTCTCCTCCTTCTCCCCCCACGCACTGTCGCTCTCATCTCTCTCAACGTGGACGCCACATCCCTATCCCCCTTTCTAGCACCGCCTCCTCCCTCCCAGATCTGGCCGATGGTGGCCTCCTAGCCGCCGCATCCTTCTCTCGCTTTCTACCGACACCTACTCCCTCCCGGATCCGGACAGCAGACTGCTGGTGACCATAAGCGAGATGAGGTGAGGCGACACCGGGAACGGGACGACGCGAGCACAAACGAGCGAACCGGTGCGAGCAACAGACCGCGTCAAGCCACGGGAAACGAGCCGACACAGAGAAGAAGGCACGACGAACAAGCACCGTGGCCAGGCAATTCCTCGTGGAACGCCGCTTCCCCGTGGAACGCCACCGCCCCCGGATCCATCCTCTGCGCCTCCCCGTCGACCCGACCTCCCTGTCGACAGTCCCAACAACGGTGCCTCAACCAGACCATCACTTATGTGAAATCTTACTCATGTTCTTTTATTTAGATTTTACATAAATATCAACTACTACATACTGCGATGTATAGCTTTTTCCCCTTCTCAATTACGCATACTAATAGCCTAATACAACCAGATCTAATTAGATTTGTATCTAACATGTTTCTTTTCCCCCAACTCACATCTCATACTTTAATCCTTCAATTAGCATACAAAATATTAGAATACTGCAAAATTTTAAAAAACTTCTCGACCAAACGAGACACCTGAAAATACATGTAATGATACTATGACCTTTTCAGCCTGCGCCAAGACTTCAATTAATAATGCTTTTACTCTACCCATGTTTCCATGCCAATATCGTTTTTTTCTACATTCGCCTTGATTATACAGTACCCTTTAGATTAATTTCACTACCAACCAAAAATTATCCATTGATATATTTTCAGTACTCAATATTTCCGTCACATTTCAGTGTACTAACGCAAACATAAATTTGTGTCATACAGGTTCAAACAATATCAGGAACCCACACAGCAAAATCCCCGGTTCTCAGCAATGGCAAATTACCACTATCAGAACCTGATAGTGATCAACGAAGCTGACCTGCACGGTATGAACCCTATGATCTTCGCCAATGCAATAATAGCAAAGGTTCCTCCCTCAATCACAGATGTAATTGACCATCAAAGCATAGCTGAAGCAATTCAACAACAATTCCACATAGACATTAGACCAGAAAACTTATCCAGGTACAATTCAGACTACTTTATAGAGGTCAACTCATCCGAGGCAAGCGCCCACATGCTTAGCAAAGGATTTGTCAATGTTTCCACCAACATATTACCACTGATGCCATGGACCTCAGAGTATGGCTCAATAACAGTGCCGTTACCCAATGACTACAACTCTAGTCCTACAGGCTACAACATCCTCAGCAACGCAAACATATTGCCACCCAATGAACACCTAACCATACAGGTGTCAGGAATACCACCACACTTGTGTTGTGAACTGTTAGTACGCCGACTCTTCAGCAAAATTTCCACTATCCGAGACATAGCACTTATACGGGCAACATTAACATATTGGGTCACCGCCTATGGACCAAGCAGTGTTGTACCCAACATAACACACATCAGTATCAAAAAAACAAATCATTCCAGTGAACTCATCAATGTTTGGCCAATATGGTATGAAACATATACCAACGACATGTGGGGCCATGCATCAGCGACAAAGGATAGAACATTAGAAAGACGAGGTAAAGAATTCACGAAAACATAAAATTGTAACGGTCCAAAAAAACACATATCTGCTCCTAACTATTTGTATCCAAAAATATGCAGGATCTTCGGAACTTGGAACAGAGCACAGGGAGGAGTGAAGGACCGAGAAGCTATCCGAAAGCGACCAGAGGGGGGGTGAATGGGAGCTTCAAAATTTCCTTTCGGAAACTAGATGCCACTGTCCCAAGATCAACCCCAAGAGCGAACCCTAGAGCTTGCTAATGTCCACGACCCTAGATATAGGGTGGATGCTTCCTAGAAGCACAGCGGGACACTAGACAACCCTAGAAAGCCAACGCAAAAGACGGAACTCGAATCCGATCAAGAACGAACGAACCGCGAACGAAAACGCGCGAAACTGCAACGACCGGACTCTGCCTGCGTCCGGTCAGCTGGGACCGGACGCGTCCGGTCGTCAGAAATCTGCTCTGGGAGCTCTCTGTTCGCGACCGGACGCACGGTGCTCAAGCGTCCGGTCGTTCACTGAGCGTCCGGTCAGATCAAACACACACGATGAACAGGAACCTAGGCGCGTCCGGTCGATTGATAAACACAGAGTCCGGTCACGAGCGTCCAGTCAAAACAGAAACCCTGTACGCAGCGCTCAACGACCGGACGCACTGGTCAGCGTCCGATCACTTCGCGACCAGCGTCCGGTCACCCCGCAGCCCCTCTGTTCTTCCACCGATCCGACTCAAACTCACCCAAAACGCATCCTCTACGGATCAAACTTGGTGAGTGAAGTCACACAGAGGTTAGTGAGCTATCTCTAAGAGATCATGGCTCGAACCTAACTCAAAATCGGTGAATCGAAGAATTTCGGGGGAAGGGACGAAAAGTGACCCGAAACAAAAAATCGATCGATCTCCTAGACCGTGAGGTTAAAGAATGATTCCTTCGGTGGAAAGAAGTGCCTCACGATCTAGAACAACTTGGTTCAAATGGATTTGCAAAAGATGAACCGAGCAGAGAGATCAAATGACGGGAAAATCGTGGAGCAAAAAGATCCCGCGAAGAACACAAGCAAAACGGAAATCACAGCCACGAACTCGAAACAAAGTCGCAAATCAAGCCATCGATCTATGCTCCAAGGTGAGGATACGACCTCACTTCCTCAAATCAACAGTACACAGAGTGGAGTCTCTCTGCGGATCTCAACTAGCTAAAGCAGGGGATGGGAGAGTGGAAAACCCTAGCAAATGAAGGCACTAACTGAAATAGCTAAAACTGAGATAACTGAGATAGGGAGGAGGGTGTCTCCCCTGGACTACTTATCCTATTCTAGTCTAAGTCTATTTCCTACTCTACCCCTCTCTATTCTAATTACAGAGCGAACCAGCTAAACCCTAGGGTTATTCTGGACCAACTCGGTGGTAGGTAGATCCAACGGCCACGCCCGCACAACTCGTCCGCGTTGCCTCCACGCAACCTTCCGATTGCCGCCACGTGCCGTCCTCGCTCTGCACCCCCGGTTTTGTGGCCCAAACCGGGAAACCCGCCTTTTCCATCAGCCCCCGGTTTTGAGGCCCAAACCGGGAAACCAGCCTCCAGCCCGAGTTTTGTGGCCCAAACTCGAAAACCCGCAGCGCCCGAGTTTTGAGGCCCAAACTCGGAAACCGGCCCACGCCCAGGTTTTGAGGCTCAACCTGGAAACCGTCACGCCCAGGTTTTGTGGCTCAACCTGGAAACCCAGCACCCAGGTTTTGAGGCCCAAACCTAGAAACCGTCCACCGTTGGTTTTTCCCGGGCTCTACCAACAAACCGGCGTCGTAGAGGGGATGCATCGCCTGTGCACCCCTTCCACCGACATGATCGCACTTCTCCGCTTGTCGCTGTCGCAGGCTGCCAGCCACCACAGCTGATCCTCCGGCCTCCAGTCCATCAGTCTAAGTCCACGTCCGCCCTTCACCGTCCGATACATCGGCATGGCACGTCCGCCGCACGGCACGCCCATCCTTCATCGCGCCCGGTCCGTCGGCACGGCACGTCGCAACTTGACCTTCACCCGCCATCGACCACTGTCTCTGTGCTCGACACCTGCACAACACAAGCCAAAGAACATGCGCATCATCTCCGTTGACAATCACTCATCACACAGAGACTCGGCATACACCCATGTATCCGCAATCTCCCCCTTGATGAGTGCATTGTCAACTCCACAACAAATCATGAATAAGAAGAAGGAGGTAGGAAGGAGTGAGAAAAGAAAACCCAACCAAATGACCCAAAAGCCTAACAAAAGCCAAAGAAGGTCAAGTGGATGAAGCGAAAACTTGGTCCCCAAAGACATGGGCAACGGCTCGACGCAACCAAGCAAAGCAAAGCTAGCCCTCAAGAAGAGGTAGAACAGGCTCAACACCGCTAGCAGATACCAATTGAAGATCGGAGGACAACAGAAGCCAAATGCTAGTCCCTCAAGATAGAGGCACAGAGGCTCAACACAACTAGCAAGAAAATCACTCCGAACCAATTGGAAATCAACCCAAACTAAATGGGAAAGCATACCAGACGATACCAATTGAAAGCCAAATGAAAAAGCTTATGAAAGCTCATGAAAAGCTAGGAACGTTTGCTAGTCCCTCAAGACAGAGGCAACGGCTCAACACAACTAGCAAACTCCCCCTGGACAAATGCAAGTAACTAGGACAAATGATTCTCCCCTTAGTTGATCAACACAGGGGCATATGATTTGCATAAATTTCTCCCCCTAGTTGAAAATGCACTTATCAAGGCCAAAAGGTATCGGAGAAGCAACTCCCTTCACATAAACTCCCCCTGAACACAAGATCTCCTTCCACAATGCATATTCAAAATGCAAGTTAGGAGCTTCAAGTATATAGTCAAAAGAGTGCAAAGATGCTCTAATCAGTATAGCTCCAACATCTCAATTAAGCACTCAAATAGCAAAGGCTCAAACTGATCACTTATACGAAATATGAAGCATCTGAGCATGTGAGCAGTTTTAAGTCAAAAGGATAGTCACCATCAAAATAGCACTAGACATGTATAGAAGGAATCCAAACAAGTGCTAAGCATATATACAAGGTGAACTACCCCTAGCAAAGTTCAATCATCATGCATAGGAATGAAGCATATACTTGTGATTTCAAATTCAAATCGGAGTTGCAGCGGTAAAAGAATTCACAAGTTCATTTTTAGCATGTGATTGCGAGAGGTTGAAAGCTTGTCATCGCCTAACTTTTCAACCGTGCGAAGCCTATGCCGAAGCAATCAGAAGCTTAAAGCAACGGTTTCGGTCATACACTACATGGCTCAAGTTTAACTCAAAGTGCACTGAGAAACAGTCTCAATACCATGAGGTGTTGACAAGCAATCCCATCTCGATCTTTTCAATTCAACAATACTTGGTTCAGATTTTAAGCAAGTTATGAACAACCAAGCAAGTGAATGACTCAGAACTAGAGACATAGCAACCTAGCATATATGAAAAGCAGGAATGGACTCAACACATCCTACACATGCTAGTTGCATATCTCAATGGTGAACATTTTCAGATTTATATACATTAGGCATAATTCACCATTCCAAAAATAGCTCGCTCATAACATGTAACAGTGATCAGAAGGAGCATAAGCTACAAGCATCATCATAAGTATCGGAGCAATACTAACAAGCGCATAATTACATTCTAGTGAACATAGACATGAAGCTCAGAATGTAAATGCGTATGCCCGACACAAAACTGAAAGAAGGAAGATACCAATTGGAAAGACTCAAGAAACTCAAAAGAAAGGAACCTCTAAATAAAAGAGTCAGTCTGTACATCTCAAAATGCTTCCCCCATCTAAAAGGGGAAACACACACCAAGCTCACCCCTCAACCTATTAAAGGTTGATTCGTCTAAAGGCTTGGTGAAAATATCAGCCAATTGGTGATGAGTATCGACATGGCGAAGGTCGATATCACCCTTCTCCTGGTGGTCTCGCAAGAAATGAAAGCGCACATCAATGTGTTTGGTTTTCGAGTGAAGCACGGGGTTCTTAGCAACGCTAATGGCACTCGTGCTGTCACAAAGCAAAGGCACTCGAGTAAAGCTCAAACCAAAATCACGCAAAGTGGCCATCATCCAGAGTAACTGGGAACAGCAGCTAGCCGCAGCAACATATTCAGCCTCCGTGGTAGACTGAGCGACACTAGACTGCTTGCGAGAAGACCACGATACAAGAGAAGATCCAATAAACTGGCAAGTCCCAGAAGTGGACTTGCGCTCAATGCGACAACCAGCAAAATCAGCATCAGAAAAGCCACAAAGCGAGAGGGTGGAAGAAGCAGAATACCAAATCCCGAACTCAGGCGTGAAACGAAGGTACCTGAAGATGCGCTTCACCGCCTGACGGTGAGAAGTGCGTGGCGAAGCCTGAAAGCGCGCGCACAAGCACACGGCGAACTGAATGTCCGGCCGTGTCGCCGTCAGGTAGAGCAGCGATCCAATCATGCTGCGGTACTCCTTCTGGTCCACTGCTTCTCCATCCGTGTCGGCATCCAGGGCAGTCGTCGTCGACATGGGCGTCGGAAGAGGCTTGGCCTCACCCATGTCGAACCGCTTCAGCAAGTCCCTCGTGTACTTGCCCTGGTGCACAAACGTCCCCTCTCGGGATTGCTTAATTTGCAACCCGAGAAAGAAAGTCAGCTCGCCCATCATGCTCATCTCGAACTCCCTGCTCATAGTATCTGCAAACTTGGCAACCAAAGCGTGAGAAGAACCACCGAAAATGATATCATCCACGTAAATTTGGACCAAGAGAGTATCTTTGCCTTGCTTGAGGAGAAAGAGCGTTTTATCAACACATCCCATTTTAAAACCCTTAGCTAGCAAAAAGGTTTTTAATCTCTCATACCAGGCTCTAGGGGCTTGTTTCAAACCATACAAAGCTTTGTGGAGTTTAAAGACATGGTTTGGAAACTTGGGATTTTCAAAACCGGGGGGTTGCTGGACATAGACCTCCTCCTCAATGTAGCCGTTTAAGAAGGCACTCTTGACATCCATTTGAAAAAGTTTGAAACCCATGGATGCAGCATAAGCCAAGAGTATCCTAATAGCCTCCAAACGAGCTACAGGAGCGAAGGTCTCCTCATAATCTATCCCCTCCTTCTGACTATAACCCTTCGCTACAAGCCGGGCCTTGTTTCTCACAATGTGGCCCTCCTCTCCTTGCTTGTTTTTAAATACCCATTTTGTCCCAATAGGTTTACAGTCAGGAGGTGGTGGCACTAGAACCCAAACCCGATTTCGCTCAAAGTTCTCTAGCTCCTCATGCATGGCATTGACCCAATCCGGATCCGTCAATGCGTGTCCAACATCTCGGGGCTCAAAAGACGCAACAAAAGCAGAATGAGCAAAGTGCGAGATGTGCTGTGACCTGGAGCGAGTAACTCGCTCGTCGATGTCGCCGATCATCTGTTCAGGGGGGTGCTGGCGCTGGATATGTCGTGGCGCCTCCCGGGAAGAAGTGACCTCCCCCTCAACAGCAGCTGGTTCCACCCCGGGTACAAAAGGTACCGCGCGAGGTGGAGGATCCCACGGCCCCCAGGAAGAAGAAGTGTCGGGGCCGTGAGTCGTCGTCGAGGCCGCTCTTTGCGGCACGGCAGGTGGAGGGGGTGCTGGATCATCTATACCTTCAGCACCCTCGTCCTCGTCATCAAAAGAGGCTCTCCAACCTCATGATCACCTGCACGCTCAAAACGAGAAGAGGGACAAACAAGAGTCTCGTCGAAGGTGACATCTGATGTCTCCATGACTCGGTTAGTGTCAAGGTTAAGTACACGATAAGCTCGAGTGTGAGTGCCATAACCCAAAAACACACCGTCAGAAGAACGAGACTCAAACTTGTCCAGGTTGCCTTTCTTCAATATAAAACAGTGGCAACCAAAGACTCTAAAATAACTCACCTTGGGCTGGCGACCAAAACGCAACTCATAAGAGGTCTTCTTCAAAAACGCTCTCAGAAAAATGCGATTCGAAATGTAGCATGCAGTGTTCATAGCTTCGGCCCAAAAGCGCCTAGGAGTCCTATGCTCATCAAGCATCGTCCTGGCCATCTCAACAAGGGTCCGATTCTTCCTCTCTACAACACCATTTTGGGTGGTGTATAGGGGAAGAAAACTGATGCTCCAAACCAAGGCGGTTACAAAACTTCTCAAAATCCGAATTTTTAAACTCGGAACCATTATCACTCACTCCGAATAGCTCGCATCGAGTTCAAAGGGAACTCGTTCTGAAGACGCAAAATCAGATTGCGAGCAAATGAGAAAGTCTCGGTCTTCTCAGCTAAAAAGAAGACCCACGAATATCTCGAAAAGTCGTCAACAACAACCAAAACATACCACTTGCCACCAACCGAGAGCTCACCCCGAGCCGGACCAACAAGGTCCATGTGTAAAAGCTCTCCGGGGTGCGAGGGTCATGACCTTAGTCACCCAGATGGTGGGAGCAGCAACCATCTCCCATGTCTGCAAGAATGGCAAACTAGATCCTTCTCCATCGAAAGCTTGGGCAATCCTCGGATTAGGCCAAGTGAGGCTAAGTCTTGCAGCAAGTCGAAGCTTAAGTGACCGAGCCGCCTATAGCCACTTTCCAAAGATCGGAAGAAGAAGGACTAGCCAAAAGACAGCGAGAAGAACCAAACGATTCCGAGAAATTCGCACAAAAGACTTTCCCACAAGGGCGAGATCAGACATACAAGATCGCCCTGAGGATCTAAGATGCGACTAAGGTTCGGTTTGAAACGAATCTCATAGTCATCATCAAAAAGTTGCGAAACAGAAAGCAAGTTAAAATGCAGGTTAGAAACAAGAGCGACATCGCGCAACACAAAGTGCTCATTAACCCGCACAGTCCCACGGGACAATACTTTACCTTTACTATTGTCCGCCGAAGGTTATGTACTCCTTGCCGGCGACCCGGGCTAAGGCTGGAGAACCACTTGGCGTTTCCGGTCATGTGCCTCGAGCAACCGGAATCCACCAACCAAATGTCCTCCAACCGTCTCACCTACATCAATAAAAAGACATAGGGTGAGCATACGTCCAACACTGGGGTTAGTGAAATAAGGGGAAAACCAGTGTTGGGCCGGCTGCTCAAAAGAAGGGTTAGTGTAAAAACCCTTCCTAGCACTCTACGAGGGAAGCGATCACCACTCTGAGGAAAACGTGGTCCGCTAGGGAAGAAGCGCTCACCGCGGTACTCAAAACGCGGTGGGGGAAAGCGCTCAACTAAGCCTACCGCCACGGGGTCCGTTACCTGCAAAAGCAGGACCCCGTCGGGCACCCTCTCTACGAGGTTTACGCCTAGGAGCCTGGGGCTCAACTGCTCTAGCGTCTCTCCTCGAAGCTCTCTCTCCTGCCTAGGCCTAACAACTGAGGTGCTGGACCTCTAGGCTAGTCTCCCCCTCCACGGGGCTCTCATCTCCTGCCTAGGCCTGGAACCCTGACGTCCGGACCTAGCAGCTCTCCCCCTGGGCCTTCGGTACATGTCCACCATGAGCTGGATGGTACATGTCCGGGTCTCCATCTCCCGAGCCCTGCGCGCCTCTTCTCTTCCGCCTAAAGCAGAACTCGCTCAAGTGACCATCCCTCCCACAGAATCACACTGGTACCCATACTCACCGCATCGCACAGGGGGTTGTTGGTGACCAGGGCTGTGGGTGTGGCTCACTTTGCCTTTGCCCTTCGATGGCAACTCCTCACTAATGGGTGGCATAGCATCAAGCTTGTTCTTGAGGTGGTTTGGCTTGGGGTGCCCAAACTGGGTTCTTGGGAGGAACTTTAGGGGGTTCCTCAACCACACCATCTTTGGTGATAGGCTTGGCTGGCTCTTTGAGTGGCAGCTTGGCAAAGTTTTGGGAGTAGTGGTGGAATTGGGCTTCTCACATGGGTTCAGACCACTAGACATCTCCAATCTTCCCAAAAACTGAACGATCACACTCTGAGCAAAACCTACACCAGGGGCACCAACAGCTCGCTTGAATTGGGAGATCATCATCCCGAGCTGCGGCTCACTACTGGAGACCCATGACAAGATGGACCGAAGGTATGTGTTTTTCTTCCTCGGTTTGCATCTTGCCATGCTTCACATTGGCAATCTCCATCTCTAGGCCCTCACACAAAGCACACCTCATGACAGCAAGTGCTATCTGAGCTGTGGCCTTCTCTAAAGACTCAAGCTTGGCATTCTTCTCTGCCAACTCAGATTGCAAGACAGGACAAGTCTTGCACGCACCCAACAGCTGCGGCCTAGCACGGAGCTCATCCACCTCTCCAACCAACGCAGCATACTTACCTCTCAGAGTGAGAAGGTCAGTCATGTGCGCGGTGCACGACTCGCACTCCGTCTCCTCCGACACTACCACGGTGGACCGAGCGAACTCAAGCTCCTTCACCGTGTCCTCCCACTTCTGCCTAAACTCCTTGCGCTCTCTAGCGGCACGCCTAAGCAAACTTATCTTGGCTAAGGAGGGCAGCAGTCACTTCTCAACCTCGGAGGAAAGCTCGTCGTAGGTGAGAGATACCTGGGAGGTGTCGTCGTCGTCGTCGTTCCGAGGGGTAACGCTCCGGCTCGCCGTCGACCTCATCGCCCAGCGCCATGGTGGCAGAAGCCGTCGTCGTCGGCGAAGAAGCAGAGGCCGTTTAGTTTGTCCTCGATCCTCTTCTTCTTCTCGGACTCGTCATCGCTCGAGCTGGCGGAGTCGTCATCCGAGCCGTCGACGTCGCTGAGCGTGGCGAAGAACGCGCGCTGCTCAGCTTGCTGCTTCTCCAAGTACTTCTTCTTGATGTACTCTTTGTCGAAGCCGCCCCGTTTCTTGTGTCTTGGGGGGACGTGCTTCTCCTTGTACTTGGAGTCGCGCTTGCGCCCATGTTCCCCCTTGCCCAAGTGCTTGTT